>CM077219.1:13208641-13808641 GCA_039654775.1 Spinibarbus caldwelli | reverse complement strand
TTCTGTATGACTCTAACTAGAATAGCATGTGTCCTGCTAAATGTTGCTAAACAATCGTCCATTAGATGTCCTCTGGCAAAAACAAATGTATTAACAGCGCTTTGTTAAAACGGCCACATTAGTGGTATAAGCTTTTTAACATTTTTCTGCTGTTGATGTTTATGTAGATGAAGCCTTTTTGGACAGATCTGGTTTTCCCTGAGGAGGTCATGTAGCTTTGTGTTTTACAGATGCGTTTTGTGATTTTAATCCTGTCAGAATCAAACGATATGGTGTTTTCCGTCAAACATCCTCGGTTAAAATCACGGAGCAATTGTGGTTGTCTGAGAGCTGTAATCCTGTCTGGATTGGAATGACAGCAATTGTGGTTTATTATTGTTACACAAAGCTTCTCCTCATTTGTTTTGACCTTTGTCAAATACTGTGAGCAAAATTTGTTGTTTTTTTGCCTGGTGCACCTTCTTTATCGACTGTTTTGCCAATTTTATTTTTTAAATACCAAATCAGCATTTATTAAGGATCATGTGATACTGGAGTAAAATTATTGTTGCACGACTGAACTTTTTAACAGTAGTGTGTATATATATGTATGTATGTATATATATATATATATATATATATATATATATATATATATATAACTTCTTTCATCTGAGTAGTGCTTTAGAGATGTGATAACCATCTATTAACCTCTGAAAAGTGACTTCTCTGTATGTAGTCACTCTCAAAATAGCCAGAAGTAAACTTGTTCTTCCTTTAAGCAGCACTAGATGAGGAGGACCTCTGCTCTACTATTTCTGTCCATGCTTACGCAATGAGGGTCAGCAGGGTGATAGAGTCAGCAGACCTCGGAGCACATGGCCGCTGTATGAGGCAATGGCACTTCGCCAGCACCCCCACTGTACTGTGCGAGTGGACAGACAGGTCGCTCTACTGGGCCCCAGCACGGGATGTGTACCAGTACATCTGCACACCATTTGTGCTCAAGGACGCTCTAGGAGGCTTGTTCCTCTGGTGCCGCAGGCCCTGCGCAAAGCAGCCGCGGCTTGTTAGTGCCGACCTCCTGCAGAGAGAGCGGCCTGCTTTAGCTCCCTGCAGTTTGTGATTTTGGTTACCGTGTTTATGGCCTAAAATTGCATCACTCAGTGTTTTTGCTTGTGACCCTTCTCAACATTAGCTGCAGAGGATTGTGATTGTGGAGCCCGACTCTGAACGGGCGATTATTCTTGAAAAGACACATCTTAAGCGGAAAAGCCTTGGTGCAGTGGATCAATGGGAAGTGAGTGATGAGGGGGAAGACTTGAATAGACAGCTGTGATAATGCACTCCTATTAGCGCAAGCAGTGGGAATGCTAATAACCAAAACACATGCAGTTGTGAGCAGGCACCGGAAGACTGTGAGACCCATGCAGAGACTCAGAAGAGGCCTGTGAAAGGAAGAGTTGCTTGAAAAGCATACAGATTGTAAGAGTGGAGATTCAAGTGTTTCAAGTGTTCACGACTGATTTTTGCACTTAGGCATAGATTTGAGGAGGAGGACAATGTAATTTCCAAATTTACAATTAGAGTGGCAATTACTAAAATAACAGAAAGGACAACACTTTTCAGGATTCAGTGAAGCCAGGATAAAAACTGCAAAATAATACCAAATCTACTATCTGACAGAAATGAATTCGTACATTAAAGGGATAAATCATCCATGCATGCATTTACAGTGCAGTTACAGTAGCAGAAATTGTTATCAGCTTATTGTTTTAAATATAAAATATTGAATATGATAAAATAAAATATGGAACTTTAAATTGTAGTAGTTGGCAGCAAGTCATTAACCCCTTTCGCACATACAGTTTTTACTGGTAAATTACTAGTAAATTACCATTAAGATATCATGTGTGAAGAGGACCTTTTCAAAAATATCAGTAAATTTGTTCTGTAAATTTACCATTGGATTAAGTAAAGAGTGATGATCTCAAAAGGAGGATAAATGAGCATCTGACTCCAGCCTGCGCTGGTAGGTGGACATGATATTTCAAAACCAGACTGTCTGGCCTAAAGCTGGACAGATAACCACCCTATTTACAATACTGCAACAAAAATCTTTGGAAATTAAATTTATTTAAAGGACCTTTCATAATGAAGCTCGGTTGTAGTGCATCATTCAAAATTGAAGAGAACAAAAATTCTTCAGTTTGAATTGAGGTAGCAGTCAGGATGCAGAAATTCAAAGAAACTGTCATTTGTAACTAGACAAAGGCCTGTCTGAAAATTTTGGGAAAAGAAAAGAAAAGACATAGGCGCTCCATTCAACCAGCTTGGGGGGTGTAATGATCAGATATTCTCCTGCCAACCTGGATCTGGCTGTTGTGAGATCTGAAACACAGGCCAGCCGGCACCAACTCATTCCTGTCTCTCCACCAGCATCCACACCGCAGCCAGACAGTTGCCATGCTCCCTGAATATCCAGCAAAGCTTAATGTTTTCATCCTTTACAGTCCATTTGTTTTTAGATAGCAAAGCCCGTACATACAAACGTACATATTAATTTATTTATGCTGACCACAATGTTTTGGCACCAACAGAGATTATGATTTGTAGGCTCAGAAAGTGAAACGACTGCCCCAAACAGGATACTAAGTTTGTTTGTTTGCTAATGTGTTCAATAAAATCATAGTAATAATAATTTCTTACTTTTTTCCTTAAATGTATTTATTTACATATTAATATTTTCTTAATTTACATAAGAATACATATTTACATAATAATGTGTACATTATGCCTTAAACGTCTATCAAGAAGCCATTTGTTAACTGTTTTTCTTTGCGGAATCTTTTAAAGAGTTTAAATATTTCAGCTCAAATCAATATTTCATGTCGGGGTTTAATCTAGCTGGATGTACAATATCCTTCACTTGACATTTTGTATATAGCTAACATTATATATAGCTTTAATTTCAATTTTATATATATTTATATATCATAACTTATTGTGATCTGTCAATACTGTGTCTGTGATATAAGTGGATTGAAAATTAACATTATGTTTATTAAACTGCAGGTTAGGTCATATTGCAGTTCAGGTGAGCTATTGCAATAGAGATTTAATTTCAATCATTATTATGCGGCATGAATAGGATTAGTTCTGTAATAGTTTGTTTCATGAGTGCTGCAGCAGGCACACTCCCAGGTTTCCACTGGGGAGAACTTATGGCCGCTTTTCACCAGCACTGCCAGCCTGTCAGCACCGAGAGCGCCTCCCTGACCCCCACCCTCAGCTGCCATGGTGATGGTTGGCAACACGAGTACTCGTGCCCTGTGTGCGGATCAAGCAGTTAGACATTTGCAGACCTCCCGCTTTGAGGTATTATAATGGCCGCACTTTTATTCCTTAAGGGTTGTGCTGCTTTCAAAAGAGCTAATGCTTTATTAATCTAATTATTAATTTTTTCCCTTAAATCTGATTAGATTAGCCTGTAATTTTAAAACTGAGTGGAAAATGTTTTTTATGAATGTACCGGAATTAAATATCTACTTCATTTTTTTGTGTGGCATAATGGACATGTCAGTTCAAGAAGTAGTTTTTGTAAAATACCGGTCAATTAACATGACCATTTTTTTTTTTTCAAAGTTTTTAAGGCATCTTTAGCCACTTAAAAGAATTCTACATCCTGCCATTCATGTCTGAAATATGAATCAACAGCAATTTCCTCATGCTCTTTTGCTCAGTCGGTTAAACTTAACTTTTGACAACCAATAATAGGAACAGGACTAATAGTGTGAAGGCATTGACATATGTTATTAAGACACTCTAAGATAAGAGGGTAATTAGTCTGCATTTTGTCAAGGTGAAATCTGCGAGCTGTCATGGCAAAAATAGTGCTCTGATTAACTGCTTGGGTGGTAATTGGAGAAGGCTTGTGCCCCTGATCCATGCCCTTATGTACAGTATGTAACCCTTTGAGTTGAGCGGAGGCAGCAGTGGCCCAGTTTTACAGCATTGGCTGTTTATTTAAATAAAGCAGAGTGATACACCCATCCCTGTAAATCGTGTTATTTCTAAACATCAACAACATTTTTATACACAAACCGTTAAAACAGCTTCTTTAAACAAATAGGAAATACAACTGTACACTCATGTAGATTTACAAAGAATAGCATATGCATTAATATATGTACCTTTACCTTTTAATATTAATTAGTCCAGAGACTGATTTTTCAGTAGAGCTGAAATGTCAATTTTATCAAAATTAGAAATAAAATATAAACGATTTAAACAGTTAAAATTGTCAGTGGCACAATGACTGTTTTTAGCAACCTGGTCTTATGACAAAAATGTACCTGTGGGAACTTTTTCGCAAGATGCAAAATATGTACCGCCATGTACGTTTCGTGACATATTCGAGGTGAAATGTCCACTGGGTGGCGCTAAAAGGGTGTTCGTTTTTTTCCCCTTGAACAGATGAACTTACATAGGGTACGTTTTATGTGATGTAAAAATTGTAAATAAGTAATATATATAAGGGAAACAAGTCAGTTTAGCTCAAAGGGAATCATTTATGATTTTATAGGGAATTTGAACAGACTCACTGTTTCACGGCGGATCACTGAGTCGGCAGCGGTTCAGTGAACGAGCCATATAACATCAACTCTGCACTGGATATTAAAATCCAAAATATAGTGAACACACTATTTAATAGCACAGTAACAAGATTGGCAGATTAAGACATTAACTTGTAAGCACAAAACACAAGATACTTCTCTTTTCAATATAAATAAGACTTTATTTATATAAACCTAAGACATGTAAACTAATCTAATCTAATCTAACACATGAACACACGCATTCACATTCACACGTTGCAGAAAGAGAAAGTGAGGAAAGGATGAGTTTACAGAATGAAAATGTGAAATCCCAAGTTTACAGCAATATGTGCAATTGCCTATTGAC
Organism: Spinibarbus caldwelli; assembly: GCA_039654775.1. Classification (NCBI taxonomy): domain Eukaryota; kingdom Metazoa; phylum Chordata; class Actinopteri; order Cypriniformes; family Cyprinidae; genus Spinibarbus; species Spinibarbus caldwelli. The sequence goes on along the minus strand of CM077219.1, from coordinate 13,803,697 downwards.
CTGAACCATCAATCATTTGACCCTCGCATTGAGTTTCTCAATGAGGCTAAAATTTATATTAAACTGCACCGACTCAGCAAAAGTCTGGAGGTTGTACTTGCTTGTGTTGCCTTAAGGGATTCCCTTGTGTCCTTGTCGTCTTTGGAGAAAGGGGTTTCCCGAGGTTGCTGATTGGCTGAGTTCAGTGGTCTTTCGTAGTGATGTCTTGGGCGTTGGCTCTTGATGCGGAGTTGGTCTGGTTGAAGTTTGGGCAGGTGCAGTCGAAGCTGGACTTTGCGGCAAACTTAACTTAACAAAACTCTCACTAATAATAAATAAAAGAATGTAACGAGACTAGGTGGTTTTTCTTCTCATTGTGTTGCCAGCTGGCATGTAGGCCAGAGCACACTCAGAGAGCAGCGTCAAAACGCGGTGGCAAAAGAGAAGAAGAAGAGAAGCAGAGGAAGAGCTAAGAGGAGAGAGAGCCAAGAGTTGTCCTGAGTATTTAAACTCGGCTTCTAGACCGTCCTATCTGGACGTCTTGACCAAATATAAATGATCTTGGCTCGTGGTGTTGTATGTTTCTCCTCCCCATTCATAAATTTAAAATGTTATCTTATCAGTCATATGGTCCAAATTTTCCCGCTCTTACAGAGTACAATTTTGGACATGATTTCTCTAACAAGACTATGGTACATTTGACAAAATATTGATTGGCAGAAACATTTAAAGCATGATTTTTTAAACTCACGCATACCAAACAAGGATATGAACTCTTAAACTATTTCCTAGTTATTAAAATACATACATAATATGTGATTAAAACATGATCATCAATTGTGTGGGTTACATACATAATATGGAGTTCATTAGTTGCTCATAAATCCTTTTAAGATGATTTTAGGTGCATATGGAAATGACTCTGTGGACAAAGGAATTTCAGTCTGATCTTTCTTCTATGTGGAGATAAGAGAAGCTGAGATTTCTATCGTGGAACACATGTGATGGCCATCTCTTTAACCATCAGTCTTGATTACTTGCCCCAAATTTGACAGTATCCTTCCTTCATTGGACTTATCAATAAGTGTTCCTTTTGTTTTAATGTTGTAAGCTGTTCTGTGAAAGAGGCTTGTTGGTAAGGTTTCTTCAGAGGGCTGGAGCTAGGAATCTGATTTATGACGAACATCCTGTTGTAGCCTTGGGATCCTCTCTGGAATTTCGGCTCCTCATGTTTCAATGTTCAGATCGAATCTTAACTTTGTCTGACTCGTTCTGATCCTACAGTGATGTTGGTTTTGTATGTTTCACCACAGTTCTTTAAATGTCCGTTGAGTGGTGCTATAAGTCTAATGCTCCATGACGTTTTAAAGTAACGTACCATCTGCACTACACCTAAACCTACTGTAAAAATGCAATTGCAAGCATGCCTTTTTAGCTTGTTTTTCGATCTCTCATCTTTTAGCTCTTTCATCGTGAGTCATGTTTTTGACGGGATTCGTACCCAAGGATTCCGCATCCTAAGTCCAATTCTGTGCCATCTGAAAGAAACTATGTCAGTGTTTCACGTTTCAAATTGTTACTTGCTGGGTTTTTTGTAATTGTTGTTTTTTGTTGTTGTTGTTGTTTTTTTGTTTTTTTTTGCCATTTTATGCCTTTATTTAGATAGGACAGTAGGTGGACAGGAAACAAAGGGAGAGAGGTGGGGGATAGGATTGGGAAAGGTCCATGAGCCATGACGCGAACACACAAGGCCATCGGCGCCGATTTGTTTGTGAACTTTAATAGCAATTTCTGAGTGAAAACTGTTTCTACACCTTTTTTTCAGTGTAAATGTAAGTTTGGTCACCTACTTTGTGTGTACTTTATTTATTTATCTAGGACATTGTTTCTGAATGAGAAGCAGAAGCCATAATCTATTAGCCGAGTTCATTTCCCCTAATCTTACGCCTCAAACCTCATCATCTTTGTTTGCTTGTGCTCATCGATCCAGAAGGAACTGCATCCTTTTTCTATTATAACAGTTTTTTTCTTCATAGATCAGGGATGAATTTTTCTGTGCTCAGTTTTTAATGATGAATAATTTAAGTTTTTCACATAGCTGCTCATGCTATATGCGTTGCACACAAACATACTATCACATAGAGTTTGTGTCCGGGTGATGTGAGCTGGATCGGTATTGTGTATGTGGCCTTTTCCTGTTTGGCTCACAGGGATTTAGAGGATTGTTTGGTGTGTAGGGGGATGGGAAACAGGGTCAATCACAGCGCACTCCAGTAGAGCCACAGTGGACATCCATGTGTACGTCTACTGGAGGAGGTCATTGGGAGGTAAGAGTCACTTGCTGTAAGTACATAACATTGCAGTTTACAACAGAAATGAAAACTAGAGGTGGTAAAACAGCGAGCACTTGTAATCATTTTCCTACACAATTATGATTACAGCTCCATATGTTTCACTTTCCGGCTGTAACAAGCTTATTCGGTAGCTCAGCCGGAACAGAACTGGACTTAGGATGCAGAATCTTTGGGTACGAATCCAGTGAAAAACATGACTCACAATGAAAGAGCTGAAAGATGAGAGATCGAAAAACAAGCTAAAACGGTGTGATTGTGATTTTACATCATGTTCACTTTTGTTCATACTATCGAATTGGTTTAGGTGTAGTGCAGATGGTATGTTATTTTAAAGTGTCACAGAGCATAAGTACAATATCGTCGCTGTCGGGCGGAAACCTCCTATGTCCAAATTTTGTCAATTTCATATTTTTTCACAAATCAATGCTATTGGTCAGTCCCCACGTGGGTCTGTTATTTTTACAAATTATTAACCAATCTAAAGTGTTGAAAATAGCTTGAGAGCAAATCTCTTAACTCCATTGGACACTTAAACTGTCTGAGAAGTCTCGTAACTCCAACTCTTCTTCACTCCGCGGGAGCCTCGCGGCATTATGTCTCCTCAAGACTGAAATCTTTGGATAACTCTGTCTGTTTTTTAGACAATAACGAGTGAAAATAGTTAGGTTAGATACATTTGAGTAGGCCTGTTTTGTTAAAAATTGATAGCTGTAATGCTTCGGTGCAGAAGGAAGCCCGTGAACCACGAAGGTAAATTTGCGAGCAGATTAGGCTAATTTCCACCTATTAGACAGCCTAGTCAGTTCATTTTTTTGTATTGCATCACTTATAGATCTTAAACCTTTAAAATGGAGTTTAGGAAGAAGTATGTAACCACAGTCGTTAGCTTTGGTTAACTATTGAAGCCTTTTCTCTTGTCAAAAGGCTCAACGCGACCGCCGACTTTGTTTGCGTGCAGATTAATTTCCGCCTATTAGACAGCCTAGTTAGTTTATCGTTTTATTTTGGTATTGCATCACTCATAGCTCTAACGTTTAAAATAGAGTTTAGGAAGATGTATGTAACCACAATCATTAGCTTTGATTAGCTCTTAAAGCCTTGTCTCTTGTCAAAAGGCTCAACGCGACCGCAGACTTTGATGAACACTGCTGGCAGCAGCAGCGTCTGTGTCCGTACCATTCTTATCAATGACAGTGTAATCTCGTATCTCCCTGCTCCCGAGTCATAAATCTCGCATCTCCGATTAAACATGATTATGGGGAAATGTTGTGTTAATGTTGGTACACAACAGTATATGATAGCAATATAAGGTATAATACCAACTTTAACGATACAATGTTTAATAACTCAAAAAATATGCCGTTTTTTTCATTTCCTGAAAAATAATGATTTTGGAGATGTGAGGATTCCGCCCGACAGCGACGATATGTAAGTTCATCTGTTCCAGGGGAAAAAAATAACACTTATATCTCGATTATATCAAGAAATGTACATGGCGGTACGTATCTCGCGTCTTGCAATAAAGTTCCTACAGGTATGTTTTCGTCATGGGATCAGGTTGTAAACTTGCTCGATAACACACCTGTTACAGCATTGCACTTGCACTCGGGAACAACAAATGTGTTTAAAGACTATAGAAGTTTTTTTACCTCACGTTTGCTTTTGTTAGTATTATCGGTTAGCTTTAGGGGGAAGGGTTTAGTGTTAAGTAGTATGTTTTTCCCAAATGTGATAGATCATTAACCTTTTAGCAACACTCACTGGATGTTAAATTTCTGAACGCAGCAGCCAGCATAAATAAATGTTTCATGATTCAAGTTCATCTGTTTTGGATAAAACTGAACGGTATTTTAGCACCACTCACTAGACATTTCACTTTGAAAGCGTGCAAGGAGCAACATAATATTGGTGTGCAAAATGACATTACAGGCACACTTTTTCCAATGAGCCTGGGTTGCCATATAGACTAAGTTTTTTATGTTTTTATGGCATTTGATGCAGCATAAAATATTATAATATAACAATAATATAATATAATACTATTTTGCTGTCTTTTTAGCACTTCACACGTGATCAATATTGGGAAAAAAAAATCAGTGTTAATTAAAAAAACATTTCCTTGTTAGTTTCACAGAAAAACAGCAGCATATGGGTTTGGAAAAACATGAGGGTGAGAAATTACAGGTTTTTTAACGAATACAAATTAACACATTTTAATGACATGCATTTTTTTCATTTATCAACAATATTTTTAAACACACATACAGTATATGTTGTAAACACGAAAAACATTAATCAGTTCTCCATTTGAAGTGAAATAAAGCAACTGAAAACAGCAGGGGTAAAATTAATGAGAGTTATGCAGTAAGACTCAAATTTGTTAGTTGGCATTGTGTGGGAAATCACATCCTATGAGAAACATCTCTAACAGGACTTAATTAACAGAAAGTACAGCCACATCTGCATGCAGCCACATTTACCCACAAACACTTGCCAGCATAGTGTATTTACACTGCCAGTTTGATTGTGTGTGTGTGTTGTGTACAGTTTGTGTGCGCAGATTTGTGGGTGTACCATCCGTGACTAATGAGAAAGTAATGTCAGAGGCAGCTGCTCAGAGTGTTGTGTGAACGAGGTCAGGGAACCGCATAAGCAGCAGATACTCTGCTGTTAAACGCCTAGAGCTTGTGTTTTCACAAGGACGACACTGGCCTCACAGCCGTCCTTCTTCAAGATAAAAGTCATCCTCACCCGCTCCCATTGTTTGTGTACATTCATCCATCACACTAGCAATTGCAGTCAGTTAACTGAGGAGGGAAATTAAATCAAATGGCAAAAAACCCCAAAATGCAGCGCTTTCAGTAGCTAGGGCTATTTTTGAATGGCACGGAAAGAAAATTGTGTTTGTTTGTTATTTATATATTGTAATTGGGGTCTTTAGTTAATTAAAAATATTGAATTAATCACATGATATGCTGATTTATTATTTAAATTAATCACAGTTCATATTGCGTATATCAATATTTGCTTAGCAACGCTCCCAAAATTAAGATAATATTAATTTAACAATAAAATATAATAATAATTATGCAACATTGTTGTGACAGATGAGTAAAGCATTAAATAGACATTATTTCCATAAAATTTAACATAATCCATTTTCCTCATATTAAGGGTAGTATAATGGATTTTTCTTTGTAGCATCTTTCATTTTTTTGTATAATTATTATACTAAATGAATGTGTTAAATTGACAGCTCTAATTGTAATATTACTAATCAAATTTGATGAAAAAGATACGAAATAAGAAAGCTTGACGGCAGATTTGGCGCTTAGTCAGATAACCTCTAATATGCAATTATAAACCAGAGGCGCCATTCATAAACATCAGTGATGGCTTGAGTTTAAACGTCAAGTCTCATCTCATCTCTTCTTCATAAATCTCTGAAGCTGGCGATTATCATTCAGAAGACGGCGTGCCTTCCCATCTGTCACCAGGAAAATTGCATCATCATTTTCACAATCCATCCATCTATCCTGCAGATGTCAGATGGCTTTTTCCCCACCGTGTTTATCGCAGATAGTTTTGATAGGCGGGAGTTTATTTATATCCATTCTCAAACAAAATGTCGTTTCGGTACCTTGATCTTGCTGTACAATCTGACAAACAGTCAAAATAATTAGCTGAGGTGGAGCTTCCAGCTGAGAAATGTGGTTTCATCTTGGGTAAAGGATCTGGTTTAGATAAAGAATAGTGACTCCATGTCTGTGTGAGAGAGGCTTTTACAAAGAGCATTCGCGGATACTTTTTATCTTTATTCTAGAGCTCTAATGGAGCCACTCTCTGATGTCACTTTCAAGACATCTGATCTCTTTGATACTGTATGTGTTACCATTACAGCTGAATGACTCTCAATGAGGTGTGTTATACCTGGAGAAAGATGCCCATTAGCATTCCCATTTCTGAAGGAAAATAAATAAATAAAACAATTGTAGTGGTGCACTACCAATTTTTTTATATTTTTGAAAGAAGTCTTTTATGAGACATCTATCTATCTATCTATCTATCTATCTATCTATCTATCTATCTATCTATCTATCTATCTATCTATCTATCTATCTATCATTGTAATCTGTTAGCTATTGTCAATTGTTCTATCTGTTCTAATTTCCTGATGCTTTAAGATAAGAATAAAGTTGTAGTTATTGCAGCTCTGTTTACTATATATGATCCGTGCTGGCAAAATGAGTCAGAATGTGCACGGACTAATTTTGAGCTAAAGGCAAAAGAAGTGAAAAATGTCAGTTTTGGTCGAATTTGAGGTTTTCACAAAAATGAGTTCGTTAAGCCCTCTTCTAGCGATCCCAATGCTCCAAATAGTAATTAAACATCTAAAATGATCTTTATTTGTATGTTTTCTGAGAGGAGTACCTTTTCTCTGCTCGCTTCTGGACGCTGCTTCTCACCACAAGTTGTAGGTCTATTGTTGCAAAGCGCAGCATTCCAGCTTTATGAATTCATATCGAATTCTCAATGACATGAGTCCAAACCAGTGAAATATGATTTTTAAACCCATACTGATGAAAACAAAAGCAAAGCGCATGCATAAGACGCGCCTTTCCGTGAGCGCGCAATCTCCCTTATAAAGTACATTAGGCCTTTTGCGAAATATGTATTGGCGATATTCACACAATCATAATCTGTTATGTCTTACATGAATGTTTAGTTAATGGTCGGGGGAAAATCTGATGTGTAACATTACATCTGATCCATGCATTACAGTAGGTCTTAAACTAGATCTGTCTCAATGTTAATCATACATTAAAAGAAAAGACGGAATCACTCACTGCTCTTGATTAAACTGCTGTTTATTTGCATCTTTGTTCTTATTTTTTATAGCAAAGATAAAATAAAAAATAGCTATATTGTGATTAATAATATAGTATTTATTATTAAGAAAAGAATTGGAGGAAAATATGCAACATTGCTTGGTGATTTTGCTTAGGAATCTTTAACTCGATTTTTCTCTAAATCAGATCTCCTGCCTCTATTGGCTTCAAACGGCTGTAGCTCAGTCATTTTTTGTCCGAATCCAATAAGTCATATATCATTTTGAAGGTATTTTAATGGAGAATATGAAAATAAAATTTGAAAATTTGCGCATTCCGACTCATTTTGCCAGCACGGGTTACATATTTAAATCCATTCTGCAGATTTCTCTCCCAAATCAGCACTGGAAAAGTTGAAAAACTTGTAAGAAAAACTGCAGATTCTGTCTGGGCCGCCTATAATTCAAGCATATAACTGCAAACTAAAGCATATTTAAAAACTAATCTTCTTCGTTTGCCTTTTCGTAAGGAAATGTTTAAAAAAGGTCCTGCTTCTCATGCTGATGTTGTTTTCTTTTTAAGTTTGATCTGCTAATGAGATGCACAGGCAGAGAGACAAAGGCTTTGGAGCTGAGCAATGTCATAATTTGATTCCTTGCATCCTTTGCAATAAATGAATTTCCCCAGACTAGCAGCTTCCTGCTGAGATGACACACAAATGCACAACTGAGGCCAATGCTAACTGTGTGTTTATGCGATTTGTGTGTTTTCTAGCGTGTTAATGGATCTGAGGTGAACGTGAAATGCATTCGTTTAACATTTACAAAAAATTGCATTCCAGAATGTTAGATGTTATTTTAGAAATCACAGCATATAGTCATAGAAGATCCCATTTCATAGTCAATTGACAGGAAATGTGATTGTTTGGCACATTGTATTGCTTAAGGTCAATTCAACAAAACCTCCATCTCTCTGTTTTACATTTGATCCTTTGAGCTGTCAGAGTTAATTGGAAAAGAGGTCAGAGGCGCATAGAGAGATTGAAGGATGGATATTAATCAGCTCTTACATGCATAAACATTCATGACAACATTATGTTCCTTTCCAGCAGCCAATGGAACTTAAACTGATCAATGAAATATGAGAAACTGGGTTAAATAAGTGATGTAAAATCAGTGTCATGTATCATCGCTTAACCCTTAAAGACCTAGAACATTTTTGGGGCACCTGACACGTCTGCACTTTTCTTTGTTTTTTAAGACCTATTCTAGCAGTTAGCATCAAGTGCCATATATCATTATAAACAGGAGAACTTGAAGTTTCAGTCTAGTTAATTTAAAGTCCCAATTTTCCTGTTTTCCTGTTTCCTGTTCCCAATGTTTTCTCTAAGAATGAATGAATCTCCTGAATTTTAAGAAAAATGCAAGCAACAATTGGGTGTTTTTTTAACTAATTGGGTGTCCTCAAACTGAAACTCCTGAAGTTTGGATTTTTTTCTTTAGAAAGTTGTATCTAGTTGTTTTACACTTCCAAATAAAATTCTGTCTACATATAACATTCCCCAAGCAAATTATAGCCATTTATTACAATATTGTTATAAGCGATTTTCAGTGAAAAAACAGGTCTGTATAGTTTACTAACAATATAGATGTGTCAATATCTATATAAAAAACGTTTAGGGAGTAAAGAAAATGGAATCAGTGTTATATAATAACAAAACACAGTAAAAAAGTGACTTTTTTCAGAAAAATATATTTTCAATCTGAGTATGAACAAAAACAAACACAAACCTTGCAGCTAATAGTGAAAACAATTGCACAAATTCTTCTGCAACAAAAATACAAACAGTGCAAATGATTCACAAACTACACACAAAATGAGTGAGAAATATACAGAGTGCAACAGAAAAAAATAGTGAAAATGATCTTTGTGAACTATATAATTATTGTTTACATAATATAAATAATATAAATGGATCGATCTGCTGGCTGTACTCTGCATCGGAATGATTTTACCGGGACATCGCCTAGCGACATGAAGACATGAATTCCAGTTCTTTATCCTGTATGTACCACTGTTTCATCCTTGTTTTTGGTTTGTTTTATATCAAAGTACTCATTCGTGTGTTTTTCTGTGCTTTTTCAGAAAGTTCTCTCATGCAAATGTATTATTTTGTGTTTGTTTTCATGCACGCACGACAGACTTTACTTTCACTTTGCGTTCGTTCAAATTTCCAATGAAAAATCCTAAACGGTGGTTCAAAAGACCAAAATTTATGTTTATTGGTTGAATATGGGACAGTTTGAACCAATCTGGGCACGGTGGGTGGGACTAAGCATCAACAATCATTTCTGTTTGGCTCAGAGGGACGAAATGCATTGGTTTCTTCTGACGAATCAATGTTGTCAAAATGTGATGACGTAATCACGTATACTACGGAGCCTCTGAATATCCAAACGAGACAAATGCAGTATCTCCAAAAAGCGGAGAATCTCCGCTTTACAAGGCTTTTTAAAGCATTCATAAAGGATTAGCGGAGGGTTAATAACCCTTAACAGGTTAACGCTTCCAGGGAAGTAGATGAGAAATAAAACCTCATGTTTCAGGGTACATTTTATCTGGCATAGCTCAACCTTAAACATGCATGGAGAACATCAGCCTATTTTCCTTATGATGTGTCTCATGGGATCATTATGGAGATGACTGCACCAACCCATCTGTCCTCTGCAGTGAGACTGAAGTATCTCCATTCCTCAAAATAGAGTTCTTTAATGGTGCTTTCCTCTCATTTTTGCTGCTACACGAGTCTTAAAAGATTAAATCAGTTCTGTTGGTTTTTGACCCTGTTGATGTTTGTTTGTGGCACTAAGAATCTGCTCTAAGAGTTTACTCATGCTTCTGTAAGTTATTATTTTATTCTTCTGATCCGGGAAGTTCTGCTGTTTATCTAATAATGACGACTGCTTTGATTTGGAGGTCACTGTTGGTCTTTGGTCAGTCGTAAATACCGGCTCCAGCCTGAAGCTGATATCACGGGCAAGTTGACCTTTGAGTCACACTACTGTTATTTATGCCATAACTTAAGAGAACGAGAGAGAGAAACAGAAAAAGAGGGTCATTTACAGCACACTGCGAGAGAATGAAAATGCATGAGGATCACTGACTGTCAAATTCAGAAGCAATTTTGATTCATTTATTTCTGAAAATGTTTTGAACCCTATAGTCTTCTTGCATGCTAATCAAAAACTTAGCACATCTTGCTCTTAACTATTAAAAAGTGGTTGTTCTTTTTCCTTTTTTATTCTTTTATCTTGCCAGTGGTGCAAAGTTGCGCCTGGATGGGCATTGAAGTCCCCTTATAAAAAAATAGCAGCATGACGCCCCGATAGATGTCACATATAAACAGTCCTGAGGCCAAACAAAGGTCATTCAATAGCAAATTCTCACTCAGTCACAAGGCAGCAGTAGAACAAAACAGCCAGTTATAAAATTTTTAACCAGATGTGTTAGTAAAAATAGAAGCTTGCAGAGAAATGCATCTTGATGGCATTCTTATATGTCAGCACACGTGAGAATATACAACATAAAGACAAGGAATATTTTGCAGCAAATAGCCTTTCTGACTGTGTTTATGTACAGCTATTAGGGCAAAACCTTTCATCGCTTGATGACACAAATATGGGCAGTCAGTCTGAAAGCCAAGTTCACTCAAAGTGCATTGAGTTTGCCCTTAACTTCTTGACCTGCTTCAGATTACCACTATTCTGACTGCCAGTTTAGTGTGTTGCATAATAGAGCAGCTTCTTATGTGTCCTGAAGCCTTTCAGAACCAGGAAACCTGTTGTAAAATGCTGAAATGTTGGAATGTAGCTTTTCAAAGCGGCAACCCGATCCAAATGTTTCTCCTGAGGCACTTGGGACATTTTCTACAATATGAAACACACAAAGAAAGCCTGTTAGGCACCATGTTTATTATCGTTTTAAGTACCAAACCATTTTTCATTGCTTCTCACCCTGACACCATTCTAACGGATATGAATCAAACAAAAGAATGATGATGGGAAAACAGTACATTTTCACTGTCAAAGATATGGTTGTTGAAAGGATAGTTTACCCAAAAAAGTCAATTCATAAAGTTTACCAAACCTATATTGCTTTACTTGTATTCTTTTATCTGTGAAAAATAAAGATTTATTTTATTTTATTTTATTTTATATCAACATTCTTCGTAATATATTCTTTTGTGCTCCACAGAAGTAAGAAAATCATACAGATGACATACATGATCACATAATTTTCATTTCTGAGGGAACTGTCCCTTTAAGTGTTTTTTTTTTTATTATCATTTAAAGGGCATATAATCTAATTAATTTTGCTACATTTTTAATCAATTCACACCCTTTGTGTGTATCACATGAGTTCTGAATGTGAAATGTGCGTACTTGAAGATGCAACCGCTTCACACAGTTGGTGTGCCATTTAAAGATAAACATAATGTGCTCTGATGGGACCGCATGCTGAGAAAACTCAACAGCACAATGGATCTACCAATAAAACTACATGAAGTCATGCTGCGAACACATTCACACCCTGTGAAAAAGACAACAAAAAGCCTTGATAGGAAGAGTGTTTTTCATCTAACATCTTAACTCTTTCCTTCCTTCCATCTTTCGCCTCCTCCATCTTTCCTTCCCCTCCATTCTCAGGAGTATCCGGTGTCTGAGAAATATCATCCACTGGAACCTAATTACGGCATTTATCCTGCGAAATGCCACCTGGTTCGTGGTGCAGCTCACCATGAACCCAGAGGTGCATGAGAGCAATGTGGTGAGTAAACACATACGCAGACAAATATTCTCTCCTCCTATTACTTTTCTTTTCAAAATACACAAGCAGTGCACACATTATCCATTGTTATTTCTCACATCAAGTGCACCCGTTTTTTTTTTTGTTTTGTTTTGGTTTTTTTTGTTCCATCCATTGTTCGTTCTCACTATTTCTCTCTCTTCACCCTACTGTTATTCTCTCATTCTGTTGCCACACATACAGACAAACACAAGTTTATTAAAATAATAGTTCACTCACAGTAAAAAAAAAAAAAAAAAAATTGCTACAAATGTACTCACCCTCAGGGCATCCAAGGTCTAGATGAGTTTGTTTGTTCATCTGAACAAATTTGGAGAAATTTAGCATTACATCACTTGCTCATCAATGGATGTGAATGGGTGCCGTCAGAATGAGAGTCTAGACAGCTGATAAAAACATCACTATAATCCACAAGTAATCCACACAACTCCAGTCCATCAGTTAATGTCTTGTGAAGCAAAAAGTGGCATGTGTTTAAGAAATAAACCCATTATTAAGACATTTTTTACTTTACTTTGGGCTAAAATATGAGTCAGTAATCCATAATAATGCTTTCTCCAGTGAAAAAGTCATCTTGTCTGAAACAGGAGAGAAATATTCACAAAAATAGTGCATACAGGTGGATTTTGATGTGGGAGGAAAACAAGGGATGGGCTTTTTCTCTGGAGGAAGCGTTATGGATTATGGACTGGTATTTTGGCCAGAAGCAAAGGTTTAAAGTTAAAACACCCTAATGATGGATTTGTATCTTACAAAGACACAGCTTTTTACTTCACAGTATGTTAATTGATAGACTGGAGTTGTGTGGATTATTGTGATGTTTTTATCAGCTGTTTGGACTCTCATTCTGACAGCACCCATTCACTGCAGAGGATCCATTGCTGAGTGATGTAATGCTAAATTTCTCCAAATCTGTTCAGATAAAGAAACAAATTCAACTACATCTTGGATAGCCTGAGGGTGAGTCAATTTTCAGCAAATTTTCATTTTTGGGTGAACTATTCATTGCATTCAAAACTGTCCCTGACACCTGGGTCTCCATTTCTGCACTCTTAACAGACATGGAAATCTAATTAGTCTCAGAGTGTATGGCGTTGTTGGCACTAGATGTGTGTTGTTGGGTGTTTTGGGTGGGAATGTAAACAGCTCGGCCCCTGAATCACCATCCGCTATGCTTGTCACGGTTCTATTGTGCTGGAGCAAGGAGACGCCGGCGCTCCGTAGGCCCCTCAGGACAGACATGGGACTGCAGGCCTCCAGAGCGGTACCTGTTCCGGGACCCATGGCGGATCAGGCAGTTCAGGGCGCCATGGCGAAGCAGAGAGCTCGGGAGGTCATGGCGAAGCAGAGAGCTCGGGAGGCCATGGCGGTGAAGGGAACTCGGGAGGCCATGGCGGAGCAGGAAACTCAGGAGGCCATGGCGGAGCAGGGAACTCAGGAGGCCATGGCGGAGCTGCCGCCATGGCCCCGGCCCCGCCTTTACGACTGGAGCCCCACTACCCCCCAGAAAATACTTGGGGGAACTTACAGGGCTTAACTCAGGGCCTGGAGCGCTCTCTGGGCTAAACGGGGGATCAGGAGCCCTCCCTGGGCTTAACGGGGGATCAGGAGCCCTCCCTGGGCTTAACGGGGGATCAGGAGCCCTCCCTGGGCTTGACTGGGGATCAGGAGCCCTCCCTGGGCTTGACTGGGGATCAGGAGCCCTCCCTGGGCTTAACTGGGGATCAGGAGCCCTCCCTGGCTAGACAGGGGATCAGGAGCCCTCACTGGGCTTAACTGGGGAACAGGAGCCCTCCATGGGCTTAACTCGGGAACAGGAGCCCTCACTGGGCTTAACTCGGGATAAGAAGCCCTCCGTGGGCTTAACTGGGGAACAGGAGCCCTCCGTGGGCTTAACTCGGGAACAGGAGCCCTCCGTGGGCTAAACTCGGGAACAGAAGACCTCCATGGGCTACACTCGGGAACAGGAGCCCTCACTGGGATTAACTCAGGAACAGGAGCCCTCCGTGGGCTAAACTCGGCAACAAGGATGTGCTTATGTGGAGCTGGCACTGGAAGGCGCTCTCGAGGAGCCAGCACAGCAAAACGCTTTCAAGGAGCTGGCATTGGAGCGTACTCAAGGGCTGGAGCCGACACTGGAGCGAGCTCTGGGGCTGAAGCCGACACTGGAGCAAGCTCTGGGGCTGGAGCCGACACTGGAGCGAGCTGTGGGGCTGGAGCCGACACTGGAGCGAGCTCTGGGGCTGGAGCCGACACTGGAGCGAGCTCTGGGGCTGGAGCCGACACTGGAGCGAGCTGTGGGGCTGGAGCCGACATTGGAGCGAGCTGTAGGGCTGGAGCCGACACTGGAGCGAGCTCTGGGGCTGGAGCCGACACTGGAGAGAGCTCTGGGGCTGGAGCTGACACTGGAGTGAGCTCTGGGGCTGGAGCTGACACTGGAGCGAGCTCTGGGGCTGGAGCCAACACTGGAGCGAGCTCTGGGCTGGAGTGAGCCGCAACCGGTGGGCTTGACTTCGGAGCAGCCGGCGGGCTTGAGCGAGCAGCGACCCGCGAACTTGACTTCGGAGCGGCCGGCGGGCTGGAGAGAGCCGCAGCCAGCGGAGTCGACGGGGGAACAGCCGGCGGACTCGACGGCGGGCTGGTTCTGGCCGGAAGACACCTTCCCTCCAACCTAGTCCAGAGGTGTCTGGGAGGTCTACGGGGCGATGGTAGTTGGCCCCGAGCTAGAACAGCGAATTGATGGTGGCGTCCTCCAATGCTGTCGCCGCGGCGAGCCCACAGAATTCCCCGGCGTACTCGAAGAAGGAGAGATCTCGACGGGCTAGAGCGGTGAATCATGCGGCGGTTTCCATGCCATGGGAGAAAACAAGGAAAACAAAAGACTTTTCAAAAAATGGAAACAAAAACCAGGGGAAAAAGGCGCCGCTCACTTTCTGTTTTGGTCCTGGATTCTGTCATGGTTCTATTGTGCTGGAGCAAGGAGACGCAGGAGTATCATCAAAAGTCTTTAATTAACCAAAATAGCCAGGCGAGCACACATAGAGCGGGGTGAAGACATTCAACGTAACATTAATCCAGGACAAAGAATAGACAGAAACTGAAGGCTTTTAAAGACAGGGAAACAAAGGAGCAAACGAGATGTTTAAATAACACAGTTGGAGACTGATAAAGGTGAATTACAAAATTGGAACTGAACGAGGACAGGAAACAGGAAGGACCAAACATGGGCATAAACACAGGTACACAGGGAGCACATGGGGAGAAAAACACAAGACACAGGAACATAAGTCTGACAATGCTTGCCCAAGAATTAATGACCCTCCACATTTCTGTGCTTCCTTAATCAACTGAGCCGAGCAATTTATTCATCTACCGCCACGTCAATATCAGTCCCAAGGGCCTTTTCCATCTACATCCAAATTCAGCCTCGTACTTTATGATGCACATGGCTTTTCAGAAAGTATCAGAGTTTGATTGTGCCATGTTTGTCCTTGATACTTATCTTTCATATTTGCCAAAGTATAATTTATAACTGTTTATCTGTATTTTATGCAAGGGCCGACTTAATTGGCTCTTCATGCTAAGATTTTGCATGGCAGCACATTAGTTCTACCTCTGAACTCCCCTAGAGAGAAACTTAAAAAAGGAAGCAAGAAGTTGCAAGGGGTTTTAAGGCAGAAGTGGTTATAAAGCATTCCTCCAGGTCTTTGTGCAGACAGCAGTGGCCTAATTTTCCTAGTTTTCATTCAAAGAAAGCTCCTTTGAGATGTTTGAAAGTTATAAGAAAAGATCTGTGGACAAATGCCTTCCGTCGACCTGTCTAGATGAAATAAAATGAGCATTCTTGGACAGAATGGAGAGCTGGAGGCTGTTTAAATGTGAAGGAAATTGTGTAAATACGCGATGTCATTGAGGCACTTGTTTTAAATCGTTTCAATTACAGTTCAAACAAGTGAATCCGGTTGCCTCTTGGTTTATACAAAGACCATCTTGACTCAATCCTCTTTCTGCTTAACGAGGTTCAACCTTGCATTATGTCTTTTTTTCTATATGCATCTGTTTAGAAATGGCTCACAAGTCAGAGCAAACAGCGCTTCGCTGAGCTTTATAGCACAAAATGACACATTTATTGTGAAAAGTGTCACTTTGTGGAGAATTTATGCTACGCCTGTTAATGAAAGACATTGTTCAGTAAGTAACTGTAAAATTACCAATAAAGATCCCACAGAAGCTTATAATTTCTACATGGTACTAAACTCCTGTCACACCAGGGGGCCTATTATGGAAGACGGTTGTAAAATTCTCCAGAAGTACTTCTGAGAGCCAGAGGACTTTATGACTGAAGAAGCTTTTGATTTTCCCCCTGCTATTTCACATGTTGAAACAAAATCGTTACCACAGAACACATGTAATGGTCTATGGACTATTAGCTCACTGATTAATGCTGGGAAACAATAAACCTTCAATAGTTTCTCAAGCCCATATGGCTGAGATAAGTGTTAGCCTGAGATTTTGCTTTCTCTTACAGATTTACAGAGAACTCATGGGTCTGAAAATTTATAATCTTTCTGTGACACTTGAATTCCCACTTCATTCATAACTCACAGCTGTAATCTTCAATCTTGAGCCGAGAGTGACAGATTTTTTATCTTCTCATGAGACAACAACTTGACAGGGCCCAGTGATGAAATATGGCCAAAACAAAGGAGTGGTGGCTAGGATTAAACAGGATTAAATAGAAGGCTGAAACACACACAAACCCCTCTGATGTGTATGTCTCTTGCAAATGTCAGAAGCATCCCTGCTTTCCCATCCAGCTGCAGTTCTGTCATACTGTCTTTTTAACATCTCTGTCATTCACGTTTTTTATTTTATTTATTTATTTATTTTGCTCTGTTGGATGATTTCTTAATCATCAATCTATGCTTTCAAAGTATACACTACCATTCACAAGTTTGGGGGCAGGGTTTTTTTTTTTTTTTTGGAAAGAAATCTCTTATGCATTTATTTAATCAAAAATGCAGTGAAAACCATAATATTGTGGAATACTATTACAACTGTAAAAAAAAAAAAAATATATATATATATATATATATATATATATATATATATATATATATATATATATATATATATTTGTATTTATTTATTTTTTTTCCTTTTACAGCTTTGTGTTTTAGCACTTGTATTTTGTTTTGTAAACTGATAAGCAATTTATTCATATAAACTATTTAATTTATACACCTGTAATATTTACTACCAATAAGATGAAATCAAAATCTATAAAAGGATAATGTGAAATCCAGTTTGAATAGGATTCTTATTCATGAAATTATTTCAGTGCGCCTCATTCAAGACAAGCAGGCAGAGTAAATTTCTGTGTAAATTGCTTGCAAATCAAATGCTGCAAAATTAAAATGTTCTTCAGTTCAGTGTTTACTAGTGTTAATTTTGTCAGCCATTTTTTAGTTTAGTCTTAGTCCAGTGTCAAATGTACTTTTTAGTTATTATTATATTTAGTCAACTTGTCCTGTTTTTGTTTAGTCAAGTTTTAGTTGACTAAATTTCTGAGCATTTTAGTTTAGTTTTAGTCGCATTTTCGTTATGCTGTAAAATGGTTAAACTGATAATAATAATGAAAAAAAAAGATTATTTTGCTCAAAATTCTAATTGCAATGATTGTTGTCATTTGAGAAATGTATTTTTACATTTCATTAGAATCATTGCACTTTCACCAATAAGCACAAATCAATAGAATGTAGATTCATACACATGGTTTATTTTGCCTTGTGTATTGATTTATTATAGACTATTTAATATGTAAATTAATATCAAAGACTTAGATATACAATCTTTCTGTCTACATAATGAAAACTAGAAAAAAAAAGAATATATATATATATATATATATATATATATATATATATATATGCAATAATGATAAATACAATAATGTTTCTCTATTAAAACAACAGCAGTTGGGTAAGTGCATTTATGCCGGAAACAAAAATTGCAAAGAATATAGTTGAGATCCATGTACAGTAGCACAAGCAGCTCATGACAGAACACAGACTAGCTGAATGACACAGAATACCTTCATGCTTGCCAGATTGCATGAATTAAGTAAAAGACCGGGCCAAAAATGTATCCTTTCAACAGAGAAGCTCTAATTTGGGGATTTGAACTCTTGTCCTGTCATGAGAAGCCATAACCCACTGGCTTTCATCATACTTTAATCTAAATCTGTTCCATCCCGAGGCCTCATTTCAGACCCCCCGACCCAATCTGCCCATCTGTAATGTCCCTTCCCTTGGAGTAAAAAGGTTTTATCCCCTGCTTGGTGTTTGAACTCGGCTTCAGTCATAAAGAGTAACCAACCCTTCCACACACGCAAACACACACACGCACAAGCTTTCATTTCCTTAAGCTATTAAAATAAAAGCGTTTTAAAACAGAGAATGCTAACAAGAAGTGGCACGGTGATCTCCTCAGGCACAATTTCAGACAGTTTCTAAACATTTAACTGGATTTCTCTTTCTCTCATCGTTCTCAGATCTGGTGCAGGCTGGTCACAGCAGCGTATAATTATTTCCATGTGACCAACTTCTTCTGGATGTTTGGAGAGGGCTGCTATCTGCACACAGCCATAGTACTGACATACTCCACTGACAAACTGAGGAAATGGATGTTCATCTGTATAGGCTGGTGTAAGTATCCCATGATGCACAACAATGGAAATTATCCAGTTTTTGGATCATGCATATTGAAATAACTGACTTACTGTATGGCATGTGCAATCGCATGTATTTAGAGATGAAGTTCGAGTTTGGGTTTTTGTCCAATATACCTGTGTAAAAAATCTATGAATAGCTTATGATTACTTAAAATATATTTTAATATTTTTCTAAACACGTTATCAAAAATGCAGTGTTTATTTTATTTTATTTTATTTTATTTTATTTTATTTTATTTTATTAACATATACATTTTTATTTAGCTTTTATTTTGAAATGTATTAACACTAAAACACATTATATTCCTAACATAATTTAAAAATCTACTGCGAAAGGCACCTGTTCCATAGAATTACATAGAATGTTTTACAGAATGTACTTTTAAGTCAGTCTGAAATGCAGTACACAATCAGTTTTACTTCCATAATCTAAAATATTGCTGTGTCATATAGGATATGTAGGGTTGGATTTATGACATCAGTGAAAGAGGAAAGTAATTTTGATCAAAATTGAAGCAGACAAACATTTTTGGACACAGTGCAAGAACTGAGAAAGCAAATAAGGTCATTTCTGATTTTGTGTTGCCTTTAAAGTACAGCAGTGATTAAATTACTGTCAATTAATAACTTGAAAAGGAGACACAGTTACAGTAGTAGATAATTACACTAATGAGGACTGCAATTTGATCAGGTTCTCTTCTGAACCATGGGCGAATTATTATTATGCGAATAAACAAGCCTTGGATTTTCCTCATTAAAAATGCATTGCAAATGAGTCATTGCTGAGGATTTATCACACAGTTCCTTAATAGTATCAATTATACTGTTTGTACAATGTATTTGATTTTTCAAACTAATCAGAGTGGGTGAAAATTTCCTCTGCTTTTTTTCCGCAGGTATTCCATTCCCCATTATCGTCGCTTGGGCCATTGGCAAGCTGTACTATGACAATGAAAAGTGAGTTTCTGCCATGCTGAGGCTTTCTTCCATTTTCTTTCTTTTTTATCTCTGTATAATTCCTGCATTTTACTCTAAACACACAAGCTGCCTCACCTCATTTACAATAAAAGCAATCAAAGGTTAGATTAACTCCAATTATCTCTGTCATCTACCCTCACTCTGGTCATTAAACAATCGATTCACGATAAAGCCAGAGAAGCGTTCTAATTCACGCCTGCTACTCACGAAATTGATGTAAACATCCTAGAGTTCAATAGTCAAGACATGATATATACAGTACAAGATCTCCTGTATAAAAAGACTCTCTGTAATAAAAAAACAAACAAATAAACACACACACACCCTTTTATTAGACAATTTAAAAGAACGGATTTGGGCAGATATTCTACTAAAGCCCTCATTAGCTTCTTCAGTCTCAAGATGGGAAACTATACAAACAAACAATGAATGAGAAATGTTAATTTATTCATATTAAATAGGGGTAGAAGAATAGAATAGGGGTATATAGTATTCATTGTCCAGGCTTGACATTTGGGCTAAAGTGCATGAAATATGATATTGTTGTAATATAAGAAAATATTTTCACCAGTGTTGGAGATAAAACATAAAGCAAGAACAGCATGTTTAGTGTCTTCTGCATGTGTAGATAGATAGATAGATAGATAGATAGATAGATAGATAGATAGATAGATAGATAGATAGATAGATAGATAGATAGATTCCCTTAAACTATGGATGGATGAATGGATGGATGGGTGGATGATTTATGGATGGATGGATGATGGATAAAAGTGGACTTTTTATCCTCCTTTAATTGTGAATAGAAAATATTTAACATTGTCCAATTTCTCGTGTGTGAATAGTTGTTAATTGCAGGCTCTGAAGTGCTAACAAACTAAACAGTTTCATTTCCTGCACAAGAGTAATTAAAGAGCAGTGGCGGCACCAGGATTTTTTATTTGTTGCGGGTGCTAAGGGGGGCTTAACAGTGTAGAGGGGGTGCTAAAAAACTAATTAAACTGAGAGAAAGTAATGAATGTCTAATCTTTAGCTATCAGTTTTTTATATACGGCAGCTTTGAAAAAGGCATATTTTACTTTTTTTCTGTGGTATTAAACTTCTCATGCCACTGTTATTAGTAATATAACTTCTGATGCCAACTGCCAAATATGACACTTACAAAGTAATATAATTTATGAACGCATATAGAAAAGAGAGAAAATAGGGATTTTTTCTTTTTCCATTGTTTTATTTATTTATTTATTTATTTATTTATTTATATTTTTTTACACATATCTAGTAATTTTTTTCTGACCGTCAAGTGTCAGTCACTCTCAATGCCAACTGTTAGGAAAACATGGTAAATTCTAACCATTTACAATTGATAGTGCCGACAATTCATAAAACTATTTCCACACAGTGGCATACGAGCACACATTGCGAGTGATAACCTCCCCGTGCTGAGTTGCATCGTATCATGTGTCGATGGTATAGCCAGAGATATTATTGGGATAAAATTGGCACTATTAAGAGGATTTAGCATTTCTAATAAATGTAGGCCTGTTAGATTCTTCTTATTATTAGGCCTATTATTATTATTAGATTACATTTATTATTAAATTACATGAAATTATTGCCCCGCATCACCGCATGATGCGCTGTGAGGATAATAAAAGATTACTCCTCATTGAAAATGTTTTTAAAAAGGTTTTTTAACAGTTCTATTAATTTATACAATGAACTATAGGCCTATAATTAAAATTATTAACACTGCAGTCATCAATGAAAATTCAGAGCAGCTTTATTTCATGCACCGATTTTCAAAAACAACCTGTTTAACGCAAAATACGTTTCTTCTCATGTTTTTCACTATACGAGCCACAAGAGAAATATTAAGGGAATAATTTAAGACAGTTATATACCGTTATCAGCATATGTTAAAGTAGATTCTCTCATCTCTCGTTGTCTCAAAGAGAGTATGCGCCGTTAATGCAGCGTTAGCCGTCAGTTTTTTTTGTTCACTGGCATAACTCTTGCGCAAAGTTTGCGTATTGCTTGCTTGAGTTGCTTGACCCCTCCCCCATAATATCAATTGTTTATAGGCTACATATTAGGCACTTTTTTTTTAGGTTTTTAATGTTTATTTTTCAATGTTAATGAAAGTGACACTGAGAGTTAAAAAAAATACATAAATAAAAAATTTAAAAAAACAGGGAAATCATTTGGAATTCCTTGGGGGAGCTGTGCCGGGGCTAAGCAAGTTTCTGATGGGGCTATAGCCTGCTAATATTAAAATGCAGATAACCATATTATAGTACACAGGTTATTATTATTTCTTTCCTCTGCTGAACACAAAAGAAGATATTTTAAAGAATGTTGGTTACAAACACTTGTTGGTCCCCATTGACTTCCATAGCATTTTTTACATACTGTGGAAGTCAATGGGGACCAACAAGTGTTTGTGAGTGAGTAAATAATGGAAGAATTTTCATTTTTGAGTAAACTATCCCTTTTAATAGGGATGAGGTCAAAGAAAATATCACCCAGACCACATTAAATGTGTCATAAACTATTTTATGACATAAAAAAAAATAATTTTTAAAACATGCACATTTAAAAACATGAGGCATGTTTTACCAGGATGAACCTGTGCATGTCTTTGGTTGAGCTCCAAAAACTATAGCATTTTGCCTTTCAGACGTATCCCGAAATGCCACATGTTTCTCTCTTCCTGTAAAACGGACACATTCAGCCGAGACAGTCTTGATTATGCCATGTACCCAACTGAAACTGTAAGATTAACAAATCTGGTGCATATCTGCCCAAGGGACACACTTGCTACCTTCTCTTCCTTGCTTTGTTTCCTTTTTTTATATATATATAGAAAAGCTTCTTTTTAGATATTTTTGTTTAATCACTTTACTAGACTTGCTTGTTTAATCATTGTGCTTGAATAATAAATAATTATCTCAAAATCCCTTTATATTGTTACACGGATAAATAGTCACACTGTTTCTGAAGAAATGGGGTCAAAATATTATATATACTGTATAGTAATTTTCTGTGCTTTGTGATGTGCATGTATAATCATTTTCTTATTCTGTCTGTGCAGGTGCTGGTTTGGGAAGCGGGCCGGCATTTACACTGATTATATTTATCAGGGTCCTATGATCTTGGTCCTACTGGTGAGTCAGCACAGTTTGGATTCTATACCCAATTACACAAATGTTTCATGAGATTTGGTGTGTGCAGGTCATTTAGCATTTTTTATTTGTTTGGCGCTTCCCCTTTCACAAGTCTTATTACATTTTCCATGATTTATGTTTGTAATTTCATATTGATAATTCATATATGGCATTCAAGTGTGCAAAATCGAGTGCTTTCTCTCTTCCTCTCTTCATCTTTAGATTAACTTCATTTTTCTCTTCAACATTGTGAGGATTCTGATGACTAAACTGAGGGCCTCCACCACCTCAGAGACCATTCAGTACAGGTGAGGCAGACTATTCAGCACTGACAGATCCCAGAAGAATGTTTTCTCGCTCAGAGTTTGCTCTTTGCTAGCCCGGGAGACTTGCCAGCCATGAAACTCTACAATTCCCCCGCCACTTGAGTTTTCATTTATTTTGGTTTATTTGACTATGCGAGCTATCAAATAAGCAGCTCTCAACAACCACCATGCAAACGTTTGAGGTCAGTATGACTTTAAAAATGCTTTTTAAACAAGTCTTTTATGCTTACCAAGGCTGCATTTATTTGATCAAAAAAAAACAAAAAACACAAAGAACAAAGAACACTACTGTGACATATTGTGAAAATGTTGTTAAATATTATTGCACTATAAAATTACTGTTTTCTATTTTAATTTATTTCAAAATGTAATTTATTCCTGTGAAAGCAAAGCTGAATTTTCAGCATCATTACTCCAGTCTTTAATGTCACATGATCCTTCAGAAATCATTCTAATATGCTGATTTGCTGCTCAAGAAACCTTTATTATTATTATCAATGTTAAAAACAGTTGTGCTGCTTAATATTTTTGTGGAAAGAGTAATAATTTTTTTTCAAGATTCTTTGATAAATAGAAAGTTCATAAGAACAGCATTTATTTTAAATAAAATCTTTTGTAGCACTATAAATGTCTGATGTAAAAGTATGAATAAAATTAATTTCTTTAAAAAATCATATTAAACTTCAAACTTTTGAACAGTACTGTATTCTGCAATGTATAAAGCCAGAATTTTGTAGATTTTCCCGCAAAATGAATATAGAAAATGCTGTGAAACAGTCTGTCTGGGCCCAGTTGGAGTATCGTTTTCCTCAGACGCTTATCTTGAAATTTCTTTTGTGAACTAGTAACGGATAAAAATGCATAGCAGATGCAAGGCGACAGTTGAATACAGTAAAAGTTTAGAGTTATAAAAGGAATCTCATTTGTGATTTGTCTTTCCTGTGGGGAGCCATAAAGATGGAGGAGGATGAGCATATTGAGATGCTGAATTTAGAGGTGCTTGCTGTTTGTTCTGAGTTCTGTAACTTTATAATAATCTGTTAGTGTGCTGTGTCAAAATTGTGGCGTGAGTAATGGGTATAGGGATTGATGGATGATTGTTTGGATGATTGATGTATTGAGGATGAGAGTTGGAGGAGAGAGGGGAGAGGGGAGAGTATTTGTTTGTGTGTGTGTGTGTGTGTGTGTGTGTGTGTGTGTGTGTGTGTGTGTGTGTGTGTGTGTGTGTGTGCGTGTGCGTGTGCATGTGTGTGTGTGTGTGTGTGGTGCTCATATTCCCTCCAGCTATGACTAATGTGTTTGACAGTCACAGTCAGTGGCTCATAGCAAATGCAATACATACTGCTTAAACAGAATTCATCTCAATGTCATCCCGTTGAACTCTTTGTGTATTAGCTACTGTGACATTACTCTGTGTAACATTATTCAGGCACTACTATGCTAAAAATATTAAATTAATTATATTTGTTTGCTTTTTTTTTTTTTTTTTTTTGCATATCTCAAGTCATGAAATAAACTAAAGTTGGTTTGTTAAATGTGATTTTAATTGGATGATTATTTTTGTATACTGAATCTGATAATATGCCACATTTACTTATAAAATAAAATAAAAATATAATTTCTTAAGGTTAAAAATGTATATACTTATTTAGAGTATAATTTTTTAAATTGAAATTAAAAAATAAATAAAAATATGTACATTAATGTAAATGCTGCCCACAGTATAAAATAAAGTAGAAAAGATTATTTCCTTTTACAAATTATTTCCTTTAAAATCTGTCTTAAAATGTCTCTAAAATTGTAAATCTGTCTGTATTTTTGGCTCTACCAATTGCATGAGTTTGGGGCGAGACTTTCTGTGTGCCTGACCAGTGGCAGACAGAGGGAGTGTTCTGGAAACATGGTCGAAAAGTTATTTTTGGCAGTTTTGTTTCTTTGAAACAATTTTCACTCTGAAATTTCTAGTTAATTTAGAAAATAATTAAAAAGAAATGGCAATTTACACACTGAATAAAAATAAAGTAGACTAAAATAGTATTATTGAGTATTATTATAATAGTATTATTTTCTTGTAAGACTCTTGAATAATCTTTGTTTTATTTACAACTTTGAAAAGTCTGTTTTTACGCAGTTGTAGTGCATAAATTACTTGAGATTTTAATACTATAAACTCTGAATACATGACTTTTATTTCTGAGTTTGGTTTCTGTATTATCATCTCTACATCTCTGTCTCTCACAGGAAAGCAGTAAAGGCCACACTGGTTCTTCTGCCACTGCTGGGCATCACATACATGCTGTTCTTCGTCAACCCTGGCGAGGATGAGATCTCACAGATTGTCTTCATCTACTTCAACTCTTTCCTAGAGTCCTTTCAGGTGAGGAAACACAGTTTTGATTAATTGTGTTAAAGCAGATCTGAAACTAATCTTTATGACTCAGAGGTGGAAATTTGCAAAGAATAAATTGCACCCGCTGATAGAGTTGTTTATTTGCACACACTGTCTTTTACAAAAAGTGCTGAGGTTTGTGAATAAGGCTCATTGTATAATAAGCCTAATTTGCATTGAAAATAATGACAGTGACTGAATCTAAATATGACGCAGTGCTATTTAAGTGCATTTAATGCTTGCTTAAACTGGATTGCAGGTGCTTAGTGTGTAAGAAGCAGGTTTTGTGTTGAAACATCACATGCTAAAGTGGTGCAGCTGTTTAGTGTATTCACCCCAGAAAAGGATTTTGTTTTCACAAAAACAATCAGTTTGCACAACTAAATGTGTGTGTTTTAAGATTTAGTGTTCTGTTAAATCTCACCCACATGTTCAGAAATCCTTATTCAATTTCCTTGTGGTACACTTCTCACACTCCACCATGTCATCCGAAGCACACAAGGTCAACTCTGTCCCCTGTTTTGCACCATTTGCTTCCTGGCGTGCCCCGGGGGTCTCTCATGCATGTTGAAGCCATGTTTTCCAGAGATTCATCTGCTCCCACATCTGTCTGACTCCTCACAGGAATGAATGACCGTTCATCTGTGGGGAAAATTCAATTTTAGGGTGGTCATGTTAGGGAAACATGTTAAACGGTTTAATGCAAACTGATTGTTTTGGTTCATTTTGATACAATCCTGATCAGACTGGTGAAATAATGTAAAATCATTAATAAAATCAAAAAGCAATTTAAAAAAAAAGATTGGATAATGGATAATACAAAACAATACTGTATAACATCTGACAACTGCAATATTGTCCATAGTGGTTGCATAGTTAGCCAAAGAACACATTTCCTTAAAAAATACAGATAATTAATTTAACTGTTAATGTCTAAAAAAGTGTATTAATTAGCTTTAAAAATAATATTTTTCATAGGTTGGAGAAAAAAAAAAAATGTGTTTACTGCTGGCATTATCAGAGGTTTACCAGTTTCCTCTTCAAAATACTATGCCAGAAAATAAGAGTTTAAAATGACCACCAGGATGTTATGTAACTGTAATGACAGCAAAACTGTTCATTGGTTTACTTAAATTCCTTTATTATCTCAGATCTCAGATAAGCTTATGCATTTCACATCATGATGAATAAGAGTGAGAGTTTATATATATATATATATATATATATATATATATAGGCTATGTATTATACAAGTGTTTTTTTTTCCCTTTGATGATGTAATTGGCACAGATTTCCCTTGTGAAGGTTACACAGAAATGAGATTTTTTTTGCTTTCAGCGTCAGCTATTTGACACACTCATGTTTTGTTAATGTAACACAGACACAAGTAACATTAAAATGATTTGAGAATTGATTCGTTTGTGATTGACAGCTACTAATTGTAGCAGCGTTGAAATCATTCCCATTTGTTCCATTTGTCACATTGAATATCCCTTGAATATCCCATTTCACTTGAAAATACATGAGATAAATGGGTTGTGAACCCTGTTGTATGCTGACTTTACAAAAGTGAAATTCAAGTCTTATTTAGATTTTTTTTTATTTCTTATATTTTCTTGTAAATGTAAATGTCTCTCATTCTTTTGTTCTTTTTACAGGGCTTTTTTGTGTCAGTGTTCTACTGCTTTTTGAACAGTGAGGTAAGAAAGCTCTTTTGCTGATGTTCTTCTTCCGTTTCCACCCTTTTTGCCCAAAAATGTCCTCTGCTTTTTGACTCTCAATATCACAGCTCTACTAAAGCAATGGGTCTGTTTTTTGAAGTGCAATGCAAACAATCTGAGTAATTTGGGCAATTCAGATTTCTTCAGCCATGGCTGTCCAATGAGACCCAGCCAAAAAAAAAAAAGATTCACATCCAGACCCTCCTAACTCACCATTAACCCAAAACCACCTTTTTGGCAGTCAATAACTATAAAAACCGACTCCGCTCATAAAATATTCATTCCTGCGAGGTCTAAATCTGGCTTGTATTACATGCCCTTTGAAAAGGACAGTAAACCTTTGGGAGTTTCCAGCCAAAATGTTCCTCTTTAGCGTCATGCCCAGATCACAAACGCAAGCACATCTTACGCATCGTGTTGTACCCCTAAGCGAACACGCTTACAGGTGCTGTAAAAGGATCCAGGATTGGATCTGTCTGGGCTGATTTGTTTGTCATTTTAGCCTGTGAACAAGTTCAAGGCAAGCAGGAAAGTATGGGGCTTGATCTGAGGTCACCCTGAATCACAGATAGATATCGGAATACACGAGCAAAGCAGAGTGTACAGTGTTGCTTAAAGTCAAAGTGATAACATTGATCTGTTCCCGGTACATGTGAAAGGGACACCGCAATGTCAGACGCAAGACCTCCAAAAAAAATACCAATGTCATCGGCGTTGTGATACTTCAGAAGGTGCTTTTGGCTCCAACGTGGCTACGCAAATATGCTCAGAACTAAAAAGCCTGTGGTACTAAATTACAGCTGCAATAACAAACACTTGTTACTGAAAGTCAAAGGACAACAGAGAAATTATCTGGCTTGGAAGTGCAATAAAGCATTTTCTTTCAGCCAGATGGTCTTTTGCTCACTTTCTCTCAATGTGTTGCATCACAGTTTCTTGAATTTGATTACCAAAGCTATTTAAAAGGATAGTTTAACCAAAAATGAAAATTTCATCATTGTTGCTCCAAACTAGTACATGGTGTGTCCACATTGCTTGTTTGTTTTTTTTTTGGGTTTTTTTTGCATGCAATAAAAATGTCTCTTTATTCACACCTTCAGACTCCAGTATAAGGACAGAAAAGTTCCACATGACTTCTTAAGTTGCTTTAAGAGCAAAAAAATACCAAAATTTAAGTCTTTATTAACAGAAAATCTTGAAATTGTATTTACGATTTGAACCTGTCAAATCACAATACACATGATAATCAATGAAGTTTAGCATAGCTTTAATAACTGACTGTATAACAGCATTTACTTAACCTGGCCTACCTCTTTTAAAGCATGGTTACTCTATTTATGTCCGTCAAACAAAATCTTCATGAGTTTGCTCTCTCACTGATGTACCAGATGATTTTGGAAGAAAATGCTAAAAATGCAGTTCATCTTTGCACAGAAAAACAGAACACATTAGCGTTTATATCCAGTTGTTATGTTGAAACACTAAATATAACTTTAGAAGACAAAAAATAAAGTCTGTATTTTTCAAGATTAGTGGCTGATTTCAGGAACTAACAAATGAACAAAATTCTTTCAGCAGCCTCTCGTATCTTAAAGAAATGTACCATAACAAGACCATCATGATGCTGGGAATTTGTCAAAAAAGGAGGTTCATGTCACAGACAGTTCAGTAAGTTTGACAGACAAATCAGTGCAGCGATTTGATCGACTATCCCTTGTAAGGTCAATTAAGCTTGGCTTTGACCAGCTAATTTAGAAGGAATGGTTGAAAAGAGCATAGATATTGTGATGTTAAATATATACATGTTTATGATTAAATATATAGATGGTAAGCAGCTCAGTCTATACTGCCTCAGTTACAATAATGTGCTTAGGAAAGCACAGTTAGACTTTCATGCTTGTGTGAGCTGAAAGAAAAAGTGAATGTTGGGGAATATTTTCAGCGAATACTCTGAAAGCTGTATTTCAAACATTGCTTTAAGTGTCAGCAGTCACTGACCCAAGGGGTTTTATGCTTTTAGAGAAATACAGAAGAAGAGAGAGTCGAGCTCTTAGAGCAAAGTCAGAAGTTTCTTCTCTAGATTGATTTTTCATCGCTTGGCATGAGTTTAACCTCCCGGATTCATCTTCTGAAACCTCCACTTGACACCCACCACCGAGGTTAATTACATACAGCACCAGAGCTTTGCTGTTCACTTCTGATCTACTGTGGAGACTAACCTTTGACCCTCATGGGCATGGGCAACTGTTCATACAATGCCATAGGCTGCCAGCAACTGTTTCATGTCTATTCAGACTGTGGCCACTCAGAGTTTTAAGTTAAGGATATTCTGAATGCAACTTCTTTGATAAGTGAATTATATAATTATTGTAGGTATACAAAATAAGTAATTAAAAAAATAAATAAATAACCCAATTTACTTTCCCTTTCAAGTAATAGGTTTTCATTACTTTATTAAATAATAGTGTATATAATGTATATGTATGTGCTTGTACATACTGTATTACGTATACAAGTCTGATCAATATAGCATCCTTCAGCTCCTGATCTTGAATCACAGTGATTTGAATTGTAAACATGTCTGGAAGTTTTACATGTTTTCTGCTTCAGTAGCTTGTCAAGTGTTTACTGGTTTAAATTTCAGCGCAGCCAGCATTGTTGACACAAGCTTTAGTGACTTCGAATCAAAAACCTAATCTGGTGAGAGAGCAACAGGCCTGGTAGCTGTACCCTGTCCATAGCGCACTGGAGCGCCGACAAATATTTGTCCGTTGACCGCTTCAAAGACAGGCCCCCTACAAAGTGTATTGAATGAGGTGGAGACAGAGAGGAGGTTTAAATGTTTACTCCGACATCCATCTGATTGATTTGCGGAGAGCGAGGCCTTTTACAGTCTTTCTGAGAGCCGACACATTGATTCAGTGAAACGGCCCCCTCCGAATTACTGTCTAAAGCGGCCCAGGTTTTTCTCATATGTGCATGTTGGTGTTTCTCATGGCGTCTGGTTATTTCCTCTGTATTTAAACTGTATTTGCCATTTTAGTTGTCAAAGGACTGTAATAGTTTCAACCTTTGCTGACAGCATAGCTTAATAAAATGCCATAAGTTTGGTTGCTAACTCCCTGGTTGCTGTGATAGAAAGCTGAGTATGCAAACGATGTAGCTCTTCATTGGTGGCATATATCACACTGGTGCGATTTAAATGTTAATGATTTGATGTTCAGATGTTTTTTTTTGTTTGTTTTTTTTTTTTTTTGCTGGAAGCAGAGCTTTACTGCTGACCTTTGACCAGTCCTGCTGCTCTAAAGCCAGATCTGATCTATTAGCAAAGCAGCCTACTCTCAGATCAGTGTAAAATATATACAAGCTTCATGAAATTGGTTTCATCTTCATATTATATAGAATATAAACCCTCTCTCTTCAGATGGTATATGCAGTATAGACAACACTGAAAATCTGGCAATGTATATTCAAATATATATTTTAATATATCTTTCTTTTTTCCTTTCACTCAAATTGTGAAAGATTTATTATTATTATTATTATTATTATTATTATTATTATTATTATTATTATTATTATTATTATTATTGATGCAATTTCAGTAGTAGTCTTTTGGACCCCACTGTATTAAATATAATGTGTATCACCACCCACTCTCTTACTCATCCTCTTTCTCTATATTTCTCTCTCTGTCTGCTGTAAATTAAACTGCTTTTCTCTGACGTATATGCTTCTCATACACACACTCACAGTCGTTCACACATGTACCCACACGGATATGTATTTCTTTCCTCTTTCCCTGTCACACACACACATCCGCCCACATAAACACATGCACACCTGTTCTCACTCTTTCTCACTCACACTATGGGAAAAGCAGAATATTATTAATCTTGTTAATATTACTCTTCGCCATGAAAATGAGTTATATTGAAATGCTACGTGTGGGATTGTTATGTGCATGATGTGTGATTTTTCTTTTTGATTTTGATTTTTCTTGCCAACATTTTAACTAATAACAGCACAATATATTTATTTTTTTTTAGAAACAACTTATTTAATATTTCTGAAATACATTTTTTATTAAATATTTTTCAACAAAGATAACACGTTACAACATTTTGCAATAATTTATTAGAAGGTTGGATGTGTTTATTAAATTTAAACAGGAAGATATGAGAACACAGAGCTGTAAAAATAAATAAATAAATAAATTTACAAAAAAATTAAAAAACCTATGTAAAAAAAAAAAAAATATATATATATATATATATATATATATATATATATATATATATATATATATATATATATATATATATATATATATATATATATATATATATTCTCTCTCCTATTATTTTAAAATATATTAGGATAGCTGACAAGGTTAATGTAATGCAAACTTTAGTGAGGACTAGAAGCATGACAGGTGATGTGTTTGATAGAAAATACATGCTGCTTTTCTGTTGGCATGTTTGACAAATGACTGACAGAACTAGACATTAATGTAATTAATGAATGAGGTCAAATGACTGTAAAGTCACTTTTAAAGTCATGTTTTGTTTAAACCACATATTTATAATTTGTCTGTCTATTTTTATCATTTGTCTTTAATTTCCACCTTATTTGTCATGGTATTCAGAGCTTCAAAAAAACGGCAACACATATACAGTAGAATATAAAGCAACATTAACAAATATAGATATACACAACTATATATATATATATATATATATATATATATATATATATATATATATACATTTTTAAAAATGGTTTTCATTGTGTGTGTGTGTGTGTGTGTGTGGCAGATGAATACCGCTCATTTGATAAATATCTAATTTAAATGATTCATATACGGCTTACGCTTGATTTTCTTAACTTGTAGTGAAACTGACTTCTTTTTAAAGTAGCTTGTGCAGTTGAGCTACATTAAATTATTAATATCATTAGTAACGTCTCTTTCTATGTCTGTAGGTACGCTCAGCTGTTCGTAAGCGGTGGCACCGCTGGCAGGATAAGCACTCCATTCGGGCGCGGGTGGCACGGGCCATGTCTATACCCACCTCTCCAACACGGGTCAGTTTCCACAGCATCAAGCAGTCGTCGGCCGTCTGATCAGAACAGAAGTGAAGCATCTGTCCCCGTTTCTTCAGCTCCCGCTCTTTCCGTCCTCAGCTAACCATCCACATCCTCTGCTAAACCCAGGGATAACAGCTATGGGCCAAACAGGGTATGATCCTCAGCTGAAACATAGATGAAGGGTGGAAATGTACACAGATAATGAGGTCCACCTGCCAAACACAGAGGAAAAAAACTGTTTCAGAAACAGATTAGAGCATCGGTGGTCTCAGACAGCGAAGGGAGACCGTGGAAGGAACCTGACACATACACAAAAAAAGGTTGATAAATACTGGCAGAGTGTATTTATTCAATAGACATTGAGAGTTACATGTTGCATCCTGTCCTCCTGATCTTGAATCTTCTCTGATTGGAGAGCTCAGATTATTCCTAACTTGTTTCCTGAACTATTGGAATATTATAATATGGAATATACACTACATGGCCAAAAGTATTGAGCCTGTGCGCCATACATGTGTCTGAATGGGATCAAATCCATATTCCAACATCTATTGGAAACCTTCCCAGAAGAGTGGAAGCTGTTAGGGAGGATAAACTCCTTATTAATGCCAATAGTTTTGGAATTAATTGTTCAGAAATCACATATGGGTTCGGATTTGTGTGTCCACAAACTTTTGGCCATATAGTGCAATCGTTTAAAGAGTTTTAAAACAAAAAGACATAATCAGATGGAAAAAAAACAGCAGTTTTCCAATTGGAAAACAAACAGTATCTTTGACAGATCTCAATGTGAACTTTCATTATTGTTATTGAATATTTTGACTGGATGCATTGGGGACAAATGTGTGGCGTTTTCTCTGAGATGTTCAGATAGTGATCCTTATATTTTTTCTTACTCTTCACTCGCTGCTCTTCATTGCCCACGTTGTTGAAGCTAGTAGTAGTTCCCTCTGATTCTCATACATTTCTGTGAGCAAACTCATTCAACATGGACACTTTTCACTTTGATATGATGAGTACATCTGTTGCTGTGTATATCATGCAGTGCGAAAATTGTAAACAGTTTTTACAAAGATGAAAGGTACGTGTTAATGCTCTCTAAGCCTGTTTGCATCCTGGAACTCAAGGATATATCTAAACCCCGGGGAAAAAGAGGAAGGAAGCTCACAGAAACGGGAACAACATCATGAAAGACTCTCATGCCTGCTAAGGTAGAAGACGGTACGCTCCGATGCTAAACACATAACACAATCTTTTAAATAAGGGGTTTATCACAGAACAAAGAAAGGATTTTGATTTTATCCTGCATTTGGAGCCTCAGCCATGCGGGCGATTGAATGTATTTCAATTAACCACTCCAGTTCTCCTTTTCATAGAAATTCCCAGTTATCAAGCGGATTTACGAGATGATCATAGTACGAAATACTTGAGAAGTTGGATTCTGGAGACTTTCAAAGAAGACTTATTCTAATCACACGTGACTGGAAATTGTGGGTGGTTTTTTTTTTTTTTTTTTTGCCCAAGAGCCTTATAAGGATAGTTCACCCAAAAATGATGACTCTGTCATCGTTTACACAGACACAAGTTTATCTAAAACTGTATTACTTTATTTCTTCCGGCAAACACAAAAGGAGAAATTTTGAAGAATGTACACCACCGTTCAAAAGTTTGAAGTCAGTAAGATTTAAATTTTTTTTTAACGAAATCAATACTTTTATGCTGTAAGGATGCATTAAATTAATCAAAAGTGGCTGTAAAGACATGCAAAACATGATATTTCAAATAAATTATATTCTTTTGAACTTTATTATTCTTCAAACAATTCTGATAAAAAAAAAGTATCATGGTTCCACAAAAATATTAAGCAGTAGAACTGTTTTTAACATTGATAATAATAAGAAGTGTCTTGATTTCTGAAGGATCATGTGACACTGAAGTCTGGAGTAATGATGCTGAACATTCAGCTTTGCATCACATAAATAAATTACATTTTAAATTACATCTTTAAAAACAATTAAAATAGAAAACAGTTGTTTTTTTTTTATTATTAATTTTGTAATATTTTATAAAAGAAATTCAGACTTGGTAAGCATTAGAGACTAATTTAAAAAAACATTCAATATTTTTGCACGGTACTGAAGCTGGATGTTTTAATAATCTTCCACTCCATAAACTATTCACTTGAGAACTACAACAAACCAAATCACTGAATCAATGAGTTGAACTGAATCAGTTTGATTTGTGGATGAGTCTTTCATTCACAGACTGGTTTTGTGAACTTGGTCAGCTGAACAGATTTGACTCAAAAATGATCTGTTCACAAATGTGAATAATTTGTGTTTCTGGGTTCAGAACATCATGAGGATGAGTAAATGATGACAGTTTTTCTTTTGGGTGAACCATCCTATTTTAAAATGTCAGTTATTTATATGAAGCAAGGTGCATTTCAATATTTACATTGCTACTGGTGTGGGCAGAAATTTATGGACAGCAGGGAAGTCACCGTGCCATTTGTGGACCATATTTTTTTTTCTAGTTTCTCTGGACAGCTGCTCTGTGCGGAAGTACATTTGAAAAATAGATGAATAGTGTGCTTCTGTGTTTTCTAGGACCAGCTTTTTCAATTCAAATCCCAACAGAATCAGGCCAGAAGAATCCCCTCAGCAAAATCTGCTCCTATATCATTAGAGTCAAGAGAGATCTGCATGCCTCACGTAGGGTCATTTAACATCCATCCATGTGTTATAACCCTCACTAAGCTGAGCCGCCAATGACCGAGTCCTGTGACCGCTCACTGCTGACTCAGCACAGTAAAGCAGATTTAGCTTTTGTGCTCATACATTCAATCAATCACATCTGATAGGGAGAGCAAGGTTGTTCAAAAAAAAAAAAACTGACTCAGGACCTTCATCTATGCCTCTGTGCTCTTCTGACCTTCTTGAAGTACTTGTGTGAGAATCATTTGTAAAGGCTTCAGCAGATTCCACATTCAGCCATGCTTGTTGTGTACGTGTCCAGTAGCACCATATATACGAGTTAGACATCTAGTTGTGTATATATAGGATGACTAGCCTTGTGAAGTTTGCTAATTACCATATAGCAGTGTGTATAACTGACAAACTGAGGACCAAGCTCGTGTCACTGCTGCTAGTAAACTGAAACACAAGGTTCGTTTTAGTGTCGCTACTAAGTTTAAGACTAAGGCTTTGTTCGGTTTTTAAATCTATTTTTAGCTTTTGCAGTGAAATCTGATCCGTTTGTTCTGACAATATAGTAAATATCCAGATGCCAGTTGTTAGTGTAAAGAGACGGCGAATGGTAGAAATTTTGCCTTTGCTCATGTCTGATCATGACATCTTGCCACTGTGCTGAACTCACAGGACGCACGCGAAAACATTACTGATTTAAGCTGTTCATGCATATTTTGTGTACAAAACCACCTTTTTGTTCACTGTTCACCAAATGAAGAAAAAGTGAGAGAGTATATTTTGACAGAGTTCCAATACTGAGCACTTTGTATGATATTATACAAAAGTTTGTGGTCAGTAAGATATTATTTTTATGAACTTTTATTCAGTAAGGATGCATTAAATTGGTTTTACATTTTTATATTTAAAAAAAAAACTATTTTAAATAAATGCTGTTCTTTTGAACTTCCTATTCATCAAAGAATCCTGAAAAAAGGCATCATAGTTTCCACAAAAAATTAAGCAGTACAACTGTTTTCAAAATTAATAATGATATAAATTACATTTTAAAATCTATTGAAATATAATACATTTCATTTAAATTGTAATAATATTTCACAATATTACTGTTTTTAACATCTTTCAAAAGCATTAAAAAAAAACCTCACTGACCTCAGACTTTTGAACAGTAGTTTGTAAATAATGTAGCACCCCAAATAATTATTAAAATATCTGAAATCTGAGATTTAAATGATTTCAAACCACATATGGATGTTGTCTTAGTCTGTGGTTACTTATTTTTTTAAAGCCTGTAAAATGGCCTTTCAAAGTTTATCTCAAATTGCAACAGCAAAGGAAGATCAAATTACAAAAATGAACCAAATCATCCCATCGATTACCTGGCACACCACTAAATTTTCAAACAAGTCTCTCTCACAGCACAATATACCAGTGGACAAAAATATATCAGGAGATAATGTACAGTCAGCCGGTCATTAAAGGGTTTATTTTGAGATAATGACCATCTGACTGTACATTATTCCACTTATTAGACCGCTGCTTATCATTTAAATGCATAAACGGATATGAAATATTGATTTTATTTGAAATTATTTGATTATGATGTCGGAAGAAAGAGTCTGCAGAGGTTTTCAGGGACAATGGTTAAATGTGCAGTTTAGTGGTCAGTCTGGGTGCGATTGACCAGTCAGAATCATGTATTCCAGAAAACCGTGACTAAAAACTAAAAATAGCTGGATGCTGAATAGCAAAACTCCACAGACAGTGATGGATGTGATGTGGACAGAAATGAGAGAAGCTTAGGTTACTATTTATGTCGAACAGATCTGTTTGCTGGTGCGTGTGGAATCGTGTCACTTCAGGAATCTGATTTAGTATCATGGGCCTGAAGACTTTCACAGCACTGCTCAGACACACTCCATCAGCCATTGCCTCACTATTTATATCACTTTAATAGTAAACAGCTCAAATGTTCACTTCGTATACAAACCTGTGGGGCTAATAGCTAAAAGGCCATCTGGAGACACAAAGGTACAGTCTTTACAACGTTAAATAATATTACAATATATTATCCTCCTGAAGAGCTAAATTAATGACATATCTAGTGAATTAGGTGTTAGTTGGAACCATATTCTAGTGCTTACAGTGTCTAACCATAACTAAACCTTTCATATAACACATAAAACATAATCCAGTGTCACATATTATGTACAAATCATTAATCAATCAGTTTGGAAAGTAGTACGGACATTAGATGCAAATTGATGACTGTACTCTTAAAAATAAAGGTTCCTTATTGGCATCTGTGGTTCCATGAAGAACCTTTAACATCCATGGAACCTTTCAATTTCACAAAAGGTTCTTTATAATGGAAGTGTTCGTTAGATTATTCAAATGTTCATCACATTAAGAAAAAATGGGTTCTTTTAAGAATTGTTCACTGAAAGGTTCTTTTGGGAACCCAAACTGGTTCTTTATGGCCTAATGGTTCAAAATTGACCTTTATGTTTAAGAGTGTAACATTCTCTTTTTCAGAACAGGATATATTCTGTCAGGTTGTTCTTTAAAGCTGAAGTGTGTAAATGTGACCCATTTTAATATGCAGATAACAGTATGTAAGCCATTCGTAGTTTGACTTCTCAAAAAAACAAAAAATGTGTAACACTATGGCTCTGTGACCATTGTTCTGTTTTCTTTGATTGAACCAATGAATTTCAGGTGCAACTGCCTGGTGTGCTGTTAGTTTTCTAGATGACCAGATTCTTGATTTTCTCTCAGTAAGTGATAAAATGAGTGAAAAACTCTGTAGACTTAGATTAAGGGAGGTACCTGAGCTGTATCTCTTCCAACTTGGCCCAGTAAGCAACAACCTAGCAACCACATTACATTGTGTTTAAAGGAATAGTTCACCCAAAAATAAAAGAGTTTGATGCTTCATCTGAAACGATTTGGAGAAATTTAGCATTAAATCACTTGCTCAGCAATGGATCCTCTGCAGTGAATGGGTGCCGTCAGAATGAGAGTCCAAACAGCTGATAAAAACATCACAATAATCCACAAGTAGCCTAATCTACACAATTAACATCATGTGAAGTGAAAAGCCGCATGTTTGTAAGAAATAAATCCATCATAAAGGCATTTTAACTGTAAACTGTAGCTTCTGTTCAAAATATCACTCAAAAAACCCATAATAAACTTATTTTTTTGAATGAACTATTCCTTTAAATCATTCAGAACACCTTAGCAACCTCTAGAGGTACATAAATGACACACTTCAGCTTTAAAACACAAACGATAAAAGTGATTTGTGGGTTTTATGGCTTGTGTGTAGCAGAATCTGTTTAGTAATAATTTGATTTGTATCACTCTTCCCTTTGGCTTTTGTTTGTGGGTCATGTGACCTCCAGACAGCAGTCAGCATTCCAAAGCAAACTACCATTCTCCATGCCCTCCAACATTTGCGATATTCCAAAGTATGGCATACACGGTGTGCTCCTTCAACGTGCCTCAAAGAAGGCCTGAAAACAAAGTCTCTGCTTATGACTTATCATTTCATCTCTGCACATAACTCAAATACCTTCTTCTGTTCTAAGATAAAAATGTCCAGTCTCACCATTCCTGGTAAGGTCAGTGTCTGTATCAGATTTGTTGGCCGCCGTCCTTCAGCCGGAATTGTATGTTTTTCAGTATTAGTTCAGTTAATTCTATTAGTGTTGTCATTTCTGTGTTGGTGAGCCCTCGTTTAATTTTCTGTATCTGTGAGAAGCAACACTGGTGTCTGTGTTTGTTTCTGTTCCTTTATTCACTGAAAATCGTTTTCTTTGTCACTATTTTAGTCTTGTTTTCCAGTAAAGTATTTAATACATTTAAAACATAAATTTTCTTGAAAAATAAAATTGTGTAAAAAAAAAAAAAGTTCTTGTTTTAAGAATAAAAAACTTGTTTTAAAGATGTTTACTTTTTTACTGGAAAACAATACAAAAATAGCGATTCAGAAAAATATTTTTGCAAAGTTTATTTTCTCTTTTTTTAGAGGTTGTGAAGAAGTTCTTCCAAAGTTGTGAAATGTACAGAAGGTCCGAACAAGTACAAGCTGTGTAGCTGTATTTGTAACAACGATGTCAATATGTGATTTTTTGAGTATTTCTGTTGTGTTTATTCGCTGATGTGAAAGTGTACAAAGAAAATTTTATTTATTTATACATGTATGGCACAGAAAAATATATATCTATATATTTATCTCACTATTTAAATAGGTCAGAAAACACGAGCCCACACGTGACTCATATCAATATAACCATAACATTAATGTCCAGAATGTGTGAAGACGATGTAATCTTGTATGTCTTGCTTTTTGTGTTTCTGTGAGACAATCTTTGCCATCATTTCTGTCATTTTCTGCAGTGCTTCAAGAACATTCTATTTATTACTTTTGCTCATGTTTGTTTATGACTGATTTGATGTTTGAGAGAATTTAGGAACTGTACAGAAATTTATATTAAATCAACTACACAAAGAGTAAAGTCATATGTTGAAGGCATATAGTACTGTGCTGATCAAGATGTGCATTAAATTGTTTTTCTTTTTTAAATATTTTTCCTTTGTGGTGTGTTTACGTCCACTGGTTCGGTTTATAAAAGTTGCTATACTTCATTTAAATCACGCAATATAACGTCACTTCAAAGATATTGAGTTCCTTGAAAGGGCATGTTATTGACTTTAATCTTTTCAATATGTCATTACATCATGTTTTTGTAATTCTACAGAAATGTTTGAATGCCTTCTATAGGTTAACATGACATATGATCTATCTGTAAAGCTGATATATATTCTTCAGGATATCCTGAACACTTTGAAATAACATGCAATCTGAGCCAGAACATTGTGGGTTTAAGAGAAAGCTGATCTGTTTTAGAAGAAAAAAAGTGTTTGTTTTTCATAGAAAAGGGCTATTTATATCCGGTTCATTTGGCTTGAAAAGCTCAAAATAGCATTTCTTCAAAATTTCATGTTACCTGTTCTAATTCCCAAGCTGTTTCTCATTATAATGAAAAGCATTCGATTACCTTGACACCCTTTTTCATAGAATCATCCTGTAGACTTTCACTTTACACTTCTTTCATGCTTTTGCACTGACCGAACCTTGACTTGCTTAAACAACTGAGACCATCAATAACAAATACCATCTAAAATTAATCCGACAAGAAAGCTCAGATGTTGTTCAGGTGTGAAAACACCCTAGCTTGTGAAGACACATCACTGACAGCACATTAACACTGAGGCCAAATAAACACAAAGAACTTTGTGTTGTGGCACAGATGTTAAAAGCATTTTTGTTCCACATACAGAGATGTTTTGGGTACTTTTGATGGTACTAACACCCAATAAACATAAGTGAGATGATTGCTGAAATGATTTGGACATGGAAAATTATATACACAGAGAAACACATGCCTTGGGAAATCCAACGGGTGTTGAAATACACCAAAACTTTCCAGACAAAGTTGGCGAGATTCTTTGAGAAAGTATTTAAATTTTTTCAAGGAAAAAGTATTTTATTTCTTACACAAACACACAAGTTAGAAACGGTGAAATTTACATTTTTCCTTGAAGATGAGTTTGTTTCTTCATCAGAACAGAAATTTAGCATTACATCACTTGCTCACCAATGGATCTGCAGTGAATGTGTACCGTCAGAATGAAAGTCCAAACAGCTGATAATTCATCACAATAATGCACAAGTCCAGTCCATCAATTAACATTTTGTGAAGTGAAAACCTGCATGTTTTTAAGGAACAAATCCAAAATGTTTTTGACTTCAAAACACTGCTTCCATCTAAAATACAAGAAAAATAC
Organism: Spinibarbus caldwelli; assembly: GCA_039654775.1. Taxonomy (NCBI): domain Eukaryota; kingdom Metazoa; phylum Chordata; class Actinopteri; order Cypriniformes; family Cyprinidae; genus Spinibarbus; species Spinibarbus caldwelli. Next base: position 13,762,703 of record CM077219.1, on the reverse strand, counting down.
TTTAAAAAGTCTTCTTATCTGAACCAGGAGAAATATGCACAGATCAAGCACCATTAATAGGCAAAAATGGTTATTAAACCAGTGTTTGATTCGAGAGGGCAACCAGGGATGGACCTTTCCATTGAAGGATGCCTTATTATGTTATGGATTGGTATTTTGGCCAGAAGTTATGGTTTAATGTTAAAATGTCTTAATAATGGATTTTTTTTTTTTTTTGGTTAAACACATCTTCTTACTTCACAAGGTTAATTGATGGACTGAAGTCTTGTGGATTATTGTGATGTTTTGTGACTCATTCTGATGGCACCCATTCACTGCAGAGGATCCATTGCTGAGCAAGTGACGTAATGCTACATTTCTCCAGATCTTCTACATCTTAGATGGGCTGAGGGTGAGTACATTTTCAGATCATTTTCATTCTTGGGTGAACTATTACTTTAAGACAAAATGAAACCTGAAAACATCAGCATTGCATAAATCAAAGTGAGAATAATAAATAATGGATCATGTAAGGTTGGTTTCTATTTAAAACAAGATAAGTGGCTGCAAGATCAGGATGCATTAGTATAAAATGCAGAAATGGATATGGACATTTTTATTTATCTGTTTGATTAAGCTGATGTGAGATGGATGTTTGGGTGGATTTTTTATTTTATTTTATTTTTTTTATTTTTTTTGCATGATTAAAGCTACAGTGATGCTTTTGAAAACAATTTGCTTTAGAGCAATAACCATAATGGTCCTGTAAATTGTCAGAACGTCATAAACTTATTAAATGGAAAAAATACCAAATGGATGCAAAAATATTCAGCAGGTTTTTCTGCCTATATGCTCATTACTAATATCTGCACACCATTTACTCGCCCTCCTGTCAATTCAAATTCATAGCTGTTGTTTTTTTCTAGCTCAGCATGAAAGCATGCAGCTTTTGGCATATAATGACAGTTCATAGTGATCACAGCTGTTAAGCTCCAAAAACCAAATACACATAATAAATGTAACTCATACAGCATTGAACAAAAGTTACATTTTTGGGTGAACTGTTCCTTTAAATAACTTCAGATTCTTGTAGCTACAATTCAAAACAGATGCAAATGACATTTTGTAATACAACCGAGAATAGACTGTTATCATACAAAAAGGAGGTTTTTGCTTCAGTTTATCTCAATGCAATCATAAATTATTTCATGTGAAAATAAATCTGTCTTGTTAAACATTGATTGCTTGAGATTTCACAAACTTTGAAATCTCCTCTCATCCATAACAAAGATCCATGTTTTTGGCTAAAGACCCCCGCACAGCTCCAACTTCTTTTCATAAGAGGGTCTTTCACTGACATTTGTACCGGATCATTGGATTTCTTTATTTCTCTCATCTGGTTAAATTCCCACATAGACCAAGAAAGAGGTCAGAGCAGAGGGTCAACTTACAATGACCTCAATAAGTCTTGAAAGATCACAAAAAAAGAAATTGGTTTTGAACACGTAGAGCCACAGAAAACCTGCAGAAATCTCCAAAAGAATGTCCACGGGGAAAAGAGAAGAACATGTGAGAAGTACTGGACTTTAATTGTGGTGTGTTTCATTAACCAACAGAGCTACTAGAGTGTCAGAAAGACATTCTCAAACCAAAGAAGTAGATGGAATGAATAGCACAATATGTACTTATGCCAGATATCCAAGGCCAATTCCTCTATGCAGAGCAAACTTCATGAAAACTGAAAGCAAAGTCACAGTCTTTACTTATTACAAACTGAAAAGTGTGTAGGTGTGCAAAAACTCTGTTTTGATGGCCAGGTCTAATGCAGGTTCAAGAGCTTCACATTCAACTCTAAAGTCATTTATTTGCATGCATATTCATATTTTAACTTTAAATTGGTCTTTTAGCAATGGAGAGTAAATGGTCACATCAAAACAGCTTGTCTGATTGATGTTATCTTAACCTGAACTGTTAATCTACCGTAATTGTACATCAAACTCAATTGTTCAGTTTAGAGAGACATCTAACTAAAATGAGAGGCATAAAAGCATCCTTTGTTTGATTTCAGATGTCATTTGTGATTGAGTTAATAAACTGGAAATTTATGATAGATGGTTAATAAAGTCAACTTGACATTGAGGTACAGTAATGCAATTTGACCCATGTTACAAGACCACATATATCTGTCGACGTAATGCTGAAGAAAATTGCATGTTTATAGCTTATTGTCACCTATTGAGTATGCACAAACAATTAAAAGATGTAGCATTTTTCACATGAATTCACTTGATAGCTCAAGATGATGGCAGCTTTGGGAGATCACAGCTAGCGTTTGTGACACATTTATATGCTCTAATGCGGCAGCAGTGCTTTTAACAGTCCCTCGCTCCCTGCTTGATGTTAGGAACGGCGTCATGACTTTGCCCAAGGGCACGTTGCCCTCTAAGACTGCCAGATAGGAAGATGCTCACTTCCTCTTTACTTCATCATTATTCATCTTTATCAGATTGTTGTAAAAAGCTGGCGGCAATTACAGTGTCTCAAAGGCAATAAACAAACATTCATGTTCTCCAGATGTAAATGCCTCTATTATAATGTAAATCAATGCTTGTATCGCTATTGTGTAAATGAAAATCAGGAACTGCTCAACAAATGTCTTCATTATTTCATTTCAAATAAAATTTTCTTCATTTATTGCCATTTAAAGGGCAATGATTCTGTTTAGTTTCTATTCAGTCTTTTTGTCTAAGAACACATGGGTAACACTTTAGTATTGGGACCAATTCTCACTATTAACTAGTTGTTCATTAGCATGCCTATTATTAACATATTGGCCATTTATTAGTACTTATAAAGCACATATTCTGCATGACCATATTCTGCATCCCTAATCCTAAACTTAACAACTACCTTACTAACTATTAATAATTACCTGATCTCATGATGAAAACATACCTGTGGGAACTTTTTCGCAAGACGCGAAATACGTACCAATAAGTACATATCACTGCAGTTTCCAACAGAAATGAACACTAGAGGAGGTAAAACAGTGAGCACTTGTAATCGTTTTCATACACAGTTATGATTACAGCTCCATATGTTTTGCTTTCTGGACGTAACAAGCTTATTCGGTAGCTAAGCCGGCATGATAAGCAAAAACTGCTTTAAGCGTTGATTAAAAAAATAACCAAATCATATTGAACTCATATCATATTACACTGATTTCTGAAGGATCATGTGACACTGAAGTCTGGAGTAGTGATGCTGAAAATTCATCTTTGTATCAAAGGAATAAATTACATCTTAAATTATGTTCGAGTAGAAAACAGTTTTTAAATTGTAATAATATTTCAAAATGTTACTGTTTTTACTGTATTTCTGTTCAAATAAATGCAGCATTGGTGATCATAAGAGACTTCTTTCAAAACATATATTTTACATTTAAATGTTAACTGCATCTACTGCAATGCTGTTGCGTGTTATACAGCTTAAAAGTTCCTCAACTACATTTTTTTTCTCTCTCTCTCTGTAGGGTCACCTTTACTTGAGCTATTTCAGACTTTTTGCTTTACTATAGAAGAATAAGCAGATATAAAAAATAGCCTGCTTTGCTACTGCACCTCCACACCTATATTTAAACTTTTGGCCAGAAAAGGAACTGAGAGGGTCAGTTAATTGTGAAACAGTTTGCGACCTTATAGACACTATGAACTGTATGTCCATTAAAAAGCCGCGCAACTATTTTTACGTTAAAAATTCAGGTGCATTCTGGAACATTCCATTCACACTGACCTATAAATCTGCCCATTGTGACTAAAGGAACATCTGGCTGCTATTGTTCTATGTTATGCTGTTCAAAAGACTTGTAGTGCAATTGTTAATCCATCATCCTGTGCAACCCAGCTTTTAGGTTCATAGCAATGCCACACACATGCACAGATAAGGTTAAGTGCTCGGGGTGCAGGCCTTGCTCCGAACCACCTCTTATCTGCCCGGCCACCCCAAACACCCTGGTTGAGTTTTAGGAGGCACACTGCGTCATAGATTAAATTGCTGTGGTTGGTTGATAGCTACAGATGGAGAATGTCAGATAATGCAGTGAGCTGTTGAGAGAGGAGCTGGCTCATGGGAACTCAGGTCTGCTCAAGAAAAAAAAAAAAAAAAAAAACAGCACTGAGAAAGTAGTGATACACCTGTGTTTGGAATCTCATGCAGTTGAATTCAATATTAATAATAAAAAATTTTTAAAAAAAGTTACTTGGCAACTGCAATAGCATCCAGTTATGCTAATTATTGTTATTCTTATCATTAATCTTGCTTACTTACCATTATATCTTACATAATCTTACTTATCTTTAAATATTAAAAAAAAAAAAAAAAATATATATATATATATATATATATATATATATATATATATATATATAAACTATTATAGGCTTATTGCTTATATTGTAAGAAAATAAGAAAAAAATCTAAACTATATACACTACTGTTTGAAAGTTTGAGATCAGTAAGATTTGTAATGTTTTTTAAAGAAGTTTCTTATGCTCATCAAGGCCACATTTATTTGATGAAATATACAGGAAAAAAAAATAGGAAAACTGTGAAACATAATTGGAATTTAAAGTAACAGTTTTCTATTTTAATACACTTTAAAATATAATTTATTCCTCTGATGCAAAGCTGAATTTTCACCATCATTACTCCAGTCTTCAGTTCACTTGATCCTTCAGAAATCATTATAATATACTGATTTATCATCAATGTTGGAAATATATATTCTTTGACAAATAAAAAGTTAAAAAGAACAATGTTTAAATGTTTAAAATATAAATGTTTTGTAACAATATACACTACTGTTCGAAAGTTTGGGGTAAGTAAAAAAAAATTCTTTCTTTTTTTGAAAGAAATTAGTACTTTTATTCAGCATGGATGTGTTAAATTTATTTTAAAAAATGAGAGTAAAGACTTGTATTGTTATAAAAAAAAATCTATTTTGAATAAATGCAGTTATTTTTAACTTCTCATTCATTAAAGAATCCTGAAAAATATTAAGCAGCACAACCGTTTCCAACATTATAATACATTATAATAACATTATAATAATAACTCAACATATTAGAATGATTTCTGAAGAATCATGTGACACTAACACTGGAGTAATGACTGATGAAAATTCAGCTTTGTATCACAGAAATAAATTCTATTTTAAAGTATATTAAAATAGAAAACCTTTTTTTATACAATTTTTTTTTAATGTGTAATAATAGTATATAGAATGTTTCAATGCCACAAACCAATGCTTTCGAAGTTTATTTGTGACTGAAAAATCTTAACATGTGTTGTTTTGCTTTGACAGACAGCTTTTACTACCATACAGACTTCTGACATTCCATCATATATATATACTATACTCATATATTATAGTATAGTTGTTTTATTTACAGCCCTGCAGTCATGACAGATTGATAGTTGGCAGTGAACCTACAGATAAATTAATAAACAAAAGCCTTAAAATTAAATTTAGCCGAACCTGAAACATTAGAGATTATTTGTTATGTGAATATATAAGTGTTTAGACTTAATGCAGTCATTGCATTATTCTTTAGAATGGAAATGAGTCATGCCCTATAAATCTAATTTCTGACTGAGTAAGAAGTAATTATTGCATTTGAGCCATTAAGTAATACATCATACAGGAAAGGGAACAAATAATAGCAATACCTGAACACTAATTCACACTGGGCCTTGTATTGTCTGTAGTCAAATGCAGCAGACAGCAGTACACATAGAATACAGCAAGTTAATTTTTGTGTGTTTGTGTAATTCAGACAAAACACAACATATCTAACTTTAACCTCTGTGCAAAGTTTGTTTTTTGACATTTATTTAAACCGAGTTATAAATTAACCTGGATATACACTAAACTTCAGAGACTCTAGGCAAAACCTCTCTGTAAGTCCCTGATGGCATGGCTTCTGGCTTTGTTAAAATTGATTTTGCAACTAGAAAATTTGCTGAATGAATCAATATTACTGAATAGAGCTGGTATTGATGTATTTGGACTGGGAAGCAATGCAGAGACGGCATCTGCAAACAGGCTTATCTTGTGACGCACGCCATCAAACGGCATGCACAGAGAGTATAGGACTAATCACATCAGTCGAGGGTTCAGTTGTGATGGTAACCAAGACAGTGGACAAGGGGTGACCTCGCTCTGCACCCCAAAGCATTTGAAAACAGTCTGGTACATTAGGACCAGAAATGGCTGAAATGGCTGCCTGGGGATTGTAATATGGGAGCTTGACTCAGCTAACAACATTATTAACAAGGTCAATTTTCTTTAAAGGAACAAAGAAAATAAGTTCATTCTGCCTGATCAGAGTCATTGTTGATGAATATTACTATTTATGGACTTATAAAGCCTGTAGTGTGCAACTAAACTTTAAGTAACATGAAAAAAAAATCCATTAAAAAAAAATCAAATAAAAAAATATATATTACATATATTTATTCAATATATTGTCAAATTGTAGATCAAATTGTTAAAAAATATTAGGCCTACTTTAAATCAAATGGGAATAAAATGTCTTAACGAGTTTGCCCATAATTTTACCTAACATATCTATTTATTTATTTATTTATTTATTTATTATTTATTTATTTATTTTTTTTTTTTTTTTTTACTTATATATTTTTGGACTTTTTTTGTTTGTTTTTACCGTGTCACTTTCCATAACATCCACATCCATAAATTTCCATAAATGACCCATCAGAGCTTTCAGAGTACAGAGTAAACCCGCCTACAGTAGATTGATTCAGTGCTGGATAAACACTTGATACAACTTCACTTAAAAAATAAAGACATTAAAATGCATTCAATTATGTTAATTTTTTACATAAAAGTTGCTGAACATCACGAGGAATAAATAATGTTGGATGATTTTATGTAATTAATATAGAGATTCGACTTAAGCTATTCTAATGGGCTCATTATCAGTGTACAGGTATTACTGTCATATTTGTTAAGCAATTCAAATATTTTAAAAAGGTTCATGGACCCCTGAAAAACATTACACAACAGGAGTCATTTTAAAGAGTTGGAAATAAAATAACCAAGAAAGGTTTATTTTGTAACACAGCTTCCTTTCTCTATGGTCCTTTGTGAAAGAACAGGTCTGTTTCACTATTTGAAGCCCCAAAGACTTGGAGAGAAAATAAAAGGAGATTTCACAGTAAATTAAGATAAGAGTCAGAGCTGAATATGAAACATGACTGCACTAGAGCTGTTTGGACAGGTCAGGCGGTGATGCAACTGGGTCGGATTTATTTACCCAAACTCAAAGCCTAATGGGTCAGATGTTAGAACAGAGCATGCCATGTTATATTAATGAAACTGCCTGCCAAAGAGACATTGCTGCACACTTTGGGACGGCACCGATTAAATATTCAGCTCACTGGGGGCTCCTAGTTTTATTCTAAATGCCAAATAAGTTATCAGACTGCATTGCCTAACCTGCTCTGTCTTAGTGCTGCTTGATATCTGTCAAGACGAATATTGACACAGATCAGTCATGACTGAGCAGAACAATGACTGACAGCTGGAGAAGAAGAAGATACCTTTTTTTGCAGAGCAAAATTCTTTTAGTAATGGACTATTTGTTTTGCTTTCATCTTGTGTTGTTTAACAGGATCTTTTTTTTTTTTCACATGCTTCAAGCACTATAATCCAAATTAAAAGCACAAAAAAAATTGTTCAATAAACTTGAATTAATTGTATGGAAAAGGTCTCCTCTATTTAATTAAATTCTTACAAGACTAATAAACTAAACTGAAGGTCTCAGTAAATGTTAGCATGCTAAATAAAACTTTAAAAAAATGCATTTAATGATCAAGTAAATAGTGACTTTATCACTTCAATTCAATTCAATAGGTCATTATAATAGGTCAGTAATAATAATAGGAATTATGTTATTAATATAACATTTTATAACTTTATAAAGCATACGGTGTTCAACTAAAATTTAAGACACATGAAATCTAATCTAATACATAAATACATTCTACATATTAGATATATTTTATTGTACATATTATATAAATACATATACTGTATATTTCCAGATCTCCTCCAAAAAGGGCCCAATAATATATTATCTAAAATATGTTTCAAAATATATTTACATAAATTTATTTTCTACCAGTATATTTTTTGGGCCATTTTTTGGTACATTTTTAAAATATATTTTAAAATATGTAAATGTTTTTATGTATAAATGTACATTTTAGAAGAGTTTAAAAATATATTTTGGCCTCTATATGTTTCAATCCATTGTCAATTTTCAGCTGTCAACAAACAATCATTCAAAATAATTTTGTTCTTTTACCCCATAAACAAACTCTCCATTACACTCACACACATACTCTGGTCTGGAATTCAGCAAACACAGACAAGCGCAGCAAGAAAACAGTAAAAATGTGCTACTGCCTTTGGCCTGTATATCAGCATTTTATTTGAAAGGCTGAAATTCGAGAACCGGAACTATCTGTTGTATTACTTGTTGTAAATTAATCAATGCAAGGGAAATACTGGATCAGCCCTGTGAGAATTAGACAATAACATCTAAAGTGAAATGCAGTTAGTGCAATTACACCCACAGAACACATTTCCATAAAACCTTTTAAAACTTAAGCAAAACTTTTTTTCTTTTTTTTTCCAATAGTGCTCCAGGTGCTGGATGGCAAAGTAAGTAAAAGCTTTTTAATGGGGTTGGGCACATATGGCAAAACTTTACAGGATTAAAATGTTTCAAGTGTCATCCTGCATTACTGTCCATCACCCTCAGGCTTTCTCTTCTCTTACATTTCTTTCAAACACAACACTATCTCTACATCTAGAGTGATCTCATATTTTTCTGTTTGTGAATGAAGATTTATATAATATATAATTTATACATTTTATATAATTTATTTATTTTCATTAAATCAAATATAATTAAACCAAAAATAGAATTCTTTACCTATTGTGAGTAGCAGTGTTATTTTAGTATCACTGAGATACTATTATAGTTTTTACTAATGTTGTGAATTTGTTTTATTTTTCTACTTTCTTTTTTCATTTTCATTTTAGTTAAAATTTTAGTAATTTGATTCTGCATTTTTGCCTTTTGTAAATGTCTGTGTAGTTTTTATTAACTTTAAGTCTAGACACTGGTAGTTAAGAGCTTAAGATCTGACTGACCAGAGAAGTTTATTTTTCCCCTCCATCTTGAAATGCAGTGATTAAAATTTCATCACTCTAGTCAGGTTTTAGGGCTTTGTGTTCTGTGATTTACTAAAATAACTCAGATTAAAGAGATTAAGACTGTAAAGATTGTCTAAAGGTTAAGTGCTGATCTGAAGGGCATGTAAGATATAATTTTTAAAATGTTTTTCATTCTTTTTTTTTTTTTTTTTTTTGGCTTCTTCAACACATTTATTGGGAGAAGACTACTTAGGCCCCAGCTCAAGACTTTCATTTCACTTTTCCCACTGCAAAGAAATAATAAACTAAACTAAACTAAAAAAATAATAAAATAAAATAACATAAATAATAAAATAACAAATGCACAACAAAACAAATGAACAACAATCAATCAGTCAATATATTCGAATGATGTTTTGAAACAAAAAGGCTTGATCAATATCAATTCAATATATCAATACTGACAATAAATGTTTCCAACATTATAATACATATATTATTATATATGTATTATATATAATAATATATATATTATTATATATAATACATATATAATAATATATGCCTAATGTCTGATGTAGCAAAGCTCTCTGAGGGGCATGAATGGTCGTTCCAGAGTTTCTCTGGTGAATCTGTTAGTAATGGCTGGATGAAGGTTGGAAGGGACTCCAGGACTGTGTCTCTGGATTGTGGCCAGAGCGGGAGTAGAGCCAGCAGTCTCAATAACAAACACTAGGCCATCTGTTGAGCTCTTGTACACATGAGAAACTTCCACCAATGCTCGTCCTCAGGGTAAACAAAAATAACATGAACACAAGTAGAAATGACAAAGGCAGTTACTTTAGTCGCCTTAGTTTCAGGCGTTATGATATAAGCGGCATGTCTGGTGACAACATAATCTCAAAATGGATTCAGACAGGGCGGAAACTTTTGACTGGAGGCACTTTGAGGAGATCACTTGACTGATTTTAGGTTACACCTGTACTGTAAGATAAGTCACAAAGAAAAAGAATACAAATTATATAAACAAAATGTAACATTTAACCCTCAAGACATTGCTACCTTGACTCCAAGAGTTAATGATAAAGAATAGTCATATAATCTAAATACTAAATTATTAAAATAATAACAAGCTTAAAGAATACTAATAAAAAAAAATGTAGAGAGCAGAATAACTGGTATGTTTTTAATATATGGTTAACAAATAAATAAATAAATAAACTGAACCAAGCTAAATCAAAGTGCTTTTCAGACTTTATATTAAGTGCTACTAATTATGTTGCAAGTATTTTTAAAAGTTGTTTTTTTTAAAGTAGTACATTCCTTATTCCAGGCAGTAACACTGACAGAGGGGGTGAAACAGAGTTCATCCACTAATTTTGTTTTGCCTTATTAAAAATAAGGGCTGTGAGTAACATTAGCTTTCAACAAAAATGCAGCTAATACTTTACAACACACTGAATTAAATCATGTCTTATGTCCTTTGGTCATGATTAGGTAAGTGCAGAATGTCTGAATGTCACTAATGCCTGTCATATTATCTCACTTCTCTCCATGGCATCTGTCAGAAGTGTTTTTGTAATATTGGAGACCTCAACATTTCAATAATGTAAAAGTATCTGTAAAGTATGGAAGCCCATTTCCACCAGTAGTAAAATACATAGTAAATAAGGTAAGTAAAGAAGGTACTTTACGACTTTTTATCTCACAGTTCAGATTTTTGTTAAGAAAAAAAGGCAGAAATGTGAGATGAAAACACAGAACATAAATATATATAATCTTCTTTTCCCCCCATGCAATTCCAAGTTTACATCTCATGATTCTGAGTTTATATCTCACATTCATGACATTTTTTCTCAGAATTGCGTACTTATATCTTGCAATTATGAGTTTACATCTTGCAATTCTGACTTTTTTTTATTATTCTGTTTATTCTGTTTATTCCGTGGTGGAACGTCTCGGTTACGTAGGTAACCCTTGATCCCTGAAGGAGGGAACGGAGACGTTATGTCATAGTGACTGAACTAAATGGGATCTCGCCCAAGAGCCCAATCACCTTCGAGTGTTAACAAAACAAGCCAATGACAGTTGGCGTGCGTGCTTTACCACGCGCACCCCGCCCCGCAGTGCGGGTATAAAAGGAGAGCGCATGCAGACGCACATCAGTTTTTCACTGAGGAGCCGAGACTGTGTGCCCCGGCCGTACAGCAGTGGTACAGCAACTGTGGCGACGGGACGTAACATCTCCGTTCCCTCCTTCAGGGAACGAGGGTTACCTACGTAACCAAGACGTTCCCTTTCAGTCAGTCACATTCGACATTATGTCATAGTGACTGACGTAAATGGGATCCCTATGAAAACGCCACTATTGCTGACCCCCTCCAGTGCCCTGCGGAAGCCGGCAAGTCCCCCTAACGCAAGTACTACATATGGAAGTCTCTGAGGTAGACTCAGCCAGCCTGGGGTGAGATCAATACACAGCAGAGACGGCAGAAGGTTCACCGTGAGGGGAGCCGTACCGTGGAAGAATAAACATGTGGGATCGCCCGAAGGGGAATCACTACACACGGGCACCTAGCCCAGCACAAGGGCTGACCTTGGGCAACACACGAGTGCTGGACCTGCCGTCTGGTGCTCCGCCACACTTGACTGCCGAGGGTGCGGGAGGAACTTCAACAGGGTTCGCCAAGGGGAGCTGAACTGAGAAGCAATAAGGCGCACGTATCCGGTCTGTAGAGGCGAATGGCGCAACAAGCGTGATTGACACCGAGCAGGTCCGGTGTTACTGGCCATCTGAGGCAAGTACACGGAAGGACACGAGCTCTACACGGAGATTATAGAATCTTGCAGACGTGTTAGGTGTCACCCAGCCAGCAACTCTACAAATGTCTGCTATCGAGGCGCCCCGCGCCAATGCCCAAGAAGATGCCACACCTCTCGTAGAGTGTGCTCTAACATCAGGGGGGCACGGTAAGCGTTGGGCCTGGTATGCCAAGACTATAGTCTCCACTATCCAGTGGGCAAGTCTCTGTTTGGAGACAGCCTTTCCCTTCTGCTGTCCTCCGAAGTAGATAAAGAGCTGGTCTGAGGTCCTGATGCTCTGCATGCGGTCCACATAAACGCGCAAGGTGCAGACGGGACAGAGCAGAGCAGTGGCTGGGTCTGCCTCCTCCCTGGCAGCGCTTGCAAGTTCACCACCTGATCGCTAAAAGGCGTGGTGGGAACTTTGGGCACATATCCAGGTCCAAATTCTAGGCACCAATCGTTGACCGAAAATGCCTGGAGATCCCCTACCCTCTTGATCGAGGCCAATGCAGTGAGGACCAAGAACGACAGGACCAAGGGGGAGATCCCAAGAGGGTACCAGATGAGGGCGTGGAGGATTTAACCTCCTCGCCCCTCTGAGGAACCTGATGACCAAGTCGTGCTTCCCCACAGACTTGCCATCTACTGCATCGTGATGTGAGGCAATAGCGGCAGCATACAATTTGAGGGTGGAGGGAGACAGCCTTCGCTCCAACCCATCTTGAAGGAAAGAGAGCACGACCCTGATCGGGCATCCACTGGGGTCTTCCCGGTGGGAAGAACACCAATCGACGAACAGGTTCCACTTCAACCTGTAAGTGTGTCTTGTAGACGGGGCTCTAGCTGAAGTGATGGTGTTCACTACCGCTGGAGGTAGCCCACCTAAAACCTCCGCGTCCCGTCCAGGGACCACACGTGGAGATTCCACAGGTCTGGACGTGGGTGCCAGAGGGTGCCCCCTCTCTGAGAAAGGAGATCCCTCCTCAGAGAAATTCGCCAAGGAGGGGCTGTCGCGAGGAGCATCAGTTCTGGGAACCAAGTCCGATTGGGCCAGTATGGCGCCACTAGGAGGACCTGCTCCTCGTCCTCCCTGAGCTTGCACAGTGTTTGTGCAAGAAGGCTCACTGGGGGAAACGCATATTTGCATAGGCCCCGAGGCCAGCTATGTGCCAGCGCATCCGTGCCGAGGGTCCCCTCGGACAGGGAATAGAACAGCCAGCAGTGGGACGTGTCCGGGGAGGCAAACAGGTCTACCTGAGCGTCCCCAAAGCGTCTCCAAATCAGCTGGACTGTCCCGGGGTGGAGTCACCATTCTCCCGGAAGGGCGGGCTGACGTGAGAGCTCGTCGGCTGCACGATTGAGCTCGCCTGGGACATGAACGGCGCGAAGCTTCTGACTCCAAAGGAGGAAATGGCGGGCGAGTTGCGACATGCGACGTGAGCGTAGACCGCCTTGGTGGTTGATGTACGCAACGGTCGCAGTGTTGTCTGTACGGACCAGCATGTGCTTGTTGTGAAGCAGCGATTTGAAGCAGCGCAGAGCAAGCCATACTGCTATCAATTCGAGGCAGTGGCAGAGGCCACTGCAGTCGGGCCCTGTCCAGAGCCCCACAGCTGCATGCCCATTGCACATGGCTCCCCACCCCGTGGCAGAGGCATCTGTTGATCCAAAAACATGCCTGGACACTCGCACTAGGGGAACTCCCGCCCGAATAAAAGCAAGATCCAACCATGGGCTGAAGGTCTGACGGCAGGGCGGGGTGACAGACCCGGTACGTGCCGTGTCGCCATGCCCATCTCGGAACCCGGTCGTGAAGCCAACGCTGAAGCGGTCTCATATAAAGCAATCTGAGCGGCGTGACAGTGGGTGCGGATGCCATATGCCCCAGGAGCCTCTGAAACTGTTTCAGTGGAACGGCCCTCTTGTGCTGGAAAGACTCCAGGCAATTCAGCATTGACTGAGCACGTTCTATTGAGAGACGTGCTGTGAGGTTGACCGAGTCCAACTCCATACCGAGAAAAGAGATCCTCTGCACAGGGGAGAGTTTGCTCTTCTCCAGAGCATGTGAGCGGAGTGGAGCGGGGAGCGTAGCGGTCATATTTCCTTCAGAACGGAGAGCGCCTTTCTGAAGATTCAGCACCGCTCGCTCAACCCAAAATGCCCTTTGGTAATTTACTAGTTCGAGAATCTGTGGAATAGGCTAAGCAATTGTTTGTCAATAATGTTTCTAAAATAAGGTACATTCTAAAATCCTGCAAAGATTGACAGACGTTTTAATATGCCGCATTTCCACGCAGTTTTGTTCTATTTTAATTTTAGAAAGTGTTTCTTTTATTAACGCCACTAAATAATTCTTTGTTAAGTGCATTTCATCTTGTGTGTGGGCCTGATAAGCAAGGTGTATTTTGTGAAATTCTGCATTTCATCTTGTGTACATGTTTTGAATGTTCTGTTGTGCAATAACTGAAGCTGTGTTTTCATGGAAATAAAGTAGGACTTATGAAAATCAAATATACTTTTTCAGTTATTGATTTTTTTAGGAAGGTTTGTCAAGTGGCTTCAAAAACAAGACACATTTTTAAATTAATTTTAATTTAATACATTTAAATTAATAAAATTAATTTTAAAAAGTACAAGCTGAACGTCACCCTGAAACATAACCGTTACTTATCGGACTACTGCTTTGAGACATTTATTCAAGAATTTCATTATAAACAGGGAAAAAAAACACAATTCGGTCTACCGGAGAAATTTTATGTCGGAGCGTGATCTGAGCGGGATTTGGTTTACCGGTGAGCATGAGCAGAACATTAGTGGAGCGTTTGCTTTGGCCATGAGAGTCTGAGCGGAATGCACGCCCCCAGAGCGGAATATTGAGCTGAGCGTCACGCCGCTCCGCTTCGCTCACATGCTCTGCTCTTCTCCCAGTTGACCCGAAGCCCCAACCGGCTGAGGTGGCTAAGCACCGTGTCCCTGTGTTCGCACAACTGTGCTCGAGACTGGTCCAGTATGGGCCAGTATGAGCCAGTCATCGAGGTAGTTGAGAATGTGAATGCCTCTTTCCCTTAACGGAACCAGGGCTGCCTCCACGACCTTGAAGAAGACACGAAGCGACAGGGACAGCCCGAAAGGGAGGACCTTGTACTGATATGCTCGCCCTTCGAATGAAAAGCGGAGAAAAGGTCTGTGTCAGGGGAGGATCGAGACATGAATGTATGCGTCCTTCAGGTTGATCGCTGCAAACCAATCGAAAGGACGGATGCATTGAAAGATGTGTTTCTGCGTCAACATCCTGACCGGGAGCTTGTGAAGGGCCCAGTTCAGAACGCGCAGGTCCAAGATTGGTAGTAACCCACCGCCTTTCTTGGGTACGATGAAGTAAGGACTGTAAAACCCTGACCTCATCTCGGCTGGAAGGACCGGCTGTATCGCGTCCTTCACCAGGAGGACCGCGATCTCTGCACAAAGACAGGAGCATCTTTGTTCAACACAGAGGTGAACCGAATGCCCTTGAACTTGAGAGGGCGCCGGGCAAATTGAATCGCATAGCCTAGTCTGATGGTTCTCGTGAGCCAGTGAGATGGTCTAGGGAGCTCTAGCCAGGCCCCCAGAGACCGAACAAGCGGGACTAGGGAAACCACCGACATACCCGCAGTGGGACAGCAATGTGGAGCACAGGGACCCGACCCGAAAGGCAGCGTGTCCAGGAGTGGGGTCTGAGTGCGCGGTGTGACACTTAACTGGCTCCACGGTTGGGCAGGGGGCGCGTGAGGAGGCCCACTGGCGAAATGAGAGGGGGACGGGAATGTGCAGACTGTGTCTCGTGCACTGCCATCCTCACCCTCTTGGGACCCAGAGAGAAAGGAAACTGCTCTTTTTTTGAAGTTTTGGGTACCACTGGCTGGGGAGCCAGTGGCGGAACAGAACAAAAAGGAAACAAAAGATTCTCCACCCGGCCCTCCTCCGGGGGAAGGAGTGGTGCAGTCACCATCTCCTGAAGAGCAGGATCCAAGGACTCCGGGTCGCCCGTCTCAGGGACATCGCTTGCCCTGGCGCTTCACGGGCCTGGCAGGGGCGGAGATGCGCTGCGCTGCTTTCCTGGCAACAAGCAGACGGAGGGGCTGCGGCCAGCGGTGGGGTGGCAACAGCAGCGAACCGCCGGGGCAGGATGTGACAAAACGCCTCCATCTGCTTCAGTGCGGCGGAGAACTGTTGGGCAAAGCCCTCCACCACTTCGCCGAATAGGCCGACCTGGGAGATCGGGGAGTCCAAGAAGCGATGCTTGTCAGCCTCCCTCATATCCGTCAGGGTCAGCCATAGATGGTGCTCCTGGACCACTAATGTGGACATCGTCTGACCCAGGGCCTGTGCTGTGACTTTCATTGCCCTTAGGGCGAGGTCCGTCGCTGTGCGCAGTTCCTGCAACACACCTGGGCCAGCACCACCCTCGTGCAACTGCTTTAATGCCTTGGCCTGGTGGACCTGCAGTGCGGACGAGAACTTACAGGCACTGGACGGAAGGGGTGGATTACCCCGCCAGGCGGCGCCGCCTTGCGGGCAGAGCTGCATAGAAATAGCGCTCGACTGGGGGGATCTCCACATACCCTTGGGCCGCTCCACCATCGAGGGTGGTGAGGATGGAGGAAGCGCTAGGTCTGTTTCGGGCAGAAAAAGGTGCGTTCCAAAACCTAGTCACCTCCTGATGCACAGGAAGAATGGAACTGGAGGCGGCTGCCAGCGATTGGCCTGCGCCCCCAGGAACCAATCATCCAGCCTCAAGCGATCGGAAGAAGGAGGAGGCCTCCAGTGCAGCCTGACGCTCTCGGCGGCCCGGGAAAGCATAGCAGTCAGCTCTGGATCTGACTCGGGCAACTCCACACTTCTTTCTGATGGAGGCAGCACAGCCGAATCATCATCTCCAGAGCCTAGCTCGTCCCCTGATGCAGTAATCGACATCCTGTTGTCTGCTGGTGCTCCGAACGAGATTCTGGGCCCCGCCCTGTCCGAGAATCCAGTGAGCTCGTCCGGAAACACCAGAGGGTGTGAAGTGCAGGAGGAATGAAAGGCCCGCGGAGACACACTCGACGGGGAAGCTCTCACCGTGATCCTCAGATCACCCTGACCATGAGCCGAAGTAGCCCTCCGCTGCTGAGAGACGGAGGAACTAGAACGGGGCATGGCAAGGAGGATACCCCCTCATTTGACGAGGAGGTATATGGACCGCAACATCGCGATGGTCATGTTCCCGCAATGAGAACACGACTCATCCACGAGCGCTGCTTCAGCGTGCTGATAGCCCAAGCACGAGACACAGCGATCGTGACAGTCAGACGAAGCCAGGAAGCGACCACATCCAGAAACGCACCAGCGGGAAGCCATCTTTAAAAAGACGCCCATCGCTTGTGGAGCTCTTTTAGATATTGCTCTTTCAGAAAAACAGTCTTTTAGAGAAAGGAGAGGTCGCGGCGAGACCGCAGTTTGATGGGCTGCAGCACGCTGTGAGAAGCAGCAGCACTGGACAGCAACCTCCTCTGACGCGCCGTAACACCAACACCGATAGACTTGCTGTCTGGAAACAATCAGGAGATTCGCTGAAAAGGCTTGGCTCCAAAGCGAAAAGCTGATGTGCGTCTGCAAAGCACGCACACCAACTGTCATTGGCTTGTTTTGTTAACACTTGAAGGTGATTGGGCTCTCGGGCGAGATCTCATTTACGTCAGTCACTATAACATAACGTTGAACGTGACTGACTGAAAGGGAAACAGGGTTCCAGGATTCTTACAATACTGGTTTGGAAAGCCATTTTGCTTAAGCAAGCAAAATTGAATACACAGCTATAATTAAACTATTCAGTATTTGAACACTGCATTAATTAAAATGACTTTACAAGCCAATGTCATTTTAGCAGTTTTATAGATGTTATGCTACAACTTCACACACAGTACAAACAATATATGTGACCTGTGTGATGGCAAAATGATTCGGAATGCGTATAGGCTAATTTTGAGCTACAGACAAAAAAAAAAGGGGGACAAATGTTGATTTTGAGTGAATTCGTGATTTTCCCAAAATTGAGTTCATTAAGCTCTCGTCTAGTGATCCCAATGCTCCAAACAGTAATTAAACATCTAAAATTATCTTCATTTGTACTTTTTCTGAGACTATTGCTGACTCTTGCTTCTCGCACTGACTTTCATCCGAAGTGCGCGCATAAAGACAACACCGACTGTGCGGTCCTGATAAATACACACATATACACAGAATTACAGTATTTAAGTCTTCACACATAATCTGTTATGTTTTCAGTGAATGTTTAGGGAACTTCTGGGGAAAAACATCTGATGTGTAACATTATATTAGATCCGTGCAGTACCGTCTTAATATACAGGCCGTCTATCTCATTAATGTTAGTCTAACAATAAAAGAAAAGATTTTAAACAATTTATTTGTAATGAACACACTGAAGTGATTTTTAAATTTGATTATTTGTTTTTCTTACTTGAATGCTTTTGTTTAGATGTAAAATGAAAAAAAATAATGTAATATTTACTTCTTTCTTATATTTGTTCTACTGTTGTTGTTTTTTGCATCTGTTCTTATTTTTAATAACAAAGATAAAATAAAAAATATATTGTGATTATTAATATAGTAATTATTAAGAAGACAACTGGAGGAAACAAAACAAAGTTCCTGGGTGATTTTGCTTTGGAACCTTCAGAAAACTTTAACTCGATTTTTCTCAGAACTGACTTTGCTGACTCTATCAACTTCAGCTCTGTCATTCTTTTGTCCAATTACAAAAAAATCATACATTATTTTGAAGGTCATTTAATGGAGAATGTGAAAATAAAAATAACTAATTTTTGAAAAAAAAATGCTCTTTGTGACTCATTTTGCCAGCACAGGTCACATATTACTAACACATAAATCTATAACAAACACGGCTGGCAAGCCAGCAGAATTTTTGACTCAACAATTGTAACACGCACAAAGACTATACACATGGTATTTTAGTAAAATGTAAAAAAAAAAAATAAATAAATTAAAAAAATAAAAACACTATGAATGCCCCCAAAACCCATTTCACACAGATCAGATCATAACTGCTCTGATTTGACCCCAGTTGCAAACATGTTGGTTGTATATTATAGTATGGTGTAGTGTCGTATAGTGTAGTGTTACAGAATAGTAGGCTCAATTAACAGAAAATGTTAATGAAATGGAGGATTTCACACATTCACACATTCAAGTTGCTACACTAAATGCATGTGCTTGTTTTCTGATCCTAGCACAATATGCCCTAAATTGATACAGTCGCCATGAAAATCAGGCCTGTCATTTAGTGGAGTCAAAGCTATCATTATAATTTAGCATGTAAAGCAAGCTAACAGCTTGGCTTTACAGAGCTGGCCTGTAATAGACTGAAAGCTGAGTTCCCAAATCTGTCAGTGCTAGTTTAGCCACAAAGCTGTTTGAAGCTTAAACCCATATTTTCCATCAAAGAGCCCATTGTCACCAAGTTATGATGTCTTTTCCAGAGTCAAAGAACGTTTATGCATGGATGGCAGACTCACAGAAGAGCAGAATCAGGCGGTTTTCTTGGATGAAAGGAAGTGACTGTGACTAACAGCCATCTGGATGCTGCTGTGTGGCGTGAAAGAAAGCTGAGGGGTCCGTTTGGTTTGTGTCTGTGAGATTGGCCATTCACACACTGATGCAGGATTTCTAAAGGGAGAGGAATCTAAACGACATGCGGCGGTAGCTGATAGAGATAATAAGGCTGCTTCAAAACCAAGTGAGGTGCCTGGATGTACTGCATAAAAGTTGCATACCTTTAGGGTATGCGCTATTTTGTCCTCACCCTCTTGTAGAAGTGTATTGCAATTAATGGAGTGCTTTGGTGAGGAATAGCCTATAAGCTTAAACTTACGTATTACAAGAAGTTCAAATTATGAAAATTTGATAAAACATGAGACCAATACAATTTTATGAAGAAGAAAATAAATGCATGGATGAATAGTTCACAATGAATCCAGCAACATGCATTCACAAAAATGTTTGTATATATATATATATATATATATATTTTACTCAGTTATAATGCCAATATTTATTTAATTATGTAGATATAAAATCATAGAGGCTGTCCCTAGAAGAAAACAACTAAATTTTATTGCTACATTATGCTTTAAATAGTACTTTTCAGGCTGAATATTTACATACTTTTACTAAATTATAATTCCAATATATAAACCATTATATAAACCATCAGACATATGCTGTGTATTAGAAGACACTATGTACCAAGGGAGAAAATAGATGAGGAGTGTTCACAAAGTTATAACCGAGATGTAATATTATATCTTATATAAAGCACTTTGATTTCTTTTTTCATTTCCATCTATGACAGATTTCACTTTACTCCCTTACATTTCCATGGATCACTTTTTGGCTTACTCACGGTTTGGTTCATGCTTTTCTAAAATAACAAAGAATAGTGTGAGTTGCCCTCTGGTAAACATTCGGTCCCTGAGACCATATGGTTTGTGTATTCATCACAGTTTAGGTTTTAAATTGAGGATGTATGAACTCTTGGAGAAGATTAAAACTGACTCAGGAGAGATCAAAGTCATTAACCTTAGAGAAAATAATGTCTTGGAGTGCATTCGCTAATTTTCTTAGTCACTTTCATCAAACCTCATTGTGTAAGAAGTTTGAATATTTTTATATGCACACTGTATATGTCTGTATTTCAATGAAATTGGACTTGAGGTTGAGTCAGTACAAAGTGTTTTGTTGCAATAAATCCAAACAATTTGAATGCACTGGATTTAAATTCAATGATGTCATCTCTCAAAAACTTGTGGAATCAGGTTCAGAATCATTTCCTTAATGTTAATAAGCTACAAATAAACTGATCTCTCAATTTGAAATAGTATTGTTTCACTAAATGAGTTCAGTTTAGCTGTTATGGTTTAAATAATATGATAATTATTATGAAATGTACTTATTTCGGTACCATAGTTGGCCAGTAGGTGGTGTAAAGTGTCTGTTTTTATGGGTGAGTCTCTTGAATCATTCATTGAACCAATTTGTTCAAAAACACAAATTCATTCAGTAATGTCATTTTGAATGAGTCATTCAGTCATTCAATCAAGCGATTAATTCCAATTCACTGGTTCAGTAAGTGACTGTCTTAATGATTGAGTCAGTGAATTATTTACTCACCCGATTCATTCAGATACACTGGTTCATTCAGGCACAACTTAAGTGAGTAAATGAATCTTTATTGTTCCAAATAGGTCAAATGTTTGCACATTAGTAAGAAATTATTTAAAATAACAACAGTTTTGTATTATTTTCTTAATGTTTATTTTAATACATTTTAAGGAGTGTTCCTTTGCCCCCCTTACAAATATTAATAGGAAACCATGTTTTACCCTATATTTTACCCAAATGAAGACCACAAAGACATTTTCTGATCTCAGAGCCTCACATGTTTTCCTCTCATTGCCAAATGTGACTTAACAGAGTGTTAACTAAGGAATAAATTCTACTTCCTGTACCAGAACAATGCATTGAGCACCAGAACAAGGATGACTGCTCTTCTCAACTTTTGCCAGCCTCCTTGTTCATTCATATCCCCATTACTTTTGTGCAGAATTAAAAGACCCTGTGGGGTAATTTTGGGCCAACTTGTCCAGGCCTCGATTTTCTTGCCAAAACTACTTTTATTTGTAAATACTCTCTTTTGTACAAAGAAGAGGATCACATGTGAAACACTGAGAAGGAATGGGACAGAAACACTGATTTTAATTCTCAGTGACCCTCAGCCATTATGTAAAATGTTGATACATTTACAAGTCATAGAAAGATAAAAGCATTCATTTCGCTACTCAAAAGAGACAGTAAACCTAGATGCTTTTAGTCAGTAATGGCAAACTGATTTTGATCTGTGTGGCTTGTATAGGCTGCCAAGGTCATTTCTTTGGTCTCTTGCATTACGCTTGTCAATCACAAAGAGCCGCAGGCTATCTGAGCTTTGACTTCCTTCACATTTTCTTAAGTAGGGAGCATTTGAAGTCTGTAGAAATTGGCATATGGATCCACCAAACCACTGCGGTGACAATCACAAGGCCTTTTCTCTCCATTCCTCAGCCTGACGATTTTATGGACAAAGCTGTCTCATTCAGCTCTTAACTGTACCTTAAAAGGTCCATGAAGATTGCTTTCTGACACTGTAATCATGCTTCTTATCGCACAAATCAATACTGTAACCAGCCGGAGATGTGGCTGTTTTAGTACTCGCGGCCCCAGGCCACTTAACATTCTGCACAGACGTGTGGCTACATTATGCTCCCTTATAACTGACTAAATGAATTCCTAGAATTATCACCTTACCTCAAATCGAATTTACTGTCAGTCAGTAGACAACTGGATCGCTGAAAAGAAAAAAGGCCACTAGTATTTTTTTAAAAAAAAAAAAGATAAAATAATATTAATAATAATATTTTTAAACAAAAACATATAATTGTTGATGTTTGCCTTGTGTAGGTGGAAGTGTTCATGTACAGAAATGATCCCACCACCATCAGTCATACACAATATTGCATTGTACTTAAACCTACATTCTGAGCCAGCATGCATAAACAGATTTTAATGACTCTGTGTGACTCATTTGGCTCAGCTGGCTGTCCTGATAATTGCTGGTATTGTGATATGTGCACTTTATTGTGCACTTTGGTGAGAAAGTAAGTAGTTTGAACATAAGGGTAATGTAATTACAGGCCTACATTGACTAGATTGCTATAAGATTGGAAGTTTAAGAATTCAGTTTAGACACTGAGGACCTGAAGTTTGTGTTCCACCCTGTAGAATCTCGTATTCATGTTAAGATGTAACATCGTATGTAACATGTTAACTTCGCATCCATGCTAACTTGCCACTTATCCATTTACATGACCATATAAACCCCATTCTCCAGCAGAAACTTGGCAATTTTCACTTAATCGATTAAACATCATACTTTAAAAGATCCAGTTACATTTAACATTGTTCGGTACATTTTCACTGGGGAAATCCAGTCATTTCAACTGTAATCCAAATGATCTGGAATTTTGTTTGAGGGCAAAAAGTTTCCCTACACAGATTTTGCAACAGATTCAGAATAGGGAAGGAAGTTACTTACTGTTCTTAAGTTCCCAAGTCTCTCTGATACTATTGGTGCGCTCAAGTCATGTTGGACAGATCATATTTGAATGTACAAGAACAACACCAAAAAGTCATAATTATGAGTGGGAAACTCAGAATTTTCACGTCATATACAGTGGATGCAGCATCTGTTTTAATGGTAAATTTTTGTGTGTGTGTGTGTGTATACTCAGTCTTTATTCATCATTTTGTGCATGTAGAGCTAAAAAAAATCTTATAGCATTTTATGTAGAAAAGGTACATCACCATCTTGCTCTTACCAAAGTGATTTGAACACACCTGATGTTGTAATTATGACTTCTCAACTTGTAAATATGAACATCCTATTACTTCCCTAGAGAGCTTCCCAGGATTTGAACACACTATATGCTCCCTGATCAGTTTAGACACACAGTATTGGCTATTTGACTGTCTTGTTTTAAGTTTATTAATTACAAGGAGACCTATTATGCCCCTTTTTACAATATGTAATATAAGTCTCAGGTGTCACCAGAATGTGCCTGTGAAGTTTCAGCTCAAAATACCCCACAGATCATTTATTATATCATTTTGAAAATGCCTATTTTGAGTGAAAGCAAACACGCTGTTTTCATGCACGTCTCTTTAAATACAAATGAGCTGCTGCTCCCTGCCCCCCTTTTCTAGAATATACCTCAGATGCTCTGTTAAAAAACATCTGTTTGATTATCATATCATGCTGAAATCATACGTTTTAATCCATATTAGTTTAAACTTCTGATATACGTTTTTTGAGTGCACACATCCGAAGCACACACACAGAAAGCAACTATCACGTGGCATGTGAGTGCTAAACTAAGTTCTCTTTCATGTCTTATTGTGCTTAAACTGTCAAATACACACAAGTTTATGTTAAAAACACACGAGTTACAAAAACAGTCAGTTATGTCTGTGAAGGTAAACAGCTGGGAAAGAAATCACGTTTCTATTAGATCTGTATGGCAGCAGCGTAATACATAGTAAATAAATCAATAAATCCACTGCTCTCTTGTCTCCTCTGAGGCTGGGACTCTAAATAGTGCCCTGTGCTCGTCTGTGCAGCCAAAGACAGAACAGTTAGCGTGCTTTTCTCGAACTTCACCGTTGTCACTTGTAAAAAAAAAACAAAAAAAAAAACACAGTGGTGGCGCTGTGGGTGGAAACTTGAAGACTAATGGGTGGAAATATTATAAGATCCCCTTTCTACATCACAGGGGGAGTGAAATCTGACGCGTTCATTTTTTCACAAGCTTGCAGAGATAGCCTTACAGAAAAAAATACTGTGTTGTTCTTTGTCATGTTTTATGGGTTGGTAGATGCACCGGGGACCCGATTACAGCACTTAAACACGGAAAAAGTCAGATTTTCATAATATGTCACCTTTAATTAAAAAAAAAAAATGGTAACCACTTAATTCCCTGTCAAATGCTTATAATCAATTCTTCTAACCTAACCAAAATCCAGTAGGCTGATTTTATTGAAGCTGTATCCCAGTTTTACCACAAAAAAAGACTTGCACCTCTCAGAACTCCTGACTCCATGTATTTATCATGTATCCATCCTGCGTTTTTTTTTTTTTTTCAATTTGACGTCAAAACAGAGAAAAAGCAGTGAATAGACCAGTCAAAGAATACATTTTGTAACCAAGTTTATATTTAAATATAATCACTTTTTGTATAACAAGCAAAATCTTATTAAATAAATTTGCTTTTTCAAGCTTTTAAAATGGCCTTGTGGTCTCTGACACCCCAAACAGAGCAAGACAGTCAAAGCTCTGAAAATCAATTAAAATGACTTTCAAAAGCATGACTGCTTTGTAAACTTGATTTCTTTAATTCTTGCTGTTGTATAATAATTGTCATTTTTCTGCCTGACTTTCCATGGGATTCTGCAATCACCTTTGCAGCTGTTGCCTGGAGATATCTTATCTCCAAAAGACCAACACTTCAAACTATAATCCTCGCCGGCTGACACCCTCTTGACACCCAATGCAGCCACCTATTGTATGTGAATGATAGCTTCCTGCATGTCGAATCTGATCATTTCTCACATGCCCACATGTGTGTACTCCTCACACAAGCTCACACACAGCTTTGGATCCCTTTGTAAGCTCCCAGACCACCGACAACGGTTTAAAAGGAGGATACAAAATACAAAAGGTTGGGAAATTGTTGTTTGGATTCTTTTTTTCTTAAAATAAAGGTCAGTCCCTTCATCGTATAGCTTTTCAAGACATCACAGACAGCAATCTCTGTGAAGCTAAAAAAGAGACTTTAAAAAGAAATGCATTTAGTGAAACCAACAACTATCATTTGCATTTGAAA
The DNA here is from genome assembly GCA_039654775.1 of Spinibarbus caldwelli. Classification (NCBI taxonomy): domain Eukaryota; kingdom Metazoa; phylum Chordata; class Actinopteri; order Cypriniformes; family Cyprinidae; genus Spinibarbus; species Spinibarbus caldwelli. The sequence goes on along the minus strand of CM077219.1, from coordinate 13,737,140 downwards.
GGCAACGTTTGAGAGAGTGAAGGTGATTTTTCCCCTCCTTTCATTTGAATCAATGGCCAAAGGGGATAAATTTTCTATGTTGGTACAATAATGTCGGGAAAAAACGCTACGCACTTTGTGTCACTCACACATCTGACAGGTGGAGGCAGCAGGCAGACAAGATCTCCCTCTACAGCATAATTTGATACATCAAAGACTGTATGTACGCCAAAATATATTTTTGTTGCCGAGCATTACTTTTATTCAGTCTGGCTCCAGAATTAAACCCTGTCTTTTTGCTTTTAACATGAAGAACCAAAGGTGAAACTGAACAAGCTATGCCAAACAGAAAGGGCACATGCTGGCAAAGTTAAAAGATTTGCAATAGAATTTTGAATGGTTACCATTGTATAGAATGCGGTTCAGTTTATCCATGGAGAACAAAAAGAGATATTTTGGCAAATTTGCAAAGTGAACACCTGAGCAAAGGCCAACCCACATGTTGTTCCTTATATGAATTGTACGCTTAAACTTTTTGCTAACAGACAAGTATACAGTGGTTAAAATCGGATCAAAACAAGAATATGCTTTCTAGCATCATGTAATTTTTTGTGATCTCCAGATTTGCAATTATTTAAAAGGTTATTTATATGGTCATAGGTTAACTGCACCTGAAGTGGTTATTCATTTGTTGAAATCAATATTTATTCATTATCTCCTGTTTTGCTGAAAGACCTTGAAATATTTCAGATAGTTTGATGCCTTACAAAGGAATAATTTGACAATTTTAAACTGGCCAGAACAGTGCAACATAATAATGTGTCTCTTTTAGTTGATCTGTGTTTTCCCAGATAATGTTTGTTGGCTATGAAAAGATTACATTCAAATAATTAAGCATATCTTAATAAAATAAAATAATTTTAAAAGCCACACACATTTTTTGATTTTCATGATTTAAAGAAAATGGATGAAATGTACAAATGAGAGAGAAAGATACAGATGGAATGTGAATACGTCGATGACACAAATGAACCAGCCCAGTCTGAGTGAATAAGTACTGTTCCATCTGCAATTAAAGTGTGTGTTAAGCATTATAGATCATGACGTTTTAAGAAAAATGCTAAATTACATTTCTGTGTATGCTGTTCTGTTGAAGGGATAAAATTCTGTTGTAATTTACACACCCTCATGTTGTTCCAAACCTATATGACTACCTTACCTTACCAATTACTAATAAGAAGCAAATTAGGAGTTTATTGAGGCAAAAGTCATAGTTAATGGTTTGTTAATAGTGAGAATTTTACCTTAAATAAAGTGTGACTTGAAAAACATTCTATTTAACAAGATTCTTCAAAACATCTTCTATTGTGTACAGCAGAAGAAAGAAATGTATACAGGTTTGGAATAACATGTGGATGAGTAAATGATGACAGAATTTTCATTTTTGGGGTAAACTATCCCTTTAAGAGACCAAAAAAGACGTAAGAGAATGGATCTCTGTTTAGCTCAGCCCCCGCTAGATTTCTAATAGGCTATTTGTGAAATTGATTGCACCTTTGCAAGCAACCCTGTTTCCATCTGCTCTCCCCACAGTTGGAGCTGCATTCTTCACTGACAATCATATCATGTCTTTTATTTTCATACTGGTCTCATCCTGTTCTAGGGGATGGGAAAACAGCAGTGATAAGGTTTAGCTGGGTTCTGAACAAATTGAGCTTAGAGTTCTGAACAAACCACCGAATTTTAGATAGATAGATAGATAGATAGATAGATAGATAGATAGATAGATAGATAGATAGATAATTAATTAATAGTTAATAATGATTAACAGTTAATAGAATCGGTCCCTATACTAAAGTGTTACCTAGTTAACCTAACCCATAACTCAGTTTTTGAGTATTCAAACTATAAAAGCACCCTAGCCTAAGTCATAAACAGCAAATCATCGCAGTGCAATATTTTGGACTAAGTTAGAAGAGGTTTATGGATTGCTGCATTTTATGTTTTGCGTGTGTTTCATGGGAAGTTCTTGTCTTGGCAGGAGCAGCCCTTAAATTGACTTTGGTTTCACAAGTTGCCTGTAATGTGTTCCAAACATCACTATAAACTTCATCTCTCTCCTGATGGATTTACTTCATTACTGAAAGGAAGTGGTCACTTTAAAATAGTAGTAATGTTCAATAACCTTTAAACTGCAGAACCCATAAGCTTCTAGGCTGAGCTGCTTCTATTTCTTCCACAAAAGCAGTGGTGTTGGGGATGTTTTAGAGAGATTCGCACAGTACAACAGCACAGAGGGAAGTGAAGCAATCATCATTATCCAGCAATGAGCCGGTGCAGATGACCTTTTAAATATGTTCAGGCGGAGATTAATTCATATGTCAGAGGAGAAAGCAAAGGAGGGTTTCGAAACCTCAAGCTAGATTACACAGACATGTGTGAAGGTGAATGTCTCATGTTGTGCTGAGCTTCTTTTTCAAAGTACAATATTTTAATATCAACCTGAAGCAAAATGAATAGCTTATATTTGGTGATAGTGCTACATATTTCCATCAATAACAGACAGCAGCCATGGATTTCCTCAAGCATCATGCACCATCCAGGATTAAATACAGAGAATAAAATAGAGAATTCATTTTAAATTCCATTCCATTTCATTTCATTTATGAATAAATGAATAATGAATAAATAAATAAATAAAAATTCTGCCATCATTTACTCACCTCATTCCAAATCTGCTTGACTTTCTTCTGTGGAATTCAAAAGAAGACTGGACCAACACTGAACCACATTGACTTTCATTATAAGTAAGGCAAGAAAGCAAGAAAGAAATCTTGATGATTTTTTTCTTTCTTTTTTTTTTTTAAATGAACTGTCCCTTTAGAATGAAGTTTTTATTAATGTATTTTAGTATAAATTTCTCATTAAAGTGTTTCTCATTTCATTATGAAAGGTTCATATTTTGGTTTTGTGAGTCCCTAACAACAGGTTGACATGCATGCAAGGTCAAAAAACACTTTCATTTTCTTATAATACGCATTTATTTTTACCTTATTTGCTCGACGACTCCATTCGTTCAACGATTCATTTTTCCAAACCCCTCCTTTGTGTGACACTAAACTGCGGTGATTGGTCGATTTCATTTAAAGCAGTGTTTGTGAGCTTTTAACGCTCCAAAAGCGGCACCTAGTAGCAAAGAATGAATTTGCATTTTCATTCAGACCAACGAGAAAATCAAGTTTTCCCAGGTCTGCGTGGGATTTTTGAAAAGCTAAATATCGAAATTTGTATTTTAATGGACTAGAAGCAGAGCGAACAGTGTTTTTTATTAATAAAAGGAATAGATTTTTCAATAAATAACCTTTCATTTTACAGACCATGGTGGAAAACGCATTTCCAGAATGCTCTAAATTACCCAAAACTGATATAATCAACATGAAGAGGACTTACAAGATATTAACATAAACAGAACACTCAAGAATGATCTGTTTTTGACCATTTTTGACTGTAAAACTAACAGAGTTACTCTATTGTGTACTCTAATTTATTTCAATCGCAATTCAGTAAATCCTTTATGCAATTTCAAATCAATTTCCAATTCAACATGTGTGACCAATTCCAACTCATGTAAATTAAAGCAGCCAATTCAAGACTAACAACTGCAGTCATTATTTTCCACATCTGTGCTTTTTGGATAAACGCCACCTCTAACCTTCACCTTCTGAGAAGAGACTCTCTGAAGTGGACCTAAATCCACTTCAAACAGGCTTTATTCCAACACAAACACACGTTATCACACACTCTCCTCCAAACACAAGACATCACTGTAATTGTGTAATTCTGTTCCTTCCATTCTGTCTGTGTATTCATGTGTGCCAACTATGTCGACTTGAATGAGGACCATGTTCCTTTCTATCTGACCCTTTCAGCCTTTATCTATCATAGACGTGCCCCCCTGCAAAGCCTATACAGAGGTGTTCCCTCTGAACTGTGCCCTGGGACGTGAGAGAAGACCACTAAGCAGCGAGGCAATGACTGAATGGACACAACAGCATACCTTCTACGTGACTGAGCATATTGTTTTGTGTTTATATTACATATCTATCTCAGGATGTGCTTCTGCTCCTCTTGCTTTTCAAAGATGTCCCTGAAAAGCCAGTCTCTTTGAATTTTCTGTGATTTCTGTACCATTTCTAAATGTGCTCTTTAGGTGCACAAAGCGCTTTCAGTATGTGAAATGTTTTAAAGATATAGTTGTCATCATTTACTCACCCTCATGTCATTCTGATAACGTATTATCACTCTCTTTCCTCTGTGGAATATAAAAAGAAATGCTATAGGCTGAATGTTGAAGCTGCTAATTTCCATGTGATGACAGTGGATGATGATTTATGCTGTCAAGCTCTAAACGAACAAAAGAACAGCATGACAGTATCATAAAAGTAGGTCCATATGACTCATGCACGGTGTTCCAAGTATTTCCAAGCCATAGCTTTGTGCAAAACTAAAATTTTAAAGACTGAAATTTAAGTAATTGTTCATTGATAATCTTGACCTCAGTGATAAATCTTACATTTTCTTAAATATTTTAAACTTGGTCATGTGACTGTAACGGAGTCCACTGAAGCGAGTTGAAATAGAACCCATGTGCAGTTTAATGACATATCCAAAAGTGAGCAATTACACCAAAATGAATTGAATAACAAATTTATTCAATTTATTTATTTTGGGGAGTATCACGATGTATGCGTGTGCTTTGATCTGAATGTAAACAAGGGTGCTTTCTTTTTTGTTTTCTTTGTGCAAAAAAAGTATTCTTGTAGCTTTGTAAAATTACAGTTGAACCACTGATATCACATGGACTATTTTAACGATGTCCCTACTATGTTTCTGTGCCTTGATCGTGGTAGTACCCTTGCTGTCTATGGAGGGTCAGAAAGCTCTCGGATTTCATCAAAAATATCTTAATTTGTGTTCTGAAGATGAACAAAGGTCTTACGGGTTTGGAATTACATAAGGGTGAGTAATTAATGACAGAATTTTCATTTTTGGGTGAACTATCCCTCTAAGTAAGTTAGTAAATTAATAAAATTTACATAAGTTAATAAAACATCTCTATACTTCAACACCTGCTAAAATGTATCTGAGCCATCTGCATTTTAACATGAGCTGTTCACAACATGTTTTTCAGAGACATTTATTGGTCATTTGGAGGTATGAGCAATAATCTTTTCTCTGTATTATATACTGTAAGAAAAAAGTCCATAGAAAAATGGAAAACTGTACTGGTAATTTTCTGCCAGGAGATTATCCATTAAGTTTACAGACATTTCCTTTAACCCTAAAACACAGGGTAACACACTTGTGAAAAATTGTTATATTAACACAGTACATTGGGCCATATTTTTAAAGACTTTTCTTAGAGTGTAGAAGTGTTAGTGTCAGTCTTGCATGAAATCAAAGCTCTGCTTCTTCCTTGCAGTTGACCTGCACTTAACAGAGGGCTTTGTTAGCATAAACCCTTTCTTTTATCTCTAGCAAGGAGAAATTTGTATGACAGGCTTGTGACAAAACAAACAATTTCCACTATCGCTTCCTTACAGCAGTTAAAGCATGCACCTGTGTCCTTTTTTCTTGTTTCCATCTGGGTCTATTCACAGAGGGGAGAAAATGCCTTTTTAATGACTGACTCACTCCTGTATGTCATACGGGTCAAGGATACTGCAGGTATTCACAGCAGCACTTGCTTCACGCTACATTGTTCCTTAAATGAATCTCTACAGCTTTTAATTAGAGATGCCAATCACTTCAAATTCTGAACACTGGTTACAACAGTTAACAATAACACGATTATTCCAGCTGTATTGTCCCCCCAAAACAAGTTTTTTTGTGTGTTGGGAGCCTGATAGCTTAGCTGTATGAAGCCATAATTAACCTACTGCTGCAGGATCAAGCTGAAGCTGAACTTACCGCATGGAATTCAGTTTCAAATTTGTCCTCCTTGGATTGCTTGGCAGCTGTTTTTAAACACTTTTTATTAGTGGATTATGGCCACGTCATCACCAAAATTTGCTATTATTGCTCAATTTTTTCCAGATATTCTGCCAGTACCCTAAAATATAAAAGCAAAATATGTTCTTGCATCAGGAAAAAAGAAAACGTCCTCGAACATCAAAAATCTATTTTAACTTCTGAAACTTTCAGGAGTTTTGTTTTTCCTAACCAACTGAGTTCAATCAAATGGTTCAGTTATTTCAGTTGAATCAATGCTAAGAATCTGAAGAATTCTGTCTGTTAATTATAAAACCAATATCAAATACAGAAGTATATAAGGTATTATAATAATAATAATAATAATATAACTCAGTAATGCATTTTAAAGGAATAGTTCATCTAAAAATGAAAATTTGATGAAAATTTACTCACCCTCAGACCATCCAAGATGTAGATAAGCTTTTTTTTTTTTTCCTAAAAAAAAAAAAAAATTTAAACAGATTTGGAGAAATTTAGCATTTAGCATTACAGCAATTGCTCTGCAATGGATCCTCTGCAGAGAATGGGTGCCGTCAGAATGAGAGTCCAAACAGTTGATAAAAACATCACAATAATCCACATGTAATCCACACCACTCCAGTCCATTAGTTAATGTCTTGTGATGTGAAAAGCTGCATGTTTGTAAAACAGAAATCCATCGCTAAAGCCAAATTAACTTTAATCCATTGTTTATGGTCAAAATACGAGTCCTCTGTATAATATTGCTTTTTCCAATGAAAAAGTCATCTGAATCAAGAGAGAAATATGCACAGATACACTGTTCACAAGACATGCTAGTGGATTGTGTTTGAGATGACAAAAAGGAAATGAACTTTTTTCACTGGAGGAAGCGTTATTATGCATTATGGACTGGTATTTTGGCCAGAAACAATGGTTAAAATGCCTTAAATTCATTTGTTTCTATGAAACGCACAGCGTTTCACTTCACAAGATGTTAATTGATGGACTGGAGTCATGTGTATCATTGTGATGTTTTTATCAGCTGTTTAGACTCTCATTCTGACAGCAACCATTCACTACAGAGGATACATTTGTGAGAAAGTCAGGTAATGCTGAATTTCTCTAAATTTTCAAAAAAAATAATAAATAAATAAATACATACATACATACATAAATAGATAGCAAACTATTCCTTTAAATATTTAGCCTATAACTGGTCTACTGTCATGGTTTATATTTATGTTATCACTGCTTCAGGGATTAGAGCTGTTCGGATTTTTTCCCTAGTTTTTTTTTTTTTTTTTCATCAAAAACCACATCAGCTACACATTCAGCAACCTCTGAGACACTGAATACAGATATCTGACAGCTAAAGGTCACTATAATTTCTGCAATAAAGCAATATTAAACCCAGAGGATAGGCCTAGAATAGAATATTATGAAATCTTATGAAACATGTCAAACATCAAACAGTACAAAGACATTGTTTGAACTATCTGGGACATTTTTTCCCAGAGTTCTGGTTAATGTTACTCCATGGCATCTTCCCAATTCAACTTCAGTATTTCACAATGAATGACAAATATTATAACAGTTCATTTCAGACAAGCTGCCAGTCTGTGCATCAGTAATGGGGGATTTTAAATGACTCTTTCTACAGGCTTCATTGGCAACAAGTGATTCATTTTATGAGTGAGTCACTTTGTTCATTCACTCAATCGAGTCATTAAAAAATGAGCAAAACAAGTTACTACCATCTTTCTGGGTGCTTTTATCAAAACACTAATTCATTCATTCGTTCATTTGAACAAAACAAGTGACTATCTATTCACACAATTTACACAACCAGTTAGTTTAAAATATGTTTGATTGTGCCACAAAATATGATACAGGTGCATCTCAATAAATTAGAATGTCATGGAAAAGTTCATTTATTTCAGTAATTCAACTCAAATAGTGAAACTCGTGTATTAAATAAATTCAATGCACACCGACTGAAGTAGTTTAAGTCTTTGGTTCTTTTAATTGTGATGATTTTGACTCACATTTAACAAAAACCCACCAATTCACTATCTCAACAAATTATAATATGGTGACATGCCAATCAGCTAATCAACTCAAAACACCTGCAAAGGTTTCCTGAGCCTTCAAAATGGTCTCTCAGTTTGGTTCACTAGGCTACACAATCATGGGGAAGACTGCTGATCTGACAGTTGTCCAGAAGACAATCATTGACACCCTTCACAAGGAGGGTAAGCCACAAACATTCATTGCCAAAGAAGCTGGCTGTTCACAGAGTGCTGTATCCAAGCATGTTAACAGAAAGTTGAGTGGAAGGAAAAAGTGTGGAAGAAAAAGATGTACAACCAACCGAGAGAACCGCAGCCTTATGAGGATTGTCAAGCAAAATCAATTCAAGAATTTGGGTGAACTTCACAAGGAATGGACTGAGGCTGCACTGTTAGAGATTTCTGTAATTTCTACAGTTATTTAATGTATATCACCCAGTTTAATACTGTAAATTCCCTTTACAGTAAGTAACTATAATATCCTTTGCATCATGAGAATTTTCTGTGACCTCAAACCCCACATACAGAGACTTACTGTATTTTTTTAAATTGCTGTATACTACTGTATTTGCTGTAACGGCCTCTTTGGCGCCATTCCATTGAGGTTGTTTTATTTTCCTCATTTCTTACTTTTGGACTGACAGGATTTGCCCTACATCGTGTCTACAGCGCCGCAATCTTGAGGCTGTCTACACTGGACGTGTTACATTGCTTGTAATGGTTGGAAAATTCGTTTGCCCTTCGTGTCAGAAACAGCGCGAGTGCTTGGAGTACTACTGTACGTCAGAAATATACCGGGGCATCAGTTTACTGTCCGCATCCACTCACTGTACATAGTATCACGGATTATAATGTATTCTATATCGTCTTTAGTCGCGTCACGCCGCACCGTTCGCGTCCAAGGAAGACACGGATCCAGCTGGGCAGCGCCGCGGGTTTTGCCCGGGGATGGAGCCCGCGAGGGTGGAAGAGTTCCGGAGAACATCTGCGCTGTGCGTCGATGCACCTTATGAGAGAATAAGACCAGCAAGCAAGGTAAAAATTTGTATACGTTTGTCTATGTGTTTCTGTCAGATTTTTGCACACCAGTTTAACCTAGTAGGTTAACATTTACCCGTCAACAAGGCGGTTTACTATTAGGGCTGAACGATTAATTGCATTAGTGATAATATCGCGATGTGAAAAAACGCGCAGAGGCTGCAATTAAAATGTCAAATGACACGCGACAGCAGAGAGGTGTGTTTGACTTGAAGATCGATTGGTGTATGACATCAATGCACAGCGAGAGAAAGCATAAAGGCCCGGGTATACTTCACTTTCCGCGTTCCGTTCCGTCTCGCGCACAGCCGCGTCCGCGCAGCTTTCAAAGTATACTCAACCGCGGATGAGTGCGGACGGACGAGCTCGACACATGCGCAGTACCACATACTTGACTTGCGCTCGCTCTACATTCAACTCGCGCATGCGCTGTTGTACGCGCGCCGTCCGCGCGGTCTCAAAAAATTGCCTGCACGCGGACGGGGTGCGCGGCTGTCCGCGAGCCCTCCTGATGACGAAAATTATGTAATGCGGACTGTGCGCGGGCGCGGGCGCGGACGGCCGAAGTATACTTTGGCCTTAAGGAGACGTCTGCTCTCTTGTAGATCTCGCGGTCCTTTGATGACACACACAGATCAGAGGAAGCGTCAAGTTGGCACGCTACAGTGTTGCCAAGTCCGCAGTTTCCCTCCAAAAACGTAATATTTATCCCCTGAAATGCGAATTTTATCAGGGGAACCCCTCCAAAAAAACGTTTATTTTACCCCCGGAATGCGATTTGTACCGGTGGACCCCCCTCGAAATGCAACTGGACTCGTTTTGGGCTAGTTTTGAGTAGCAATTGGGCGGGTTGTGTTGTGAGAACCTGGCAACCCTGGCACGCAGAAACGTTTGAAATGTTTTCTTATTTATTTATTTAAAGTCTGTCTAAAGTTTACAGACAGTGTTTAAAAAGTGCAATCCACATGTTTACATAAAGGCCTATGTTTATTACAGTGGCTTTGAATTACCTAAATACTGAGTGTGGGAAAACAACAGATTTGTTTTTATATTTCTGCAATCTACTTTAGTTTGTGTGATTTGTTACTGACTTTCATATTAATGTTTACACGAGGCTTATTTGTCAGTGCTTTATGTTGCCATAATTATTACATGCTTACCAGGCTGGAAGTTCAACAAATCAGTCAATATACTACTGTGATTGTAGTTGTTAAATAAAAATGTCATTCATATCAATTCATGCATCACCTAATTTCACTGTAACATATAAGCCTGGCCTACAGAAAGAACATTTATATTTAATCTAATATTGTGTTGGTCATACTATACAATGATTTATTGCTTGTCTTTGTTGAATAATACAGAACATAAAGAGCTTTAAAAAATAATTGCATATTAAATCGCAATCGCAATATTGATAAAAAAAAAAAAAAAATCGCAATTAGATTATTTTCCAAAATCGTTCAGCCTTATTTACTATGGTAAACTGCACTAACTTTATATCGTTTCAAACAACTTTTTTCAGCTTATTGAATTACCTAATTAAAATTATTATTAACGAGCAACGCTTGTCTCATATTAAAATTAACTTAACTAATGTGAGATTTTGTTCAGGTGTTAGTTAACTTAAAGTTGGCAGGCCTATTGAGAAAAAAATCGTAGGGCCTATGTTAGCTAGGTTAAACTAGTTTTATGGCTAGCTGCCTTTCTTGTTATAGTTTTTAATGGAATTTAAGATTTACTGCATTTTTTGTGTTTGTTTTTTAAAGGCAACTGCAATGAAGCATCAAGAAAGACATGAGCAGGCTACCCTGAGACTGATAATTCATAATAGGAGAACAACTATGTTCTCTCCCCCCCCCCCCCCATTATGTTTCTGTTGCCTAAAGATTCTTTGTGATTATAAATCCAGATTATACAACATCATGTACTGCAAAACATCCTAAGACAGGAGAATTGGTTAAGATGCACTGTTCAAGCATTTGAAGACTGTATTTTAAAGTGTTATACATGCAGTGTTTTAAATGAAGAATTTGATATTTTGTAATTATTGTGTCTGTTTTAATTGAATGCCAGTAGTACCTATGTAGGATAAAAATAAAATGAATTCTATATAAAAAAATATATATAAAATTGAATGAAATCTATATTAAAATGAATGAATTACAGTAGTATACTGATGAATTTTATTTTTTATTTTTTTTTACAGTAAGTTACTGTAAAAACATTACAGTTTGCTACTGTAAATCAAATACAGTTGGCTACTGTAAAGCTTAATTACAGTAACTTACTGGCAACAGTGTTGCCAGTAAGTTACTGTAAAAACCCTTTGAAATGTCTAACAGTGTGGGGTCAAGGCATCAAGAGCCACCACACACAGACATGTCAAGGAATTTGTTAAGCCACTCCTGAACCACAGACAACGTCAGAGGCGTCTTATCCGGGCTAAGGAGAAGAACCACTGGACTGTTGCCCAGTGGTCCAAAGTCCTCTTTTCAGATGAGAGCAAGTTTTGTATTTCATTTGGAAACCAAGGTCCTAGAGTCTGGAGGAAGGGTGGAGAAGCTCATAGCCCAAGTTGCTTGAAGTCCAGTGTTAAGTTTCCACAGTCTGTGATGATTTGGGGTGCAGTGTCATCTGCTGGTGTTGGTCCATTGTGTTTTTTAAAATACAAAAGTCACTGCACCCGTTTACCAAGAAATTTTGGAGCACTTCATGCTTCCTCCTGCTGACCAGCTTTTTAAAGATGCTGATTTCATTTTCCAGCAGGATTTGGCACCTGCCCACACTGCCAAAAGCACCAAAAGTTGGTTAAATGACCATGGTGTTGGTGTGCTTGACTGGCCAGCAAACTCACCAGACCTGAACCCCATAGAGAATCTATGGGGTATTGTCAAGAGGAAAATGAGAAACAAGAGACCAAAAAATGCAGATGAGCTGAAGGCCACTTTCAAAGAAACCTTCCATACCACCTCAGCAGTGCAACAAACTGATCACCTCCATGCCACGCCGAATTGAGGCAGTAATTAAAGCAAAAGGAGCCCCTACCAAGTATTGAGTACATATACAGTAAATGAACATACTTTCCAGAAGGCCAACAATTCACTAAAAATGTTTTTTTTTTTATTGGTCTTATGAAGTATTCTAATTTGTTGAGATAGTGAATTGGTGGGTTTTTGTTAAATGTGAGCCAAAATCATCACAATTAAAAGAACCAAAGACTTAAACTACTTCAGTCTGTGTACACTGAATTTATTTAATACATGAGTTTTACAATTTGAGTTGAATTACTGAAATAAATTAACTTTTCCACGACATTCTAATTTATTGAGATGCACCTGTACATTGTACCACTGCTATGTGTTGCTTGGATACACAAAATTTTTAATTCTGCTGTGTAATTCAACTACCACTATTTCAATTGGCAGAGAAAAAATAGGCAAAGTATGTGGCAATAAATAAATGAACAAAACCTTTTCAGCTCAATTATTTGTCATGTTAGGGACACACACTATGCGTTGACATGCCAACCTTTGAGACACGAATATTTGACGCTATAACTATCTATTGATTTAGTGAATAGTGTCACATTCTTCCTTCTTGACTAAAATAAACATCACATCACTTCATGTATAACAGCACTACTGCAGTTCTGTCTTTTGCCCTTGAGTAAGGCACTTAACACGAGGCTGCTCAAGGGGAAGACTGTCCCTGCAATTAACGTACCATAAGTCACTTTAAATGAAAAGCATCTGCTAAGTGACAAGGAACTAACTTCCTCTGTTTGTGAGTCTGGTTCGGGTAGATGATGTTTAGAAAAAGGGTCAATATATCTTCAAGATACTTGGGAGTTTATCTCTGCCCCTGCACCATTTGTTCCTGGCATAGAGGGCATAGATTATACAGTTGTATTTATAAATTGATAAAGACCTTGCAGAATCTGCAAAATAATTTTAACAAATTAAGAGGCATCATAAAAGTATCATAATAGTACTGCCCTTGTATTATGAATAGGTTGTTTCACATAACAGATGTTCACATATCGTCCAAAAGATGTAATTAAATTAAACTATTTCTTAACTGAATTAATGAAAAAGGCCTGTTTAAAAGTTGTGCATCATTACCTGGAGGACCCTTTTTTTGGATAGTTGTTCATGAATCACTTGTCAAGTCAAGTCAAGTCAAGTCGAGCTTTATTGTCATTCTGCTACATGTGTGGACATATAGTGGAACGAAATGTCGTTTCTCGCAGGACCACGGTGCTACATACTAGTTAAACATAAGATAAACATACAACAATGCAAGTATAGGAAAAGCAATAGAGCTATACAACAGTTAACTATCTGACTATACATATACTAAAAATACTATAACTGCTATACCTAGTTGTCCACACATACACAAACTGAGACTGTACAAAAAAACTTTACATAAATACTGTACATGAAATTGTGCAAAAGAGATATATGTACATGAAATTGTGCAGAAAAAATATATATTTTGTACATTATTGTGCAGATTTTGTGGGAGACAGTGCATAGTGCAAAAAGATTTTGTAGTGCAATGCTCAAGTAAACATGTATTATTTTGTAGTGCAATGTTCAAGTAGACATATATTTTCTTAAGAGTCTTTGTGGCAGGGAGTGTTTGTTTGTCCTAAGCAGTTAAAATGCCCAATATTTTGTGGCAGGGAGTGTTTGTTTGTCCTAAGCAGTTAAAATGCCCAATATTTTTCAGACAAATTTTCCAGGTCCTGCATATTTTTTGCATCTTGCATATTTGAACCCTTTCCAGCAGTGATTGCATGATTTTGAGATCCATCTTTTCATACTGAGGACTATTGAGGGATTCTTCCATTCACTATCATTTTGTTTTTACACAAGTAAATATTATTAGTAATAGTAGTAGTAGTTGTAGAAATTTTATAGCAAATTGTAGTAGTAGTAGTAGTAAATTATATAATAATAGTAAAGTCATTGTAAATATTACATAATTAGAAATCTTTATGTAATTTGTATAGTTTTTGGCTCTTAATTTTGTATTAACCAATTTTATTTTATTATTTTTTAAGTAGTAGAAGAAAGAAAGAAAGAAAGAAAGAAAGAAAGAAAGAAAGAAAGAAAGAAAGAAAAAGAAAGAAAGAAAGAAAGAAAGAAAGAAAGAAAGAAACAAACAAACAAACAAACAAACAAACAAGCAAACAAACTGATTTCAAGCATTTAACCAAACCTTTGGATCAAAAGGTTTTTAAGATCATGCTATATATATATATATATATATATACGCCATTGCAGTGCATGCAGACAAACATATAGGTGTCTATAACTGATTGACCTAACCAACAATATATTGTCAACTGTTGAAAGCAATTTGTTACACCGACACTTGTAAAAGAATAGCTCATTCCCTATTTCCAGCGATAATAAAGGTTGAAACGCAGATACAGGCAATATTATGGGTAATTAAGGCTGGCGTATGTTAAATGTGATTGCTGTGAAATCCAGAGGAGGAGGGGCAGTGTGGAATGCCAGGCTCTGAGGCCGTCAAGGGCGATTATTGGGTGCTGGGAGAGATGCTGTCCTTTCCAATTAAGCAGAGCTGCTGTCGACAGGGGTGAGAGACTTCTGGAGAAAATAAGACCCAGGGAGACAGCAGTGAGATGTGGAGAGTGGAAGAAAGATGCCAAATATGTTGGAAAATGGGTTTTCATGACAGAATGTGATGGGAGCTGAGGTCCTATGAGGAGATCCTGGATAGACTTCTCAGATTTAATTAGTGTCCGTATCAACAACTAATGGGGGCTATGTTACTGTGGCCAAGCTTTCAACCAACAAACCCACCATGAAATTAACTTGTTGTTCACATTTGTGTCTCTAATTTGCTTCTCTGTGACAGTTTCTGCAAGTTGCTTCTTACTGAACTTTTTGTACTGCAACTGTCACACGTCAAAGGCATATTGCAGTGAAATATTGTTGCCATTGATTCAACTGATGATGACAAAATGAGGTATTTGTAGATAACTTAGAATTTATTTTTCTAAATGGTTTTGACTGAACTTTTCTATCATTGTATCTACTAACTATACTATTTAGATGTAGCATCTACAGATCCCCAGCAAACAAAAATATGTTCCCCTTCAGTCGGTCACTCCGAATCACGTCGGTGACCGACGAATGGGATCTCGCTTCGAGAGACCAATCTACTTTGAGTGTAAACTAAATGAGCCAATGTACATTGGCATGTGATAATTGCATCCAGCTGCTGCTCGTCACAGCACGAGCATAAGTAGGCAGCAGGTGCAACGCATACTCAGCTTTTTGCTTCGGAGCCGAGCGGTTCTATTGTTCTGCTCTGCCTTTCATCTGAGAGTGATTTCTGACGAGTCAACAAGCGCTCTGGGAAAAGGCTTTTTCGACTGGTGTTGGTGTGACGGCGCTGCAGCGGTGGTTCCCCTGTGCGCTTCAGCACTAAAAGAGCTAATTTCCCTAAAAGAGCATACACGGGTGCGTCTTTGTAAAGACGATGGTGCATCTTTCTAAAGATGCCGTTTCACCCGTGCGTTTCTGGATGTGGTCGTTTCCTGGCGCCGGATGACGGTCACGATCGCTGCATCACGTGTTTGGGCATTGAGCACGCTGAGGCAGCCTTCATGGAAGTTCATGCTGTCACTGTCAGTCAGCGGCATGGCCATCGCGGCGTTGAGGCTGAGACTCTGGTACATCAAAAATGGTGGAGTCCCCTTACCTATGCCCCGATCTAGAGCTACTTCGGTGAATAGTCAGGGTAGCCTGAGGGTTATAGTGGGGGCAAACCCGCCGAGTGAATCTCCGTGGACCCCCCACTCCTCTAGCACGCCACACGCCGCAAGCCGTGGAGCTTCTGGGTGAACGTGTCAGTTCCTCGTATGAGGGTCCGACCATTTCATTCGGGGCACCTCCGGATGACCAGATGTCGATTGCGGCATCGGAGTGTGAGCTGGAGTCTGGGGATGAGGACTTGGCTGCGTTGCCCCCTTCGGGGAGAGTAGCATTGTCCGAGCCTGACCCAGAATTAACAGCTATGCTTTCCCGGGCTGCCAAGGCGGTCGGGCTAGTGTGGAGAGAGCCACCGTGTCCCGAGCCTCCCGCCCCGGTGCTTTTCTCCCGGAAGTGCATGAAGAGGTAACCAGGTCGTGGAAGGCACCTTTTTCTGCCCAAAACCGGTCTGATGCCTCCTCCTCCCTCACTACCCTCGATGGTGGGGCAGCCAAGGGTTATGAGGCAGTCCCCCCGGTGGAGCATGCGGTTGCGATGCAATTGTGTCCAAGGAGCACTTCCACCTGGAGGGATAACCCTCGTCTCCCATCCAGGGCCTGTAAGTTCTCATCCATGCTTATGGCCAAGGCTTACAGTGCCGCTGGACAGGCTGCCTCCGCCCTGCACACCATGGCACTCCTGCAGGTATATCAGGCCAAGGCATTTAAAGAGTTGCACGAGGGTAGTTCTGACCCAGAGCTGATGCAGGAGCTATGCGCAGTGATGGACCTTGCCCTGAGAGCAACGAAAGTCATTGTGCTCCCTCGGTCAAACAATGGCCACTTTGGTGGTCCAGGAACGCCACCTCTGGCTGAACCTGGCGTATATGCGGGAGACCGACAAATATAGTTTTCTCGACTCCCCTGATATAGTTATCTCCCTGGCCGGCCTTTTCGGCAATGTAGTCGAGAGCTTTGCCCAGAAGCAGACAGAGGCAATTAAACATATTCTGCCCCGGCGGCCCGCGGCTGCTTCGCCTGCTCGTCGCCGACAGCGCCCTCCTCCGCCCCTGCTCAACCTCAGCAGCAGCGTCCACCGAGGCCACAGCTGGGAGCTGACCGCAGGGGTGCGGCGCCGCCCATCCTGGCCCCTGCCAAACCAGGCAGCAAGCAGAAGTGCAAGCTGCCCTGAGACGGGCAACCCAGAGGTGGACAGACAGCTTTTCAGGAGATGGGGACCGCACCACTCCTTCCCCCGGAGGAGGACCGGATGGAGAATCTTTTGTTTCCTTTTCTTTTTGTTCCGCCGCTGGCCTTTCAGCCAGCTGTACCCAAACCATCAAAAAAAGAGCAGTTTCCAACATCCCTGGGTCTCAAGAGGGTGCGGATGACATTGTGCCATGCTATGCCTGGCCAATCTCATCCCCCTCTTCTATCCCCAACGAGCAGCAGGGCCCGGTTCAAGGAGGCTATGCCTTCTCTTGCGCCCCCTGCCCAACCGTGGAGCCAGGTAGGTGTTGCACCACACACCCAGACCCCACTTCGGGACGCGATGCCTTCTGAGCCGGGTCCCTGTCCCACCGTGGGTATGTCTGTGGTCCCTCTGGTCCCGCTTGTATGGTTTCTGGGGGCCTGGTTAGCGCTTCCCAGTCCGTCTTGCTGGCTCATTCGGACGTCAGACTCGGCTATGCGATTCAGTTTGCCTGGCATCCCCCCAAGTTCAGGGGCGTCCAGTTCACCTCCGTGCTGACCAGCGATGCTCCTGTCTTACGGGCAGAAATCGCAGTCCTGCTGGCAAAGGACGTGATAGTGCGTTCCCTCCAGCCGATATGAGGTCAAGGTTTTACAGCCCATACTTCATTGTACCCAAGAAATGCGGTGGGTTACGACCAATCTTGGACCTGCGAGTTCTGAACAGGGCCCTTCAAAAGCTGCCGTTCAAAATGTTGACGCAGAAATGCATTTTCGAATGCATCCATCCCCAAGATTGGTTTGCAGCAATCGACCTGAAGGACGTGTACTTTCATGTCTCGATTCTCCCTCAGCACAGGCCGTTTCTCCGCTTCGCATTCGAGGGCCGGGCATATCAGTACAAAGTCCTTCCCTTCGGGCTGTCCCTGTCGCCCCGCGTCTTTATGAAGGTTGCGGAGACGGCCCTTGTTCCCATGAGAGAACACGGCATTCTCATTCCCAACTACCTGGACGACTGATTCATTCTGGCTCAGTCGCGGGATCAGTTGTGCGAGCACAGGGACATGGTGCTCAGTCACCTCAGCCAGTTGGGACTTCGGGTCAACTGGAAAAAGAGCAAACTCCCTCCAGTACAGAGGATCACTTTTCTTGGTATGGAGTTGGACTCGGTCAACCTGACACCATGCCTCACAGAGGAACGTGTTCGGTCAACGCTGAACTGCTTGAATTTTTTCAAGCGCAGGACAGCGGCCCCACTGAAAAATTTTAGAGGCTCCTGGGGCATATGGCATCCACAGCCGCAGTGACTGCTTCATATGAGGCCGCTTCAGCACTGGCTTCACGGCTGAGTCCCGAGATGGGTGTGGTAACGCGGCACGCACCGAGTGACGATCACTCCGGCCTGTCGCCAAGCTTTCAGCCTGTGGTCGGACCCTGCATTTCTACGGGCAGGAGTTCCCCTAGTACAGGTGTCCAGGCATGCTGTTGTGTTCACAGATGCCTCCACCACAGGCTGGGGTGCCACGTACAACGGGCATGCAGCTTCGGGGCTGTGAACGGGCCCCCATCTGCACTGGCACATCAATTGCCTCGAGTTGCTTACAGTACGTCTTGCGCTGGGCCTCTTCAAAATGCTGCTACGAGGCAAGCACGTACTGGTCCGTACGGACAACACTGCGGCCATTGCATACATCAACCACCAGGGTGGTCTACACTTCCGTCGTATGTCGCAACTCGCCCGCCATCCCCTCCTATGGAGTCAGAAGCATCTGAGGTCACTTCGTGCCATTTACATTCCGGGCCTGCTCAATCGTGCAGCCGACGAGCTTTCACAGCAGCATGCGCTTCCGGGAGAATGGAGACTCCATCCCCGGGCGGTCCAGCTGATATGGAGACACTTCGAAGCCCCACAGGTAGACCTGTTTGCCTCTCCAGACACGCCCCATTGCCAGCTGTTCTATTCCCTGACCGGGGGAACTTGCACAGACACTGTGCAGAGTCAGGGAGGACGAGGAGCAGGTCCTGCTAGTTGCACCTTACTGGCCCAACCGGACCTGGTTACCGGAACTGGTGCTCCTCACGACAGCCCCTCCCTGGTGCATTCCTCTGAGGAAAGATCTGCTTTCTCAGAGGCGGGGCACCTTCTGGCACCCGCATCCAGATCTGTGGAACCTCCACGTGTGGTCCCTAGATGGGACGCGGAGGTCCTAGGTGATCTACCCCAGGCGGTGGTAGACACCATGACTTCTGCAAGAGCACCCTCTACGAGGCGTGCCTATACCTTTAAGTGGAACCTGTTCGTTGAATGGTGCTCTTCTCACCATGGAAGACCCCCAGAGATGCCCGATCAGAGCTGTGCTTTCCTTCCTCCAGGAGGGGTTGGAGCGAAGGCTGTCTCCCTCCACCCTAAAAGTATATGTTGCCGCAATTGCTGCACATCACGATCCTGTAGACGGTGAGTCTTTGGGGAAGCAGGACCTGATCATCAGGTTCCTGAGGGGTGCAAGGAGACTAAGTCCTCCTCACTTGAACCCTGTAACCTCTTGGGACCTCCCTCTGGTGCTTACAGCATTGCAGAGGGCCCCCTTTGAGCCACTGCAGTCTGTAGAGCTGAGAATTCTGTCAATAAAGACAGTGCTCTTAATTGCACTGGCTTCCATTAAGAGGGTAGGGGACCTGCATGCATTTTCGGTCAACGAATCGTTCCTGGAATTCGGGCCGGATATGTGCCCAAGGTTCCCACAACACCTTTCAGGGATCAGGTGGTGAACCTGCAAGCGCTGCCCTCGGAGGAGGCAGACCCAGCCCTAGCTTTGCTCTGTCCCGTTCGTGCTTTGCTCATATATGTGGACCGTACGGAGAGCTTTAGGACCTCAGAGCAGCTCTTCATCTGTTACGGAGGCCAGCAGAAGGGAAAGGCTGTCTACAAGCAGAGGTTGGCCCACTGGATAGTGGATGCCATAGTCTTGGCATATCAAACCCAAGGGGGCATGGCACACTCGACAAGGAGTGTTACTTCCTCCTGGGCGCTGCCGCAAGGTGCCTTGCTGACAGATATATGTAGAGCTGCGGGCTGGGCGACACCTAACACGTTTGCTAGGTTTTATAGCCTTCGTGTAGAGACAGTGTCCTCTCGTGTACTCACCTCGAGTAGCCAGTAAAGCCAGAGGTACGGCTAGGTGTCTCGCTTGCTGCGCCATTCCCCTCTACGGACCGGATACGTGCGCCTATTCTGCTCTTCAGTTCAGTTCCCCATATGGCGAACCCTGTGGAGTTCCTCCGTCACCCTCGGCAGCTGGACGTGGCAGACCGTCCGGCGCCAGGCCTAACACTCGTAAAGTGGCCTGTTGGTTAACCTCTGTGCTAGGCTACGTGCCATATGTTGTGATCACCAAGGTGATCCCATGTGTGTATTCTTCCACGGTACGGTTCCCCTTTCGGTGAGCTTGTGTCTTTCCCTTGGCAGATTCCACTCTGCCGTCCCTGCCGGTGTTGACTCCCTCTTAACTGGGCCAGAACCACCTCAGAGACATTCCATATGTTGTACTGCCCTTAATGCCCAGTCCATATGTGTAATCTCCACATGATACATGACACATAACACATGACATGTGGATTCCGCAGCATCCCTGGAAAGGGTACGTTTTCCCAGTGTTATCCAATAAGTCTTACTGTATGGGTCTAGTGGAACAACAGTAATAGACTCTCTCCACGTAAACCCTGTCCTATCTTCCACCCCAGTTCCTGCAGGGGGACCTGGTGGCTTACGAGGAGCGCTGGAAGGGGCAGTAGCCATGGCGCTTTGGTAGGGATCCCATTCGTCGGTCACCGACGTGGCTCGGACTGACTGACTGAAGGGGAACGTCTCGGTTACATATGTCCCGTCGCCACGGCCACTGTACCACCGCTGAGCGGCCGGGACCCTGGCTTGGCTCCTCAGCAAAAACCTGAGTATGCGTTGCACCTGCTGCCTAATTATGCTCGTGCTGTGACGAGCAGCAGCTGGATGCAATTATCGCATGCCAATGTGCATTGGCTCATTTAGTTTACACTCGAAGTAGAGTGGTCTCTCGAAGAGAGATCCCATTCGTCGGTCACCGACGTGATGTCTCCATTCCCTTCTTCAGGGAATAAGGGTTACATATGTAACTGAGACGATCTATGAAGATTTTGGTAACATCCCCATTTATCTCTGAATGTTCTCTGAACACTCAAAATGTCTAGTTTTTAAACGTTTTGAAAGTTTTTTTTCTTGGTTATGGGAATGTTATGGGAACATTTTGAAAACATTATAGGAATATTACTTTTGAATGTTCTCAGAACATTCTGAAACAAGCTGTTCGGTGTTGCTTTTTCATTTTCTATGAGAAATGTTTATTATGGAAAACAAAATGACTACTAATATCTCATAACATCAGTGGTTGAGCACTTGTGAGAAGTCACATATATTAAATAGTTTGAAATATCACACACAGACCTCAAGACTGGGTACATGAAACATGATAAGGGTAATAATAACTAATAATTTTAATTAGAGGAACAAGGTCATCCTGACATCAGAAGATAACAAGTTACTAATGCATACTGGAAATAGGGTGAGCCACACATTTTCATTGTAGGCCTTTTTGATGCATTTGAAAATGAATGAATGAATGAATAAATGAATAAAATTTGGTTTGCATTAAACCAAGTGCTATTGTTGTTGGTTCAAATTTAATAAATAAATAAACAAACACACACACATAGTACACTGTAATAGAAAATTTGGTTTGCATTAAACCAAGTGCTATTGTTGTTGATTCAAATTTAATAAATAAATAAACAAACACACACACATAGTACACTGTAATAGAAAAGCTGTCCTGAGATTCATTACATGTTTGCTTCCTTGAATTCCTTCAAAAGTACCTTGCCCAGAATGGCTAATATAGCCACTGGAGATGCTGAAGTACTTTTTAATGATGTGAAAAAAATATCATGAACATGAAAGTCAGTTACTTGGAAAAAATGTCAACAAGTTATACGAAAACTGTGTGGAGGGAGTTATGCAAGATGTGAGCTTAACTGAGTCCAGCCACATCTTGTTAACTCAGTATGTGTTAAATCAACATGGGAGGATTTTCTGCTGTCATTACATTACCAGTCACAATTTAAATTGTCAATCACAGTTAGATTTGCAAAACCGCTGTGATATTGCACAGCCATGCGGTTAAGTTAATAGCATTATATTATGAACTTGTGAGGCCATTTGTTTCCATCCATCAATTCATCCATTCTCCAAACCGCTTGTCTTAGGTACTGCCACGCTGTTTCAGTCATGGGATGCTGGAGCCTATATTCCAGAGTCTATCTATCTATTTATTTAGAGAGATGTTTTTCTTCTTATAGCTCATTCTTATATGACTTGTCCAAATGTAATTCAGCAGTAAACTAACTCCCCATTAGCTTCCACAAAGTGATAGCTAGCCTTCTTAAAAATGAAAAATAACAATGTACATTGTAACAAAAAAATAGGATAAAGCTGTTTCCACACTTTGATCATGTAGTGAACATTATGAATTACCCTTAAAAACATGGGGAAGAAATAAAAAGAAGAGTAATTAAAATGCCAAACATAAAAACAGAAAACCCATAACAAGAAAGGAAAGGGAAAGGGAAGTGGTGTGTTGCCAAGTATGGTGACCCATACTCGGAATTTGTGCTCTGCATTTAACCCATCCAAGTGCACACACACAGTAGTGAACATACACCTGTAGCAGGTTTGGTGCCTTGCTCAAGGGTCTCACCTCAGTCATGGTATTGAGGGTGGAGAGAGTGCTGGTTATTCACTCCCCCCACCTACAATCCCTGCCGGACCTGAGACTCAAACCCACAACCTTCAGGTTACAAGTTCGACTCTCTATCCATTAGACCACGACTGCCCCAAGAAAATGTGAAAGAAAATAATCTATAAAACAAAAATAAACCTTTCTATATGTTAGGTTATATTCAAATAAAGAAGTACTTCTTGTTTGCTTAATGCTGGTGGGAAGCATATTGCAAGCAGCAGATGTTATATATTAAACATTTCATAAAAATAGTCAGTGGACACAGTAAAGCCAAAGGCCTCACTTGAAATATATTGTATGTAATACTGTAGGTTGTAAGTCACTAATATAGTAACGTTTTAATAATGTGACTCCTTGAAGCTGACTGGTTTGATTCAAGAACTTAGAACTCAGAAATCTTTATTAAAGAACTTTTGAAAATCACAAAGAAGAAAATGAATGGAAAACAGTTAAACAAGGTCAATTTCACAACCTAGTTAAAAAGTTATATGGTGGACTAAAAATATTATGCTCTTTACAATTTGCTTGCCTTGGCCTCGACATGTATGTGGGTGTTTTTTGGGCTTTTTTTTTTTTTGTTTTGTTTTTTGGAGTTTCGTAGTCTTCATCAGTGCAGCATGTATTGTGCTGACTTTCTGTAAAAATGACATTTGTCACAGCATGTGCATAGCACAGTGCTCACTGTTTGTCTAATCTTCAAATGGAGCTGAGCCTCAATTCTGTGGCTAGTGTTCTCTAACCGCCAATATGCAATCTGCTCAAATGTCTTTTCAGACAGACTTTTAGTCATATTTCCTTGGCTTTCTGCTTAATGTTGGCTGACATCTAAAAGATTTCTGGTTCCAAACACTCCCAGGTATTCTTCCTGAATGACAAATGTACACGCCCAGCACAGTGTGTCAACCAAGGGACAGTACTGAATAAAGCCAATTCAAAGCTCTTGTGAAAGTGCCAGAAGCTTTCAGACGGAGAACAGCTTAAGCTGGATGTGGGGACATAACCAGCAGAGATAAAGAGGCACTCTTACCCCTTTTCCACTGAGTAACTGGTGTTCAACCTGGCACCGTTCCACACCTCTCCACTGAAGAAAAGGTGATTCTAGGCAGGTAAATTTGGCCCTGTAAATGACTTAACGTCAGCTGAGCACTTGCTTCTGACACCAGTAACTTTTCAGTGGAAGAAAATATATATTTTCTTTCATTTTTAGTCTGCCAATAACTAATAGATAAAATAGACAAAAATACAAAGACATATTTAGAGGAGATTAACAATAGTGCAAATGTAAAAATTCAATATATATATATATATATATATATATATATATATATATATATATATAGGTACATCTCAATAAATTAGAATGTCATGGAAAAGTTCATTTATTTCAGTAATTCAGCTCAAATTGTGAAATTCGTGTATTAAATAAATTTAATGCACACAGACTGAAGTAGTTTAAGTCTCTGGTTCTTTTAATTGTGATGATCTTGGCTCACATTTAACAAAAACCCACTAATTCACTATCTCAACAAATTAGAAAATGGTGACATATCAATCAGCTAATCAACTGAAAACACATGCAAAGGTTTCCTGTGCCTTCAAAATGGTCTCTCAGTTTGGTTCACTAGGCTACACAATCATGGGGAAGACTGCTGATCTGACAGTTGTCCAGAAGACAATCATTGACACCCTTCACAAGGAGGGTAAGCCACAAACATTCATTGCCAAAGAAGCTGGCTGTTCACAGAGTGCTGTATCCAAGCATGTTAACAGAAAGTTGAGTAGAAGGAAAAAGTGTGGAAGAAAAAGATGCACAACCAACTGAGAGAACCGCAGCCTTATGATGATTGTAAAGCAAAATCGATTCAAGAATTTGGGTGAACTTCACAAGGAATGGACTGAGGCTGGGGTCAAGGCATCAAGAGCCACCACACACAGACGTGTCAAGGAATTTGGCTACAGTTGTCGTATTCCTCTTGTTAAGCCACTCCTGAACCACAGACAACGTCAGAGGCATCTTACCTGGGCTAAGGAGAAGAAGAACTGGACTGTTGCCCAGTGGTCCAAAGTCCTCTTTTCAGATGAGAGCAAGTTTTGTATTTCATTTGGAAACCAAGGTCCTAGAGTCTGGAGGAAGGGTGGAGAAGGTCATAGCCCAAGTTGCTTGAAGTCCAGTGTTAAGTTTCCACAGTCTGTGATGATTTGGGGTGCAATGTCATCTGCTGGTGTTGGTCCATTGTGTTTTTTGAAAACCAAAGTCACTGCACCCGTTTACCAAGAAATTTTGGAGCATGCTTCCTTCTGCTGACCAGCTTTTTAAAGATGCTGATTTCATTTTCCAGCAGGATTTGGCACCTGCCCACACTGTCAAAAGCACCAAAAGTTGGTTAAATGACCATGGTGTTGGTGTGCTTGACCGGCCAGCAAACTCACCAGACCTGAACCCCATAGAGAATCTATGGGGTATTGTCAAGTGGAAAATGAGAAACAAGAGACCAAAATCTGCAGATGAGCTGAAGGCCACTGTCAAAGAAACCTGGGCTTCCATACCACCTCAGCAGTGCCACAAACTGATCACCTCCATGCCACGCCGAATTGAGGCAGTAATTAAAGCAAAAGGAGCCCCTACCAAATATTGAATACATATACAGTAAATGAACATACTTTCCAGAAGGCCAGCAATTCACTAAATTTTTTTTTTTTTTTATTGGTCTTATGAAGTATTCTAATTTGTTGAGATAGTGAATTGGTGGGTGTTTGTCAAATGTGAGCCAAAATCATCACAATTAAAAGAACCAAAGACTTAAACTACTTCAGTCTGTGTGCACTGAATTTATTTAATACACGAGTTTCACAATTTGAGTTGATTTACTGCAATAAATGAACTTTTCCACGACATTCTAATTTATTGAGATGCACCTATATATATATATATATATATATATATATATGCATATATATACAGCGCCCTAAAGACAAAATTGCTCTGTTGGCTGTGGAGTCAAGACATTTACAAATATGATTAAAAGATGAATATGAGACAAAACTACAGAATGTCACATTTTATTATTGGGTGATTCAACACATAGATGTTTTACCAGCTGAAAAGTTCAGCACTTTTACTATCTGATGTGAGCATATGTATTGGAACAGTTGCCTCACAGGTCTTTCTAAGTGATCAGCTGTGTCCTGTTGCATTCATTCTTCAGATATTAAAAGGAGGGAATGTGTTGTATCAGTTATATTCATCACTTCTGTATTCTGAATCTTGCATTCGATGATGACACACACAAACCAGGATGAAGATGAGGGAGCTGACTTTGAGAGAAAAGCAAGCAATTTGGATGCTAAAAGAAAAGATGAAGTCAATTAGAGCTATAGCAAAAACAAAGGGCATGGAGAAATCAAGAGTTTAGAAACCACCAGCGACACCAGAAACCAACAACTACCTGATCGGCTGAGAACACAACAGTAGTTGATGACAGACAAATCATAAAAGCTGTGAAAATGAACCCTAAAAGACGTGTCAGTAAAATCACCAACAACTTCCAGAAAGCTGGGGTGATGCTCTTACAATCTACTGTCCTCAGGAGACTTTGACATAGAATTACAGATGCTACACAGCAAGATGCAAACCTCTGACCAGCACCAAAAATAGAAAGGCAAGATTAGTTTGCAAAAAAGCACAAAGGTGACCCAGAAGAGTTTTGGAACTGTGTTTATGGACCGATGAGACAAAGATGAATCTTTATCTAAGTGATGGGAAAGCAAAAATGTGAATGAATGAATGAGGCATTTATATAGCGCTTTCTTGTGTATTGCCATACACCCAAAGCGCTTTACAATCATGTAAGGGGGTTTCTCCTCAACCACCACCAGTGTGCAGCATCCACCTGGATGATGCGACGGCAGCCACAGGACAACGGCGCCAGTGCGCTCACCGCACACCAGCCACATGTGGAGAGGAGAGAGAGTCATAGAGCCAATCAAGTGGATGGGGATTATTAGGAGGCCATGATTGATAAGGGCCAGTAGAGGGAATTTGGCCAGGACACCGGGGTTACACCCCTACTCTTTACGATGAGTGTCATGGGATTTTTAATGACCACAGAGAGTCAGGACCTTAGTTTAACGTCTCATCCGAAAGACGGTGCTCTTTTGACAGTATAGTGTCCCCGTCACTATACTGGGGCATTAGGACCCACACAGACCACAGGGTGAGCACCCCCTACTGGCCTCACTAACACCTCTACCAACAGCAACCTAGTTTTACCAGGAGGTCTCCCATCCAAGTACTGACCAGGCTCAGCCCTGCTTAGCTTCCGTGGGCAACCAGTCTTGGGCTGCAGGGTGATGTGGCTGTGGCTGTGGATGTGGAGAAAAAAAGGGAACTGCAAAACATCCCAAGCATACAGCCTCATCTGTAAAGCATGGTGGAGGTGGTGTCATGGCATGGGCATGTATGGCTGTCTCTGGAACAGGTCCTCTCAACTTTACTGATGACTTAATGTATGATGACAGTAGCAGAATGAATTTGGAAGGGTACAAAATCATCTTGGCTACCAATATTCAAGAAAATGCAACCAGATTCATTGGGAAGTGCTTCGTATTGCATCAGGACAATGACCCAAAACACCCTGCCTGTTCAGTCAAGGAATTTATAAGGGCAAAGAAAGGGAAAGTCTTAGATTGACCAAGTCAATCTCCAGATTTAAATCCAATTGAACATGAATTTCACCCGCTGAAGAGCAGAGTAAAGGCAGAAACTCCCCAAAACAACCAACAGTTGGAGAGTCTGGTGATTGTGCGCAAGGAATCTGCAACTAAATAATAGCTTTTAATCTTTTATATCTGCCTTATGTTCAACTGTCCCAATACTTATGCTCACATCAATGAGTGGGATGAACTCATTGATGTGAGCATAAGTATTGAATAAAAGTGCTGTTCTTTTTATTTGGTAAAACATGTATGTGTTGAAACGGCTTATAATAAAATGTGACATTCTGTAGTTTTGTCTCATATTCATCTTTTAATCATATTTGCAAATGTCTTGACTCCAAAGCCAACAGAGCAATTTTGTCTTTACTGTTCCAATACTTTTGGAGGGCACTGTATATATATATTTAATAAATAAATAAATAAAAGTCTAAAGTAAGGACATTGTTGCATGTTACAAAATATTTCTATTTCAAATAAATACTGTTCTTTTGAACTTTATATTCATCAAAGAATCCTAAAATAACAGTAATAATAATAATCACACAAAAGTATTAAGCTGCTCAACTGTTTTCAGCACTGATAATAATAAGAAATGTTTCTTGAGCAGCAAATCAGCATTAGATTGATTTATGATGGATCGTGTGACCCTGAAGACTGGAGTAATGATGCTGAAAATTCAGCTTTGATATCACAGGAATAAATTACATTTTAAAATATATTAAAACAAAAAAAGTTATTTTAAATTGTAATAATATTTCACAATATTAGTGTGTTCCTGATTTTTTTTTTTTTTATGAATTGAAAGTTCAAATCAAATGTATTATTCAAAAAAATAAATGTATTTATTTAAAATATAAATCTTTTGTAACATTACAAATGTCTGTCACTCTTGATGAGTTTAAAGTGCCCCCATTATGGATTTTTGAAAATTACCTTTTATGCAGTGTGTAACACATCTCTAAGTGAATGAAAACATCCTGCAAAGTTTTAAATCTGAAAGTGCACCGTGTATAAAGTTATTGTCTCTCAAAAGAAAGAGTCGATACTGAATCATTGAAACGAGTCGTTTTTAAAACGAATCCCAAGCCGTTTCATGTTACCGCCCGCCCATTTGTTGCGCGCGCAGACCTGGGAAAACGTCTCCGGTTACTATCGTAACCTCGGTTCCCTGAGAGCGGGAACGAGACATCACGGAGAATTTCTCCGTTATGGGAACTCCTTCCCTTCCAACCTTTCCTGAAGTCCTATTGGCTCACGCCAGTCTAATGACTGGCCAATTGTCGCGAAGTATGTAAATCGCATGCAAATACTGACAAGCTGAGAGGCAGTATAAAATGCGGTGTACGCGACAATTACGTCAGAATCGGATACTGAACGCCGCTTAGCTGGTCGAGCAGCGAACACGGCGACCTCCGTGATGTCTCGTTCCCGCTCTCAGGGAACCGAGGTTACGATAGTAACCGGAGACGTTCCCTCTCGAGCTTTCACGAGACATCACGGAGAATTTCTCCGTTATGGGAACGATATTCAATCCCGCCGTGAGAGAGGCTACGAGCAGCCTGTACAAGAACACACTAGCGAAGATAGAACACACACACACACCATTCCCACCAATAGCGATGCTTGAAGGCGGGCTCGCAGCTGATAGGTGGAGATAAGCCAATGAGCGTCTAAAGCCCAGGTATACGAAATTTGCATATCTGGTCAGTAATAACATACGCTCCGCTGAGAAACAGGGTAGAAGCATAACAACACAACACAGAATTGTGAAGGGCTGCACAGAGATAACGGTTAAGCAGCAGAAACACAAAACATGATGATAGTACACCAATCGAATTACACATTGAATCATTGGAGCCGCACTGAGTACAGGGCAGACAACAACAATAGCAATAGCATAAGGGGCTGTGCAGACTAATACTGTGTGAGGCAGCAAACACACATGAATAGAAGTAGCATAAACGTGAATCAGTCACTCACCGACAACTCTTAGGAGGACTGAACGTCCAGCTTGTAAAACCTGGCGATGGTATTCTGAGAAGACCAGCCGGCTGCAAAGCATATATCTCTGAATAGACATACCTCTCGACCACGTCCAGGAGGCGGCGATAGCGCTTGTTGAGTGGGCCCTAATGTGAAAGGGGCATTTCAAGCCTTGGCTCGTATAAGCAGCCGTGATAGCGTCCACAATCCAGTGGGAAAGCCTCTGTTTTGACACGGCCCGGCCTTTCGCACAACCACCGTGGCACACGAAAGGCTGGTCAGATTGCCGAAAGCTGGCCGAACGGTCGATGTAAATCCTCAAAGCCCTGACGGGGAACACTGACATCTGAGTGTCCGCATCACGCGAGGTCGATGACTCAGAAGACAGAGCAGACAGCGAAACAGTCTGTGCTCTGAAGGGGGTAGATAGTGATTAGGCACGTAGCCCGGTCTCGGCCGGAGAGTGACGCCGCAGTCACCGGGTCCGAAGCGAATTCTCTCCACAGAAAACGTGTGTAAATCCCCTATGCGCTTAGCCGAGCGAGGGCAAGAAGCGCACTTTTGAGAGATAGCCCATTCATATCAATGGACGCTAAAGGCTCGTGTGGTAGCTGTGAAAGAGCTCTTAACACCACCTCTAGGTCCCAGGGCGGGACTGAAGGCGAGCGCGGGGGATACAATCTCCTCGCTCCCTTAAGAAAACTCACCACCAGCGCGTGCTTACCGATCGATTGCCCGTCCAGCGGGGAACGAAAGGAGGCAAATTGCAGCCGCACAGACCCTCAGTGTTGATGGTGGAGATCCACTATCCAGTCTGTACTGTAGAAAACGCAGAACATCTGACACAGAGCAAGCAGCCGGGTCGATATGAACATCACGGCACCCTTTCACAAACACTCCCCCATTTCAGAGCATACAAAAGCCTCGTAGAGGGTGCCCGCGCCTCCGAGAGCGTGTCGAGCACACTATAATGCAGGGTGCTCTGCTCCTCTGATATCCCCGAAGCAGCCATACATGAAGGCTCTACAACTCCGGGTTCAGGTGCCAGACTGAGCCGCTCACCTGAGATAGCGGATCCTTCCTAACGGGGATTGGCCAGGGCGGCGCCACTGGCAGCTCTGTCAGGTCCGGGAACCAAGGCTGGTTCGGCCAGTTCGGGGCGATGAGTATCACCGAAGACCCCCCTCGCTGATCTTGCATAGCATCAGTGGCAATATATTGATTGGAGGAAACGCATACAGCCTGGCTGCTGGCCAGTGCGATGTCAGCGCATTCCCTTTCAGCGGGAAGTGAAACAGGGAGAAGAACAGCGGGCAGTGCGCATTCTCGCTCGTAGTGAACAGATCCACCTCCGCTCTCCCGTAGCGGGTCCAAATCATCCGAACCGAAAGGGACGATCCGCCCATAGCAGGAGATTCGCTGCATGCTTGAACAGGGCCTTACAGGATCTTACGCCTCCTTGGTGATCATGTACGATACCACAGACATGTTGTCGGTGTGAATCAGTACATGCCGCTTTTCCATCTGCGGCCAAAAAATCCTTTAGAGCGAAGAACACCGCTTCCAGTTTCTCCAAGCGGTTTATGTGCCACCGACTCTGAGGTTCTGACCACAGCCCCAAAGCTGGCATGCCATCGCACACTGCTCCCCGGTCTCGAGTCGATGCGTCTGTCGTGACCACGACACGTGACTTCAGCAAGCCCAGGGGAACCCCCTGGCTGAAGAGATCTTTGCGCCATGGCCTCAGAGCTTCCATACAGCCGCGGGAGACCGCGATGCGTAAACAGACCGAAGTCCACGCCGTCCAAGGGACTCGAGATTCAGCCAAAACTGCAGCGGGCGCATGTGTAGTAAACTGCCCAGTCTGGAATGGTGCAGGGAAGACAAAATGGCAGCCGAGCGCTCCCGAAAGAGGCGAGCGCGCATCTCCACCGCTTTTATAAGTCGAAGCACACTCCCAGATACGTTATAGACTGACTCGGGGCGAGAATGCTCTTACACATATCTACACATAGCCTCAAGAACTCCAAGTGATGAAGCAGTTTGTCTATATGGCTGGCTGGCGTGTTCCGTGACTGAGCTAAGATCAGCCAGTCATCCAAATAATAGAGAACGCGTATCCCGCTCGCTCTGAGGGGGCAGAGAGCTGCGTCCATGCACTTTGAGAAAGCGCGCGGGGCCAAAGCCAGTCCAAACAGAAGAACAGGGTACTGGTACGCTGTGCCCTCGAGAGCAAACCTCAGAAAGTATCTGATGCGGTGCTATCTGAATGTGAAAGTACGCGTCCTTTAATTCCACGGACGCAACCAGTCCCCGGGGCGAATTTGCGCCAGGATCTGTTCCAGCGATATCACCCTGCTTGCAGAGTGCTCTGTTGATGGGCCTGAGATTTAGAATCAGGTGGAGTCCACCATCTCTCTTGGGCACCACAAAATAGCGGCTGTAAAAGCCGCTCTCCAGCTCGCTCGCCGGGATTCATTCTATCGCTCCTTTTTCAAACAGGTTGCACAGCTCTTGTCTCAGGACCAGGGCATTTCGAGGAAATGTTAGAGACTGCGCTACGCCGTTGAAACAGGGTGGTCTGCGTCTGAATAGAAGGGCGTACCCACTCTCCATCACGCCAAGTAGAGTAACCAGCGTGAGATTCTCGGAATAGGTTTCCACACACTCATTTTTGGAACTGACATAGCGGCTTCAGCGGCTTGGTCGTTGGATGCGCCAGCGAGTGCTGCGCGGCTATAACCCGTGTGGGCAGCGGCTCTGTACCGCTCTGAGGCGGGGCGAGCGTTGCTACATTGACTGAGTAAAGAGGATAGAGCTCTTTTGCGCAAATGTATGCATTTTAATGAACATCACACCAATTTGAACAATTGAGACAGCTTGCGGGCTCCCCCGCTGGTCGTGGCGCCTCTACCCGGGTCTCTTTACACTTTTCCCAGCACATCCGGCTCCTGGCGAGGGGCAGCAGCGCTCGCGGGCCTGGCGTCCCTGCACTGCGATGAGCCGTGCGCCAAAGAAGACCTCGATCTCACGATCTGCTGCTTTTTAACCGGTGTGGGCGGCGGCTCTGAGGCACGGTGCCCGATCCTTGTGCAGAGCTGCAGCAGCATCTGCACCTGTCACTACAGACTGTGACTATGTTATACGACCTAGTTGAACACCACTTCGTAGGGGCGTGAACAACTGACGTAATAGTCCAGCGAAATCTGGAAGGCTGATAGGAGGCGCGCCGGGTCATCAGGTGACTCCTCGCCTTCGCGCGCTTTTCTGCGCAGGAGCATCAGGTGACTCCTCGCCTTCGCGCGCTTTTCTGCGCAGGAGCATCAGGTGACTCCTCGCCTTCGCGCGCTTTTCTGCGCAGGAGCATCAGGTAAATCCTCGCCTTCGCGCGCTTTCTGCGCAGGGCATCAGGTGACTCCTCACCTTCGCGCGCTTTTCTGTGCAGAGGCATCAGGTGACCCCTTGCCTTCGTGCGCCAGGGCATAATGTGACTCATTGCCGCTCTGAGGCGGGGGCCGCTAGTTTGAGTGGGTGCGCGACTGAAGCGCTTCATAGCAGGCCGCCGCACTGAAGCGGAATGAGTGAGAGAGCGGAGTTCTCTACACACGGCAGCCGCTAAAGTGGGGCTGGTATCATGTGAATGAGAAGGTGTCCTCTACACACGGCAGCCGCTAAAGTGGGGCTGGTATCATGTGAATGAGAAGGTGTCCTCCACACGGCAGACCGCTGTTGGGGGCTGGTATCGTGTGACTAAGAGAGCAGTGTCTTCCAAACACGGCAGCCGCTGATGAGGGGCTGGTACCGTGTGAATGAGGGTGTCCTCTACACACGGCAGACCGCTGCTGGGGGCTGGTATCGTGTGAATAAGAGAGCAGTGTCTTCCAAACACGGCAGCCGCTGATGAGGGGCTGGTACCGTGTGAATGAGTGAAGAGCCAAGTGATTGTGCTTCGCACTCGGCAGAACGCCGCTCTGAAGGCGGGGGCTGCATGCTTAGACAGTGGGCCGTGCGGCATCTGCGGCGACATGGGAACCCTTAGCTCCGGTATCTGCACTCGGCTCTCCGCTCCGCCATGAAAGGGGGACGTGAGAAGCCGGGCTGATGTCCTGTCCTGCAGGTTCGACGGGTGAGAGGAATGCGGACATTTAGTCGGCTTGAGCTCATCACCAGAATCCTTAAGGTCCACCACTGAAGAGGGCAGACGGACTCATCTGAAGAAAAAGTCATACTCACCTGAACGCTGCAGAGGAGCGGCCATACAGGCACCGCCCTCTGATGAGCGAACCTCAACTGTGAGCTTTAATAGTTTATAAGCCATAATCTAGGTTGTTCAGCAAAGTGAAGGAGAAGATTCTGACGTAATTGTCGCGTACACCGCATTTTATACTGCCTCTCAGCTTGTCAGTATTTGCATGCGATTTACATACTTCGCGACAATTGGCCAGTCATTAGACTGGCGTGAGCCAATAGGACTTCAGGAAAGGTTGGAAGGGAAGGAGTTCCCATAATGGAGAAATTCTCCGTGATGTCTCGTGAAAGCTCGAGAGGGAACTTGATTTTCGCGTTGGTCTGAATGAAAATGCAAATTCATTCTTTGCTACTAGGTGCCGCTTTTGGAGCGTTAAAAGCTCACAAACACTGCTTTAAATGAAATCGAGCAATCACCGCAGATTAGTGTCACGCAAAGGAGGGGTTTGGAAAAATGAATCGTTGAACGAATCGTTTGGGAGTCATATAAGGTAAAAAATAAATGCATATTATAAGAAAATGAAAGTGTTTTTTGACCTTGCACGCATATCAACCTGTTTTTGGGGACTCCCAAAACCAAAATATGAACCTTTCATAACCCATAATAGGGGCACTTTAATGCATTATTGCTGAATAAAAGCTTTTCTTTCTTTACAAAAAAAACAACAACAAAAAAACCTTACTGACCCTAGTGAATGGTATTGTTCATTTATCATGCTTTCATGGTGATTTTTGTTCATTTTTGGAGTATCTGGTCCCCATCCACTTAGATGATATAAAAAAAAAATGCTGCTCAAAATTTGTTCCTAACATATGTTCTACAGAGGAAAGAAAGTTATTCAGGTTTGGTATGACATGAGGGTCAAGTGATGAAAGAATTTTCATTTTTGAGTGAATTAATCCATTAAAATATGTGAAGAAGGATCATTCTGAGTAACTCCATTTCGGTGCATCCAACTGGAATGATGAATCCAGTGAATTTAATAATGAATTATAATGTGAACTCTAAGATAAGGCTAAAAAGTAATTATCTCAGAAAATCTCCTGACGTGACTGAACTGAAAAACACTGTCCAACATTCAGCCTGCTGCTCCTGCTGTTAGCAGACCTGCCTAACCTATTTGTGTCTCATGTCCAGTATTTATTACAACCACCTCTACACCCTTGAACTGATAACTTATTTTAAAAGCCAAGGTTTAAGGTTACTTCACTTTCACCTCTAACTTGAATACAAAATCTAATGATTCTTGCACCCACTTTGACCTATTTTTCCTATAACTGGGCCACCATGAGGCTTACTATACATTACTTCAGCTAAAAACAGTATAATGTACAAGGATAGTCTTTCCACCTTTGAAGTGAAACTCCCCATTTCCTTCTAATAAAAATCAGACTATATAAGTAGACCTGACCTTCTTTGTAACTATTTTATTGATATAATATGTAAAACTGGGTCTGTTTGACAGAAAAGAGGGGTATATACTATGTCACTGCATTTTTCGTCATGAACATTTTATGGTTATTTTTTTCAGCAAACTGAGGATCCCATGAGGATTTATCCTCTTCTATCCAAATTTTAACCTTTAACATAACATAAAAACGTCAACGCTGATCTGAAACGTGTAAGAGATTCACCTGTGTCCTACTTATTCATGAAGGACATAAGGAGAACAAAAAAAGAACAGACACTTTTCACTAACAGCACAAAACTTTCATTGGAATTTCAGCACAATAATGAAATATCAGGGGAGGAGTTCACTGTTTTAGCTCCCAGTGCAATTTATAAACCAACCAGGTAAAGATGCAAACGTGTTCACAAAATCAAAAATGTTTGGAAAATATTCTATAATGACCATACTTTGCATAGAAAAGAGGTGGATTTCATTTAAATATGCAGCGATGTTTAAACAAATGATAAAATACTGCATGCCACAATACCGCAGTTGTTTAGTGTTGATTTTGTACAGGCTAACTGCCTGATTTATGGATTTACCACTTTGCTTAATTTGGAATTCATTGTTGTACTCACAAAGTCACGACACATAAAGAACACGTAACTCAAACGCAAATATAATTAGCCTCCAGTTCTGGACCATGAGTCATTTTATACCACTAGAGGGGAAAAATTTTACATTTTAAAGTATTCACTTGAAATATCAGCATCATGGCTAAATGATCCCATTTCCCACAAAGTTTTTCACTCTTTGCAAACTCATGCAGTAGATTGCAAACAGACTGAGCATGTCCAATCTTCACTTAATTTTAATGGAGGTTTGGTATGCTCATGAGCATGGCATTGCTGCCAGTTTTACTAAATTTCTGTGGTAAAGGAGGCCAAGATTAGCATCTGCCATCACAGAGTCTCATTTGCTGGCTTTCATGTGTGTACCAATGCTATCATGCACTGATGCAAATTGATTTTAACTTTAACAGAAGATGCTACTTGTGATAAAATTTTCGATATGCATTTAGAGAGAGCTTAAGAAAATTCTCTCTCAAGGTTTGAGATTCAAGCTTAATTGATGTGATAAATGAGGGACTAAATTACCAAACATATGAACATTCCATATACATACAGTCTCGTAGTACCCTGACAGGGTTTATTTTGCAGTAATGAATGGCTTACTGTACATTTGCTAGTGGCTATCAAATAATTCAAAATGTGGACATTATTTTTTTATATAATAGGTAAATACTTAAAAATTTTACCTAGTCCTATATATTTTATCACTAAAAATTAGTCTATTTTTGAGTCCAATTAATCCATAATTGACCCTTCGCAAAGACCCACGCCACTTCATTACTGTTGCTACGTCTGACAAGCCATGGCACTCTCACGCAACACATCATGTTCTCACGCAGTGAAAAATACATCGCAGAGGAAAGAGAATACTGAAAACATGTCAACAGACAAGACAGTACAGGTTACTTTTGGTATGAAACAAAGTCTCAGCATTCAAATTTTGTCGTTTTTTTAAAGAAATTCAAGCAATAAATACCATTTCGTAACTCTTTAATGTGTCGGGACAGATCGCTGTAGCGTCTCAGTTCAAGCGGCACTTGAACCATTCATTATTTCCTCTTTACTGGTTATAGCATGAAATAAACATGAATGAACATCAGAAGGTATCTTGTTTCAACCACGGAAAGATGTCAATACACACCAATACACTCCTGTCTGGTTTGTTTGTCAGACAAAAATGGCAGATTTGGCATTATGATTGGTCAGATTGTCTGTCAGTCAAACTCCCTTCGAAGGGTCAATTGAGGCACCAGTTACATTTGTATGAAAAAGTAGCGATGGTCATTGTTGCCAAATTAGCGACTTAAAAACTTAAAAAACTTTAAAAAACTTAAAAAAAGCAACTTAAAAAAAAACCTAGCAACAAATCTAGCGACTTTTTGGATAAACCCTATCTAGTTTCCACGACTCATTGGTTTGACGTCGTCTAGCGACATTTAGCAATGACTAAAATCTTTAGCTACTTGTTGGCATCCCATTTTTTGCAACTTTTTTTGGGCAAATCATAAATTTGATCTGAGCAAACATTTTTTGAGCAAATCCTATTTTATATGCATTTGAGAGTCTCAAATGTTGCAGAGACTGTAGAATTATTTTCTTAGAAAATGTTTTATACATGTTGAGTGGAAAAAATTTAAATATAGCTTTGTGCTCTTACACAGTGTTGCCATGAACGACAGCTAATATTAAGAAATATCAGAAAGCTAGATGCCGCGACTGAGCAGTCAGTGACGTGTCATGAAGCTTCTCAGCTGATATTATTAGAGCTTCTTCAAGTATTGGATTTGATGTGAACCACACTCCAACCTCATCAGGAAGACAGCAAAGACTCCGCTGCCTCCCGCTCCTGTAAATGATCAGAAAGGCCTCCAGATATTGAGATGTGTTTACAGTATTGTACTGAATGCATCGTGTCAAACAGTTAAACTGCTTGGTATGAGGGCTGGACCACAGGAGAACAAAAGGACCCGGAGAGACCGGTACATTCAATTTAACATATCACAAACAGGGTTCCTTGGGGGAATCTGAAGTTGTGGTTTACCACCAGCTTCTGGAACCACTAAAATGGATATTTCTCTCCTTAGAGATTTTGCCCACAAGTGCCAGAGATGTTAAATATTATAAGGATTTTTGGTTGCAATCCCAGATATATCTAGAGTTTATGAGGAAAATAAGAAACAGAGTGCTGCACTCTGAGGATTCAAAATTATGTCTGTTCTTGAGACAATGTCGCATGTGGAAAAGATTTCTACACAAAAAGAAGAAGAGAATGTCTTTTAATTGACAGCAGGAAGCAGTGCTATTTTCATACACTGATATAGACACAGAGATTTTTTCATATGGTTACAGCGGTGTGCTCACACGAATCAGCAAGATTTCTGACAGCTGAAAGCTGCACACTATTTTATTTCTCGTGTGGTTCAAGTGGAGCTTTCTTGATGATCTTTAAATGTGAACTCAGTTGTTTAAATGTGATTCATACACTTCATGTTCACTCTGCTGGTTTGACATCCAGATTGAAGTGACACAAGAGCATTGTGGGGTAGATGATGCTCAGGTTAGAGAAGAGATTGCTTTAACAGCATGCTTGAGCAGGTGAATGAGCTGTAATTATATAAGTGCTGTGCTGTATAGAACACTTGTAAATGTACAAACTGTAAAATTAAAAATTCAGTTCTAAACTTGATTTTAAAAAAAGTTGTTATCATTCTTACAACTAAAATATATATACAGTGGGTACGGAAAGTATTCAGACCCCCTTAAATTTTTCACTCTTTGTTATATTGCAGCCATTTGCTAAAATCACTTAAGTTCATTTTTTTTCCTCATTAATGTACACACAGCACCCCATATTGACAGAAAAACACAGAATTGTTGACATTTTTGCAGATTTATTAAAAAAGAAAAACTGAAATATCACATGGTCCTAAGTATTCAGACCCTTTGCTCAGTATTTAGTAGAAGCACCCTTTTGATCTAATACAGCCATGAGTCTTTTTGGGAAAGATGCAACAAGGTTTTCACACCTGGATTTGGGGATCCTCTGCCATTCCTCCTTGCAGATTCTCTCCAGTTCTGTCAGGTTGGATGGTAAACGTTGGTGGACAGCCATTTTTAGGTCTCTCCAGAGATGCTCAATTGGGTTTAAGTCAGGGCTCTGCCTGGGCCATTCAAGAACAGTCACGGAGTTGTTGTGAAGCCACTCCTTCGTTATTTTAGCTGTGTGCTTAGGGTCATTGTCTTGTTGGAAGGTAAACCTTTGGCCCAGTCTGAGGTCCTGAGCACTCTGGAGAAGGTTTTCGTCCAGGATATCCCTGTACTTGGCCACATTCATCTTTCCCTCGATTGCAACCAGTCGTCCTGTCCCTGCAGCTGAAAAACACCCCCACCACCATGCTTCACTGTTGGGACTGTATTGGACAGGTGATGAGCAGTGCCTGGTTTTCTCCACACATACCACTTAGAATTAAGGCCAGAAAGTTCTATCTTGGTCTCATCAGACCAGAGAATCTTATTTCTCACCATCTTGGAGTCCTTCAGGTGTTTTTTAGCAAACTCCATGCGGGCTTTCATGTGTCTTTCACTGAGGAGAGGCTTCCGTCGGGCCACTCTGCCATAAAGCCCCGACTGGTGGAGGGCTGCAGTGATGGTTGACTTTCTACAACTTTCTCCCATCTCCCGACTGCATCTCTGGAGCTCAGCCACAGTGATCTTTGGGTTCTTCTTTACCTCTCTCACCAAGGCTCTTCTCCCCCGATAGCTCAGTTTGGCCGGACGGCCAGCTCTAGGAAGGGTTCTGGTCGTCCCAAACATCTTCTATTTAAGGATTATGGAGGCCACTGTGCTCTTAGGAACCTTAAGTGCAGCAGAAATTTTTTTGTAACCTTGGCCAGATCTGTGCCTTGCCACAATTCTGTCTCTGAGCTCTTCAGGCAGTTCCTTTGACCTCATGATTCTCATTTGCTCTGACATGCACTGTGAGCTGTAAGGTCTTATATAGACAGGTGTGTGGCTTTCCTAATCAAGTCCAATCAGTATAATCAAACACAGCTGGACTCAAATGAAGGTGTAGAACCATCTCAAGGATGATCAGAAGAAATGGACAGCACCTGAGTTAAATATATGAGTGTCACAGCAAAGGGTCTGAATACTTATGACCATGTGATATTTCAGTTTTTTCTTTTTGAATAAATCTGCAAAAATGTCAACAATTCTGTGTTTTTCTGTCAATATGGGGTGCTGTGTGTACATTAATGAGGAAAAAAAAATGAACTTAAATGATTTTAGCAAATGGCTGCAATATAACTGTCACGGACGCTGGAGCCAGGAACGAGGAGACACGGCAAATTAACAAACTGAGAGTCTTTAATAATCCATCTAGGGAACATAGAGCACAAGAAGACATTCAAAGACCGACAAACACTAACTGAAAGGACTGGGGCTTTTAAAGACAGGACAATCAAAAGAACTAAGGAGACACACCTGGAGCAAATTAACACAATCAGACTGGGGAGAAACTGGGTCACAGGGAACACATGGGGAGCAAAAACCACAACAAAACAGTCCAGGGGCGTGACATTACTCCCCCCTCCCGGAAGGTGCGTCCTCGCACCATGGAACAACAGGGGGGGGGGGGGGACGGGTGGGAACAATGGCGGCGGCTCAGGAGGAGGACGGACAACCGGGAGGGGGCCGGCAGACAGAGACCAGGGAGGCGACGAAGGAGGGAGGAGCCAGGGAGGAGACAGGAGGGACTCGGAGCAGGAGGAGCCTGGCAGGACCCAGGCCACAGCCATGATGATGGCCCACGGTGGAGCCGACGGAGGGAGGAGCCATGGAGGAGGAATGGCCGCCGACTCCAGGGAGCCGACCAACGGAGGCGGAGCAGGTGGAGGAGGAGCCCGAGGTGGAGACGGAGAGCCGACGAGCCAGGGTGACGCCGAGGATCCGGGGGGCCAGGGTGGAGCCGAGAGATCTGGCGACCGAGGCAGAGCTCCGGAGATCCGCGGCGGAGCCAGAGCGACTGAGGACCAAGGTGGAGCTGGAGGGAGGAAGGAGCCCAACGGAGCCGGTGGGACGGAGTGACGAGGCGCAGCCAGAGGAGAGGAGTCCCGAGGCGATGGCGGGTCGACGCCCGACCAAGGCGGAGCCGGAGGGACGAGGGAGCCTGGTGGAGCTGGTGGATCGATGGATGACGGTGGAGGCGAGGGAGCTAGGAGCCGAGGTGGAGCCGCTGGGTCTATGGGCCGAGGTGGAGTCTGGGCCTCGGAGGCTGGAGGTGGAGGTGAGGGATTCTCCAGCCACGGCGATGGAGGATGGCAGACCCGCGGAGCTCGTACCGCATTGATGGAGGACTGAGGGCAAGCAGAGGGGCTGCCAGACGACAGCGGTGGAGGAGGCAGGAGTGGGTGGGAGGGCGGGCAATTGAGAGCCTCCGGGCTTCCAGGGGTTAACTCAGGAATGGGAGCCGACACTGTGGGGCGCTCTGGAGGCGCGGGTTCTGGAGAACGCTTTCGGGAAGCGGGCACAGGGGGGCGCTCGGGAGGAGCGGAGCTGGCTGGAACCAGCGGAGACGGAGAGAGGATAGGGGAAGCGTCGACCTCCAGATCATGTTCCCAGTCCAACAGATCCCCTTCAAAGTCTAGCAGCCCCAGATGTACAATCAGCTCACCCTCAGCCGCGGTGCAGGGGGCGGAGCTCCACTCCGCGCTCACACCATCCACGGCTGGCTCCCACGTGATCAGCTCTCGCACCTGATCTGACGTGTTGGCTCGTGGATCGTAGCGGGAAATGGCTCTCCGTCATCGGTGGGCTCGTGCTGGTGCTCCGCACTGCGGGGAGTTGGTGGGCTGGGCTCTGGGTCAGGAGTGGCACTGGCGAGATCCCCCTCGGCACAGACGGTGAACGGGGATCCGTGCCTCGCCAGTGTCCACTCCACGAAGGCGGCGAAATCCTCTCGAGGACCATCCTCGGACGACAGCGCTCTGCACGCGGTGTTCAAGCTAGCATTATAGAATGTGCAGAGCGCGCCGTCCGGGTAGCTGGTGGCGTTAGCTAACATCAGGAACAGTCGTGTATGGTCCTCGAGAGATCGGTCCTCTTGCTCCAGCAGGAGGAGGAGGAATTCGGGCCGGACGTAGGGATCCATGGGGCAACACAACGGAAACAAAAACACTGATAGAAAACGGAAAACAAAACGGAGGGTGGACACAGAGGTAACTGTTTTGGTCGGTCTTTCTGTCACGGACGCTGGAGCCAGGAACGAGGAGACACGGCAAATTAACAAACTGAGAGTCTTTAATAATCCATCTAGGGAACATAGAGCACAAGAAGACATTCAAAGACCGACAAACACTAACTGAAAGGACTGGGGCTTTTAAAGACAGGACAATCAAAAGAACTAAGGAGACACACCTGGAGCAAATTAACACAATCAGACTGGGGAGAAACTGGGTCACAGGGAACACATGGGGAGCAAAAACCACAACAAAACAGTCCAGGGGCGTGACAATAACAAAGAGTGAAAAATTTAAGGGGGTCTGATTACTTTCCGTACCCACTGTATATATAAAATGTTGGTCAGTATAACAAAAAAAAATTGTTCAACAGCAAATTCTGCAGGTATAAAATGGTATACAGTGTGGTTTCACTCAAATTCATATGTATTTTCTATATGAAATGTACATGGACATTTTTGTACATTTGGATATAGACATTAAAACAAATGTTTTAGAGAGAGAGAGAGACAGACAGACAGACAGACAAACAGATAGATAGATAGATAGATAGATAGATAGATAGATAGATAGATAGATAGATAGATAGATAGATAGATAGGCTCTGATCAGTGGCCTTCACAGATACAAAGTTTGACACATAAATTAGACTGTGTGTTCATTATTGTTATCAGCTTTTATTGTCAGGGAGGAGTATGTTGATATGCATGGTATTATATTGTGTGTGTTAACAATGCTGGTTGAGTAGCGAATTGATAAACCTGCAATTTTGCATTCAGACCAGGGACACATCATTGTACTTAACCATCCAAGTGTACAGTATTTGCTCTTTAGATGTTTGTTCATTGTTCCCAGTGATTTAGTAAAGAAGCGTTCTGCTATCTCATGCTCAACATAATTACCATAATTATGTGGTATCCATGTTTTTAACTGAACAACAATCCTAATACTTTTAGTCCCCATGGTAACTGCTAAGTGGTTTCCCCAAGACCAGCTTAAGAGCTTAGTGGCAATTTAGGATTTACTTTTACTGTTATAGTATAAACACAATGCTGGCAGGGGACCAGCATTACATTACAGGCACCAGAGGTTGCTCATAAGATCAGATTCTTAATGGCAGCTGCTAGGATGCCAAATTGGAAAAGTTTTAAGGAGCAGATTCATGACTAACCCGTACCCCTTTTGGAAGTTTGCCTTACCCTTGACTAAAGAAAAAGTCTTGAGTTATGGATAAATTTTCCTTAAGCTCTTCAGGTGTCAGGTGTGTAACTAAAATTTTAGGGTCTTAAACTCAAATTACCTCAAATTAAGATAATGATTTTCACTGGGAACCAGTTGAACAGTAACAAGTGTCTATAGAATCCTTTTATACCTAGTTATTAGTCCTGGCAGATCAAGCAGGAAGGGCATTAAGACATCAGAAACATCATAAGCGAGATTTGATGTAAAGAAATATTTAATATGTGTAAATGAAGCTATTTTATTTCAATCAGGCAGCCAAAAATAATGAGCAAGACTAGCTGTGTAGCATATCATCATAAAACATGACATTGAATGATTATAATAGTTTTGTTGAGGTGTGCTACACAGTAGTGATACAGTATGTGCTGTCCAAAAAATGCTTTCTACACTGTAAAAAAGGTAAATAAATAAATATATATTTTGCTAATTAAAAAGATTAACTTAAAAACAAAGATTGTTGAAGATATCAGCCTTTCTACTTCAAAATATCACTTTTAATTCAGTGTGTTACTTGCCATTTCTTGGTAATTGTGAAACTTACTAGCAATTTCTGAGTGAAAATTGTTTCCACACCAATTTTCTACACTTTTTTTCAGTGTATTCTCTATATAATCCATTATGTGGCAAATGGAATAGTGAATTAGTAAACAAGTAAGCAAAGTCGAACAAATCAACAGTGTCATAAAAGAATTGAAAGGGATTAGATAAAAATGATGCTTACAGTAAAATAATGGTTTTATTAAGTTGTCACAAGTTGCACACATTAACATTGTGGCCAGTCTGATTAGCAACAAATGACTCTTACGAACCGGTTCTTTTTAGTTAATTAAAAACATACAGCACCACCAGTAAAGTCTGATTTATGAATAAATGACTCTTATGAACCATTTCTTTTTTTGTGAATCAGAAACATACAGCATCACCAGTGAAATCCGAATTGTGAACAAGTGATTCTTATGAACAGAATCATTTTAGTAAATCAAAAACTTACAGCACCACCAGTGAAGTCCGATTCGTGAACAAGTGACTCTTATGAACAGAATCTGTTTAGTGAATCAAAAACTTACAGCACCACCAGTGAAGTCCGATTCGTGAACAAGTGACTCTTATGAACAGAATCTTTTTAGTGAATCAAAAACTTACAGCACCACCAGTGAAGTCTGATTTGTGAAGAAGTGACTCTTATGAACAGAATCGTTTTAGCGAATCAAAAACATGACACCACCAGTGTAGTCTGAATCATGAGCAAATGACTCTCTTGGGTTGGTGCTTGTAATGAATTGTTTAAAATGACTTGATATTTGGAATTATTCTGGCAAATCCTTCAATGAATGAACTCACTAAATCCATCAGAGCAGTTACTGAATAAATATCACCAAATCCTCATCTAATCGGAAGCTTGTGCTAATCGATGTGTA
Organism: Spinibarbus caldwelli; assembly: GCA_039654775.1. Taxonomy (NCBI): domain Eukaryota; kingdom Metazoa; phylum Chordata; class Actinopteri; order Cypriniformes; family Cyprinidae; genus Spinibarbus; species Spinibarbus caldwelli. The sequence goes on along the minus strand of CM077219.1, from coordinate 13,692,442 downwards.
CCCAGGAGTAATAAGCCATATTGACAACATTAGGGTACTATATAATAATGAGAACTACAGGATATTATTAAAGGCCAAACCAAAATACAGGAAGAGACAATCACTCATGTGTAGTGATGCCATACTCCAATTAACTGCACAAAGAACTGTATTATGAAAGACAAAAGTAATACAAATCTCCCCTAAAAATTAAATGAAAGGAACAACTTATTCTTAAACCTTCAGTGAAATACCACAGTTTGCTCATAAACTCAGTTCTCCATGTCTAATGACGATCTGGAGCAATGCCAGAGATGCTAACTTAGTCCAACTTTGGCTCTCAATGCATTTTTCTCACTTCATTTATCCTGGCTGCTTATGTGCTTGAAATGTCAACACACAGATTCTGGTCCATTTCTCTTCTGTTTCACCACAGTTAGTCTTCTTGTTAAAAATTTCTGTCCACTTTCCGGGATGTACAGTTAGGAGCCCATCTGTGAGGTGTGAATGGAAAAGCTGTCAGCAAGATGTGTTGAACAGCTGAAAGCTGTGAAAATGTTGACACAAGCCATATTTGTGCCCATGTCCAGAAATAAACCTTCTACCTGTTTTGGAGTGCCAATTCAGGTATTTAACCATTAGGACTCCCTCAGATGTCACTTAATCACTGCAACATCAAAGGTTTCAAAAAAGTCAAAGGTTTCTACCAAATTCAATTAGTGTAAAGCGCAATTTATTGATCTCTGAATACCTAATACTTCAAAGGTTTTCTGGGCTAGTTGCAATAAACCCTTTAGATCATTATGCCAGTAGGTGGCAACAAAAGACTCCCTTTATGAGTCACTAAATCATTCAGAACTGATTCGTTCATACAAATTGATTCACCGATTAATGACTGAATTGTTCACTCAATCAGTTCGTTCCGTAACAGTTCACTACTACCACTACAGATCCGCAACAACAAATTTTTGGCTTTGTTTTGAGCTATTTTCATTGGTGGGACCAAACAGACAAAGACAAAATGTCAGTTACTCAATATTAACTTCTTCTTCATTAAGCTATTGTGTAAAAGCAATATCATACTCACAATCGTGTTGCTTGTCTGAATCATCAAAGCTGTTTGGATATACACTAAACCTAACTAAGACTTACAATATTGATGTATTGACAGCATAACACATAAAACCATTCAGATATGCATAGCTTTAGAAACTTTAGAAACCTCTACAAATAGTTTACACTATAAATATATGTGTATTACATATTACTTCATTTAGTCCCTAACTCCACTCCATGCCAATTTTAAATAAATTAAAACAATTACAAAAACAAAAACCAGATTAACCATTTCACTGTTGAAAAGCGCATAAATGTATGTGGAAAAATTTAAAATATAAATTCAGTTATTTGAGTCTCATCTTAAATTTCTAATGAAAAAAGCAGGATCCACACTCACTTGTATACTTAATGATTTTTTATTTTTTTTATTTTTTATTTTTTTTTTTTTTTTTATTAAACAAAAAAGCACAAATGGATCAAATATTTTTTTTTATTTGTTGGATATCTTAATTTTCACAAATCAAATTAAAATTTGCCAAATTCAAAAAGAAAAAAAAAGCAGTTGATAATTTGGCATAAAAAAATATGGGTCAGTGTACTGTGTTAATATGAAGGAATCTTCTGTTTTGATTTTTCACAGGTATTTTGAAAATCATTGTTAGAATTTCAAGAAAAAATGTCCATAAACTTTTTTCTTATAATGACCTACTGAGAATGAACTTGTACATTTTGTAGTATGCTACCACAGTCCCCTTATTCCTGCAGATTTTTATATTTTGTGCTTGAACAAGCAGTAGGAAACTGATTTTTTCAAAGACAATTGTGATGGAATACCAGTTCCTAGAACAGAAGCTCCTTTATAGCCCCTTGCTGACTCGTCCTACCTTTATATGAATTGCAAGACCAGTGCCACGTGACATGCAGTGGTTAAATGTTAATTTTAAGAGGCGTGTATATCACAGCATGCAGACAAACATGAACAAATGTTGATGATAATGGCAAAGTTCAAATCAATACAAATCCATTTGGAAGAAAAATCAGAAAAACACACATCACTGAGTTATACAGCTGACACAAATAGATTCAAGTTGCTATAAAGCCAATGGTGAATGAGAAATGCACGTGTGTATATAAATATAGAGAGTTGCAGCATGTTTACCAATCTGATAATCAACTAATCTGATAAACAAATTTAGAATGAATCATATGAGAGATTAAATAAAAGCACCACAAAAGTAGTCCACATGTCTTGTGTGCAATATTATCAGTACTCTAAAGCCATAGCATTCTGAGCACTGACTCATTTGTGTCATTTGTGCATTTCCATATTCAAAACTGAAATATAGTTCAAATGTTATATGAGGGCTTTTCTCACTGATCTGGTTTGTCGTCGTTCTAAACTCGGCTTTTAACCATGGGTACATTTCACACTTGTAATTTAAAAGTGGGTTAGCACCACTTTTACTGCGCTTTTGCAGTATTAACCTTGCATTGCACGCTTAACCCTGGGTTTTAAATGGGACCTACTAGGCAAAATATTATTATTTGCCTAGTAGGTACCTAGTAGTACTTTTATATTATATTTGAATATAATTATGTATCCACAGTGTGTGTACACACCCACCCATTGTGTTTAAAATTCATTCACTCCGTTTGCTATATTCCTCATAAATCAGAAAAGTTGTCTCAAAATGAGCCGTTCAGAAATGTACTCCAATGTGACATCACATTGAACAGCCCCCGCCCACAACTGGTAACACAGTCCAAGTTTATCTCCTCACTAAACCATTTAAAATCAGAATTCAGAAAGAAATTTATTTTTGTCAAGCGAGTTATTCAGTCAAGAATAGCGAGTGATTTCCATTTTTTATTTTGTTGTTTGATTCATATTAATAGCACAGCAGGTATTGTACATTAGGCTGCTGTCACACAGATCTAATATACACATGCTTTTTCTTTCCCATCTGTTTGTGTTTATGTGAACACTATGTGTGTTTGACATAACCTTGTGTGTATTTGACTGTTTAAGCACTATAAGACGCGAAAGAGAACTTACCATACATTCATATTCACGCTTGACGAAGGGTGTGTCTGAAGCTTGGTGCTGACGCGACTGTCAACACCAACAGCAATAGCCAATCACATTACTTTTCTGGTGTTGCATGAACGCGATTGGCTAGCATCTGTGTGAATGCATTGTTTAGTACTCAAGCGACATGCCGTCTGACAGCCGCTTTGGATGTGTGTGCTCAGGAAACCATATATCAGTTTCAACTGATAAGCCTTTAAAATGCATGCAAATAATCCAGTGTCAGCGTTAGTTCTGGCAGGTCACGTTAGTCAAGCTCGCATCAGCTGACTATCAGCTGATCCACGTCTACTCATATATAAGGGCACTCACAGCACTCCCATCATTCCTGTTGTGTGTCTGTGCTACTTTTAGAATATTCAACCCTGAAACGAGCCAATCTGTGTTAGCCTTTGGTCTGCTGCATCTGATAAAATGGAAGCAATTTGCTCCATCCCTGTGGGGATGTTTCAGGACTGGACTACATCTTTATGAGAAGGTGTGACCAACTGGGGATGTGCAGCTTCAGAATGAAACAGCACTACTGACTTTGTTTAGCATCCATTACTCAGGTAGCAAGATGGTGCATGTGCATATATACAGCTGGTTTTGATTATCGTGTCTGTTTCCGTTCTCGCTTATGCTCTTCGTCGTCATTAAAGTTTATTTCTGTCAGGACCACTATCGTCAAAGATACTGACAATTAGCATATAGTTTGGATTGGTGGTATGGCTCTTTTCTGGGCAAGAACTCCCTGCGTATTCATGCAGTCTAGCATGGATAGAGAAGGGAGACCAGCAATAATCCCCCAAGGTAAACAGAACAGAACAACATAAATGTACTGCAGATATCATTAGGTTCAATAATTTAATGTACATTAGAAATTAGTCTGATTCAAAGGAGAATCAGAAGGCTGAATCCTGACTGACAAGAGGAGTAGTCGGGGATGGAGGTGGGTAATTAGCTATTGAGCAACGCCAAGCTGGTGATAATACTGAAGGACCTTATATATAGATAAGATCTGAGTTCAAGCCCATGTTTACTGCTCACTTGCAGTTGCTTTTGTTAAAGGAGGATGATGGGTTAGTGTAACTCTCTGGTTCAGTAGTTAACCCTTTATGACTCAAACTGCACAGACAGCTGTCAAAGAGCTTTAGTCAATGTACCCGTTCCTACAGAGCTGCAAATGATTCAGCGTTCACCATACAGTGATATGAGAGAAGTGAACCTTGTGAGCTACAGTAATGTCACAGCAAATGAAGGAAAACACAGAATTGACTGCATTCAATTTCTAAGAATGTGCACTTGTGCAAGACTTTGTCAATGCGATTGCTGTTTTGCTGTTTTCAGATCTTCTGGTATGCTTGTTTACATATTCAAAGGTGCACATGAAAGGAAGGCAGTTTACACTGTTAGTCATTTCGAAATGAATAATGCACTATATATGAAAAAAGAGAGGGAAAAGGAAAAACAGACATCGGCATGAAACATAACACAAACATCAAGATCTTTCGTCTGCTGCAGAAATCATAATTTCAAATAAATATGTAAATGTGAAATTTTCTCCCGGTCTATCATTTTGAGCTGCCCCTGAGGAAGAAAATCACAAATGAGATCTCTATAATATCTCATAATATTTCCTAGAGAGTAATGAGATTAAATGGAGATCAAATGGAGGCTTTTGTCTTTCCCCTGCAAAAAAGACCAAAGTAATGTCTCCTTGGCTACATTCACACTGCAAGCCTTAGTGCTTAGTTCTGATTTATAGCTCAGATTAAATTTTTTGTTTGGATGTTCACATTATTTTTTTAATGCAGCCAGTATCAGATTGAAGTGTGAATTTGTCACGATCCTGAACTCACAAACATGTGCAATAGAATGCTGTCAAATGGAAGTAAACATGGAGGTCACTGAAGTCAATATTTACACCTGCTGTAAAGACAATGAAATTGTGCACAAGCAATAAGGAGAAAGAAGACGAGGATTAGCATAAATTTTTCTTGTATACTTGTCCCTCAAGTTTTGCTTGTATAGAGCTGTCACAATACTTATGAGTTTTAACACCCCACTGTCCCTCTGTTGACTAAAGGCTGGAATACGCTACATGAGTTTTAAAGTCTGAACAAATTTTAAAACACTGGGCATCATACACTTACCAACTTTTGTAATAGTCACAGAGGAAAAACTGACCATCAACTACACTACACTAAACAATATGTGTTATAAAATCAGTTCAAAATATCAAACATGTTTGATTTCCTCTGACTGGATGGAATCAAAGTCTGAAGCTGAAAAATCTGAGTCTGTGACCATCATATCACACACTATGCGATTTCCATCATATCACACACTACGCGATTTGAGTTGAACCTGTCAACTCAAATCTGCAGACTAGCTCTGACTTCTCCAGACAGTAAATCGGCGGAAAATCTGGGCAAAAATCGTATAGTGTATTCCAGCCTTAAAGGGTTAGTTCACCCCAAAATTAAAATTATGTCATTAATTACTCGCCCTCATGTCGTTCCAAACCCGCAAGACCTTCGTTCATCTTCGGAACACAAATTAAGATATTTTTGATTAAATCGGAGAGCTATCTGACCCTCCATAGACAGCAACGCAACTGAAATGTTCCCAGGTCCAGAAACGTAGTAAATACATCAGTAAAACAGTCCATGTGACATCAGTGGCTCAGCTTCAGTTTTGTGACACTGCGAGAGTACTTTTTTTGCGCAAAGAAAACAAAAATAACATAATTTACTCAACAATTATTCTCCCCCGAGTTACGTCTTCCGCCATTTTGGAGAGTATCACAATGCATACACATGCTTTCCCCTAAGCGTAAACAATACGTTCATGCACGCTTATACGTTCATGCACGCTTTCCTCCCGAATGTAAATAACGCTGATTACATCAAATACATTCTTGAGTACTCTTCAAAATGGCGGAAGACATAACTCGAGGGAGAATAATTGAGTAAATTATGTTATTTTTGTTTTCTTTGCGCAAAAAAAAAGTACTCTCGTAGCGTCGCAAAACTGGAGCTGAGCCACTGATGTCACATGGACTGTTTTCCTGATGTATTTACTACGTTTCTGGACCTGGGAACATTTCAGTTGCGTTGTTGTCTATGGAGGGTCAGATAGCTCTCCAATTTAATCAAAGACATCTTAACGTGTTCCGAAGATGAACGAAGGTCTTACAGGTTTGGAACGACATGAGGGTGAGTAATTAATGACAGAATTTTCATTTTTGTGTGAACTAACCCTTTAAGCTATGAGAGAGCAGCTTTTGAGAAATACTGTGTGGGCCTTTCAGTCATTAACACTGACAACTGACAAGAGACTAAAAAAATATATTATTTCATGTGATAAATAAACACCCTCAAAAAGGAATTTGTTGTCTTAAAGGGTTAGTTCACCCAAAAATTCTGTCATTAATTACTCACCCTCATCGTTCCAAACCCATAAGACCATTCTTATGAAGACAAGTCATTCATCTTCAGAACACAAATTACGATATTTTTGATGAAATCTGAGAGCTCTCTGATCCTCTATAGACAGCAACGCAATTGACACGTTCAAGGCCCAGAGAGGTAGTAAGAACATCATTAAAATAGTCCATGTGACATCAGTGGTTCAATCATAATGTTATGAAGCTACGAGAATACTTTTTGTGCGCAAAGAAAACAAAAATAACTTTATTCAACAATTTCTTCTCTCCCTGTCTTCGACACATGTTAACAGCAGTATTACGACACGTGTGTTGTGCTGCTGACATAGAACCTGGATGTTTTATAACATTACAGTTGAACCACTGATGTCACATGGACTATTTTAATGATGTTCTTACTACTTCTCTGGGCCTTAAACCTGGTAGTTGCGTTGCCGTCTATGGAGGGTCAGAAAACTCTCGGATTTCATCAAAAATATCTTAATCTGTGTACAGAAGATGAACAAAGATCTTACAGATTTGGAACGACATGAGGGTAAATAATTAATGACAGAATTTTCATTTTTGTGTGAACTATCCCTTTAAGTGTTAATCTGAAGCAAAATGTCATATCATGTTGCACACCACTATCTGTTCACGGCATGCACAAACAAATGACAATGATATGGGTCAGGACAAAATCAATGACAGTCCATGAGCATAAACCCATATAACTGCATCAAGGCAAACAGCATTAGAACAAATATACACACATCATCACTGGATGACACTAACAAATACTGACTGATGCAATCAGATGCAGTTACATGCTCTCAAATCTGCTGGAATGGGGCGTAAATCCACTCACTGTGACTGTACTGCTGTTTCAATGAATTGGCATAAGTAGTTTAAAACCTTCCATTTTAAATATATATTTGGTTTCCTTGTGAAATTAAAGTTCAGATACGGTATGATGTTTCCTCTTATATGCCCTCAAGGGACAGATAAATAGACAGCGTGATCACAGTCTCTGTTTTGACCTCTGGGATCGAATTCATCCAGTTTGCGCGATTAGTGCCCAATAGTTTTTGACCTGCTGTCTCCCAAGCAATTGTGTCTCAAGAGTAAAAGGTTGTGACCTCAATCTCATCATGTGGACACAGACATTGTTTGACCTTTGAGAATATGTGTGCATTTACGTGCATTCATGGGGAAAAGCCTTTAAGACCTTTTAGAGCAGGAAAACTAAACTGTCCCTCTAAATGCATTCTCAGTCTCTTCCACAGTATTTCAAGCTTCACTCAGAGAAGATATTAAATCATGCATGCGCCCTCAAGCAACGACAACTAAACAGTCTCTAAAAATTTATAGTAATCTAACCTCACTAGGGCAATTAAGCCTTCCAATTAATTTAATTATCATAAACATTTGACAATATTTAAAAATGCTCCCTGTTTGCACGCGATTTCCCTGTGGACATTTTTTTTTTTTTTACATGCAATAAATTAATTACTTTTAAACAAGATATAAAGGTTGCTATAGCTGGAAACTGCTGAATGATATAAAAACATTAAAAAAATCAAAGAATGCTAACATAAACTCAATCATAATTCCAAATTTTATTCCTCTAAGAATTCTTCAAGTGTCAAAAAAGATTGATCCAAATCTTACGAGAAATTCCACAAGCAATTCATCAGCTTGTCTTTTACGTATTTTTGACACTGATGAAGCATTTGACTGAATTCCCCTTACTTAAAGCATCATATATATGTCATTTAAGATTTAATAACTCAGAAATAAAAACAGGTGTAATATTATAAAAAAAAAAAAAAAAAAATCCCATAAAAAACCGGTAAAATTCCAGCAGCTGGGGTGCTGGGAAAAAAACAGTAAAATAAGACAATAACTCGACCGTAAAAATACAGTAATTTTTCGTAGTCAAAAAACGGAAATATTCCGGCAGCTGGGGTGCCAGAAAAAAAAAAACGTTCCTGTAATTTTCATATCAAATTATTAAAAGGACTACAATACTGTTCCATCACATTTATTACTTAACATTGAAATGTTACATTCTCACATTTCTGTGCACAATTTTTTTTTTACAGAACGCTTATTAAATATTGTATCACAACATGTCATCAATATAGCAGGATGCATATTGAGTAATTTCACATTTCCAAAAACAGTATACACATTTACTGTACTTCCATACCATTAACATTATCACATAGACTAGACAATTTCACTTTTTCTAAAAATAGTACTACATGTTTTATTTTAAATGTACAATTTTTCATCAACTTAGTATGTGTAAAGGGCCTAAAAGTCCATTTCCTGGTTTAATTATACTCTATTCGGTTCAATTTAAATGCATAGAAATAAAGAGGTCAAGCAATTAAACTGCAGCAAGTCAAGTCACCATTATTTATATAGCACTTTTTAACAATACAGATTGTGTCAAAGCATCTTTACAGAATTAAACAGGAAAACAGTGTTTTGAAGGAACCAAAACTCCATCGTTCTTCCCTGGCCAGACAAAACCTGCAGTTTAATTCTAGGCTGCAACAAAGTCAGAAGTCAGGACTCATCTGGTTCCTGTGGTCTTGTCCCGATGTCCGTCGAGGTGACGTGGTCTTAACTGGGGAACTGTCTCTGGGGTTCATCTAGTTGTCCTAATCTCCGCTGACATTCAGGGCTATAGAGGTCATCTCTCGGTGCTGATCCACTATCTGGTCTGGATATATACTGGATTCAGGTGACTGCAGTGACCATCTGATCTGGATACAGTCTGGATCTGCGTGGCTCCGGTGACCTCGGAATAAGAATGAAAGAGACTAATATTAGCGTAGATGCCATTTTTCTTAAAAGGTAACAAGTACATCAGGTGTTATGAGAAGTGTTCCCGGTTTTAGTTGGCCTAATTAATGCAGCCTAAAAATCCTTTAACAGATTTGAATAACAGAAATTTGTTAGTGTGTTATGTGTAACAACTCAGAATAAACTGAATGTTATCATCCCTTTTGTGGATGGTAATATAGTAGGGGATGTAAAGAAACTCTGTGTTAATGTATATACTTACCTTTAACATAGATCTGGGACAGAATCCTGGAGTTTCTTCAGACAGCATTATTCTCCTTGCTCTGAATTTGTATTTGAGGAACTGGTACCATAACTGCAAACATAGAGGGTAAAAACAGATCAGATTAAAAGGAAAACCTCCTATTCTAAAAATGTATATAAACAGAAATGACAAACTTCTGATCATTAGAACTTCTGAGACATCTTACACTTGTAAGGTATTTTCACATAATGTAAAGTCTGTAAAGCAACTTACATAGCCATTTCCTTCAAGATTCATAAGGAAAGGAATATTTCCCAAGAAGAAAACCTGCACATATTCTGCATTAGTACGGTACCTGAAAGATAAAATTATAACAGTTAGCCATAAAAAAACTAAGATAAACAACATTTAATTAGTTTTTATTACTTAAAAAGTACCATAAATACTTTAAAAAAATATATGAGTGAAGAAAGGGTGAACAAATTACAAATAAAGTTCACATACCTGACTTACATGCGTTTTATTCTTGGAGGATTTCTGACGTGTCTTTATCGGAGTCTGGTCTGAGGATTTCTGGGAAAGAGGCAATGACAAAACCAGCATGCAATAAATTCAGCCTGAATCATTATAGTTACCAATGTACCTATTAAGACATATTACTTAAAAGTTATACTTAACATTTCTTTTGTTGAAGACAAATGGCATTTTGATGGTACTGGTTCAAGAGTAACCACCTCCATCTCACTAAATTTGTTGAATTGGGTCCGTCTTGTTCTCATTATCCCCATCCACCTTATTATATGCATGAAAGGAAGGACAGTTACTTTTCTAATATGAAAGTTGCACAAATTAAATGTAAATGAAATTAAAACACATACTTGTAGTTTTGATTCGTGAAAGCACTCTCCTTGCTTCTACTGGCTTTATAATGTGAAAGACACTCTCTTGTACATGGGTCATGATGATTTGCGTTTTCTAGGTGGGATGTGAAAAATTATTTCAGATAACGTGCCTCATTTCTGTGTAGCCCTTGATGATGTGTATGACCTTTTAGAGTTTTTCACAGAAACACCACAACGAATATAATATAATATAATCATAGACATCTTTTAAATGACAGTTTTCACCTTTTTAGCTTGCTCTTTGATATCAGCTGCTCAAGTAACAACTGCAGAGAGAAACAAAAACAAGCATGTGAGTGCATGGGACATGATAATTAAAAATTATACAAAAAATCCAAAGAAATATTAGTACTGTTTGTACACAATAAATCAATCAGTTTCTGTTCGACTGTTCCTGCTTCAGTGACGGCAGCGCATTAATTTAGAGGTGATTAAACTGACTGGAACTATCGGTGCACTCAACTGTTTGAACGAACACCAGCCAATCAGAATCGAGTATTATTAGACAGACCAACTGCGCTGACACTAACCTGCTTGAATTACATTCAAAAATACAGTATGAAGATATTAAAATAAAACACAGTCTAATGTGAATGACACATATCATGAAGTTGACTCTAACCGAATTTAGGTCTCCCAAATTAATCTGGTCTTAGAGTAGTCTGAAGTTTTCACTCATTTAAACAGCATTTTAGTTTTCTAGACGAAGCCTACATTGAATAATTCAGACGTCACGTCATATGCCTATGATTAAATATAAATTATAATCATGGTCTGATGAAGAAACTCCCTCATGTGGAAAAATGGCGCTTTTTCGACAGAATGTAACGGGAACCAAGATAGGGAGCACAACTTGATTACTGTCAAGCAACAAACATAACCACCTTTAACTAAAAGGAGACCTCAAATGTAAAAATCATAAACATTTTAAAAGATTAGGCCTAACGGTCCGAATAAAAACACATACAATCAAGGTTAAGCTTCATAACAACACTAAACAACGACGGTCTAAACAAAGTTACAAATGACAGAAGCCAATATTGTTCAGAAAATATGCATTTTACCTGCTTATTTTTGTTCCACATCCATGAACGATTGCTGAGAGTCGAGTGATTCCAGCTCCGCGCGCCTGCCCAGAGGAGAGGTATCCTTCCGCCGCGCGGGATGTCCTCTAGTTCCAATATTTAAAATCTTCATAGTTACAAGAAATGTCCGTTTATTTCAACAAAGAATGTATGATGATATGCTGTTATGATACTATATTAAAATAAGTAATTCGTAAGGAAGGATTAACTCATTTGGGACCAGATATCACCTTTGACACATTTTTTTTTTATTCCTGTAAAAATACTATTTAAAAAATTACAAAATTACTATAAATGGACACCTGTTAAATAAAAATGCATATTTATGAAGTTTTGATAAATTCGCGATAGTTTTTTTATGTGAAAAAAACTGAACTTTTTATGGTTATTTACAGTTATGGGTTTGCCATGTTATATTACCTATAGAACATGTACATTTACGGTCTATTTCTGTAATTTTACAATTTTTCCCGCGTATTTCAAAAATACAGGAAAAAACTGTAAAAAAAAAATAAGTATGTAAAATTACAGTTTTTTTTTTACAGTGCATAATTTGCACAAGAACCCCTTACACAAAGAAAATATATTTCCTTATAGATAAACAATCAATATACTTATTAATGTATATTGAAAATTTCCAGAATAATATATTGTGTTAATATTATAACACAAAATATGATATGTAAGGAATTGCCACTTTTCATATACTGAAAATATGTGACAATATATTTACTTATATATCATAATATGTCATTTTACATTAAGTAGTACAATTCATAATGTATATATACTGTACACGTGATAAAATATGGTACTGTGTGTGTATTAATACATTTGAACAAATATGTACTATATATGTTCACATTTATGTGAGACGTTCAATGTATGTACACAACTATGAGGAAAATATGAATTGTGATAGCCTATATATACATCTATTTCTGTTTATTTAGATTTTATTTATTTATATTTTCCACCCACCATGTTGCCAATTTAACAAGACATTCAATGGTCCAAAAATAATCAAAATTTCAGTATTTGTTTTCAGTAAACATTTTTTTCTTATATACCATTATATGCAAACAATAAAGTGAGATGTGTTAATGAATATGTGTTCAGTGTTAACTCATGAAATAGAAATGAATTAAAGTTCTTAAAGTTATTACATGTGAAAATGTAGTGCTGTATTTGTCTTTATTGTTTTGTTTTTTTTGTTTTGTTTTTTAGGGCCCAAGCCAGTAAGGCGCAAGGCCCTATTGATTTCCTTAGGATTATTTATTTATTTATTTTTTTCGACTATCCGGGGCTTTTTGGGGGCCTTAACATACTCAAAAACTCTTGAAAATTGGCACACACGTTGGAATCTGCAGTCATTAGGAGGCCGCAGAGGCTGGGACCCGGGCGTGGCACAGGGGCTCCACGGCGCCCCCTGGAACACAGTCAGAAAACTTGATGTATAGCTCACACATACTTGCACGTATTCATATGAAACTCGGTACACATATAGATCTCATTGAGCCGAACAACTTTTGTGCTGCATGTCATAGGCTTCACCCAACAGGAAGTTGGCAATTCAGGGCTGTGTAAAAAATGCACGCTCTGGAATTTGAAATACTCCTCCCAGGATTTCCAACAGATGAGCACCAAACACGGTGAACATGATCTCAAGACATTGCGGATGTTAAATTGTGAAGGGATTTTTGATATCTCGAACGGTTTGCCCATGGCGAGGCGACGAAATTATGGGGAGAAATGAGAAACAGGATGTGTCTAATAACTGTTGCACACATTGTGTGATTTTAATGAAACTTCAGTGGTTTGTTCGTTCTATGATGCCGATCGCATAGATGTGACTATTAGGAGTCAAAGTTATAGCGCCACCAACTGGCAGCAGGAAGCGTGTCATTTTCAAAATGCTTTGAATTCAGCATCTTAATTTTACTCGATTTGCTTCAAACTTCATCAGAATAATGACAAAACACAGGCGATGAGAATCTGTAAAGGGGTCCTTGATATATTACATACTGTTGACATGGCAACGTGTCAAACTTTAACATTTGTTTTCAGTGCTTTTGAAGCACTTAACATGTTTAGAATGTCATGAAACTCAACATACACATCAGTATTAATGATAGATAGACACTGGCAAAAGCTCATAAATGGGCATGGAGGAGGCACTCTATAGCGCCACCTTTTGTCAAAAGTGGGGGGGGTTGGTTTTAGCTACAGACACCAAACTTGGTACATATATTGTTCTCATCAAGCCGGACAACTTTCTAATTTACAGTCATTAGCTACAATCAACAGGTAGTCGGCTGTTTTTATTTTAATGTGGATTTTTTTGGAATATCAGGCTGTAAATAAATTCATACTCCTCCAAGCAGAAACAAGTAGTTCACACCAAACTTTGTCAACATGATGCCAAGATACTGAACATACTAAATTGTGAACGGATTTTGGATATTTTGAACGGTGTTGCAGTGGCGCTTTATTAAAGTAACAGTAAAAAAGATAGCTGTATTTTTCTTATATCTTTAAAGTTCAGCTTCCAAACACTTCAAAACTTTTTACATACATAGAAAAAGTCATTCTGAGGAAACATGGTTAGTTTCATGACTTTACAAAACTCTATGGATAAGAGAAAATTAAAAAACTATCAGACATGTGATCACACTCTATCTCTATGAGTGGGAGTGGGGGGGGGGGGGGGGGGGGGTGTTAAGTGTGAGGGGGTTGGTGAGAGACACAGAGAGAGAGAAAGAGAGAGACTTTTAAACATCTGTTTAATCACCAGGGGGAAAAAATCAGTAATTTTTAGTTGTTATTGGTATTTTTTGCATTGCAGTTTGAGAAATGGCTTAAGCCTTATCATTTTCTGGCAGTTTTAGGGACAAAAAAAGGGTTTCACTTTATTTTGATGGTCCCTTTAACACATTCTATTGACTATAAGTAATGTTGAACCTACATTTCTACTAACTCTCATTAGAGTGTTAGTGGTGTATTAGTTGAATGGTAGGGTTAGGGTTAGATTAAGTTGACACATTCTTGCAAAGTTACTTATAGTCAGTAGAATATCTGTTGAGAGACCAACACAATAAGGAGTTAGTAGATATGAAGCAGACAGTTTACTAATACTCTTATGAGAGTTTGTTGACATGTAGTTGCAAGATTACTTAGTATCAACAGAATGTTCAAAAGGGACCATCAAAATAAAATGTTACCCAAAAATGTCCTAGAACCAGTTAATTTGTAGGGCACTGACAACATAATTTGGTAACTTTATAATAACTGCACTCTATGAATCATTAGGTAAGCATTAGTAAATAGTTAGTTCATGCTTTATAAAGCATTGTCCCAACAGTAATAGTCATAAGTAAGCATTTTATAAATACAGCTATAAATGCCTTCTTCTTTATTTATTAGGCATATCTATTACAAAGGAGATTTAAATTGCAAACGCCTTTTTGGATATTTTGAACGGTGTTGAAATGTTTAAAGGTGAAGCGTGTAATACCAAGAGTGACCACCAGATAGAGTTATAACCTTAATCCTGATGAGCTACCTGATCTGCCTGTCTATGTATCAGAATGAAAAATAATGTATAGAATCAGCCGAAATGTTCTGTACTGTCAGTATACTTTTACATAATTATTGTAGAAATGCCTATAGAGCATTAAAATAATTTTTAAAAATCTTTAAAGGAAAATCATTACAACTTTCATGTATCTTAACCTCTCACTGATAGGATATGAAATATTTAAAGTCTTGACTATTTACTGTTCATATCAGTTAAACAGAATAAGAAATACATACATAAAATAAGTTAATATGTATTTTACTGCTAATATAGTTTTATATAATTGTTTCAGAAATACTTATAGATAATTAAAATTTTAAAATGGTTATAGATCATAAAATTGTTGGCAACAATTTCCAATAAGGTCATTAATATATATATATATATATATATATATATATATATATATATATATATATATACATATATATATATATATATATATATATACATATATATATATATATATATATATATATATACATATATATATATATATATATATATATATATATATATATATATACATATATATATATATATATATATATATATATATATATATATATATACATATATATATATATATATATATATATATATATATATATATATATATATATATATATATTTAAATAGTTATAGATCATAAAAAGTATCGGTAACAATTTACATTAAGGTCTCTTTGGTTAACATAAGTTTTTGCATTAATTAACATGAACTAAAAAGTAACAATATATTTTAAAATTATTTATTATTCTTATTTAATGTTAGTTAATACTAACATTAAAATATTAATTTTATTTTAATTCACAGTACATAAACTAATGTTAAGATACATCTTTAAATTTTAATTATGTATTTATAAATTTTTAACTTAACATTCATTAACATTAATAAATATTATATAATTATTGTTCATGTTAACTAGTATAGTTCAGTAATATAGTTTTTAACATTAGTTAATTCAAAACTAACAAACTAAGTATGAACAACATATATTTTACTATATTTCTTTGTGTTAGTAAAAAATTATTTGTTAGTTCATGGTACAGTAACTGATGTACATTAACTAGAAATTTTAATTAATAATGTAGTAGTCAATTTTGAACATATTATTAACCAAGATTCATAAATGCTATAAAAAATATTGTTCGTTAACTTCATGTTAACTTATATAATATTAAAAACTAAAAACTTATTGAAAAGTGTTACAAAAGTTTTACATAGTTCTGTGTGTGTGTGTGTGTGTGTGTGTCTCTTTCACGGTCTTGATAGTTTGGATTAACCCTTTCATTGCTGTATCCCTCAAAACCAGACTGCCAGAGGGTTACTGTAATGCATGTGCCCACTGGGCACAGTTTTCCTGATGCCACCAGTGTGGCGTTTGCACTGACGGCTTGGGCCCGCCATCGCTGCTTGCAGGTATATTTTTTTGTTTGTTTGTTTTTTGTATCGATATATAGCCATGCATGGTTAATGCATATATTGATATATACTGAAAAATATAAACACTAGTTTCCCACGTATGGAAATGTATTATGTAATATTTCACATTATGTTTTCCAGTATATCTCCATTTAGTTTTGTTCTTTCTGACGATATGTGAAGGTTTTGTATATGTGAGCATCAGGTGGATTACAAATAGGCTACCATTACCACATGTATTATTTTGCATCAGTAAAACAAAAAGACAACAAATTAAAACTTCTTTCATAATGCTAAGCAAGAAGAGGAAAAACAAAGACTTGTTTAAGTGAGAGTAGAGAGAAAACAAGATGGCTTGCGTTCTATTTAAAGGGACATCTCATGCCAATAGCACATTGCCTTAATGAACAACAAGGTGTCAAAACAGCCTAGACGCTTCTCAGTGTTTTTCTCTGGTTTTGTAAAGCTCCCACCATGAATTCAACAAACCCAGACCCCTCTAACAGAGGAACAGCCTGAAAATTGACCCTGGAGCTTCAATGCCATGCCAAGCAATTTCAGATAGAACATGGTGCTAATGAGTAAACATCACATCACTTATTAAATACATCATCATAAGGTCAAAGATCAACAAAGTAGAAGCCAGTGTTTGTGAACTGCCGTTTACTTCTGTAATTTGACCTGAAGTAAACAAGATATTTAGAGAAAAAAAAATGTAGGAAGAGACCTATTTTTATCCATTAAGAATTCACTGAATGGTAAAACTCACTCCCACCTAATGCCGACGGGTCGTATTCTGATTTTCAAACAAGAGCTGGATGGGAAAAAATAAAAAACAATAATAATATAAATCCACAAATCTGACTTGTGATGCAGACTGGAATCATAAATCACACTAGAGACCTGCACTCCCGCGGGAGTACCGCGGGACCCAACGCAACAGGGTGCGGCGCGGGACAACTCTTGATGGGCGAGTGCGGGTGCGGGCGGGAAGAGACTTGTGTGTGTGCGGGATGCGGGAGAATAAAATTATTCGCGGGACTCCCGCAAAATAGAAATGATCTAAACATAAAATGTCTAAAACATATAAATTGTTATTTATCTGTTGCACAAAAGCAAAAGGAACAACTAATATTAACATTACAATGATTAACATGCGCAAACTAGGCAGAGTTTCTATTTATAACACGTGTTTAAAGGGTTGCGCAATTTAGCCAATCACAGACTCAGCTGTTGATTTCTGGAATGCAATGGCCAATCAGAGGTGGCTCTCCACAGTGCTGAAATTGCCTGCTCACGAATCGTCTCATTTTAATACACAAAGTGTAGACATTGTGAAAGATTCATTGTGCATATGTTCATTGTGTTATAACAGAGCTTTATGAGATCGCGATGAACTGAGATGTCAGCTTTTAGTGATAATAAAGGAAGCTGCTCGCATTTTGCCATGCCTAACCATGCTGGCAGCAGCCCATGCTTGCTTTTCTGTTAAAAATAACAGTGGTTTGTGAATGTTGATGCTTAGCCTAAATAACAAATATTTTATCGGAAGCGTTTATGCTGGGGTGTTGTGGAGCTTAGGAGATGTTACAGAACCATTTCATGTAAATTTCTTCGATGTACAGAAAAAAAATCTATAGAGATTACTTTTATGCGGGCTTTTGCGGGCGGGAGCGTGACAAAACATGAATGTCGCGGCCGGGAGCGGGACCAGATAAGATATATTTCTGCGGGAGCGGGACTGAAAAATCCGTCCCGCGCAGGTCTCTAAATCACACTGTGTTTGATCATTTGACCAGAGGAAAACTGATCCCCTAGTGAGCCTGGTTTCTCACAAAGGTTTTTTTATTTTTTTATTTTTTTATTTTTTATCCATTTCTATCACCTGATGGAGTTTGGATTCCTTGCTATTGTCGCTTTTGGCTTGCCTTTGACACTTACTTTTTAGCAGTACTGCAGTATCAGTTTGATTGCACTGATGCTATTGAATGAGAACAAAACTTGAACTGAATTGAGCTGAATGCTGACATGTCTTCTATAGAGCTGTTTTATTGTTTAATCATCTTTTTGGTGAATTTTGCAGCATTGATACTATTATTGAACTGAACTGAATCAACCTTGAATGGACTAAAGCTGAATAATGACATTATTGTCTTATGTAGAGCTGCATAGCTGAACTAAACTCATTTTTGCACAGTTATTGAACTGAATCAACACTGAACTGACTTATGAGAATAATGACACTATTGTCTTCGTTTATACTGTGAAACTGCTTAGAAACAATCTGTATAGTGCAAAGTGCTATATAAAAATATATAGACTTCAGTTTGCTAAAACAAAACCTAAACAATTAGTATGAAGAACAATAAAAAATAAATAAATCACACTAAGAACAAGAACATGTATGAGGAAGTAAAATAGTTATTTTTCGTATTATAATTCCTCTTGGTGTTCATACAGCTGCTTAAAGAAAGTAATGAGGTTCAGTGGCAGGTCTGCACAAGACTCAGCTAACAGTGGTCAAAACAGTAGTGCAAGTTACGTCAGCCAACAATATAGCCATCCCAAGAGTCTAAGTTCTTGCAGTGCACATTTTTAATCCTTAAGTAGCTGCTTGTGGTGACACAAGCACGTTTACAGACTGCTGTGTTTTACTTTGTCTTATTACTGTTAACTGTGTGTGTTTTGTGTAAGATGCTACCAGAACACAACAATCAAGGCTCTTGAGGCCCTTGCACAATATTTATACACGAACAATTCGATTTCCTCCAGCGGCACAGAGATGTTAACATTATGCATGACGGAAGTGGGTTTTACGTCAGTAAGATGCTCTTGAAGCCTCTGCAAACACTCCACTGCAGTCGCATTCTGGTAATTGGAGAACTTTAGCAAGTGGAGCTTGTGTGAGGGACTACATGGGTGTGCAAATACTCTTGTCTGTGTGTGTGTGTGTGTGTGTGTGTGTGTGTGGATGCTTACTCGGCTTTTAAAATGCTATAAGGGGGTAATTGGGTCTCTGAGACCCAGATGGATGCTTTATCTTAGGTTTAACCGAATAAGGAAACTTAAGTCCTCGGTGACATCGTTAAAAAAAAACTACAGGCGCTGCAGATTATTGGTTCATTTCCCTGGACATCCAAATGTTTGGGGTGTTCCATATGTTCAAACCAAGGAGGTCTATAAGTAAAATTTATAATGAAAATAAATTTATATTTAAATATAAAAAATAAATATAAAATTTATTATTATTATTATTATAGTAAAATAACATATTGACAATGCTGGCTGGCTAATGGCATCACAACAACACTCACAGGCCTTCATATCCTGAGCTGTGTCTGTGATGTAAAAGGCAGCAGACAGGAGGAGAAAATAAGTCCATTGTACACTTTACACCTCCATAAAGGAAAGTTGTAAAACAGGCTACTATAATGTTGCCTGCTAGTTTCCTGCACCACTTTTCATCAACTGTGCCTCCGTTTCCCCAATTAAACAACTTTGATCAGCCGGCTGTTTTCAGTGAATCACAAACATGCGTGACCAGTCTACTGATTCACATACAAATGACTCTTATGAATTGATTCTTTTAAGTGAATCAAAAGCATAAAGCATCAACAGAAATTTGACCTTATGAGCCATTAAGCCATTGAGTTATTTTAAGTGGACCAAAAACATACAGCACGACCACTGCAGCCCGATTCACAAACATACAGCTCTTATGAGTTGATTCTTTTCAGAGAATCGAAAGCATACACCCTGACCAGAAACTTAAACTATTGATTTTTATGAGCCGGTTCTGTTAAGTGGATCAAAAACATACAGCGCAACCTGTACAGCCCGATTCCCAAACAAATGACTCTTATGATTTGATTATTTTTGTTAAATCAAAAATATACAGCACCACCAGTGCAGTTCGATTCACAAACAAATGACTCTTATGAAGTGATTCTTTTTTGTAAATCAAAAATATACAGCGCTACCAGCGCAGTCTGATTCACAAACAAATAACTCTTATGAACTGATTCTTTTTGGTAAATCAAAAATATAGAGCACTTATGAGTAAATTCTTTAATAAATTGTTGGAAACGAGTTCCATCTACATCTACAAGTGCTAACTGGCCTTGACTTCCAGATTCAAACTATCGTTTTTTCTTTTTGAATATTTAACCCGTTTAATCCCAAATTTTTCCCAGACATGAAAATATCCAAATGATGTAACCCTTTGAAATAATCAACAATTATTTTATTTTATTATTATTATTATTTTATTTATTTATTTATTTATTTGGAAAAGTGTGTGAAAAATTTTGTTTTATGGTCGGTCACAATCAGGCACGTGCACAGGTAGGGCTCAACCTGTGCAGAGCACATGCCCTTTTTCCCCTTACACTCCGAAGTGCCCTTTTTTGGTGTTTTTTTTTTCTTCTTCTTCTTCTTCTTCAATAAATCAATGATATTAATCACCCTTTACGTCAGTCTGTTTTACAAATATTTAGCCAATGAAACATTAAATAGAGCTTGTGACTAAAATCTTGTTGGATCCGCTCAAACTGCCAGTAAAACCTCATAACTCACCCCTCTATCTGGACTGAATGAACTGAGATCCACAGCAGCAGTGTTTCCGAGTCCGCGGGATGTTTTTCATGTCCGCGGGCTGAAGCGATCTCAATGACGTGATATTTAGCACCTGGAATGCGATTTTTATTGGGGGATCCCCCTCGAAACGTGATTGGGCTAGTTTTGGGGCATTTTGAGCAGCAATTGGGCGGGTTTTGTTGTGTAAACCTGGCAACCCTGCACAGCAGCTGAACGAAGTCTTGCAGCGGTAAATATCTTGTTGTTTTAATAACTACAGCCTTTTCTTTACGCAAGAAACACTATGTCTATAAAGGCTCATATTTTATATATTTGAGGTGAGACAGGTGGGACCGCATTTACCATCTTAGTCATAGCCAATAGCCTACACTTAAATAGCCTGTGCAGTGACAGTAACAATTCATCTTTAATAAAATGAGATTTTGGCCAAATGTATTTTACAACAGGAAAAACTGAGCGCCCATATAGCTACAACAAACTTTGTAACCTGTTGATGAAAACGTGTTTTAATGACGGATAAAATGTACATTTGCTGGTCAAAAACCCCTTAACTGCTGTTGAGTGATCCTCGTCACCTATGTAAAATATATTTCTAAGAAATTTCTTATTTGATTTAAGATTGCTGATACACTTAATTTGTTAACATTTAATCATATTATATGGTCGCATGGGTAATTCATGTTAATATACACGTATTAGCTAGTTAGCTATTTTTTTAATCTAGCTTGTCTTCACAAGTATAAACGCAGTAAAACTTGGTTTAACTACAATTTAATACAATACTACAAGAAAATAAAACATTACAGGATCAGATCACTGTGAAATCTTTATATATATATATATATATATATATATAGGATTAGGAGGGGAGAGCTCTGGCACAATTCAAACTTTTCACTGCAACTGTACTTTTCACAATATTTTTTATTTTTTTATTTTTTATTTTTTTTCACTGCTGGCTTATTTTAGGAAAAGTGTAGTGAATAAGAGACCTTCAAGAGACCAACATCCCTGGTCCTCCACAGTATCAGGTTTTGTCAGGTATGCGGATACGTGCTGGATTTGCTATTGTAACGGCATGGCTATATATTCTTATAATCTCCTATTTTGACTGGAATTGTGTTAGACATAATTATTTAAATTATATTTCAAAATAGTTTGGCAAAAATACTTGACTCATTGCTTTACCTTCCCCTCTTCTCAATGACACACATAAACATGTTAACCAAATAATACAAATTAGCTTATAAAACCAAACAGAATAGCTATAAAAAAAAAAAAATTAAAAAAAAACCATATTCAAACACATTTTTTATTGAACTTTATGTGTAGAGAGGGACATCCCAGTGGATCACAGTGAAGTCATAAACATCTTCAAGCACATGGCTCACAGAAGACTGCTGTTGGGTAATTAGGTTTAAAGAAGCCCTGAAACCCTGTATATCTATATTATTATCATGATGGTTATTAATAGGAAATAAATCTAAAGCATTTGAGACTATTATTTTGTGTTATTTAATTTGTTTTTAAGATGTGGGGATTCAACCCCTCAACATGCCCCTCAAAAGGTCTGTGCAAGGCCCTGGTCACAATTGTGATCGGTGGGATAATGTGTGTACTGAATTAACGGTAACACTTTATTTTAGGGTCTCTTAACTAGTAGCATGCATATTACTAGAATATTAGCCATTTATTAACACTAATTAAGCACATATTAATGCCTTATTCTTTATGACCTTATTCTACATCCCTAATCCTACCCAATACCTAAACTTAACAACTACCTTACTAACTATTAATAAGCAGCAAATTAGGAATTTATTGAGGGAAAAGTCGTAGTTAATAGCGAATAAGTGTTCCCTATTCTAAAGTGTTACCGAATTAACATAGTTCTGCAGTCATAAAAATTGTTATATATCTTAGCCAAGCTATTTTAAACTCTTTGATCACATTTTAGGGTTACTATTATGCATAAAAAACCTTATACAACATTGATAGGAACACTGAGATAAAAGACAAAAAAAAAAATTAAAAATACAACCATCAACGTATTTCAAAATTCAAAATTACAACATCAACATTGTAAATTTTTTGTAACATTTGAATTTTTAATTTAGTGCAATATTTTGTCATTGCAACATTTTAGTGTAATTTTCACTAACAACTGCAATTGGATTTATATTGTATACCTAAGTTCACTGTTATCCCACCGGTCACTATTGTGACCATCAAGACGTTTACTCATTCTATGACCACGCTCAACAAAACTGAATATTTGTGAATTCATATTTTAATACTAGACACCTTAAAGATAATATGAACCAAAAATCTTTGTCATATCTTTATGTTAACATACTTTACTAGCCTTTCGTTTTGGAGCTTTGATGCAGTTTTCATCTTCTCAAGGTGCAAACAGGAAATAAACTGCTCTGGTCATATGACAATTTGCACTAATCATGTGAAACTGCACATATTTAATTGAGACACTTTATTTTTTCAATATTTGCAGGAAGTGCACTAAATCATCAGTCAGTTTTAGAACTTTACAGATGAAAACCTTTTTTATGGTCACTGTTGTGACCGGTGGGATTAAATGGGTTAAAGAATAGAGGGACACCTTAAAAAAATGTTTAAAAAAAAGTTTATGGACAGAAATATTCTCTGAACTCTGAAGTGTCATGGTCCTCTGACAGCATAATCAACTCCTCTGAATAGTTAGAGTCTTACTCAGAGCATTTGTTAAATGAATAATCCATAAATGGTATTCACATATAAAGACATTATTTAGTATTTCTGATAACCAAAAGTTTCTAAGCACTTTTTAAAAATCTTCACCGCTGCTAACGGAGTGCTGAGTAACTTGCCAGACAATTTAATAAATTACAATAAATTACAAGATGTCTATAGGAGAGCAGTTACATCTGCTGATTGTATTAAGTGTGCTGAAGGATGTGCTAACCTGTGGATTCAGAGCAAGCAGATGTCTGAGAACAGATGATTATTTTATTCTCCATGTTAGAATTTGGCCTTGATTTCCCAGTTGTAATCATGAATTGTGAAATGGATCCAGGAACAAGTTCTCTCAGATTGATATGATCTCAAAGTGCCCACTGACTCTCTTGTGGCGATGTAAAACTGTATGCTCCCATTTGAATACCACTCATAGTCCCACCTCCACAGGTCATGGTTGCTTGGATAAATAACACTGCTGTTTAATTTCCCTTACATAATATGGGTAGTCCATATTAATTAAGCCTTAAGTTGTCAAAAGTTTTTCAAGAACTTTGTGAAAGCTCATTCGCTCATTCTTAAAAAAAAAAAAAAAAAAAAAAAAAAAAAAAAAAAACAGGCATTATGAACAGGCTCAATTTGAAAAGTTGGCCCCAAAATGCTTACATTTTTACATTTTTACAAGTATTTTTAAGTCAGTGGCTACCATCAACTGTTTAGTTGCCAACAGACTTTGCTATATCTTCTTTTGTGTTCAACAGAAGGATTTCCTTTCATTTTTCATTTCATTGAATCATCTTTCCATTTTAAGACATCCCTTAATGTCTCCAAATGAAGGTTTAGTCAGAGTGAATTCAATTTGTTGTTCTCTCTCACACATAATCTAAATAAGCATTAAAATAAGTTGTGTTATGCATCTAATTATATTTTGGCCAACAATGGGGCGAACATTTGCTATGCATTATAGGATTAGTAATTTATTAAAGTGATGGCATAGGATAAGCTATTTGATTTCATCATGAGCAATATTAAAAATCCACTCACTTTATAAACAGAAGCTATTGCAGTTACATATCACAAGGGGCAGCATGGAGCAAACCAGACGGCTTGGGCCTTGATCATACTGGGCAGCTGAATGAGAAAGCCTGGCGTGGGAAGAAATGGACCTGCTGAATTTATGATGCTCTGAAATAGCCACACTCACAGCATATGGATTTGAGATTAATATTTCTTTCCCATGAATGGATGACATGCCCAAAGAAAACCAAAGAACAAAGTAAAACCACATTTACTGTATTGCACACAAAACAACATCTTTGTACATGTGGTGGGGGGGATTTGTGACAGTGATTGAGGTCTGCTGTATCTCAGAATGATTAGATCTGATGCCAAATGTGTCTTTTCTTAGTGCTGGTTTTGTTTATTAATTGATTTTCTTTTGTTTGATGTCTTGGACCATAAACAAATGCCAGTGAGACCAAATTTAGGCCATTACATCTAAAAAAAAAAAACCTTCTCATGGGGAGTGCAAGTCGATGGTAATTTCCAAATCAAACATCTTTGAACAATAACAATGTTTTCATATGATTCTCTCTCTATGCAGGCAGACAGAATCTGCAGAGTTGTTTCACATTTTGTTCAGTAAGTGTGGAGCTGTCCAGAATGGATTTAAACATGGTAAAATGCGTCTAACCGAACTGAAAATAGTACACTTTTATTGGCAGGTGAAAGCATTAGCAAATTTGCCAAAATATGTAATAAATTAGCCAAAAAAGGTCTGAGGTATAGATATTATAAACATAAACCTACAATAAAATTAGCAGACTGAATGGCTTTGTGTCAGTGATCACAAATTTTACCTTCTACAAAAACGTTTGTCCCAGTCAGTCCCGAAAGACTGTCTGCAAGTATTTGGTGTGATTTAGTGTTGTTTTAGTGAAACTGACTTGTTGTTTAGGCATCTTATATACCATCATCGAACCACTGTTAACCACCATATCATTACAAATTCGGTAAAGAAAATGTAATTAGTTGTAAGAGAAAGCAGATTCAAATCAAAAAGTGTCCCGTTGAACTTCTCCCAAAGCTTAATGAAAATCAGTGAGCCATTATTCCTCTCTCCCAAAAGTCCATGCGTCCTCAAGGCATAGGTATTCTCAAAAACTATGTTTAATACATAAAGCTGTAATCATTAACATGTTCCATTACCCTTACAAGCCAAAATTTCAAAATCAATGACTCATCAGACTGAGCCGAACGTGGTTCTGCAGTGCCACCATGTGAAATGTAGAGTAACATGTAAATGGATCTCATTAGCAGATAACAGATAGCCTGAAGAACCAGAGGAAACAAAGTCTGGATTTTCCAGGAACATGGCTTGAAATAGTTTTCAATGTCAATAAAGATTAATATTAATGTATAAAATATATTATACTAAAAATATTCAAGAACGGGTCAGCTAAAAACACTATTTTTTAAAGGAATGCAGACATGTGTTTAAAACTAGCAACTACTATATATACAGTTGCATCTCAATAAATTAGAATGTGGTGGAAAAGTTCATTTATTTGTGACCCTGGACCACAAAACCAGTCTTAAGTGTCAATTTTTCGAAATTGAGATTTATACATCATCTGAAAGCTGAATAAATAAGCTTTCCATTGATGTATGGTTTGTTAGGATAGGACAATATTTGATACAAGATACAACTATTTGAAAATCTGGAATCTGAGGGTACAAAAAAATCTAAATATTGAGAAAATCGCCTTTAAAGTTGTCCAAGTGAATTCTTAGCAATGCATATTACTAATCAAAAACGATGTTTTGATATATTTACAGTAGTAAATTTACAAAATATCTTCATGGAATATGATCTTTACTTAATATACTAATGATTTTTGGCATAAAAGAAAAATCTATAATTTTGACCCATACAGTGTATTTTTGGCTATTGCTACAAATATACCCCAGCGACTTAAGACTGGTTTCGTGGTCCAGGGTCACATTTCAGTAATTCAACTCAAATAGTGAAACTCGTGTATTAAATAAATTCAATGCACACAGACTGAAGTAGTTTAAGTCTTTGATTCTTTTAATTGTGATGATTTTGGCTCACATTTAACAAAAACAATCTCAACAAATTAGAATATGGTGACATGCCAATCAGCTAATCAATTCAAAATACCTGCAAAGGTTTCCTGAGCCTTCAAAATGGTCTCTCAGTTTGGTTCACTAGGCTACACAATCATGGGGAAGACTGCTGATCTGACAGTTGTCCAGAAGACAATCATTGACAGCCTTCACAAGGAGGGTAAGCCACAAACAGTCATTGCCAAAGAAGCTGGCTGTTCACAGAGTGCTGTATCCAAGCATGTTAACAGAAAGTTGAGTGGAAGGAAAAAGTGTGGAAGAAAAAGATGCACAACCAACCGAGAGAACCGCAGCCTTATGAGGATTGTCAAGCAAAATCGATTCAAGAATTTGGGTGAACTTCACAAGGAATGGACTGAGGCTGGGGTCAAGGCATCAAGAGCCACAACACACAGACGTGTCAAGGAATTTGGCTACAGTTGTCGTATTCCTCTTGTGCATCTTACCTGGGCTAAGGAGAAGAAGAACTGGACTGTTGCCCAGTGGTCCAAAGTCCTCTTTTCAGATGAGAGCAAGTTTTGTATTTCATTTGGAAACCAAGGTCCTAGAGTCTGGAGGAAGGGTGGAGAAGCTCATAGCCCAAGCTGCTTGAAGTCCAGTGTTAAGTTTCCACAGTCTGTGATGATTTGGGGTGCAATGTCATCTGCTGGTGTTGGTCCATTGTGTTTTTTGAAAACCAAAGTCACTGCACCCGTTTACCAAGAAATTTTGGAGCACATCATGCTTCCTTCTGCTGACCAGCTTTTTAAAGATGCTGATTTCATTTTCCAGCAGGATTTGGCACCTGCCCACACTGCCAAAAGCACCAAAAGTTGGTTAAATGACCATGGTGTTGGTGTGCTTGACTGGCCAGCAAACTCACCAGACCTGAACCCCATAGAGAATCTATGGGGTATTGTCAAGAGGAAAATGACAAACAAGAGACCAAAAAATGCAGATGAGCTGAAGGCCACTGTCAAAGAAACCTGGGCTTCCATACCACCTCAGCAGTGCCACAAACTGATCACCTCCATGCCACGCCGAATTGAGGCAGTAAGTAAAGCAAAAGGAGCCCCTACCAAGTATTGAGTACATATACAGTAAATGAACATACTTTCCAGAAGGCCAACAATTCACTAAAAATGTATATATTTTTTTTATTGGTATTATGGAGTATTCTAATTTGTTGAGATAGTGAATTGGTGGGTTTTTGTTAAATGTGAGCCAAAATCATCACAATTAAAAGAAACAAAGACTTAAACTACTTCAGTCTGTGTGCATTGAATTTATTTAATACACGAGTTTCACAATTTGAGTTGAATTACTGAAATAAATGAACTTTTCCACGACATTCTAATTTATTGAGATGCACCTATATATATATATATATATATATATATATATATATATATATATATATGTGTGTGTGTGTGTGTGTGTGTGTGTGTGTGTGTGTGTGTGTAATAGGGGTGGGAATCTTCAGGCACTTCACGATCCGATCCAATTCCGATTCTAGGAGTCACGATCCGATTCCAAAACGATTCTTGATCTACATTTTTTTCCCCAATTAATTCTTCTGCTGTGCAAATACATCTTTACAACTTTACATTTTAACCAAAATTGCAGTTTCTATGATTTTTGTTTATAGTTGGAATCTCTGTATGTCTGTATGTAGGCCTACTGCCATCTCAAAAATAGGGGTGTGAATCCTCACTGGTTTCACGATTCAATTCAATTACGATTAACATTATCAACTCAATATCACGATGCGTCACATTCTCAGTTTTCAATATTACTGCACACGGCTACATTTTCATATAAATTTTATATCAAATTTATTTTGTGCAAAATTTACTTTATTTTCTTTTATTATAAGCAGGCTACTTTAAAAAAAAATACTTATTTAAAATAAGTGTTCTTTAAGTATCCGAAAGTTTAAAAACAATAGTTATGGTTCTTTCTTTTTTCCTCAGCATTATTGCTGTTTGATTATTACTGATGGGATCATAGACAGTGGCAACTTTAACAGGCTGCATTCACACTAATGCACAGATCTATTTCGAAATATCAGATGCTTTGTACTGCTCTGAAAACTGTGTGTACATCAATTTCGTTTAAAAGTATTCGAAAATGTGAGTGCATTTAACCGCAGCCGCAATCGAGCTTCAGGACGAACAAAGCGCACGTTAAAGTCTGTTAGTACGCGAGTTTCGTGCATCTAACAGTACTGCATTCCAAACGGCAGAAATAAAAGCATATCTAAAGCATATCTAAAGAAAACACAGTGGGTGGAAGCACACACTGTCAAGCAATGTACGCGCGTCTCACAGCGCAAATTCTGTGCAATGAAGCCCGCCGCGTCTCTAGCGCACACACGTGCCATATGCGGGGGAAAAAAACCAAGCTCAGAATCGATTCAGAATCGTTGAAGAGAGAATCGCGATGCATCGAAGAATCGATTTTTTTCTCCTACCCCTAATATATAATAGTTTTCAGGGGGGGCCTATTTATGATTTCATTCTAAATCATAAATAGGCATTGGTTTTGGCTCATGTTCACAGTGTGAATCACCAGGCCTGATCTAAAAGTGTTGCGCTATCTAAATGTTGTAAATGCAGCACCCAGCTGAACATACCACAGCTAAATTACTTATCGACCCAGTGTCACATCATCCCAGCTGAGCATCATCATCAGTGCTGGTGTGCCCCAGGTTCGTATCCCAGTATCCTCAATCGCTTGCTGGAGTTCATCCAACTCCAATCAATTAAGGCTTTAACTGAGGATAGTAAATTTAGAGCGCAGAATCCAAGATACTCATTCAACCTACAAGGAACTTTCAGTAAGCTTTTATTAGACCCAAGAGGATGCGTCCAGCTCTCAAAAAAGCCTGGAGCAGTGGAATGCATTTGCCAATATACAGTGGCCCCTTAAACACTTCAGTGTCACTGCACTATATCAATGAATATCACTGCATTATTTAACAAAATTTAAGTTAAAAAAGCCTTATTTAATAATAATAATAATAATAAACAAAAAATAAAAAAAAAATCTTAAAATTTACTTTATGTAGATGTGGATGAGTTTGCTTCCTCATTATAACAGATTTGGAAAATTTAGCATTACATCACTTGCTCAGCAATGGATCCTCTGCAGTGAATGGGTGCCATCAGAATGAGAGGTCAAGCAGACTGAGAGTCAGCAACAGTTTGAAGTTAAAAAGGTCTTAATGATAGATTTGTTCATTACAAACATAGATAGATGGACATAG
This sequence comes from Spinibarbus caldwelli, assembly GCA_039654775.1. NCBI lineage: Eukaryota > Metazoa > Chordata > Actinopteri > Cypriniformes > Cyprinidae > Spinibarbus > Spinibarbus caldwelli. The sequence continues at coordinate 13,662,130 of CM077219.1, read as the reverse complement.
GTGGACTGGAGTCGTGTGGATTATTCTGAAGTTTTTATCAGCTGTTTGGACTCTCATTTCCACTGGTGAGCAAGTGATGTAATGCTAAATTTCTCCAAATCTGTTCTGATGAAGGAACAAACTGATCTACATCTTGGATGGCATTAGGGTGAGTAAATGTTCAGCAAACAGTCATTTTCGGTTTAACTACTCTTTAAACTATACCACACTCTTTGTGACCACTGTATTCTCACATATTACCAAATACAAAATCTAAATGTAGATATATTTCATGTTATATCATCATGTGGTGTGTCCACATGATCTGGACAATTAAGCTATAAAAACCAGATGGGGGGAAAAAAAAAACACATTGCTTACTTAAAACATGCAAAATATCTGTATTTATCATGTTATCTGTATAAGTCAAAGTTTTCCGCATATAAAAGTGATATTGTATAGAATTAGCTTTATGAACAGAGTGATGCAGGAGAGGAGATACATTAGGAATAACACTAGTGCCATCTAATGGAGCAGATCTGCATCCACTGCCAAGGCAAGTTCACACTGTCCCGACAAACAGCAGGAAAAACATTGCATATTTGTCTGTTGGATTGTATGTTTGGAACCATAGCTGTCTGTTTTACTCTGCTACAGTCGTTGGATTTCAGTGTTTGTTGGGGTAGCAATCTTACATTTCATATTAGCATATTATTTAATTGGTTAGATCAAATTGATTTGGAAATATGTTGTTGAAAATTTTGAAAATTCTTTAACTAAAGAACATGCCTGAGTTTTTGCAAATTCAACATTATTTCCTCCAAGCCACATTTCAGACCAAGCCACATCTTCAAGTATCTTCAGAACAACTTCAGACCAAGCCACATAAAAAAATAGCCAAATGTAGTTTTGATTTTTGCAGTTGTTACTGAATTGTACTCAAAACTTTATGTCCAAATTGGCTTGGTGTTTCACACGTTCGGATAGGCTTACCATTTCAGCCCCTAATCCAAATCCACTCAGTGGCCATCTTGGTAAGCCCCAACTTTCAGCTATTTCTAGTCAAGCACATGATCTATTTTCTGAATAAAGAAACACAGAAATCTCAGAAAGTGTTTGCCACATCAGTGTTACATGGTATAATAAATAAATAGTGCTCCTTTAACTCAAATCACACACACAAACATGTTGGGTTTCCATGTTTTAAGGAGACATTCCATAGACATACTGGTTTTTATACTGTACAAACTGTATTTTCTATCCACTCCTTACACCAAACTTTCTTAGCATTTTTAGATGACCAAAAATAAATAAATAAATAAACTCTAATGATTTATAATCAGTTTTCCACATGGTGACCAAAAAATGACCCCACAAGGACAAATTTTTTGAATATTGCCATCTTTGTAGGGACATTTTGTCTCCATAATGTACAGGTGCATCTCAATAAATTAGAATGTCATGGAAAAGTTCATTTATTTCAGTAATTCAACTCAAATTGTGAAACTCGTGTATTAAATAAATTCAATGCACACAGACTGAAGAAGTTTAAGTCTTTGGTTCTTTTAATTGTGATGATTTTGGTTCACATTTCACAAAAACCCACCAATTCACTATCTCAACAAATTAGAATACTCCATAAGACCAATAAAAAAAAAAAAAAAAAAACATTTTTAGTGAATTGTTGGTCTTCTGGAAAGTATGTTCATTTACTGTATATGTACTCAGTACTTGGTAGGGGCTCCTTTTGCTTTAATTACTGCCTCAATTCGGCGTGGCATGGAGCTGATCAGATTCTCTATGGGGTTCAGGTCTGGTGAGTTTGCTGGCCGGTCAAGCACACCAACACCATGGTCATTTAACTAACCAAACCTTGGTTTCCAAATGAAATAGAAAACTTGCTCTCATCTGAAAAGAGGACTTTGGACCACTGGGCAACAGTCCAGTTCTTCTTCTCCTTAGCCCAGGTAAGATGCACAAGAGGAATACGACAACTGTAGCCAAATTCCTTGACACGTCTGTGTGTGGTGGCTCTTGATGCCTTGACCCCAGCCTCAGTCCATTCCTTGTGAAGTTCACCCAAATTCTTGAATCGATTTTTCTTGACAATCCTCATAAGGCTGCGGTTCTCTCGGTTGGTTGTGCATCTTTTTCTTCCACACTTTTTCCTTCCACTCAACTTTCTGTTAACATGCTTGGATACAGCACTCTGTGAACAGCCAGCTTCTTTGGCAATGAATGTTTGTGGCTTATCCTCCTTGTGAAGGGTGTCAATGATTGTCTTCTGGACAACTGTCAGATCAGCAGTCTTCCCTGTGATTGTGTAGCCTAGCGAACCAAACTGAGAGACCATTTTGAAGGCTCAGGAAACCTTTCCAGGTGTTTTGAGTTGATTAGCTGATTGGCATATCACCATATTCTAATTTGTTGAGATAGTGAATTGGTGGGTTTTTGTTAAATGTGAGCCAAAATCATCTCAATTAAAAGAACCAAAGACTTAAACTACTTCAGTCTGTGTGCATTGAATTTACTTAATACACGAGTTTCAAAATTTGAGTTGAATTACTGAAATAAATTAACTTTTCCACGACATTCTAATTTATCGAGATGCACCTGTATACCTAAACCACATACACACATACACAAATGCATATTTTTAGACTATATGAAACACTTATATCTCTCTCCATTTCCAACTTTCCATCAGAAAAGTATAGCATAATATATAGTATAGTATTATTTACTACATATCATGTAGGTCATTGTTATATTACTCCACCAGAATATCTGATTTGGCAAATTGATGTAAGCATGCTAGTTTAGCTAACTTTCAATTTTTGGGGTGCAATAATAACATTTTGACTGGGTCTTTAATTGTGACCAGCTTATTTGGTCTATATATGACTATATTAGTATATATGACTATATTTTACAAACAAATAAAGAAATTGCCTATTTAAATCTTAAAAACGGGGTTGTATGATTTAATTAAGTTTAATATTTTTTATTTTAAAGCTGAGGCTGAGGCTATCTTTTGTTAGAACCTGTAATGTTATTCGGAATAAAAGTCAACATTTTCTAAACTTCACCACATTTTATACGTAGTGGGCATTTTATGTCAGTTTTACCTGCATTTCACCCTATGATTCCGAAAATTGAATTTTCCTAATCGGCAATTTCCGTCAGCCTTCGGCCCTTGTCGTAAAGTATGTATTTGAATCGGCCGTGTTCGGGCATTTCCGGATTCACCGATAACGGTTGGAATGTTCAAATCTTCGATGCTAGTTTTGCTACTTCTGGCCTGGAGTGGATACTGAGCTAAGAAAGCAACTGAAGAAGGAGCAAAGAAACCAAAAAAGGAGGTGAAGAGGAGCCTGGCTACGGAATGACGGTGTTGCAGGAACCTGTCCAGGTATTTGAGCTAAATGTTAAAGCGCTCTGTTGGAGACCCAGTTGCGGGAGAAGACTTTTATCCAGCGCGAGAGACCGGATGATTGAGCGCTGCTACACCGCGGCCTCAGTTAGCAGCTAATGCTAACGGCCTCTGCCCTTTACCTCACGCAAAACCTGCCCTTAAACATACCACATATTGCTTTTATTTTAATTTACAATAGCTGATTTAATAAACCCATTGCTTGTCAACTAGGGACAGTTTGTTTGTTGATAGTTTTCAAGGAAGCTAATGTGTTGTCTTGCAGGTTAGCCAGCTACCTGATTTATTGTGATTTTTTTTTTTTTATTGGGATAGTGATATTTTATTTCGACGCTTGTGTGAAAATATTAGCAGGGTTGAACATAATTAAAAATCGTGAAATTTAATGTTTACAGAGATGGCTGGTATTCACAAACACGCAATATGTGAAGAGTAACACAAACCAGTGTATTTGAAGAGATTTGATGCATTAGCAATACTGGACCTGGTTAGTTGTCTGATATATAATCTACATAAACATATAACATATAATTGCTTTTTAATGTTGGATTTTTAAATTTACAAGTCATGGTGTTTAATGGGCCAACAAACGTCAAAGTTTGTGGGTTTAATAAGTCTTTGTCAAATACCAGCTAGCCAACGGTTCATCGAGCACACCTGCTAAACCTGTGTGTGTCTGTCAGGCAAAAACAGCAGACATCAGTTCCGATGTATCTACAACGTATACACATTGGCTGTGTCTCAAAGCAAGAACGAGCTACTTAACTAGACAATATTTTGGGGCGTACAGTGCATCTCATCTGTCAGTCAACATCATCTGGTTTCCCTCCTTGTCTTCAGCCTTTGTATATACTGAAATCGTTACCCATTTCCTAAAACTGTGATCAAGACGTGACTAAATGACAGCAGATAATTTAATATACATTATATATGTAAAAATCTCCGCAATCAGAATCATTGTTTATATGGGAGGGGAGCCCATTTCATTTGTATTGTTGATGGTCAGAAGTGTATACTTGCTGTCAGGTGGTAATAAAATCATTAACCATAATTCATCAAGTGCTATGGTTTATTATTGTTGTGACGCATGCTCCTTTTAGTCAGCTCTAAAAGGGATGAAGGTAACAGCAGTTCTGTTTTGGTCCATAGGCTGCTGTCTGGCATGCTCTGAACCACTACGCCTACCGAGATGCAGTATTCCTGGCAGAGAGACTCTATGCTGAGGGTAATTGCACAAATCGTCCTCCATACAGGCAGAAAACATCCTCAATTTCCCCTCATCTTTCAGAGCTGGCATTGCATTAAAACAAGTTTGTGTGACTCAAAATGGAAGCTGATATTTTTAATGATTTTAGCCGTCAAGATAAACTGTTTAAAGTAACTTTCGCTGCATGCATTGTTGTTTTTAAATCCTGAATTTAAATTTATACAGGGTTTCTGCAGGTCTTAAAAAGTCTTAATTCACCTTTCCACAAATTAAAGCCTAAAAAGATCGAAGAAGAAATCCTTAAATTCATAAGGTCATGGCATTAATTGTTGCATGCACTGCAAAACATGAATATCTTCCTCAGTATTTGTATTTTGTTTTACAATACAAATATATAAACATCCTTAAATCAAGATACATTTATTTAAGATGCAAATTGGAAATATGAAGTCTTGTTTTCTGAGAAACTGAACAAAATAATTTTAAGAAAGTTATAATGCTTTAAACAAATGTCGGGTATAGGGGTGACCCTGACTAAGGGCCTTCGTAGTTGAATCGGAATTTTCGAATCTTACTGATAGTCGAATCATACGTTTGGGGGCGGGGGCAAAATACATTACCAAGAGTCAAGTCAGACATTCGACAGTCACAATTACTGACTTTAACACACAGGGAAAATGTGTTACGGACCCCTCGCAGATACAAAAATAATGTTTTATGTTTTGATTAAAAGATAGCATTAAACGTAAGCGAAATCCTAAGGATTCACAACATTTTTTACAATAGTGCTCTCATTATAACATTATGTATATGACAGGTTATTAATGTTCTGCATTTCTGTTTTGAGCTGCTCGCGTTGTAGAATGAAGCATTTGATAGCAGATTTTTAATCAATGGGACTTAACTCATCATTTATCTCATATAGAATACGCTTCATTATTTGTACAACATAATGTTATATTACGACTAAGTTGTAGGCTATCTGCATGCTCTGAATGAACTCCTTTAGTGGACGCGTTCTTCACACAACAACGTGCAGAAACACGGCAACTAAACTCTAAAAATTCACAGTGTTTTATTATAATAGTGTTCGCATTATAATGTTATGTATATGACAGTCCCAGTCATAGTTATTAATATCCTGCATTGTTGTATGTACTGCTCGCGCTGCGTGCTGAAGAGAATCTAATCACCATTACTACAATGAAGCGCTTTACTGCAGCACAACTCAACCAAATGCATCTTATATGAGATAAATAATATATACACAATATAGCCTATATAAACCGGCTGAAATGTTTTGAAATCACTTGTACCCTACCTGATCGAAAAAATCCAATCTTTCACTCTGCCTGTCAATTTGAGTCTTGTTAAAGATTTAAATCCCAGCTGCCAAAATGCTCCTCTGTCGGTCGTAGATTATGGAAAGTGAAACTTAAATCTATAGGGGTGGTTGGATTTATTCAGGCATGTTAAAATATTTATTTAAAGCTTCCTTCTTTTCAGGTAGGTACAGTAAAAAAATTATTTCCATACTCTAGTGGTTGGGAGCAGAGGTATTCAAGCCATAAGCTTTTTTTTTTCTTGAGATCTGTTGGAAGTTGTATTTGCAAATTTTGAAGCATTTTAATAATACAAGACAAGACATGTACAAGATATTTACATTTAGAAAGCATACTGATGAATTGCATTCCATTCCATTTATTCCTTACATTTTCTTTGCTTGGCCTTATATTTAGCTTCCTCTGAATTTTCTTTTCTTCTCACCTATCAGTCCATTCAGAAGAAGCACTCTTCCTGCTGGCTACATGCTACTACCGTTCAGGGAAGGCGTACAAGGCCTACCACCTCCTGAAAGGACACAGCTGCACCACACCACAATGCAAATACCTCCTCGCCAAGTGCTGTGTGGAACTGAGCAAGTATGGATGACTAATTATTCCCCAACTAATCATAACTCATGACTCATCATCATCATATCCCAGTGCCTATATCTATGTTTATCTCTTCCAAAAGCTTAACGTAAGGGCTGTTACTATACAGGAGTGAAATTTCACAATACTCAATACCTCACAATCATAGCGATATTCAAATGCAGTTGCTATATTTTATTATCATATATATAAAAAAAACAAAATGTAAATATTAAATAGAAATATTAACTATTTTAAAATCAAGTATTTCTCAGCTAAGTATTTCTTAAGGTTTTCCAATTATTTGACTATTATTTTTGTGCTGCCTTGTTTAATATTAATGATATAATAGGCAGCAGCAGGTGTCATGGTGCAGTTATACAGCATTTTGTTCTGCTTGTAGGCTTTCACTTAAGACAGAGTGACTATGATTACATTTACTTCTCCAAGACAAGCATTTTACCATTATGAAATATGTATGTGGCTTTTGAAAGCAGCCACCTGTCATTGAGAGAGTGAGGCAGTTTTACGTACTACCTATACTGTAGAATGTGTCTTTACTTTAATATTTAATTAGAGTAACTTTTGACATCCCTACCTGAGAACAATGTAATGTAATACAAGAGGATATTAGTCATAAGAATGAGTGGGATTTAAAACTATAAATCTTATTAGCCATGAATACTATGGCAGGCAGGAGTAGCTTCACATTTGTTCAAGATTGGCATCACAGTTATTGTCATCTTATGAATTTTATTACAAATTTCTTGCAGTTTTGATTTACCTGTGTTTTTCCTCCATCAGGTTGGCAGAGGGAGAGCAGATCCTGACTGGAGGAGTCCTGAACAAACAGAAGAGCCAAGACGACATCATTACTGAGTTTGGAGACTCGGCCTGCTTCACTCTGGCTCTGCTGGGGCAAATCTACTGGTATGTTGAGCTTGTTTGGCTACTTACCTTCACCTGCTGAAATCAATGAACCTTAGTGAATATACGAAAATATCTGCTTTGCAGTTGTTTCTGGAAAGAGCCGCTAGTGAGAGGCTGTGTTTAATTTGTTGGATGAAGCAGGCTGGTACCAAAGCTCTTTATCTGTAATGGATTTAGAGGCAGACAGAGCTTTTTTGAGTATTTGGGTTTGCACTTCTGTAAAGCAGCGCTCCGTTACTGTGAGAGATTGCTTTAAGAGTTGTGAATTTCTTCTGGTAAGGTGGCAAGTTAAAAAAGCTTTTCTTTTTTTCTCATAAGAGAGAGAAAACTCTTTGTTCATGTGCTTATAACCAAGAGAACAATCCCTTTTGGGGATGTGGACTTTCCAACACAACTAGGACTAAATTTGTAATGTTTGCATTTTGACTGCAGTACACCTCCATAGACATTGAGTTTGTTGTGGTATTGCTCTCACTGTTTGTTTGGGTTTCTTCATGACTGTAAATATGACATTTTCCTTCAGCCAGTGATCCATTGTCATTTACATTAAATCATTGTTTTCCTTGTCTAAGGTTGTTGTTAGATGTTGAAGTTGTGATTTCTGTTCATATTTTTCAGCCTCTTGTATATTTTGACAGAAAATCACATTTTCAGTGGCTAAAATTTTGATGATCATGCACAAAACCAATACTACTTTCTTGGTCCCTGCAGCAAAACAGATCGGATAGCAAAAGGAGCTGAATGTTACCAAAAAAGCATGAGCCAGAACCCTTTCTTATGGTCTCCATTTGAGTCTCTGTGTCAAATCGGTGAGTTCCTTTCTCATTATTAATTAGGGTCATCATAAGAACTTCATCCAAGCTGTGCAGTTACAAGACTCCCTGAGGAGAAGATGCCTGATAATGTGATTTTAAACTCTGCTCTCTGTGCTACAGGGGAGCGACCGGATCCAGAGCAGATCTTTAGATTGACCTCCTTGCAGAATTTCAGTGGAGGCAGCGGCATCCCCCCTCCGCCCATCAGCCCTGCACACACACCTAGTAACAACATGGGACACAGACAAGTTGACACCGTCCTAATGGAGACCCCACAGGACACTTTGGTATGTCCTTTTTTTCATGCATTTTTTTGTGTTTTATAGGGAGATATGTATGTGTGTGAAGTAAATGAGGTGTTGTATATTGGCATTGTTTTTCTTCTCTCTCTAAAGGAGCTAAACCGGCTCAATCTAGAATCCTCTAACTCAAAGTACTCCCTGAATACGGACTCCTCTGTGTCCTACATCGACTCCTCCGTCATCTCGCCAGACTCTGTGCCACTGGGCACCGGTGTCTCACTATTATCCAAACAGGTGCAAAACAAACCCAAGAGCGGCCGATGTCTGCTGGGGAGCACGGCCACACTCAGCCCCCTCACACCAAGGTAATGACCATCGATCACTAAGTGTGTCGTACCTCACATTTAACCGTGCATGAGGCTTTCTTAATGTAGTACTTTTTTACTTATACAAATTATGGATGTGATGATTTGGCACTTATGTTTTCATTCTAGTAATCTGTCTATTTAAAATTGTGTAGTTTTGGAATTTTGCCTCTGGAGCCGAGCCCGGGAGACCCAACGTACCTGCAGAATTACAGTCACAGTGGAAGTGGGATGGAACCACCTCCTCCACCTGGCCCTCCGAAGAAGGTAAGCCTCCTTTATTTCTAGCAGCTTGCTATTAAAGTACTTTCACAAGACTTCTATTTTCGTGAGGCTTGTATTTTTCTCTACGCTTTTTTATAATTGTGTTTTTTCGTTAGTCTTGTAACATTGACCAAGGTTTATTTCACCAGAAAAAAAAGAGTAATGTAGTTTAGTTTTTATACCCTTTTTAGTACACCTGTTTTTATTACTGTAACATTGAAGTCCCCATGAAATCAAAATTGAAGTTTTTTTGGCTTTTAGTATGAATATGTTAGCCTTAAGTTTAACTATAATCTAGTCTGCACCAAAACAATGACAAAATTCGCATTTACAAGATATAGGGTAAACGTACCCATTAAGCACACTTCCATTTTTGAGCTCAGATTATAAAAAAAACAAAAAAAACAATGTATTATCCTACTTGATGCCTTAACCAACTGATGTTTGTTACTACATACCTACTGTAATTTCAAGTCAATTAGATCATTGCACACTGAGATATGGGTCTCCATGTGTTCACACTGTCTGGCGGCCATTTTGAAAGCTGTCTGAAAACTTTCACCAAAAGAGTAGCTAATTAAATGTGCATTTTTTTTTAGATGTTTAAGCCTTTATTTTGGGTAAGTTTCACTACTTACTGTAAAATTAAGAGATTAATGTTCAGTCTTTTGCATATTATAACCTGGAACTTGGATGTGGGAAATAATTACAGTTAGATCCAAAAGAGAGTTTTAGCAACATAGCGCAGATACCACAGAACACAGTTAGTTGACTAGCTGTATAAGATTGTGTGCTACGCTAATATATTACTTCACAGGCATTACTGGCTTGTACTTTTAAATCCATAATATTATAAATTGACAGTTTATGGCTGGTCTGTGGTTTTACAGTGCTGTAATTTTTAAAGATTTCATATTATTGTAAGGTGAGCTTAAAGGGTGCACTATTATGAAAGTCTCACCGCTTCAGTGTGACATCAATAAGAAAAAGTATAATTACACAGATATTGTTAATGATAGTTGTTCATATTAAAATATGTATGAACTTAATACATGACCTAGATCATTTATTTTGCAAAATCTTGTCATTTTAATAAATATTACATGAAATTTCTTAAAAATTGTCGCTGCTCCCATTAAGCTCAGTGTGCTCTCTTTAAGCTCTTCCACATTGAACATCTATGTAAATACAGTGGGGCAAAAAAAAAGTATTTAGTCAGCCACCAATTGTGCAAGTTCTCCCACTTAAAAAGATGAGAGAGGCCTGTAATTTTCATCATAGGTATACCTCAACTATGAGAGACAAAATGAGAAAAAAAAAATCCAGAAAATCACATTGTAGGATTTTTAAAGAATTAATTGGTAAATTCCTCAGTAAAATGAGTATTTGGTCACCTACAAACAAGCAAGATTTCTGGCTCTCACAGACCTGTAACAACTTCTTTAAGCGGCTCCTCTGTCATCCACTCGGTACCTGTATTAATGGCATCTGTTTGAACTCGATATCAGTATAAAAGACACCTGTCCACAACCTCAAACAGTCCAACTCCAAACTCCACCATGGCCAAGACCAAAGAGCTGTCAAAGGACACCAGAAACAAAATTGTAGACCTGCACCAGGCTGGGAAGACTGAATCTGCAATAGGTAAGCAGCTTGGTGTGAAGAAATCAACTGTTTTCTAACAATTATTAGAAAATGGAAGACATACAAGACCACTGATAATCTCCCTCGATCTGGGGCTCCACGCAAGATCTCACCCCGTGGGGTCAAAATGATCACAAGAACTGTGAGCAAAAATCCCAGAACCACACGGGGGGACCTAGTGAATGACCTGCAGAGAGCTTGGGACCAAAGTAACAAAGGCTACCATCAGTAACACACTGCGCCGCCAGGGACTAAAATCCTGCAGTGCCAGACGTGTCCCCCTGCTTAAGCCAGTACATGTCCGGGCCCGACTGAAGTTTGCTAGAGAGCATTTGGATGATCCAGAAGAGGATTGGGAGAATGTCATATGGTCAGATGAAACCAAAATAGAACTTTTTGGTAAAAACTCAACTTGTCGTGTTTGGAGGAGAAAGAATGCTGAGTTGCATCCAAAGAACACCATACCTACTGTGAAGCATGGGGGTGGAAACATCATGCTTTGGGGCTGTTTTTCTGCAAAGGGACCAGGACGACTGATCCGTGTAAACGAAAGAATGAATGGGGCCATGTATCGTGAGATTTTGAGTGAAAACCTCCTTCCATCAGCAAGGGCATTGAAGATGAAACGTGGCTGGGTCTTTCAGCATGACAATGATCCCAAACACACCGCCCGGGCAACGAAGGAGTGGCTTCGTAAGAAGTATTTCAAGGTCCTGGAGTGGCCTAGCCAGTCTCTAGATCTCAATCCAATCGAAAATCTTTGGAGGGAGTTGAAAGTCCGTGGAGTTGAAAGTCCGACAGCCCCAAAACATTACTGCTCTAGAGGAGATCTGCATGGAGGAATGGGCCAAAATACCAGCAACAGTGTGTGAAAACCTTGTGAAGACTTACAGAAAACGTTTGACCTCTGTCATTGCCAACAAAGGGTATATAACAAAGTATTGAGATGAAATTTTGTTATTGACCAAATACTTATTTTCCACCATAATTTGCAAATAAATTCTTTAAAAATCCTACAATGTGATTTTCTGGATTTTTTTGTTTCTCATTTTGTCTTTCATAGTTGAGGTATACCTATGATGAAAATTACAGGCCTCTCTCATCTTTTTAAGTGGGAGAACTTGCACAATTGGTGGCTGACTAAATACTATTTTGCCCCACTGTACTTCATAAACAGACTTTAAATATTAACTGATGGTTGTCACTTTAAGTTAATCTTTATAAAATGATTAATAACTTATTTTAACAGTTTTAAGATAACAAAATCTAGACGTAACTATAGTTTATGCCCAAAGATGAAAGAGGCATGTCGTCCATTCAAAGAAGGAGCCATTAGAAACCTGTCGCATCTGTCCAGGAAAAAAACAACTAAAGGCTGGAATACACCACACGACTTTTAAAATCTGAACAGATTTTTAAAACACCAGGCATCATATACTTACTGACTTTGTAAATAGTCACAAAGGAAAACTGGCCATGATACACTAAACGACTGAAGATCACACACTAGCAGACTTTAAATTCCTTCCGATTACAACAAACTCGCATAGAAATGTGTGCATTGTTGCTAGGAGACGTGTGACAAATGAAAACAATGTGTGTTATGAAATAGGCTGAAAATATCAAACATGTTTTTACTCCGACTGGATGGAATCAAAGTCTGAAGATGAAAAAATCGGAGTCTGTGACCATCATACACTATTGCGATTTTTCTATGGAATCAGTCAGCTCAAATCTGACTGGCTTTGACCTTTGGCAACTAGCATCAACTTCTCCAGATTGTGAATCGGGGGAAAATCGGGACAAAAATCGTGTAGTGTATTCCAGCCTTAAGAGACTATAGATAAGTTGACATCCATTTAATAAGAGGCTTCATAATAAGGCTAGTTTCTGTGTTCATCCCCATGAATGAAATTTTATTGGTTTGTTTTAATAGATTTTTGAATATATGTTATTTAGCTGAATGTGGACTAGTCTAGATGTTGCAGTGTGCTTAAATGACACTTCACTATGAATATATAACTGATCAAATTGAATGCCTTGTTGCTTGATTTTAGTGTTCTGATTTTTTGTGATTGACTTTATACCTTCAAATAAAACATTTTTCAATTATTCTTTAAAAAGGTTGTTTAAAATAAACAAGAATTTTTAATAAAACATGATGTGAGCTTAATGGGAAAAGGGGTGTGCTTAAAGGGTACAAACATGTACCCATTAAGCACAGCCAGACTTTTTGAATTTAATTATGTATATCTTAATTGAAATGCTTTTGTCATTTAAAATAAAATGAAATATTTTTGTGTGAGAGATTAATATTTTATTTTAACATAACTTCTTGTGCTGAAACCGATATCTTTTGTACTAAAAATGTCTCAATGTAGATTTTGGTGAGCTTAATTGGTACGTTGACCCTAAGCATTCAAAACTTACAGTTTCTCACTTCCGCCAATATGGATCAATGATTTTGAAGACATCACCCTGCACCTCAGCTTCTCATCAAACTTTCTGTCCAATCAAATGCTCTCTAGAATCCGAAGCGTCCCGCCACCTACACTATAGATTCTGAAGCTGCGGCTGAAATCGGTCACTTGCTCACAGAATTAGTATTTTCTGCAGGGTGAATGGCATGTAGTGCACTATATAGGGGATAGGGAATGATTCAAACAGTGTAAATATGCTTTCCCTTGGGGCGAATGAAGTCTGGTTTCACGCTGTGTCATGCAAATCGTCGCAAAGCGCGCACAGTCTGCTCCGATCCAGAGACATGATAACGTGGAGCGGATCATATGCGTGAATCGGGGCAGACCACAAAACGTATCAGACCCATTTGAATTCTACACTGAATGCTGTTTTTTTTTATAGCAATATGGATGAGATTGTGGCTGTCATATGCTGTCAAATGCGGCTTTACCGAGCTCAACGGCTCTGGTCCAAACTGTGATATAGACGAAACGCTATTGGCTATTTAAAAAAAAAAAAAGGGGTGGGACTGCTTGATATGTCCCGTCCTGTCTTCCTGTTTCAGTTGAAATTACATCAACACATAGAACGACGCTGTGTGTTTCAAAGCACTTCAGTGGACCTTTAAGACTTTGTATGTGAAAGACCTCCTTTTTTTTTTTTTTTTTTTTTTTTTTTGTTTGGCTAACCCTTGGTTACGGAGTTAATTTTAGCAGAGTGGGGCAGGTTTTTGATACAAAAAAGGTGTTGATGTGTACTTTCTATGTAAATGTGACTTTGCAGCTTTTTTCTTTAAATTGTTTGGGTTAGTCTTTCTACTAGGGCTGCAAAAAACGATTATTTTGATAATCGGTTAATCTAACGATTATTAGAACAATTAATTGACTAATTGCCGATTATTTCACTGGTTAATCAATAGAATTTGATTGATTATTCAGCTCTTGCAATTAGTTAAAATACTGTTATATATATATATTCTAACAAATAAATAAAAGGTAGACTAATCACTTCAGCTTTTGGAAATCATATTATATAATTACAATTATTATACAATTAATTTATACAAATAAATATATTTGGCACACAAAATGAGATGACACAGAGAAACCTTCTTATTTACCATTTAATTACTGTATGAAAAAGTAACTGAATGACACATCATTCTGCCTAACATCTCCTTTTGTAAGTATATAATATGGATAAGAAACAAAATAAAGGTAAGTGTTATTTTTGGATAAACAATTTTATTCACAATATACACTACCAGTCAAACATTTTTGAACAGTAACATTTTTATTGTTTTTTTTTTTTAAAGAAGTCTCTTCTGCTCATCAAGCCTGCATGTATTTGAGCCAAAGTACAGCAAAAACAGTAAAAGTTTGAAAGATTTTTACTATTTCAAATAACCGTTTTTTTATTTGAATATATTTTAAAATGTCATTTATTCTTGTGATTTCAAAGCTGAATCTTTAGCATCATTACTCCAGTCACATGATCCTTCAGAAATCATTCTAATATTCTGTTTTGCTGCTCAAAAAAACATTTATTATTATTATTATTATTATTATTATTATTATTATTATTATGATGATGATGATGATGATGATGTTGTTAAAAACAGCTGAATAGATTTTTTTTTTCAGGTTTCAATGGTATACAATGGTATAGTGTATAATTATTTTAGATAAATGCTGATCTCTGGATCTTTATATTCATCAAATAATCCTGAAAAAAATGTACTCGGCTGTTTTAAATACTACTACTACTACTACTACTACTACTACTAATAAATGTTTCTTGAGTAGCAAATCAGCATATTAGAATGATTTCTGAAGGATGATGTGACACTGAAGACTGGAGTAATGATGCTGGAAATTCAGCTTTGATCACAAGAATAAATTACATTTTAAAATATATTCAAATAGAAGTTATTTTAAATCGTAAAAATATTTCACAATATTACTGCTTTTGCTGTATTTTGGATCAAATAAATGCAGGCTTGGTGAACAGAAGAGACTTCTTTATAAAACATTAAACATCTTAACGTTACCGTTCAAAAACTTTTGACTGCTAATCTCTCTTAAAATACCTTACTGGGTTATGATAATCAAAACAGTCCTGAGCTAGATTAAGCTTTGATCTCTGCAAACCAAACTAACTTATCACTTTAATGAAATATTTAATAATAATGTTTAATACCGTAAAACTGCTTGATTTAAGGTATTGCATAAAATACTATAGATGTGACGTGAATGCTTTACTGAGCTCGTGCAAACATCCATATCGGTGTAATAAGATGCATTTTTAACTGCTGCTCTCACACCGCTGTGATTTTTATTTTTTTTTATTTTTTTAAATTTTTTTTGTGTGTGTTTCATTATTGAGAGGAAAACGCGCATAATTTACATATCCAAATGCCATTCGGTTTGGCTTGGGTGCGTTTGCTCTGAAGCAGCGTTGTCTCTTCTTCTCTTGAATTACATCCAGGAGGGCTGAATTACAGTCTTGCGCTACAGCGCCACACTGGTCAAACAACATTATTGCAGGCTCTTACATTTGGTCATATGAGATCAAACGACTACTCGACAACAAAAATATTTGTCGACAATTTTTTTTATTGTCGACGTTGTCGATAATGTCGACTAATCGTTTCAGCCCTACTTTCTACATTTAATTAAATGTTTAAATGGTCTTGGTTAAGGTCCTTGCACACTGAGTCTGAAATTTTCGTATGCGTTTTTTCATATTCGTCATTCTAAAAATTCGTCATGCACAGAAACCTTGCACATTGAGTCCGATGCGTATTAATTCATCCGTTGCGAAAAAATTCGCAAAACAATACTACATGGAGTCTTCAAGCAGTGAGAATGATTTTGTTGTCCCCTCTCTTAAAAAGAGAAAAAGAAAGAGGAAATATTGGGTCTGTCCAATTATGAGATAGTGTAGAGACGAAGGAGCGTTCTACCTCCTTATTAAGGAGCTGCGGGATTATCGCGGGCGATTCAAAGTTTACTTCAGGATGTCAGTAAACTTTGATGCTTTGCTAGCGATACTGGAGCCACATATTAAAAAGACCACCAATTTCAGTGAACTCAGTGTGCAAGGACGCTTTGTGCTGGGAGACGAAGTGGGTGAACTTCTCAGACGCAATTCTGGATTTTGGCGTTCGCTTGTACGGTGGCTCTGAACTGTCAAAACACCTCTCAAAATGCTTGCTACGGATGCGAAAAATGCAGAAAATCGAACCCGTTCCGAATTTTTTATGACAGATGAAAGTTTTAGAGGCAATGTGTAAACGTGTTTGACACAACGTGAGGCCGTATTTATTTTTAACGTACGAATTTCGGTTTCAGTGTGCAATGACCTTTAGTCTTCACATTTAATTCAATGTGTTATGTTTCTTTGTAATTAATTGTGAAGTTTACTAGCAAGAAAATTGTCTCTACAGCTTTTATTTCACTGTAGTACATTGAACTACTATTCTGTGTCCCATTTATAATAATAAAAAACTGTCTAAATAAAATCTTCAAAATTGGATTTATGGAAGGCTTTGTAAAAAAAAAAAAAAAAAAAAAAAAAAAAGTTTTACTAGACAGAAATTGTCTTTATATAATCAAATTGTTAATGATAAATAATGTCTTTTAAAACAAGATTTTTTTTGCCATTTCAGACCGTCAGTAGAATTAGCCAAGTGGGGACGAAGTCAGTGTTTGCACAGAGTGGCAACAGCAGAGAGGTCATTTCAAACCCTTTCAACCAAACTCAGACCACTGCCCCACAGACCAGGTACATGTCACCACACATTTCTACAGGCAACTCATGGCTATGATAATGGCTTCTGATGACATCTCGTTCTGCTTTGTAGTACTACACCACAAGTGCTGAGCCCAACCATTGCTGCTCCCCCAAATGTGCAGCCACGGCGGAGCTCAAGACTCTTCACCAGTGCCAGCTCCACTGCCAAGGTACTGTCTTTATACACTTGATAAGATTTGCAAAAAAATCCTCAACCGGAGTTTTATTAACACTTTTATTGATGGAATTGAACAGGAGAACAGTAAAAAACTGAAAATGAAGTTCCCCACCAAGATTCCTAACCGAAAGACCAAAACGAAAATGGGTAAGGGAGGAATCACCCCATCTAACCTGAATGAGAGCATCGAGATCCTCAAGCTTGATTCTTCCATATCGGAGGGAAAAGGCAACATCAGCTCACCGCAGTTCCAGGCTTTTAATCTACAAAAGGCTGCTGCAGGTATTTGAGATTTGCTGTTTTTTTAAAGATGTATTTGAGGAATAAAATAAAATCAGTTGCAATCAAAACATGCATTTTGAAAATTTAACTCCCTGAAAATGTCAGCAAAACTGTGAAGCAGGTTCTTGAGTTTGTTTCCTCTGTTTTGTTCAGATGGGCTGATGACGTTGATGAGGGATATTGGGAGAGGCTATCTTGCTCTCTGCTCTTACAACTGCAGAGAGGCCATTAATATCTTGAGTCAGCTGCCTTCACACCACTACAACACAGGCTGGGTGCTGGGTCAGATCGGACGAGCTCACTTTGAATTGGCTGAATACATGCAGGTGAGTCGGAGCTGCTGAAATTGAAGGCATTCAAGAATTTATTAATGGTATAAAATGGAGACAAGAAATCATTCAAACAGTGAATTGCAGAAAAGAAAAACAAGACTGTGTCTGTTTAACCAGGCGGAGAGGATTTTCTCAGAAGTCCGGCGTATTGAGAGCTATCGAGTGGAAGGTATGGAGATCTATTCCACAACACTCTGGCATTTACAGAAGGATGTGGCACTTTCCGCCCTATCTAAAGATCTCACTGACATGGACAAAAACTCACCAGAAGTACGTATCTCAGAGTAATATAGCAAATGAGCAGAGTTTACAGACCTTGAATGCTTTTTCTCATGGTTTATTTCTTCCTCTCTCTGTGTCCAGCCCTGGTGTGTAGCTGGTAACTGTTTCAGCTTACAGCGGGAACATGATATAGCCATTAAGTTCTTCACCCGGGCCATCCAGGTGGACCCCAGCTTTGCATACGCATACACACTATTAGGGCATGAACTAGTTCTCACAGAGGAGCTGGAGAAAGCCTTGGGCTGCTTCCGCAATGCTATACGCCTCAATAAACGTCACTACAATGCCTGGTACAGTTCATGCTCTACTCTTTGGCTTTGGAAATGAGACACTACGTTAGATGAAGCTGTGTAAAATGAAATGTTCATTTTATTTTGCCAGTATTAGTTTAAATGACAAAAACCACCTGTCATTTTAACAATAAGGAGGCTCAATGTTTCTGTCTGTTATGCTAGGTACGGCTTGGGAATGATTTACTACAAGCAGGAGAAATTTAACCTAGCCGAGATTCATTTCAAGAAAGCTTTGAGCATCAATCCTCAGAGCTCTGTGCTGCTTTGTCATATTGGAGTGGTGAGTAAATCTAATGCAGAGAAAATAATGTTAATCTTATTATTTATTTGCCTATGAGTTAGGTAATGCCAGACTAGAATATATGTACTTGTTTGTTAAAAATTTTTATGCTTGAATTGTTGCATTGCTACATCTTCATGTCCTTTCTCATGTGCTCCATATCAGGTTCAACATGCTTTGAAGAAATCAGACCATGCACTGGAGACCCTCAACAGAGCCATTAGCATCGACCCCAAGAACCCGCTATGCAAATTCCATAGGGCCTCTATTCTCTTTGCCAATGAAAAGTACAAGGTACTCCCCATCTTGTACCATGATGTTGACATCAGTCAGTCAGGATTCTGCATTTTTTTTTTTAAGGGCTTCTACAAAAAGTCTTAACTCTTGCTTTCACAAATTAGGGCCTCAAAAGGTCTTAAATTGCAGCAGAAAGTCTTAAAGTGCCCCTATTATGGGTTATGAAAGGTTCATATTTTGGTTTTGGGAGTCCCTAACAACAGGTTGACATGCATGCAAGGTCAAAAAACACTTTCATTTTCTTATAATATGCATTTATTTTTACCTTATTTGCTCAATGACTCCCAAACGATTCGTTCAGCGATTCATTTTTCCAAACCCCTCCTTTGCGTGACACTAATCTGCGGTGATTGGTCGATTTCATTTAAAGCGGTGTTGCGGCACCTAGTGGCAAAGAATGAATTTACATTTTCATTCAGACCAACGCGAAAATCAAGTTTTCCCAGGTCTGTGTGTGTAACAAGTGGGCGGTCGGTATGCTAATGTTTCATTTTGACCTCATCATAAAACGGCTTGGGATTCGTTTTAAAAACAACTCGTTTCAATGATTCAGAGTCGACTCTTTCTTTGGAGAGACAATAACATTATACACGATGCACTTTCCGATTTAAAACTTTGCAGGATGTTTTCATTCACTTAGAGCTGTTACACATTGCATGAAATGTAATTTTCAAAAATCCATAATGGGGCACTTTAAAGTCATGGCATGAAATGTTTCTTGCATTGCAAAAAAATGAACATCTTCCTCAGTATTTTTGTTTTCAAATACAAATACATTTATATACATTTACTTGAGATGCAAATTAAAGATATGAAGTCTTTTTTTTTTTTTTTTTGAAAAACAAAATTGAATTGACAAAAAATTGACTAAATTGAATACGTTTCTGCTTAAAACAAGAACAAATATCTTGATTTAAGAATGTTTGGACATTTGCACTAGAAAACAGGACAAATACAGAGGAAGAACATCAATGATCAGAATGTAAAGGTAAAGATATTTTCATATTCTGGTGGTTTGGAGCCATAAGCTTTTTTTCTGAGATCTGTTCGAAGTTGTTTTTCGAAACTTTGAAGCATTGCTGATACAAAACATTTACATTTAGACACCATATTGATGTCTTCCAATGAATTTATTCCTGGAATTTTCTTTAATTGGTCTTAAAAAGTCTTACATTTACCTTCATAAAACCTGCAGAAATACTCTTTATGAAATAAATGTAGCATTTGGACCAATCAGACACACAACTATTTGTTATATTTAACAAATAATCTCTAATGCCCCCCTCACCCAACCAAAGGGCCAACTATGAGGGTCTGTGGGCTCTTCCTCCGAAATGCATCTAACACCTCAGAAAGGCAGAACAGGCCTCTGGTTCCATGGCAACCAATCTGACAACACTAGTTTTATTGCTCAAAGGAATGCGGTCAGAGCAACTCACACTTCATTTCAACTTAGGAAAGACACATTATGCCATAAAAATGGACTCTTCTCTAATTAATTCATAGAAAAACCTTTCTTTGAATGAACACACATATCCTTCAGGTCATTGTGTATAGTATTACTGTTCTTGTATATGTTCTTGTGTATTGTATACTGTTTTATGCATGCTTATGATAGATCACTAGTTAATATCACCTCACTTGTACCATGTTTGTAGTTTAGTAAAAACTTTAGTAGTGTTTGCATTAACCCCAGGCAAATTACATAAGCAAATTACCATGTTCAGAGACAAAGTGTTGTAAACTTTCCCTCCAAAAGTGAAAGTCACCATTGGCTCTTTCACACCCCAGAGGTGTGACCTCCATAGGGTTTAAAAGGTCTCACTTCAGTGACCCGCCTTTCCTTTTTAGTCTCTTCACTTGTCTCCCATCCCCTCTCCATCTTCTGGTTGCTAAGTCCCAGGGCCGGCACAACCGCGCCTGGCAGGCCTCGACACAGCAGTCTGCGGTTCTTTTAGATCCTAAGAGGATGAGAAGGATGTGAGCTCCTCAGCAACCCTTAGGTTTTTGCGCCAGGCCTTGCGGCCTTGACTTTCCATTCAACCAAAGATCCTCGGATCTCAGCAGATCTCTTTCTTAGCTCTTTTTCCCTTTCTACTTGGGAAGAAACTCCCAATCACCATCGAGTCAGGACATCTTTGGAATTCATCACTCTTCAACCCGGAAGAACGTGATCGCGAGTCCAAAACCTTAAAACCATCAAGACTTTCATCCGAGACTGCATTCTGAACACTTGTCAGTGACCAAGGCAATGCAAGTATCGTACGTTCAACTAAACGAAACAGAGGTTTAGTATAAGCTATAGACCCCATTATAAACGGCGCTGATGGTTTTACTCAGGTGGTTAACTGACTCTTTCCATAAAGAGTTTTTCTAATGGCTTCATTCATCCACTTTAGCTCCCCTTTGTATGTACGCGTGAGTGTATGTTTATTTCGTTTGTTTGTTTAGATTAGTTATGTGTGTTAGCGTTTAGTTAATAAAAGTTGTGTGCACAAATTACATGAGTTTCTGGTTCTGCCTTGCAAATTAATGTCTCTTTACGATTTTGACCCTCGCTACATGCTCTAATGCATTAATAGGAAAGTATTTTCTGTGGCCACGGAAATATCCTTTCTTAGAGTTGATATGAACACACAGAATGTTCGCTGCACGAACAAATCAGTTGATGGCAATTTAATTCTGCTACAGTTATTACTGTCAGTCGATATAAATAATTGTAACTAATCATAATTAATTGTAATTATTTATATACATTTCCCTTTTTGAGCTAATATGCTACATAAATTAAATAACTAATTTATTTATTTTTTTACAGGCAGCTTTACAGGAGCTTGAAGATCTGAAACAAATAGTGCCCAAAGAGTCCCTTGTTTACTTCTTAATAGGAAAGGTACTCCTACAACTCAGTTGTTTACTTCTTTGTATTTTTTTATCAAATATATCTTTTAATCAAATATATCTTTTACTAAAAACAATTCATCATTTATATAGGTCTATAAGAAGCTTGGCCAGACTCATCTGGCGCTAATGAACTTCTCTTGGGCCATGGACTTGGATCCTAAAGGGGCCAATAATCAGATCAAAGAGGCCATAGATAAGCGATACCTCCCAGATGATGACGAACCTGTCACTCCTGATGACTATCCCTACTACTCAAGTAAGTCTACTACCCAGTGAGCCATTTAAGTGGCCCTGTGTGCACTATGTAATGTTGTTCATTGCTCTCAGCAGCGGAGGTGGAGGAGTCACAGGAGAGCAGTATGACGGACGCTGATGACACACAGCTCCACACCACGGAGAGCGATGAGGTTCTGTAGCCCCCAACACCAATCTGGACTTTGAAATGATGCCAATTTGGGGGCTACTTGAAGACTTCAGCTCTGAAAAAGGAGGAAGAAGAAAAAAAGGAAAACAAACTGCTGCTAATAACAGTACCTCCTCATTTCTGCCGTTTTATTTTTATCATTTGTTCTTGCCTTTTTCCACCCCCTCGTCATCATGCCTTAGCGGTCTCTCATCGGTCTGATCTTCTGGTCCTGTCTCATCCCTCATCGTCGCTGGCAGGCGTCCTTTATCGCAGACAGAATTCAAGTTCTGTCTGAGTTCAAATTGCCCAGATTTGCCAATGACTCCACTGTCTTCTCAACTCAAAAAAAGAGCCACAGATATTCATGGATGTTCCTGTCTTAATGCTTAGGCCTTTTATGTTATTTTATCAGCATTTACTCTGAATAAAGACCTGTGTAAGAGTTGGTAGTCCTTTGATTCCTCTCCCCTCCCTTTTTCATCATGGAACGTAATTGCTGGGAGAAAAAAAAGCACTTTCTGCCCACATCAAAAAAGCTTTTGGCATAAGAGATTCAATGTAAACTGCATATCTTCTATCAGATTACCATCTGTTTAGAAGAACAATGTTTTTGAACGGTAACTAGAAAGTACCAGTTCTGGATGATGCAGATCTTTTTTCACCAGATTTTAAAACTTGTGTGTGAGTGATGTTCAAGAAGCACTTACGTTTTTAAAAAAATGTCTTAATCGGAACAATTCGCCACTCTCACACTCATCTATTTCATTCTTATCTACCTTCAAAACATCAGAATCCATGTTTTTGCCCAGCTGCAAGACATTGATTAGAGAATTGTTGATTAAATGATAAGCCTATGTGTGGGGTGGTTTCCTTGACACACTTTAGTCTGTGTTTAGGAAACCAGACCATCATGTCCAAATTAACAACACTATTGTATGGCACAGTGACCAGTGGTCAGACTTCTTGAGACAATTTTCTGAAATGTTGGTGCTGTTGAGGACAATACTGATGAACATAGAAAATGTGCACAAAGTATCTTTCATGGATTTTATTTTACCAGAACATGTTTATTATTATAAAATGTTTTTGATCTCTGCTAAATGCTTCTTATTGTACATTTTAAGGAATTAAAAGGTAATAGAATAAACAACTTTGACTGAAAGTCCTGATGTGGTCATTGAAGGAAAACACGAATCGTAGTACGTTGATCTACACTTGGTTTTATTCTTAAACGCTATCTTTGAAAGTTCATAGGTTCGTAAAATTACCATGGTTTATACGAAAATAACATGATTGCTACAGTTACTGATACTCGTGAAATATAACAAGTTAAAATGCGCTCTTGCATCAGTGGACAATTAAGGAAGGTTTCAGCACTTGTAACGTGATTATGAGTGTCTAATAATAATAATCTGTTTCCATAGATATGCGTTGACATTTATAAAATCGTTTGCGAGAATGACAACAGCTAACAAAGATACTGTGATATTAAGATTTATGATAGGCCTAATTTAAGTTAAAACGTGACAGTGTGTTTGGTACATATGTATTAAACAGACAACAACATCTAACAAATAAACAAAAATCAACTCTTTAGCAAAGTTACATTTTTTTTACTTTCACTCGTAAGCCCATCTCTTGCTAAAAACATATAAACCAGCCAATCAGCGGCCGCCTTTCCACCCACTGACCAATCACAGCTTGAAATGAGGCGGTACTTCCGGCTCAAGTCTGGTTGATCTGTGCAGGTAAGTGAACGTGAATTCTGTACTCTGTCATATCAAATATACTTGTTTTTGCTATTTTCGTATGGGCAAAATACTGTTTTCAACGTAAAATGTTGAGTAAGATCTAGAAGAAAACAATGTTTTATTTTTCCGCGCATTCAGTGAGCGGTAGACATTATGACAAAGTAATTTCATCCCGGAGATTGCAGTCAACAGGCCAAAAATTGTTTGGGTACAAAAAAATCTCTCAGTCTGTCAGAATTAACCTACAGATAAAATTAAAACAACTCTAAAAATGTCATGTTTCCTGTAGTTAGAGGTGAGAATGTCCGCTAAAAATTTATCTTTTGAATTCGTCTTCAAGATGTGAGTGGAGATGAAAGAAAGGCTGTAATACAGCAGACTATCAGCTGATGATGTTAGCATGCTAAACCTACAGTCAACGGGCCTATGAGCAAATGAAATTAACACTGGACTGTATTTAAAGAACTTATCTAATTAATAGCTAATGTAATAATCCTATTCATAACATCTGTTATTTGTTTTCTGTACAAGTTTTTTATTACATTGGAATTGATTGTACGTGGTTGTGTTTCAAAACCTAGTGAGCTGCCTGTTTAGACAGCATGTGGACCGCGCGAACGCCTTCAGAAATGCTGTCTAGGAAGAACGCGTGTGTGCTTTTGAAACACAGTCCGTAACTCCATCATCTGCCTTCGGAAGCGCAGTTGCTAAAGCGCTGTTTGTTTTGGTTTTGACTTTTGTTAGTGTATTCGTTATGTAACGGTTTGATATTTAAACTTTAAAATATAAACTTGAATTTTTTTTTTTTTGAGAGGGATTAAAGTGTAAAACACCTGGCCAAAGTTCATTTGTGTAATTCAGACTTATTTTAAAAATTTGTATCCAACAATTGATGTATAAATATAAATGCTAAACGTCTTCTTTATTTGTTTTACAGACTGCAGGTTGAACCACTGTCTTGTTCGTTTTGGAGTTTGCAAGTTACATTTGGATTAATAATGGAGGTTCCAGTAAACCATCAGATTAGACTGAACCCAGACATCTCTAAGGTCTGACACTCTTTTAAATCACATGTGCATTTCCATCTGTTTTAATACATTCACGTGTAATATTTTAGGAGGATGTATTTGCAGTATGCAACCTGAAAGTTATTAGAATAAGCAGACAAAAAGGCTCTTCTAAATAACAAGTGCCACAGAAAGGGAGTTAAAAACGTATTCCCCTTTTAAACAGTAGATGGTGCTGTCTTTTTGATTATGAGGGCCTGTAGAAACAGAAAGCTTAACTAGGTTTCATAATTTCTAACCTATTGTGGTAAAAGCTGCTTTTCCCACAGAGTTTCAAGCTAGAAATGTATTGTTACCTTTTAATTCCAAATTTAATTGTTCACTTTTTGCCATTTATTTTTTTTCCGGCCTGATTATAACTACTACCTCTACAATTCTTGCATTTAAGTTCATTTTGCATGCAGAGGGTCAAGGATACATTACATTTAATGCATTTCAGTGCAGTGCCATCTGATTTTAGCGTTTTTTTTTGGTCATATTGTACTTCATTTAATATGATTTTCTCGAACACTTCCTGTCTCTTAGTCATTTTAGAGACCCTTGAGTTCCCTCTACTGGTACAACATTTATTTTAGAGCTTCTTTCTAGAAACATGCAACACTGGGCAGGGCTTTAGGGACTATTTGTGTTCATTTCATCCATATGTTATACTATGCTATTTCGTTAAGACGTAAACATTTTACGTATGGTCAAATGAATATTTTTGACAGTTTTCGACAAATTGTACGTCAATTTAAATATGATTTTTGGTGGTAGGGTGAATTTACGTCTCGCCGTGGCGCCCCCTATTGTCCTGACGCATTATGAGAGGAAGCGGTGCGCCTCTAGCGGTCGGTCAGAGTAGCGCGTCTCTCTCGCGCCGCTCCGCTTCTCTCTGTTTGTCAGACTCGCGATCCGAGGGAGAGGAGCGAGCCGCCATTTTCCGAGCTCGTCGCTTCCCCCTCCAACGACAACAATAAGAAAAACGGACAAAAGCGGGGTTTTCTCAGCCGAAATCGAGCACGAGGACGTTTAGGAGAAGAAGAGAAGGGATAGCGCTCAAAGAACGACCGGAAAAGGGATACGTTTCACTGCTTTTTCGCGGCTTTTGTCGGGGGGCGATTGAAAAACAGCCGACTGGGCTCCTATAGCTCGACTGCCCCCGTTTCTTTCGCCCATTTCGTGATTCCTAAACGCAGCCCAGAGGAGTGGGAGGAGGAAAAGGAGGGGGTTACCGAGCACCGGAGAGCGCGAGAGGCCCGGGATTTTTCCACCTGAACGTGCAACAGCGGAATCTGCATTTGGATAATTGCTTCTGCCTGTCAGTTATTACGGCTATATTTCTTAAGCGTGGGGATTTATTAATACATTTCCCCCGGAATCGGCTCCTCATCACGTGGTAGGTTTCTCCTTTTCTCTTTGTTAGTTTAAAACTCGCTAGCGTGAGGCAGCTCGAGACGTTTTTAGCGCATTTAGGCACTTAAATCGACGCGCGGTGAAACGGTGAAAGCGCGTTAACTCTTCAAATGCGGCTCCTATCAGACGCTTTCCGTAGTTATTTTCCACGGTTTGTTCTGGTGAAACCCGTGAAGTAGGCGGTGTTGAAAGTCAGACCATCAAGGTTGCAAAATCATCCCTACATAATTATACGTGTCAACTTCACGAAAGCACGTAGTTGGTAATCAAGCACGAGACAAGTTCGTTCACTCGAGGGTTTGCGTTGAGTAGGTTAGACGCACGCAGTGAACGAGGTGGGTGCGCAGTACATGTCTGCTGCTGCTGCATCTAGATCAGTAGGGTTTCGTTTGTGCGGGTGCGAGTCCTATGCATTACTGTGTCAGTTACTGGATGTTGTCCCAGGCCTATGCGTTACGTGGATTTCCAGTAATACAGATGAATTATAATACAGTCAGCGCGAGCTGGCCCTTTAAGACTCAACATTCGGGAAGAAAAGCGTGAGAAGAAAATGTCATTCTAATATCTTCTAAAGAAAACAAGTCAAAAAAAGGATTTCCGGTATCTGTTAACTACTAAATATACGCATCTATGTGCAAATAATGATGCAATCGGGTGGTAAACAGCTACAGCTTTTGCGTTAAGGCTGAACACAGGGAGTTTTCCATAACTAGCTGCATTGCATAATATTTGGTTGTTTTTCTCCTCTTTTTTTCCCTCTAGTTCTGTCCTCGCGAGAGAATTTTTATGATGTCTCGAAACGTTCCTAAAAATGTACAAAAATGCCAGCTTTTGAAACGCAGCTAGCGATTCTCCATGGCCTTAACCCTTATTTTCCGTATAATCTGGGGTTTATTTCTATTTAGCCTGGTTGTGGACAGCAGAGGGCTTTGTGTAATAGAACATTAACCTGCTCAACCTGTGGTTAGTGTTACGCGCTGTACTTTTCCGTTATATAATGTGTTACGTTGCATATTTTTCGCAGCACTCACTTGATCTCAGGTCTCAAATATAACAGGTTCCGCATGTGTACGTGATGTTTATGGTTTAAAGAGACATCCGTGGTGTTTTGTTCCTAATTAATGACGCGATTTTATTGTTATATGTCTGTCGTGGCAAATTTGACTTTTGTACCTTGATCTGTTTAATCCTTTATAGGACGTTCAGATACATTACATATTGTCTGTCCCACAAGACATCGACTGTTATTTATTAAATGGAGGCCTGTTGTCTCTCTGAAACCTTGTTTTTCCCATATGGGGTTAAAACATGGTTGAAACAAAGACTTGCTAGACCTAAACCTCCCCCTCCTCTGATAGATAGATAGATAGATAGTGTATTGATCCCTAATGGGACATGGCATGTCTCTCTCTGTCTCTCATGCTGTTTGTTTTCCATTCGCTCTCTTATTTCCTGGTTTTGACGTCTTTTGTGTTCTGTACTGGAACATCAATCTGTTTTAGATGTTTTTCAACATATTAAACTCGCTCTCTTGTACATAACACATGTATTGTATTGTTAAAGTCTGTCTGTGGGATATTTTAAGAGTCTCTAGGGGTCGGCATATGATTATGAGCTGTTGTGTACTTTTTTTTCGTTCCATCCAGATTTATCATTGTCCTACATCCCCTCCTCACAGGAAGAGCTGTTATGTAACACATCAATACCATTGACTAAGTGCCTTAATTTTTTTTCAAGGTGGTGCAGTCATTTGGAAATCACTTTTTGTTTTTTGTTTTTTGGTCAGATTTTTTCCCTGTGATTTTAAGGGCAAGAAATGAGCTCTGGGTAGAACAATGTGACCTTAAAGTCATGTGGACATTCTAGTGTTTTTTTTTTAATTTGTCTATTTTTCTTTTGATATACATTTTGTGTGGGCTGCTGCATATCTCAGCTGTTGAGCTGCATGAAATTATTTTTGGCTCTCACATTGTTGAAGGCTGTCGAAGTGAATTTTAAAGAGAATTGAATTGTTGCTTTGAGGGATTTAAATCAATCTTTCTTTAATCCTGTTATGATCCATTTGAGTATTGATACCCGTACTATGTGTAATTCACAATCAATGTCAGTTTGAAGTATAAATCAATGTCACCTACAGTACCTGCTTTTTGTATGACTCCCAAACCCCAAGGCCTGCTTTTATTTTAAACTTAAAAGGCTTAGCTCCTAACTTGTATCTGTTAAGTGCAAAATTTGAACTCTGTTCTTTTGGCAGGGCATTAGATTGGCAAGACTTTGCTTCTCTGGGAGGTTAAAAATGAAAAGTGAAATAAAGTGCAAGCTGCTGACAAACAGTGTCTGGAGACATCAAGGTTGTTCTCCTTTCTGGAAAGTTCAAGGCCAGGGCTGGAGACATCCAACGGGCCATTTGGCTGGGAGCGGAGAGAGGAGTCAGTCAGATTGTGAGACAGGACCACCTGTTTAATGTGTTTGGGAAAAATAACCTGACACGGTGGCCTGCATCCAGAGACTTTTGTCGTTTAAGTCCAATTAACATGGATTCTCTGTTACAAGGGCAAGTGGGTCTGTTTTACAAACAACAGGCCATTTTTGTGGATGAAAGTTATTCACTTTAAGCCTTTTTAAATTAAATGCTTTCTGATTTCAGTCTTAAAGGGCTTCTGTAAGTAAATTCACCCAGCTGGGAATACTTGAGCCATATGGTAGAAATCAAAGACTTCAAGACTTGCCCTTCTGTCTCTAAAGTCAAAGATTTTCTTATTATTATCCCCCCGTAGTTTGATCTTCTGAAGAGAATGATAACGCAGAATAATTGCACTTGAAAGAACAAGTGTCCACTACTGTTGTGTTTATCAAACCAGTTGTGTCAGTGTTGTTGAAAGTTGTTAGCCAAGGTTAGGCCGAACCTAGAGTTTAAAGTTCATTTACCTCCCACAAGGGTAGCTGACATAAAACACTTTCAGGAAGTTGAAATGTCTAGTGCTGTGATGTGTTGTTTCATCTCAAACTATTTTAAACAGCAATTTGATGATTTTATGATTATTATATTTGCAGCTTTTATGAAATTAGATATGGAACATTTCAACTTTTGCAATTTAGGTTTCACAGTCCATTTAGCATGCAATAGCAAATTCAGAATATACACCTTCTGTTATATATTCATTTCAGACCTAAAATCCTTTTTTAAAAAATAGTTTATGGACATGTGATGTCAACTTTTCACAAATAAAGGTCTTTTAATAAAGGCTCTCTCTCATACACGCCTACATTTACACAGTCAAAAGATAAGCTCTCATTCACTCACTTCCTCCTCAGGCCAGACAGTGTGAGAAATTTCATCTAGACATTACAACCGCTTGAAATAATTTTTAATTGAACGTATTGATTGTGTGTTGAGTTAGATGAGTAGAGGATGAGATTTAATCACAGTAGAATGTGAATGGTCAATGCCTAGGTCATCTTGCAGTGAAATATCCCTGTTGTAGTTTAATAAAAAGAACAAGGTTAGCACTTATTTAGGCCTTTTAGCTGATATTTTCAGTTCAGATACTTGTGTTTTTTATATATATATATATATATATATATATATATAAAATATAATATAATGAGAGAGTAAAGATATCTAGAAAGAACAAATAGATACTCTGTGAAAGTTGTTGTCTTGAAAAACTGCTATAGGATTAATTAATAAGTACCTTACATTTTCTCAGAAGCCAGCACTGTGTGTGGCATAGGTAACATAAAACCTGTACTGAGATCAGTGTTGGTAGTGTTGTTGTGGCTTTAGGTAAGTGTAATTACACAATTGCATTGTGCTCAGGATAAAAAGTGTCCCCTGTGACAATAAGACTCACTAGTTGATGGCATTCCTGACCTGTCTAAGAATAGTCTGTGGTCTGTAAATGAGTGTCCAAATGCAAATTCTTGGATTGTGTGAGAGATGGGCACCAGGGAAGCTTTTCTTTCCCTCCACCACCCGGGAGTCATTGAAATGCATGTTTTTGACCTTCACACGTTTCAGGGAGTGTGAGAGAGGGAGGTTATCACAGTCCACAAAGCAGGTCGTTTGAAAACTTCCTTTGTGATTGGTTGTTGTTTGAGGGTCAAGATTAGAGTCTCAAAGATTAAAATGACATTAAAGGATAAGCCAATTTATTATGTTTTCACTGTTTTAATGAAAGGATCTAAAGTTAAAAACACCATTTTATGTACGCTATTTTCTGTATTCTTAGACACATTGCATTGAGTCTGTGTGTTTCAGTCATTTGTATTAAGACTAAATTTTAAATTTGACTTAATAGCATGAGAAATCGGCTAGGTTGATTTAGTCTGCTTATTTTAGTCCATTTTAAGACTACTGGCAATGAGCTTGTTTACAGGCATAATTTTACATTAATTATGCTTAAGTCGTCAACATTTAAGGTAGTGCAGAAGCCTTAAACCGTTTATATCATAAACTGTTTATACAAAACCTGATCAGTTTATACAGATTTTTGCCTGTTACTCTCATTTTGCTCTGTACCTAAAATTTTTATTTTCTTTAAATATTTTTCAATGTGTTTATATCTGGTGCACTTGTTTATTTACACTTTTGCTAAACTGGATAAAAACCCAAGTATTATAAATTTCATGTATAAGCAGTTTGTATAATGGGGGTTTTAGAATAAGCAGATTTTTAATGGTTTATTAGCATATTGTTGTGCATGTAAACGCGCTGATTGTCTGGTTAACAGAAGTCATTCTGTTTAGTGTCAGTTCCAGAATCGACCGACCTTGTCGGGCCTTAATCGGCCTTGCTAATGCACACACGGTTTCCCTTTAAAGTCAGCAAGTTTGTGTACATCTTACTTGTTTATCTGCATTGTATCCACCAGATTGATTTATGCCATTTATTTAAAAAAAAAAAAAAGAAGAGAAAATTCTTTTCTTTTTTTTTTTGGGGTAGGATATCGCTGCTCTTATAGGTGTGGTTCCAGTGTTTTCATGGAACACTGCTCTGAAGAAAAATGTAAATAAGGTCAGAGTTGTTCTGACTAGTAGTTCCTTAATAGAGATAATGGATTAAAAGGCTTTGTGACAAGGCTTCACCCCACCCAGGGAGATTTGGATGCGCACACAAAGTTCACAAAGACAGGCTCATGCTTTTTTTTTTTTTTGACACAATCTGATGTGTGGCTGACTGTTTATTAATTTTTTGTTCCAAGAATAGCCTGAAGATCAGTTATCTTCTACTGGTAAAGGTCACATGAGCTGCAGTACCACCACACTGATTGACACATCATTGGTGGCACATGGTATTCAATACCAGACTTCAGTTCAGTTCCACACGACAGGAAGTCGTTTTGTGATTTGTAGTTGAACATGGATGTCATAAAATGAGGAAAACGCAAAGAGAAGTGAGTGAATCTCTTAGTCACTCATAGCTCTGCTAGAAAAGCATTATATGTTCATGGCATGTTATGGCATTATGTGTGTGATATGTGACTGCTGTCATTGCAAAATATTCATTTAATTTTCTAGTAATTTTTCCTGTACACTTTAAGTATACACACCAGACGTACTGTGAGTAATAGCAGTAGCATTAGTTGGGACTCGGAAAGTCTCATTATTGAAGCTGAATGAATAAAGCTAGATATTTTCTTTTCAATTGCTCAATTCCCAACCTAAATCTGCGTCTCATCCATCTCTGGCCACACAGTGGACATAAACATGTTTTTGTTATCCGGTTTTCCCACTCTTTAGTAAGGAAATGGAAAGGCAAAATTAAGTGTAGTGAAAACAATAGGACTCAGTTTCTCCTGTCATCTTCAGTATTATAAAAGCTGATTATCTCTTCCCCATCACAGGATTATGATCCTTCCACAATAGCGGTGTTCTTGTTTTTATACACACACATGCCAAGTAAACATTCATTATGTGTTTCTCTAGGTGTCAGCCAAACATTGGAACTAGCCTGTATTAAAGTTAAAAAAAACACCTAAAAATGGAAAATGAAATGTTAATTTCACAGGCACTCCCATTCACCCACACAATTCTTGACATAACATGTTTAAAATTTTGTCCACCCGATTTGCTAGTGCCTTAAAGGAATCGTTCATCCAAAAATGATCTTTCTATAATTATTTATCATCACTGAATCAGTTGCTTCATTTCACCAATCTGATTGAATGTTTCATTAAATTTTTCGCTATTCTTGTGCATCCTTTTTAAAGCATAAAAGCTCAATTAATTGTAACTGCGTAGAAAATAGTGACTGGTGTTTTGTCATTATCTGCATGTCATTTTTGGATGAACTCTTTTTTTCGAAGTTGCTGTTTTCATTTTAAGAGGAGGCAGTTTAACTGCCTTTTCTTTCTCTCATATAATTTATTGTAATGTCCATCTCACAGGACAAGGTGACATTTCAGCTTTGAGCCCTCTTGCTTTAGTGTGAGTCACCCCACTCCATTTTTATGCATCGTAAGAACCTAAGTCTCTTTGCAAATTAATTTTGTATCTCTATTCTCAAAATATTCACCAAGTCCGTTAAGGCACAGCACATCAGCTTGTTAGATTTAATAAGAATGGGTTACACTTAAAGGGTTTTGACAGTGAAAGATGAATTGGTTTATGTTCCGGATTTAGTTATTGGTGCTGTCAACTACTACTTGCGTTCATAGTCACTTCGAACGTCACGGTCTGTTGTCATTGTTTTGAGAATAATGAGAATAAACATTGCCTGACGTCAAAGAACAGTAAATCTGAAGGCCTGGGTTTTGCGGTTGCTCCATGTAGAAGTACGCTCATAATGATCTGCTTGGCCTCCGTATGAAACTTTCTCTGTCCTTGTGTCTGGCTCTTTTTGTATGTTGATACTGTTAACCGTTGTGCAGTGGTCCTCAACTGGTGGGTCATGTGCCGTAATTGGGTTGTGCGTATGTTTGGATGCAAGTAATGAAAAGTAACAAATCATATAATCATTCATAGTTGGGATAATTATCTTTTATAGTTGGCGTCAAAGTCCAGTCAACCTCTAATGTATTTCAAAATTCATCTGCTGCTTGGTAGAAGCTAGAAAGTTACTGAGATTCCAGCACTGGCAGGTTGTGACCATAAAAAATACAACCCAGAGAATATTAAATGTTGGTGCACTTTTATTGTCCTTTTAACTGTTCAGCCTGTTGATTAAAAATAATTTATAAATAATTAATATAATGTATAAGTATTTTTAAATGTATATAACACTTTATATAGTTTTGATATTGTAGTATTTTTTATTTAATTTTTTTAAATACTGTAATATAAAATTCAGGTGCTGAAGCACAAACAAGTTCAGAACCACTTGGCCAGTGTTAACATGCAGATTTTAAACCTGGAAGATGAAAACACCGCTAAAAAAGCTTTCTCCTACAATTCAAATTAACAGGCGCTAACATTCTTTATGATGTGCAACACAAACACCTCTGTTGAAATGTAGTGTAGTGTTTCATGACCATTAAATGTTGCTAAAAATATTTAGATCGATAGATCAATAACATTATTATTTTATTTATTGTTTTATACTGTTTATCAATATAAAATTGTGACGTTCCTAAAGTGTATATATAGCTGGATAGCTAAACAAACCACTCAAACTTTTTTACTCAATCAACACCAGTTTCTCTGTATCATGATTGCCAGATGTATGTTTGCTTCCCATCTCTGTCAGCCACCTGTGTAATTTAGTGGTGTCTTGCCCTTGTTGTTTATTTTCAGTGTACTAATGAAATTACAATTAAGCGTTCAGTGTAGCACATAGGCCTAGATGTTACAGAAACCCAAAGGGAGTAGGGTTTATTAGCCTAATGTGCCTTGTAGGGCTGCACGATATATTGCATGCGATAGTCATGCGCATCTCGTCAGTAAAGTCGGTTCTGTGATTACAAATAAATCTCTATCACCTGTTTTCAGATGGAGCAGCATTTAATACACAGAGCCATAGTTCACTGACAAGCTACGCAATATCACGTTCACTATCGCATGCGATGCATCTGCGATTTTGAGCGCGAATTGCGTAGCTTGTCAGTGAACTACAGCTCTGTGTATTAAATGCTGCTCCATCTGAAAACAGGTGATAGAGATTTATTTGTAATCACAGAACCGGCTTGCATGTTTTCCTTTTATACTTGAAGTGTGCTTTGTTTGTTTGCTGTTTCATGTTCAGTCAATCCACGGTAAACCACTAAATTTGACTTGTGATGTGTCTTGTGTTTCTTCAGGCTGCCCCCTGGAACAGTGGTAGGTGGGTGGTGTGGAGCTGGCCTCGGCACCGGGAGAGGCCCCCTCACCCGCCCCCTCCCAGCGCTGCATGGCTGCAATGGCGCCTGCTCTGACCGATGCTCCGGCCGAAGCTCACCGCATACGCTTCAAACTGGCTCCGTCCTCCTCCACCCTCTCCCCGAGTGGCGTGGAGGGCAGCGGCACTGGCAACCACATCCTCGTCTCCAGTAACGGCGCAGTCAAGCGCAAGGCCTCGGAGGAGCGCCCCTCTCGCGGGGCCGGCCCCTGCAAGCCCCTCGTTACCTCATATCACTGTTCAAATGAGTCTCTGAAGCTGCAAGGTGTTCTACTGCAGACACACAGCATCCTGCCGAGCCTCATACCACGCAAGCACCAGGCTTTAGAGCTCGCAGAGGAGCAGCCAAAGAGCATCATGAGTGCCAGTGGAGGAGGTGGACCCTGTGGTGCCACTGTCAACGGCATAGCAAAGAAAGTGACTAAACCCACTGACCGAGAAAACGCGGTGACCTTAAATCGTGGGCAACATGCCGTCGAGCAGGATTTGTCAAATCAGACTGAAGTTGTCAATTCTACCAGGGGACTAACAAGCAACGGTCCTCTTCGAGAAGGTGCAGAGCTGCACCAACCGTCAACGGGTGAGTCCCAGAACTGTCCCAGTAATGGAGAACCTCCTGCAACATCTCCAACCTCCATCGCACCTTTCACAGAAGACAAAATCTCAGACTGTCTGCCGCTAGGAAGTGACGATACATCGGCGCTCTCGCTCGCTGCCCAGCAAGATCCTTTAGGTGGTCTTGGAATGGAGCTAAGTGACCGTACTCAGCACAGCCAGAGCAAACAAGGGGAGATCGAGGCGCGGCTACGGCGATTACGCAAACGGCTGCAGGTGGTGCAGGCCAAGCAGGTGGAGCGGCACGTGCAACAACAGTTGGGCGGACTACTCAAGAGCACACTGGGCGCTCTGGATGCCAGGCGGCCGAGGGGCCGTTACGGCGATGACTCGCTCACCCCTCAGGAGAGGGACGGATTAAAACGTTTCCTGAAGAGTGGATCCATGCCGGCTGAGTTAGAGCGACTGTCGCTGAACTGCACCACCAACCTGCGATCCGCCGAATGCGCCTTCGATTCCGACGCCACGGAAAGCAGCTCAGGAGGAGAAACGGATGTGGAGGATGAACTGGCTCGGGTCGACATCGAGCAACGCCACATTCCTCTGTGAGTACCGACCTTGATTATTCCTCCGATAGT
This sequence comes from Spinibarbus caldwelli, assembly GCA_039654775.1. Taxonomy (NCBI): domain Eukaryota; kingdom Metazoa; phylum Chordata; class Actinopteri; order Cypriniformes; family Cyprinidae; genus Spinibarbus; species Spinibarbus caldwelli. Next base: position 13,626,109 of record CM077219.1, on the reverse strand, counting down.
GTGAATCCAGATGGAGTAATGAGTATGATGGTGCATGTTTCAGATGTAGGACAAGTGCTGATGCTGGCTGGGTCAAGCTGTTTCATGAAACCTTTACGTTCTCTCATGGTAATTGTGCAAATGATATTGAACGATCAGTGAGTGGCTGTTATTTGTAAGTGTAGATTTGTTCTCTTAAGTTTGAGATCATGCCGGTTGCTTTTTTTACAAAGGAATTTCTTGATAATTAAGAAATATGTGTTCATCTCTTGAATATCATTACCATCCTGGTTAGGCAAGGACAAACGCCTGCGCACTCTCCAAGCCAGTTGTTCCCTTCCCAAGGGCTGAGCCTTGTTTAATACACTCAAATGTCAAAGGATTTTTCTTGAGAGGCAGTGAGTCACTTCCTTAAACCCATACGCACACTTTCTCATTCAGTTACTGGGCTTGTTTTCACCCATACCAACCTCCGGGTAAGAACACACTGGACAAGTGGAGGGCAAAGATAAGGCGCGATTTAATTTCTACATCCTTTTGTTGTTTGTTTTACATTTATTTGTTTTTGTACTATCTTTCCAGTTTTTATTCGAATTTTCCAATTGGCTTGTTCTCAAACCCAGCAAATATTCTAGACGCAAGGAAATTAATCCGCTTTACATGGCAGATCTAGATGATTGATGATAGCATTGGCATGTAAAGTTGTATAGCTGTGATAAATTCCACTTTTGCCTTATTTTGCTTTACATGGTGTACATTAAAAATAAATTCCTTCACAACAATTCTTCAATCAGTCTCTTTTGCTACATCACTGTAGATGGATAGTGTCTCGAGTCCAGTGAGTCAGAAAGGTTTTTTTTTGTTTTTTGTTTTTAATCAAACAGACTAAGGCCACTCCATGAGGGGATAACCTACATTCAGTCTGTCACATGACTATTGCGCAAGGACAAATAGGCTTACTTGCAGATTATGCGACGAGCATAGTGAAGCGTGTTGACATAGGACTGTGTGGCTTATGTTATTTTTTTTTTATTTATTTTTTTTTTAAACTTCACTCTTTGCCATCCACACATCCATAGGCACCTGTTTTCATTGGTTTTTAGTCCTTTGCTGGTAATGCAACAGATTTCTTTGTGGGATTGAGCGCCACATGACTGCATGTTGTAACTGTATGCAAGGCCTTTTTGTTAATAGGTAGTTGATTTGTCTTGCTGCTTAATCAGCCATTAAAGCCAGTGTCTTGATGAGCCAAGGGGTCACTTGAGTGCAATCTGCAGTACCCAATGATTCATTTGTGCTAGTTTGGTTCATAGCTGGTAAACAGGGTTGATTTCCTGAGAAGTAACTGTTGGGAGGATGTATTGTTGTATTGGATTCAGTTATGTGGAGTTATTGAGATTTTGTAGATCTTTTTTGTATCGTTTCACTACCTCAGACAGATTAAGAATGCTCAATCACTGCTAATGATTAACCCGGTTTGCCACGAGCGTATACGGTGTAGCATGTATCCATGTCCCTCCTGGAGCGAAACTCCACTAAATAACCAAGTTTCCATGAAGACCAACCTCAAAATCCATTATGAACACCCAAGTGCAGCCACATTTCTCATTCTTGCTAGTGTCCTTCTGGTACCATGGGCTAGCAATTAGCTTTCACGTACTTACACGCACCAGCTGGTGGCATTCATTGTTTCTGTGCTGTAATCCTGTTAGCTAGAACTGGTTTGAATGAAAGGGAGTCATTGAACTGGGCGAACATCAGACATTTGTACCTGTCATGCAGACTTCTGCTGTAAAGAGTCCTCTAGAATTGTCTTTTACCTACCCTTATGTCACAAAAGGAGAAATTTAGTTGTAAAAAGGGATGTAGGATGCAGTAGTGGTCCATACAACTTTTGCATTATTTTGCAAGTCTTTTGAAGCCATATGATAGAATGATGTAAAATTTCAGTCTTCTCCCTATACAAGGCTCTGATGAATTTTCACTCTATTGAGCTGTTAACAGTGGCAATTGAATCGAGTCAGTTGTAAATTAATTATTCAGACAGATTTTGTGAACGGCATAAATTGATACAGTGAAAAGATTCTTTTACTGACTGAACATAAACACACCAAGAGAGATGGGATGGATGTCAAAATGTTTAAATTAAATATTAAATTTATTATTATAATTTTTTTTTTTTTTTAGTCATTTTGTTCTTTGACATTTCCTGTTATTGTTCACTTTAATTATATTAAAATAATTAAGAGCAGCCAGAATGTCCCACAGACTTTCTCTTTTGTGTTCCACAAAAAAAGGTTTGGAATGACATTTTCAAAAATTATTTTTTATTATTTATTTATTTATTTATTTTGAATGAAACAAAACAAGTTATTGTTGACCTCATCACTAAATGCCCCATGGGGCATTTCTTGATGGCTTCTACAGTAACCATTAATCATGGTGTTTCTGTTGCTTGTGTTTTAAAGATATTTGCACCTTGTTGTGAATAGTATGATGATTTAAGTGAGGAGCAATTACATTTGAGTTTGTAATTAGGTACTCTATGTACAGTTTCTCCTGAAGGTTCTTCTGTCAATGAACTGTCCATCTTTGGATATTTCCTGGGGTGTGCATCTGTCTAAGACTTTAGACGTTAAAATAACTGTTTGGACTTTGCCACCTTTTGAAATGTGATTATATACCTAATAGTGTTATCAAAAGTACCGACTTCGGTACCATTCGGTACTGTCATTTTACTGCCAATCAGCTGTGTTTAAGAATCCGCTCAACAGCGCTCAGATGTTAGCGGGAAATACACGTTTTTAAATTGACAGTACCAAATGGTACCGAAGTCGGTACTTTTGACAACACTAATACCTAAATATAACACATCAGACTCATCACTAGATTACATAATACGGTTTATTCATCTAATGTATTCAAACCATTCTGAAAAGCACTTTTTCCTTTTACTGTTATCAAGTGTTCCCCATCAGCATGGTTTCTGGTTTTACCAGTCAGCCTTCTAGGTCACATAGCCGGCTTGTCAAGTTGAGTTTTTTTGTGGGTTTTTTCCCCTCTATCTAATAGTTTTTCATTGTTTTCCATATTCAGTTCCTTAATGATTCCCCCACCCCTCTTCTCATTTGTCTTGTCTTACTAATTCTGAATCCGTGACATTTAGATGTTTTTGTTCTGGTATTTTCTGGTAAGTTTTGTATTCTTCTGTCTTTGCAAGATAAAGTGACAGAGAACAAGGCCATTATGAATAGAGTTGGTGAGTCAGAGAAATGTCTCTTTAATCAGTCAGGGTTATAGTTTTTACAGATTAATACACCAGACCCAATGCCCACTGGCCGCAGGTCCTGTGTGACCTAGAGTAAAATTGTTTAGCACCGCTTTCATTCTTCACAGATGATGGTTTGATACCCTTGAGGAGAAATATCCAAACTTGTCATTGAATGCAATTTAATAAAATACTTTAAGGAAAACACTGCAGGAATATTTGTCAGGACTATCAAAACCAGATCTGTGAGAGAGATAATCTTCGTTTACTCACCCTCATGTCTTTCCAAACCTGTATGGATTTCTTTATTCTGTGAAGTACAAAAGAAAAAAAAACATTGAAGAACACTAGGTTTCAAAACAGCATTGGACCCCAATGATTTTAATTGTTTGGCCCAAAAAAAAAAAAACCTCACAAAAGTCAGGACACACAAATCTGCATCAGATGTTTTTCTGGTTTCCTCTTTAGTATTTCCTCTTTTTCTTTTTTTTTTTTTTCCCCTCCAAGTTTTAAGTCATGTCCATGAAAGCTCCATTTACACACTTGAATTCCTATGGATGTTGTAATATCCAAATGACCGTGTTGCAGTGGCCAGATGATGTCTTGACCAAATGGCAGCACAGAGGTATGCCAGTTTATATTGTGACACAAGAACTGTTTTTTATTCAGATCTGGGACCTTTTAACAATATTGTAACGGAGTCATTTTAATGGCAGTTGAACATCTGCATTCTTCTGCTGATGTAGACTGAGCACCGAGCACTTGGATCCCACCGAGAGATCCCTCTCTGAGAACCCTCTCTGAGATCAGTAGGTCCGTTAAACAGACTTGTTTTGCATTAGTTTTGCAGTTGAATTAACATATAAATTAACATAAATATGTATGTATTTGTGGAAGTATCATATTCAAGGACATATTTTTCTATATTATTATTTACATTTATGCATTTAGCAGACGCTTTTATCCAAAGCGACTTACATTGCATTCAAGTTACAGTTTCTACATTTTATCAGCGCTTGCTTTCCCTGGGAATCGAACCCATGACCTTGGCGTTGCTAGCGCCATGCTCTACTATTTGAGCTACAGGAAAGTAATTAATAATAATAATAATAATAATAATGATCATCATCATCAATAATAATAATAATAATAATAATAATAATAATAATAATAATAATAATAATAGTACTATTATATATATTATTAACCTGGTTATATGTACGTCTTGCTGATACTAGCATTTCCGTCTTCAGTCGGGTCATAATGGCAGGGATGTTGTCTGCACTGATGTACTGTGTTTTGAACCTAGGGTCCATGAATGACGCAACATCCAAAAGCTCCTGGGTGTAAGGGTCACTATATTTGTCATTGAGATATGCCAGGACTTTGGTTTTAATCGACCTAGTCAGGTCAGTGTCCTCAGCATCTTCAGCCAGGACTGATGTGGCCAGAAGGTGGAGAACTGGCTTGAGGTAGGAGATGCTCACATACTCCTCTCCAGAGAGAGCATCTGTGAATTCCAGGAGAGGATGCAGTGCCTTGTGAATAGATTCCAACACTTCAATATCCTGCCAGGTTGGGATGAGGGAGCGTGCATATCGGTCACCTGACAATACATGGGATATGGCTTTAGCCTGCTCCAGCACTCTGGCAATCATCTTTTCTTTGGACCGCCATCTTGTTATGAGGGTGTGCTCGGGAAGTTTGAGCTCCCTCTGTGCCTCAGTCATTGCTGCCTTCTTTTTCCAACTGTGGGAGAAGTGCCCCACCAGCTTCTTGCACAGCCCTATTCCTCTTGACACTCTGTCATCTTTGATTGCATTTTCTGGCAAAAATAAATTATTAACAATAGTGTTATTTATAGAATTTAAGTCTATCACCTATCTATATCTCTCTCTCTCTCTCTCTCTCTCTCTCTCTCTCTCTCTCTCTCTCTCTCTCTCTCTCTCTCTCTCTCTCTCTCTCTCTCTCTCTCTCTCTCTCTCTCTCTCTCTCACACACACACACACACACACACACACACACACACACACACACACACACAAACAAACACAAACATTCTCTCACTCACTCACTCTGAAATCAGTCACTCACTCTCACTCTCTCTCCTGGTCCATTCATTAAGCTGTGCTGCCTTCACCATATTTGATGCATTGTCCGTCGTAATGCAGACAAGGTTCTCTTCGTGGAGATCCCAGCTGGCAAGCCCCTCTCTCAGGCCGGCTGCAATATTTTCCCCTGTGTGGTCGTCTGGGAAGTAGGCAGTTTGAAGGCAGCGAGCTTTGAGCTCCAGGTCTTCAGTAATGAAATGCACCGTAAGACTCTGATAGGGCTTCGCTGTATGGTTTGACCACATGTCCGTTGTAGCAGCGAAAAACTTTAAAAAGCTCCGTAGCAACTCTCTGTTTGCGTTTTTTGTGTAGCTCCGGTATGGCGACCTGGCTAAAATATGTGTGGGACGGCATGCTATACCGCTTATCCAGTGTATTTATTAAAGCAGTGAACCCAGGCTTGGTCTCTGTACTGAGGGGCATAATATCTTTCAAACATTTCGGTAAGTGATCCCTGTCGGGTGGTATTTGGCTTACTTGACACTGGTGCTCGGCTTTTTAGCCATGCAGCTATCGTACATTGCTATGACGCTATACCTGACGCTGCGCAACATCATCTTTTTTTAAAGCCGAAATAGTCCCACACAACTGATGTACTGCTCCTCTTTGACACTAAAGTTTCCGCAGTGTCAGGTTCTGTCGAGCCTGAGGCCATTGTTTAACAGATTTAAGGTGCAGTCTAGCATGCCAACTTGATGCTTCCTCTGCAGACTGCTATACTCTAGCATGTCACGTGACAGAGTGTAATTGTAGCCTCTGCGGTTGAAAAATCGCGTTTTTTCAAATCGCGATATCGCAAATGCAATTAATCGTTCAGCTCTACTTGACGTGCTCCGATTCTGTACCATCTGTCATGAGAATCAATCAATTATGATGAGGGACAAAATCATGCATACAGTTGATTTGATTTGCATTAAAGAAGCAGTTTCTCATGGATCTGCTTTCGTGGTGCTTTCTATGTTTATCTCTCTCGTTCTTTCCTCTTCCTTTTTCTCAACACCCTCGGTGAAAGCCTTTGTGCTACTTTTCCTGCATTCTGCTGCTTTTTCTTTTCTTTTTTTGCATTCTCCATCTGCTCCCTCTCCTTCACATACATTAAAATCCAACCGTTGCTGCTTGAAATACAAGCACTGCCAGGAATATATCTTGTCTCTGCATCCCGTCCACAGTCATGTGGCTGCACCTGTTCTGTCTGCATGTTTGTTTGATTTTCTTTGTTTGTTTGTTTGTTTGTTTGTGTGTACAAATGTGTAGTACTTCTGTTTGTACATGCATAGACCACCTAGTTTTCATCCTAATCTCATTGATCTATTGATCAATATATTCAGGCCAATAGCCATGAATATTGCTGCACTCCATTTGTACTGGGAAGTTGGAAATTCCGAGTTCCCGTAGGAACTTTTAATTGGAATGCCCTCCCAAGTCAGAGTTCTGACTCGGAATATTGGAGGATTTGCAACAAACTCAACTTCAGACTATGAGTCTGAGTGCAAGGTGAATCAATATTTTCAGTCTGTTTTCCTTAAAGACAAAGATAATTATTTAGTTAACCTCAAAACATACAGGCATAAAACATTTTAATTCTGATTTTGAGATTATATTCTGTTCTATTCTATTGTACTGTATTCTATGGTTTTCACAAACTTAAATCCCATTTTACCAAATCACAAAAGTGGCGTAGTACAGTTGAACTTGTCACCAACCATTTTGAATTTGTGCAGAGTCCCACGTTAGTGAGTACAGGAAATGAGAGATCTTAAATTGTGGCACTGTGGTTTCTGGTACGCGCACACAGTTCGAGAAAACAATAAACTCTCAGATAGCAAAACACAGACAATGAGACAGACGGTCATGTGTCGTACACCCCTAACTGCAAGGTGACTGTGTGTCGTTCGCTGTAACCACTGACTGGTGTGACCCAAGAAATGCTGAGGATCTCAACAGGTCCTGAGTGATTGTGAGGCTGTTTGTTTTTGTAGTAGCCTGCAGCAGAGAAAGATTGACTGATTTTTAAAGGGCAGACCCAGCTGCACTGTTGGCTCTGCTCTCAGGGCTGTCACTGTGAGGCAGCTCTGTTCAGTTAATGTTGTCCTATTATCTACATGAGTAAAATGTAAACCACCTTTTTTAATAAATGCAGAGGCTGTTTATACACAGACCAAATCATAAGATGTTTCTTTAACGTAGGCTCAGATCACCCAAAATTGAACTTTATTCCAAACTTAAATGAAATCTGTATGACCTCCTTTCTTCAGTGAAAAAAGAAGAAATGAATGGGAACTGATGCTAGCAAGCTTGAAAATGAAAGCTAAAGCACAATGAAAGTATCATATCCTGAAAGTAGTCCATGTGACTTTAAGCTACGATGGCTTTGTGTGATTAACAGATTTATGACTTTGTCGTTATGCACTAAATACCTTCTTTCCAGTGACTGTTGTTTGCTGTGACCACATCTTTGAGTCAGTGATTTGAACTCGAGAACCAAATTTGTCCAATCTGAGAAAGATTTATTCAGGTTGTAACAGAACTGTTGCATTTGAGAAATTATTCATTTAAAAAAAAAAAAAAAACAACTCAAAAGATGTTCACAAATCGGTCATTGCTGCTAGTCTCAAAAGGGAAACTAGGACAGATGTCAAGTAGGGGTGTGCGATATATATCGTCTACGATAGTATCATAATTGTTGTTTTAACGATGTGCAATTTGACATTGAATATTTTGCAAAAACCATTCAAAACACCCCTACAGAGTGCAAGCATATATTACGTGAAGTCTAGACTAGTGTGCGTGTGCATTTAGAGTGTGTTCTTTCACTGCATGATTCAGTTTATTAAAATACATTTAGGATGATCACAAAATTCAAGATATGGGGACAGAAAATGTATATATTTATATAATTTCATATAGTTAATCAATACCACACGAAGAGTGCAGTTTTTTTTTTCCTCCAAAAATTACCATGATTACAATGTTTTTTTTTTTTTTACACAACAGTTCAATAAACAAGAAGTTAATTAAAAGACTTACGTTTTAGACACCACATTGCCTGTTTTTGTGCTATTTCGACAACATAAATAATTCCAAACATAGCCACAGCACTGTTTTGCGTCTCTGAGCAACATGATGGTGTTTCGTTCCTGAATGAATCAACCGTTTAAATGATTCAGTTCAATCGCAAAGACTCACTTATTAACAGTGACTTGCTGCCACCTACTGGCGGTTTTAATTTCACATTTAAAGTTTCTTTTTACTATTTAAAGAATTTCAAATAACAGTATTCAACGTTTTATGTTTAATATATCAAAACATTTATGCATTTGTAACTGCAGGTTAAAGCATTCCATGTCCCTCTGAGCTGCATTAAACAGTGGGTAAATACATTTAAATGCTACTTCAGATGCAACTTCTGTGTTTTCTCTGCATTGCAAAGATGAATTTTATTGATACTAATTTCATTTGCTTGGTAACAGCCCAAATGTCTTATTCTAATTCACTGATTAAATGTAAGAATTTGACTCAAACGATAATGCACACTTTTAGAAAAATGGCCTCATAAAGGTAAAAATGCCCATAAAAGGTAAAAATAAATTTTTGCTTATTGGGAAAGATTCATTTCTATCAGTGTAAACTGACCACCGCACAGCATATGAAGAATATCAAAAACTTGAGGAGTCAGCTGTCCACAGTAGTCCTTAAGATACCAGAATATAAAGCGCAAAATAACAACTAATTATCGATTAAAATCTCAGAAAATATCAAGAGATTTTTTTTTTTTCAATATCGCACACCCCTAATGTCAAGATATTTAGTGAATAATGAGACCAATCATATGACATTAGAAATCTTGGACTATGGACTACTTTTATACATGTATGTATTTGTAATTTTGTAACTTGGTGGCCCTGGCCCTCAAGTACTGCAAATTATTTGTTAAAGACTGTCTAGAAGATTCTTTCAATTTTTAGTGCTACATGGAGGGGAGGAGATCAGGGTTAGTAAAAAGCTGAAATGCCTGTTCTGCCTAGTTTCTGCTGCTTTTCTGTCATCTGTTTCACTCCATTGCATGTGCGTTCTGTGATCTCTCCTCCATCAAGCCTAACTTCCATCCCAAAGCTAATTGCAAATGATTTAATTTGCTTTTACCCACTGCTCAAGCCCCGGTTTTCTCTGCTTGAGTATGCATCTTAACCATTAGTGTAGAAATGGTAAATCAGCTCTCAGATGAATATTTAAGGGCATCCTTTTAAACATCAGCGCTGCTTTGAAACTGCCAGCAGCTTTTTCCATCCGCCCCATTGCCCTTTGGACTGCGGGATACAGCAGCCCACCGTCTCTTGTGTCTTATTGGTGATGGCAGAGTATCTCCGTGGAAACCATGTAAAGGTGTGGTTTCGTTTCATTTTATTTTTTTTTTTCTTCTCTCCTCCATTTTCCACCGTCAGATGTCTACTGTGCTCTGGCTGTCTGGTGCTCATTCTGAGCTCATGTTCACGACCTGCAAGTTTTTATGTTGCAGTCAGAAGTGTGGTATTACTACCCTGCACTTAGTATAAAAGACTACTGCACTGAAAAATTGATGTTTGGTAGTTTGTGAGGTGGAAATGTGCTTAAATTGAGCGTGTGCTGCCTTTTGAACCATTTTAAATTGCCTGACAAATTTTCAAACCTGCACTGACATTTCTTTTGAAATTAACCTCAAAGAATTAGTTCACTTGCAGAATAAAAATTTCCTGATACTTTACTCACCCCCAAGTCATCCAAGATGTTCTTGTCTGTCTTCAGTCGAAAAGAAATTAAGGATTTTGAGGAATACATTCCAAGATTTTTCTCCATATATTGGACTTCAATCGCAGCCAACGGGTTGAAGGTCCAAATTGCAGATTCACTGCCGCTTCAAAGGGCTCTACACGATCCCAGCCGAGGAATAAAGGTCTTATCTAGTGAAACAATGTGTTGTTTTTTTTTTTTGTTGTTGTTGTTTTTTTCCCCAAAAAAAAAAACAAAACTTTTTTTTTTTTTTAACAACAAATGCTCGTCTTGCACTAGCTCGACCTCACGCATTATGTAGTCACGTTGGAAAGGTTACGCGTGACATAGGCAGAAGTACTGACCCAGTGTTTACAAAGTGAATGTGCAACGAAGGTTAAACAGCCGATTTTCAAGTTGGAGGAGAAAATGAGATGGAGATTTTCGCCCTACTGTACCTTTTTAAACCAAAGTACACAGGCAAAGAACCCCCGGGGTTTTTAATTTATTTATTTATTTTTGACGAAAATGACGATTGTTTGGCTAGATAAGACCCTTATTTCTCAGCTGGGATTGTGTAGAGCCCTTTGAAGCTGCATTGAAAACTGCAGTTTGGACCTTCAACCCGCTGATCCCCATTGAAGTCCACTATATGGAGGAAAAATCCTGGAATATTTTCCTCAAAAACCTTAAATTCTTTTCAACTGAAGAAAGAAAGACATGAACATCTTGGATGACATGGGGGTGAGTTAATTATCAGGAAATTTTTATTCTTGAAGTGAACTAATCCTTTAAAGTCATGTTGAAGGGCTCATCTTTTTAAATAAAAATATGATGATGATAATTAACAATAATAATAAAAGTAAATAATTTCATAATTATGATAATAAAAAAAACAGTAGTTAATAGTTATTAATAGTTATTCCTAATAGTAAGAGTAAAAATAATAAACATTATGATTTTCTGATTATATGATTTTTTATAATATGAATTAATACTTACTAGTTGGTCAATGGGGATGGGGCGTTTTTATTTCCCCAGAAGTAAAAGACTGTGGTTTTTTTTTTTTTTTTTTTTTGTTTAAACGTGCATGTTACTTTTTGTCTGGTTTAAGAAGTAGGCCTACACTAATATATAACTGGCTATAAACGTGGTTTAAAAGTCACAATACTGCCAATTTGGAATTTGTGAGGTTTTTAAGCTTTTTAATTTTTAATTTTTTTTTTGATTTATTTTTTTCCCTGATAAAGGTAGTTATACCTACAGCGGAGGATTCTTTTCCTCATTCTGCCTGTATGGCTCACTATCATCTGTACCTGGCAGCGCCCGCAGTGCCTGGCCCATAATGAAAAGACTCCTCTGTGAAGGGTGTGTGTGTGTGCCTCTGTGAATGTGTGTGGCACAGTGACTGAATAAACTGCTCAATGTGTTACGTCTTTCTTAGGCCTGTTTTTGTTCTGCGAGCCATCATATCTGAGCTCAGATCACATACCCTTTCCCGAGGGTTTGTCTGGTGTGGATCACAGCTAATGAATATGATGTCACACGCTTGGTGGTTCATTAGTGTGACTCATCACTATCGTGACATCATATAACCACCTCGTCAATTTCCCCACTCTCCACCAATCGGATGAACGTTGTTGTTGGCAGAGATTCTTGCTAAAGTCATTGTGGCTCTATCACTTATTCCTGGGTGGTCAAATTAACAGTGCCAGAACCTTCTAGAAGCAACAGCACAAATAATGGTACTCATTTAGTGCTTGTAGGGCCAATATATGTATGGAGCCTTTTGCAAACAAGCAATGTTTATAGATGTGGCAGTACATCAACAACCAGCTTTTTACAATGTGGCCTTGCTGTGTTTTTGTTTTTTTTTCTTCAGCATCAGAGCCATAAACAACGAGATCTTGTGTTAACGTGTCAGGCAGCTGTTGGACAAATACAGTCACTACTGGCTAGAACAAGCTCTCTGGATTATAGATTATTTTTTTAAATAATTAAAAAGAAAGATTGAAAAGAGAACTTTGTCAGCACAGAGAATAATCAATTTAGGGTTCAAAATTACTATTCTATCTCCCCTACTGGGTGCCAATTGAATGGCCATTAATTTTTCTTATGGGTCATGGGGTATTTGGCATTATATTTATTAGAAATATTTCTGTACTGTGACAATTGAATGATGGTTTCCCTACGTTTTTGTGACATACAGTGCAGGTTATCGTCATTCATAGCTTCGCATACAGCATGGGCCAGTTTCACAATGACACATTGTGATTGTTCCTTATTATCATAATGGTGACTTAATGAGGAGTTCCACAGTGACAGAGGAAAAGCCATATTCATTAAATTATATACACTGCTGTTCAAAGGTTTGGGGTTGGTAAGAGACTTTCAAAAACATGAAGAAAAAAAATTGTGGAAACCTGATACATTTCAAAGTGTAAAGTTCAAAATAGGGGTGGGCGATATGGAAAAAATATATCACGTTTTTTTTTTTTTTTTTAGAAATCACGATTCACGGTTTTATCACGATTCTTTGTCATGTTGGTTTTACTATTTTGCAAGTTGTCTGAGCATTACAGCCAAACTAATTTCCCTATTATAAAGACAAAGCCTTTCAAGGTAACAAAAAAAAAAAAAAATAGAAAAAGAATGGCAGATATTTAAAGCAAAGTGGGAGAAGATAAAAATCTTTGTCATTATTTTATCTTTCTTATTAAAAAATAAGAACAAAGATACACATTACAAATACACATAAAATACAAATAAAACAAACCGTGCTTTATTTTCAGGTACAATAAGTGTATTTAGCGTGAATGAACAAATTTAAAAATAAAACACCATATAAACTCATTCCTAAAGCAACTGTATTAAAGTTTTTCAGTCAAGAGTAGTGAGTGATTTTTCTCTTTGCGTTTTGTTTTATTAACGTTAAAGGAATAGTTCACCCAAAAATAAAAATTGTCATCTGTCTGTCAATTGTTAGTGTTTTATTTTTATACCATCATTTACTCAAGTTGTTTTAAACCTGAGTGAGTTTCTTTCTTCTGCTAAACATAAATGCTATTTTGAAGAACAAGGAAAACCAAACAGTAGGTCCACAGTGACTTACATAGGATTTTTTTCCTACTATCAAATTCAAAGTGGACCAGCAACTGTTTGGTTACTCACATTCTTCAAAATATTTTCTTTTGTGTTCAGCACAAGAAATAAATTAATACAGGTTTGGGACAACATGTGAGTGAGTAAATAATGACAGATATTAAATTTTAGGATGAACTATCCCTTTAATGACAGTCGGCTGCATGTTTATTACTGTCCCTTTAAGACCTGCACGCATCCGTTTATCTCTCATCTGTTTACTTTCATTTTAGACATAACTGAGTCTATATGTAACCCTTGTGTGTTTTGATAGTATTAGCGCAAAAGATAACTTAGTTCAGTAATCAGGCGCTGTTAGACAGGCTTTTTAGCACGCGCGCTTCTGGTGTATGCGCTCAGAAAAAGCACACATCAGACCAGCGCGCGAATGAAACATTTAACCGGCAAGGCTTGTATGCAAATAATGTACTTTTGCGATCGTGAATAAGGTCAGTGTCCTGTCAGAGTAACTCTACCGCTGTATGTCGTGTTGTACAGTATATAGAGACGGAGGCGCCAGAACTGTTATTGATAGAATGTGCGCTGTAGCACGATACTACGATATTTCTTCAAAAGCAGATCGTGGAGACATTTTTATCGTCCACAATTCAAAAGAACATAATTTGTTTGATATAGAAATCGTTTGTAACATAAGTGTCTTTACTGTTAATTTTGATTAAATACTTCCTCGCTAAATAAAAGTCTTTTCTGAAAATAAATTATTTCTGAAAGTATTTCTGAAAAGCTTACTGAGCCCAAACTTTTAAACATTAGAGTATATTTGTATGTATTCATACTCTGAATAAATGTAATCATAATAAATGACTTTTCCAAATTGGTCAATTTCAGATGTTTCCACATGGAGTTTTGAAACTTTAATAAACTCCTGATTGTTCCTTTTAGGTAAAAGTTGATATAAGCTCTGATATCTCCAAGGGTCATTGCTACAGTTCAACATCTTTCAAACATGTACAACTTTTTATTGTATTTTTCTGCTGAACTTGAAAGAGGATATTTTGAAGAATGTATCTTAGCCTAGTTGTTGTTGTTTTTACTGGACACCTTTTGACTTTATTTTTTTGTTTTAATTTATGGATGAAAACAGACAGAAAAACTGAGCTTTTTGTTTTTTTTTTCTTTGTGTTTTTAACCTTTTGTACTGAGGTCAAATTTTCATTAACTCTGCTTAGTCTCTCTTTAGTTTATAATGTCTTATGTCCACAGGTTGTGTTAGACATGAAGTTGACTTGTAATCCTAAACCTGTTTAAAGACTTTAGTCCCATGAAGAGTTCTGTGTGTGTGTGCGTGTATGTGTGTGTTTGATCGGGAAGCAGCACTAATGCGCTGCAGATAATCTTATTGTTTTTGAACATTGTCTGGGGACCACAATATAAATTCCTGAGTTGCTGAACTGTGCTGGGGAGGAAACACTGAGTCTCTGCTCTCTTCCAGCATTGGCTTTTGATCGCTACTCTGGCTCTGATTTAGTCCAGAGCTTACGGGCTGATTGGACCTGACTCCACCAGGAACTGTTTTCAAGAAAAGATCCTCTTGCTGTGTCTAAAACACTGGATGAACATCAGATTCCTTTGCTGAAATGTGCTGTTTGGGAGCGTCGCTATGTGTAACGGTTTCTACAGTCCTGAAAGAGTGGAGTGAAATTTCAGTTTTGACACACACAGGCAAATATGCACATGGATCTCACAACTGCTAAACACATATAGGCACTCCTCACACACTCCACACGCAACAGTTTGTTTTATCCCACCGCAAACACGAGAAGGCCGGCTGGACGAAGTACATGCCAGGGCTCTACGCTTACTTTTTCTTTTAGGAGCACTTGTGCTCCTAATTTAAAAAATTTCGTAGGCAGAGTCAAACATTTAGGAGCACCTTCTAATCAATAATCAAAAATTCTGATCAAAAAATTAACCTTCCTATTACGAGGTGATATTTGACTCCTTAAAGTGATTTACAGGGAATTTTGTTTTTACCTTTGTAATTGAATTTTTCTAACTTTATTAAAAGTATGTCATCTTTTGTCAAATTAAAAAAAAAAAAACACACACACATATATATATATATATATATATATATATATATATATATATATATATATATATATATATATATATATATATATATATATATATATATATATATATATATATATATAAAATTATAAGCTTCTTAACATTTTTAATTAAAACAACAGAATAAGAAGTAGAATAAGAATGTTACATAATAAAATTAAAATAAATAAAAAGAAATAAATTTGCACTACAGAGGTGGAACAGAAGAACACAAAAGTGGCTTGTAGGTGTATTTTCAGACATTTAATAAGGCTCAGAGGTTGCATGAGTGCAATTCATAAATTCATGTTGAGGTTAATGTTTTAAATATACAATATTGAATATAGAAATATTAAATGATTTAAATAACAGAAAAGATACTTTAAAAAATTAAATTAAAACTGCCAGCAGGTGGCGTCAAATCACTGATTTGATCACTGAATCATTCATTTAATTGATTTGTTCGAACGGCTGATTCATTCAGGAACGAAGCATCTGACTGTCTTTATGAATGGGTAATTGAATCATTGACTCACTAGATTCATTTAAAAATGCAGTTCATTCATAAACGAAACACCGCTGTGTTTGAATGGAGATGCGCAGCGGCTCAGATGTGACTTTGTCTGAAACTTGACGAAGTAGAGCAAAATAAGGCAATAGTGTTGTAGTCAGACAATATAAGTCACTTAACATTAACTTCTTGTTTAATGAACTCTTGTATTAAATATCACATTTGCAAGCTGTCACTCTCCTTAGTTCATCGCGATCTCACAAAACTCCATTATAATCAATGCAGCTCTCTACACTGCACAGTTAATCTCTTATTTACTCTGTCTACACTTTGTTTGTTATAATGAGAGGATACTTCTCATTACTCAGTGCTGCAAAAACACGTAAGTACGTTAGAAACCTTTGAAGCTCCCTCAGCGCAAACACAAATATGCTGATCGGGTCAGTCGCACAGGTGCTCCTAAATATTTTTTCATAGTTGCACGCAGTAGTTTTCAGTCGCAAATACGACTGAAATGGTCGCACTGTAGAGCCCTGCATGCTCACATTGGCCAGCCATCCCTGAGCTATTGGAAACTCAATCCACATGTGGTTGCGTTTTGCTGGCTGCTCGAGTAACTTAGAGCAATGGAGTTTGTTTTTCAATCTAATGAAATGTGTGTGTCTAAACAAGTTCAGAAGAGTTCAGTGTCTTTAAATCAATTAACTGTTCAGCTTCCCTTTGTTTTTAAACTTTTGTTTATAGGATTGTCTACATGAACAAACTCTGCAATTGTCATTTTGTAATTTCTTACGAAGTTGCTATTTTGATTTTTGCAGCATAGTTTGAATAAATGGCGACTGACTGAGGTAGATTAAATGTAATATGTTAAAATCTATAAAAATATTTTATAATATACAGGGCTCGCAAAATTTCAAAATCCCTGGTAGCCCTTCGGGCAGGTACTCTTTGAATTTTAGTAGCCCGAAAATTAATTTAACTAGCCCAAATTAAAAAAAAAAAAAGATCTCTTTTTTTTAAAATATAGAAAATCAGATAGGAGTCTAAATGTCAATCAAAAATATTTTCAGGACACAAATATCAGCAAGTATGAAGGAAGGAATTTTATTTCACTATTTGTAGGGTATCTGCAGAATTTTTAAAAACAAATTTAAGGCAATTTATGACCCATTTTAAGAGCTGCACAAGTAAAATGAACACACTATGAGTGGGTTGGACAATGTCTATGGTAACATACAGTATTAAGCCATAAAATGACATGATTTACAGTTCAGATACAGGTTTTCACAAAAACAAAAATCTTATTTCAGCCTTTAGACCATTTTTATGAAAAGGGATAAATCAAGCATATAAATTATATTAATTTAAAACGAATAAAGATTACGGTCTTAATTGTTTAGATTTTTAGAAGGCACATTAACTTCTTTCTCATTTACAACTCTGTATTTGCTGCGTAAAAACATGGGTCGATATTTGCATTGATCTGACCATAAACCGCAAGAAAGGCTTATTGGAAATGCAAATTCATTCTCTGCCACGAGGTGGCGCTTTAGGAGCGGCTTAATATAGTGGTTTCCCTCAGAGAAACTCCCTGTTAGCGGCTGTACACAAAGCAGCACCGTCCGCGCTCATAAACGCTGCATTATCAGGCATTATAGATGAGATGAAATAAAAATGCTAACGACATATTTCTGAGGACAGTCGGTTCCCTTCAGATGCATTCACATAAAAACATCTGCGCCGCGTTTTGACTTGAACCGTGCAGTGCTCGTATTTATTCAATTGCATCATTGCCTTTTGAAGTTTAATCCAGCTGTATCGCCATTCTTGTCTTTCCGTCCCAACTGTAAGACCTTTTGAAATTTATAGTTAAGACATTTCTTATACCATTTAACGTATTTAAAACTTTTTATGGCCTTAAGTTTGATACAACTAAATTGAAGAGTTTTTAAGGACCCGTGGGAGGCCTGTATTTAAGGTAGCCCGTCGGGCAGGGCATGATACATTTTGGTTGCCCGACTGGAAAACACAATAGCCCCAGGATGTCGGGCTAGCGATTTTGCAAGCCCTGATATATTTGAATATTTGTCTGGTTGCTGGTTGTTTGAACTGATACAAGTATGTACCTTGAATCCGATGCAAGTCATTTTGGATAAAATTTGGATAAAGTGTCTTCCAAATGCATAAATGTAAATGGATTATATTTAATACATTTTTCTTAATGAAATTGGCATGCAATGTTTGTGCGTACAAACACATTTGTCTGGTCGTCCTGCTTGTGCGTCAGTGACTGAAACATTAGCGTTGTGCTAGCTCTTCGTTGGTTGTTCGAGGTGTCTGTTTCTCGTAGGCCGTGAGTGATTGCTTTTCAGATCAGAGCGTGTTTGATGTCACACCAGCAGGTGTTTGGTGCATCATAGACGTACACATTTCTAAATAGTGTCTGATTCCTCCATTAGGGATTTGATCAAGCTGGTTCATATCTGATCATCAGTGTGTCTGACCTAAACGCTCCCTTGATCAGCACGCACATCTGTAGTGTGAAATGAAATCTTCTCTCTGTCCCTCATGCTGATAGTAACATGGGCGGAAAAAAAAAAAGTGTGTGTATATGTGTATATATACAGGTGCATCTCAATAAATTAGAATGTCGTGGAAAAGTTAATTTATTTCAGTAATTTAACTCAAATTGTGAAACTCGTGTATTAAATTCAATGCACACAGACTGAAGTAGTTTAAGTCTTTGGTTCTTTTAATTGTGATGATTTTGGCTCACATTTAACAAAAACCCACCACTTCACTATTTCAACAAATTATAAGGTGACATGCCATTCAACTAATCAACTCAAAACACCTGCAAAGGTTTCCTGAGCCTTCAAAATGGTCTCTCAGTTTGGTTCACTAGGCTACACAATCATGGGGAAGACTGCCGATCTGACAGTTGTCCAGAAGACAATTATTGACACCCTTCACAAGGAGGGTAAGCCACAAACATTCATTGCCAAAGAAGCTGGCTGTTCACAGAGTGCTGTATCCAAGCTTGTTAACAAAGTTGAGTGGAAGGAAAAAATCTGGAAGACAGAAAGAACCAAAGACTTAAACTACTTCAGTCTGTGTGCATTGAATTTATTTAATACACGAGTTTCACAATTTGAGTTGAATTACTGAAATAAATTAACTTTTCCACAACATTCTAATTTATTGAGATGCACCTGTATGTGTATATGTGTATTTATGTATGTATGTATGTATGTATGTATGTATGTATGTATGTATATATGTATTTATTTATTTATTTATTTATTTATTTATTTATATATATCCAGGCTCAGATGAAGACCATCTAATGTGGTGGTATCCATTGAGATGTCTGATTGATTTTTAAATTACCTTGGCTTAATATCTACATTGTGTCTATTAATATTAATTAACTATGGTGTGTTGCCAGGTAACAGTGGCACTTTTTTGGAGTGTTTTATGTACATCATTACTAGGGATGTGCATAGCTACAAACGTTCATAATTGACTAGTCAGTGTTCAGGTAGTCAGTGCCCTATGAAATCAGTTTTATTTATTTTATTTTTTTTCCAAATTCTGTTTTTTCCGTTTTAAATTTTCTGGATATAATTTTTTCCGTTTTGACATTTCTAGACTTTGTTTTAATGGTGAAATTAAACGTCTAATTAATTGAAATCACGAAACTTGCGCAATTTAACAGCAATTTATTAAAAGTTTAACAATTACGTTTTAAGGCCCTATAAAATATTTTTTTTTCTCAAATTTAGTTTTATTTTTACCAAATTCTGTGTTTTCCATTCATTTTCTGGTTTCATTAAATTTTATTAATCAAATGCATCTCTAAATGATTGATTTTATTAAAACAAAAAAAACTAATTGAATTATTTATTCATTTATTTTTTTCCCCAGAAATACTGTGTGGTGTGTGTGTGTGTGACATTTTTCTGGTAATTTTTTTTTTTTTTCTGGTAAATTTTCCTTAAAAATAATGTTTAGATAATTTTATTATTAGTAGTAGTACTATCATTACATTTAATAAGTAATATATTTCTGTCACAGTTTCTCTATTTATATGATATGATAGTTTTTCTTAAAATAAACGTTCAAATGCTCATGAAGTGATTCTCAGAGCAGTTCTAGAGATTGTTCATATACTCATATATTGAGCCACACGCTTGAGTATGTGCGTATTAAATGAAACCACGCGTCTGCGCCATTCATTCACACAGAAACATGCAGAACATGTTGAATTCATATAATATTCACAGACACTAGTCCATATCGCTTTTTGATTTAAGTGTACTAACCTACTTTTGATTTTATTCATCCAACATTTGGCAAATTCCGTGACATTTCACATTATACAGTAAATATACAGTAAATTCAAAAAAAATAATTTTGCCTGGATTCCGCAATTCCGCCGGCATTTTCTGCATTGCGGAAATCATAGGGCCCTACACATATGGCAATCTTCGCTTCGCATTTAAAGGGATACTCCACCCCAGAATGAAAATTTTGTCATTAATCACTTACCCCCATGTCGTTCCAAACCCGTAAAAGCTTCGTTCGTCTTCGGCAGTCAATGGGACAGTCACAAGCCTCCCGGTTTTCATCTAAAATATCTAAAATTGTGTTCCGAAGACGAACTAAGCTTTTGCGGGTTTGGAACGACATGGGGGTAAGTGATTGACAATTTTCATTTTGGGGTGGAGTATCCCTTTAAAAGTTCATAACTATAACGTTAGAAATATTTTGGGTGGAAAACATAGTTTACAGCATCCTACAGTTTGTTGAGCCCTAATTCTACTGTGACTATTTATTGAAGCACTCCTTTAAAAGGAACAATACTCACAGCAGGCGAATTGATGTCTGACAGTGATTGTCTGTTGTCTGAATTTGTACAAAAGTGCTGCTTTGATGGCTGTAGCAGCAGTGCTTAACTTCTCCGAGAGCGTTTTACCTCTCTTATCAAGCTAAAAAACAGCAAGGTAAAGGTTCATCTTTCAGTTATTTAAGAATTGCATCCTGGCAACCTGTTAACCCTTCTAGCTGATCTGTATTTCTTATGTGCCTGCTAGTTTTTGAACAAATAGATTTTTTTTTTTTTCCCAAATCTTATTTTAGCCTGTGTCATAGTCAACAAGACCTACCACATGTACATTCCTTGATGCACTCACACATTACCAGTGTACTGATTAAACTGCACTTAGTACCTTGAGCTTGAGAACCTGATGTTCTTTTACCCAGTATGTGGAAACGGTGGTTGTCAAGTCGCTACAGCAGGGCATACAGGGGAGCAAGTGAACATCTGTGTTACATATTGCATATTTATATTTAACTATTGCTATTTATATATTGCTGTAGTATATTGCACAGGTGCATTTAGAATGTTTTCTTACACCTAAATGTTTTTCAGTATCTTGATCTTGACTCATTAACTGGACTGCCAATTGCGATATATTTTACAACAATCATTTCCAAGGTAATTGGAAAATATAGTGTAATGTCAAGTGACAATTATACTCACTGAATTAAACATCATGTGACTGCTGTTTAACAACATATGCGTACAGTTTTGTTTTGTTTTTGTTTGTTTTTTTAAAGCAGGAGGTAGAGCTGGAGTGTACAGGGGGTACAGTGTATGCTGTCATTTCAGTTGCACATAATGCAGTCAAGTGTGTTCTGTTTTGTTTAGAAATGTTAAGTTTGACAGCATGTTTACGGCCCAGTTCTGTTTGGTTTGCTATAATGAAAACTTTTCCTAGATGCTAAAAGCTGACGCTAATTATGATTTGATTAATCATAGTCTTACTGGAAACATTTACTGACTGTTCAACCAAGTATTACCATTGCTCTGTATATGTATGCATATCATTATTTTAGCTTTAGAAGTTGAATTAACATTATTTGTTAATTTAGTTGTTTGCTCTTAACAGACAGTTGTCACAATTGTTTAGAGATCAAAGTATTTAATCATGACCCCCCAACTTTGTTTATAATGAGTGTAAATTTTCGGCTTCCCACTCGCTGTGCATTTAGTGCTCCGTATTGCAGCCGGTAACACGAGCCCACGCATATTTTTTGACAAACATTTCATCCTGTTATGCGTCACTAATGAGTCTCGTTTTGATAATTGGTGCAGACATGATTTTAAACAAACTTCATGGATAATCAGCTGCTCATATTTTGGCTCAAATTCTGCTCATCACAAACATCAAATTACAGGATGCTTCGCAAAATACTGAAAAATAGTTCAGTTGATGTTTGATGTCAGAATGATTGTAATTATCTTTGCTGACGTTCACCATATTTTTAATGACGTTTAGGATGTTTTACTGAAGAATTGACATGAAACAACTTTCTTTTTTTCCCTCTCTTATAGGTTTTAAACATGTTTTTAAATGTTTTTTTGTCATATACCAAAAAAGCAATCAAAAGTAGATTATGTAAGAAATTTACAGGGGAAAGAGAATTTTTTAATTTTGTCCTCTAAGAGCTGTGAACAGATGTGCGCAGTATGTGCTTTGCATGTATCTCACAATATGCTGAATCTTGTCAGTTCATATCTCAAGTCGCCTTCTCTTGTAAAAAAAAAAAAAATAAAAATAAAAAAAACACCACAGATCTCTTATGCCGGCGTGACGTAAGGCCATTCTTGCTCCGGTGGTGCAGTCAGTCAGGAGTTCAAACATGCCGAGGAGCAGCGTCACTTCCCCATCCTGATCTCCAAACATCTGGAGCTGCTTACGGCAGAACTGATGGCGCTTGGAAATCTGCACCCACACCCATTGCATAATGCCTCACACTTGTTCTTTCTCTCTCTCTCTCTCTCTCTCTCTCTCCCTCTCTCTCTTCTCATATACTCACTTGTTCCTACGTACTTGCTTGCTTAGCCAGTTTGTTTTCTTCTCTCTCTTTTCCTTTTGTCCTCTTGTTAATTTATGTAAATACTCCAGAATTCCACACAGGATTCACCTCTCTCTCAATTCAGCGGCTCCTCTCTGCCTGGCACAAGCTGCCATTTACATTTCTGCTCTTTTCACCAACAAATACAGTCATAGCTTGGCCAACATGGAATCTGCACATGTTTTACTGGAATCCTGTAATTTGATTTAATGTAACACAGCTGGGAGGATCATATTGGCCAAACATAAATTTACAACATGAGCACAAAAGAGTCGAGGGATGTGTAGAAATCTCGAGGGATGTGTAGAGGGATGTGTAGAAAGAGGTCAGATTCTTCAGTAATCCTGTGGAGGTTTCTCTGGAATTCTGCAGACCAATGGTATATTTCTAAATTTACACCAGTGGATCTCAGGCATTTGAATTATGAATGTTATAATGAATATACATTTCTCTAGTTTATATATATATATATATATATATATATATATATATATTCTTTCCACATTTTTTTGTGATTGAATGGACAAATACATACAAAAGTATGTCAGGAAACCCATCTTGGTAGGCATCCTTGAAAACAGTGGGTTAAGTGAACTTAAACCGTTGAGAAAGAAATCGGATGTGGATCAATATTAGACCCATGAATTGTTTAAAGTGACTGTGCCTAATTTGGAGTCCTTAATGTTAATTTTAATTTTTCTTGACTGAATAACTTAGCTTTACCGATGATTAATCTATATTTAATTATATTTGATTATTCAATTTCTGTACTTGAACACCTACGTATCTAAAAACCTGAAGTCTCTTTAATTTGTATCCTTGGGCTATACAGTTATTTGTCCTATTACTTGTAATTTGTTAATTTGTTCTTTTTTACTGACCGTTCACTTGAGTTTAATGTTTGAACTTTATATTTGTTAGGCTAGTAGTTTTTATGTGGCATTGCAGTTGGAATTGAGAATTGTAAAATTTAACTAGTATCTAAAATTTTGGTGACACATAAGCTTATTAATCAGAATGCAAGATAACATGGGTCAACAAACAATATTTTTTTATTTATTTTTTTTTGTGGCAGGGCCAGTGAAAATATTGACAGGGCATGTAAAAATTTGAACCACTAGCCCAGTCGGGCCAGTAGATAAAATCCTTAGCGTTGAGGCCTGATAGATAGATAGATAGATAGATAGATAGATAGAATTAATATATCATATTACAAATGCTCATGGAGTTTTACAATTTTATTTGGGTGACTTTTCCAGATCACACTTTAAAAATTTGGATTCCTCGTGTAGTTAAATCATTTTATGTCATCTTTAGGCCCCCTGGAAGTTTGCTGAGGGTCCCTAGTTGAGAATCATTTAAAGAGCTGTTATTGATGTAGTGTAATCATTACATGGTACTGATTTCTGCATTTTCAGGTCAATTCAGGTTGTAAGCTTATAAACTGAATAAGTCAACTGTGGTGACAGCTGTTTAATCTGACATGCTGAGTGCCATAGTGAACCAGTTTCAGCACTGCACTGATCTCATCACTATCTACAAATAAATCTTGAGCTTGTTATAGGCCACGTGTTTGTTCAAGTGGCTGCAAGTTCAGCATCACCCCGTGTATGCAGGAGTTTACATGCAAGCTGCATCAGTTACTGAAACTCTCCAGATGGTTCAGTGTTTTTCTCTAAACGTCACTCACTGGAAATATTTACATGTTTGGGAATATATGTTACAATTATCATGTCTGTACTTGTGCAGCTGTGATCAGCTGATCATGACCTGTAGTTGTGCCTGTGGGGATTATATTCTTGTAGAAACACCTGGGATTTGATTTGAGTTCTACATTTTTAGCAATGCGACAAGTTTATGAAGTTCGTAGACAAAAGGCAATTTAATGTTTGTTCATCAGTAATGTTCAAATGGTAGTCAGAGACTGTTTTGAAGTTAAACATTAGCACAGCAAACTCACCCTCATTTCTTTTGTTAGCCTCAGGCGCCACTTTGACCCTTTTGTGGCGGGAGTGACGGTTGTTGTGTGTTGTGGTCAACAAGGAAACATGCTTATAATCAGACCCTCCAGACCCTCCTCTATCAGTACTAACGCCCCCCACACATGACTATGGGTGCGTTATTTACGAGTTCACAGTGTTATCTAGCAAACCACGGCCTCCAGCACACACAGAAAGCAGTGGGGGGATATATGGGAGAGTGTTTGGGCAGTACTGTGAAAATCTGCTGACTTATAGTTATGCACTGGGAGCTGGGAAAATGGGGGCAGTCTTCCTGTGTGAGAGACCAGGCCCACCATCCACACATGCCACACACACTCATGTGCAACTACTCTGAGTTTATGGGCCGTGGCTTATTTAGATGATATCCGTTTAATCATTTTATGAAATATGTGACCCTGGACCCCAAAACCAGTCTTACTTCGCTGGGGTATATTTGTAGCAGTAGCCAAAAATAGATTGTAGAGGTCAAAATTATTGATTTTTCTTTTATGCAAAAAATCATTAGGCCATTAAGTAAAGATCATGTTCCATGAAGATATTTTGTAAATTTCCTAATATAAATATATCAAAGATAAATTTTTGATTAGTAATATGCATTGCTAAGAACTTCATTTGACAACTTTAAAGGTGATTTTTCTCAATATTTGATTTTTTTTTTTTTTTTTTTTTTTTTTTTTTTTTTTTTTTTTTTTGGCAACCTCAGATTCCAGATTTTAAAATAGTTGTATCTCGGCCAAATATCTCTGGCCCTATCATAACAAACCATACATCAACGGAAAGCTTATTTATTCTGCTTTCAGATGATGTATAAATCTCAAATTCTAAAAATTGACGCTTATGACTGGTTTTGTGGTCCAGGGTCCCAAGGTGCCGAGAGTACTCTACTATTACCAGGGTTTTTTTTTTTTTTTTTAAATACATCAACAAATACAAAAAATATACTAAAAGACCTTTTGTAGTATAGGTGAACATAAACATAACATTAGGTTGTTAAACACTTTGTGAAATTGAAAATCTTTTTCCACTCCTTATAGTCTCCTGGTCCATGTCGCTTTGATCCAATATACATTTATCCACATAAAGTGTTTAGAAAACAAAACATTTTCTTACAACCTTACATGAATTATTCTTACTATCATAATCGTGTGTTAAATATAGGGCCCTATGAAATCTGATTTATTTTTCCCAAATTCAGTTTTATTTTTTTCCAAATTCCATTTTTTTTCCTTTCAAATTTTTCTGGAATCCTTTGTAATGGTTACATTTTTAAGATTACATTTTATTAATCAAAAAGCGTGTCTAATTAATTAAAATCATGAAACTTATACAACTTCACATTAGTTTATTAAAAGTTCAACAAAAATTACATGTTTAGGGCTCTATGAAATGTTTTATTTTCTTTCACCATATGTTTATCAAATTCTGTGTTGTAGAATGTCTAATTATTTGAACAAAATAAATATAAACACAAAAACAACTTTAATTTATTCAAATTTATTCTTAAAATAGCCTTATGAAATGTTTTCTTTTTCCTCAGAAATCCTGTGTTGTCTAGTCATCAAATGAAGGCATAAAACATGAATTGCATTTATCTTTAAATTATTGAAAAGCAAACTTTATTTATTTAGGCAAACAAAGGGGAATTACTATTAAAATTAAAACATGGAAGAAATTTTGTTTGATCATTACTTAAAAAAATAAAGTTTTAATAATCTTAGTAGTAGCTTAGTAGTAGCAGTACTGCAAGTTATACCGAACTTTTATTTTGACGGGTTGCCCTGAACACCTTTTCAGTTCTGTGCGACGCTAGTTTTACTCAAATGAAACGGTAAAATACTCATGAAGTGACTCTCAGAGCAGTTCTGGAGATGTTGTTCATGTATTTGTCCTCATTTAGAGAGACGGCAGACTCTGAAATCACTGCGAGCGTCGCGCTCTTCAGTCTGTGTGTATTAAGCGAAACCGCACGTCTCCACCATTCATTCATTCATTCATTCATTCATTCATGCAGTTTATGAGTTAATGCTCATCAGATCACGTAAATCAGTGGAAAATGAATAGAAATTATGATTCTGTGTAAAGAAATATCAGGTAAACTTGTATAAAAATATCAGCATTTTTCCAAATATGAACTAAAAGCTCTAATGGACACTGTTCAGTGATGCTTGCTCTGACTGCCTGCCTGAGTTTTATCAACAACCAGAGGCGGCACAAAATTTGGTGGAGGCGGCCGCCTCATAATTCTCTATGCAGGAAAAACCCTGGTTACTGGTAGCAGAAAAGAGTCAAATTTGACTAAATAATGAAGAAATACAGAAATAGGCATGATTAAGAATGGTGTAGGAAATGCTGCTTTCTTTGTACATTTTAGTCATTGGATGTAATGCTGTTGAATGAGTTTATTTCAGCCCCATACAACTCCCAAACAATACAATAAAAGCTATTTTAAGCATGCTTAAACACTATATTCATGCTTCAAACTTGGCATGCAATTTCTTTCTTTTTCCATTCTCTGTTCTTTTCTTTTCTCCTTTATTTTGCTCCATGTCTGCCTCCTACAGTCATGTGACCTTGAAGGGGCGGGACTTTCTCTCTCTTTCTCTCTCAGCACATCAAACTCTTTGTTCTCCCGACGACGCCCATATCATGTCTGCAGTAGAGCGGCTCTGTCTCTGGCCTTGAAGTCAGCACTCATTCTGCCCTTCACACACATTCACACTTTCTCACAGTGATTATAAATGCAGGGTGCACTAAACATGAGTTTATTTTTATTTGTATTTTTTTTACTGTGTCCAACAGTTTTGCCAGTTCTTTCATCCCAGAAAGGCATCAACGTCTTTCTGAGCCACCTTAACTCTATTATGATTGATTGTGCTTGGATGCTCAAGGTCGTTGCTATTTGCATGCATGCAGGTGTGTGTATTCAGTCTTCTCGTCTCAGCTGTCTGCGTGTTACCCACGTAATGATCACCGCAGACTTGATTTCCTGTGTTTTCATTTTGCTTCTCCGCCTCGTTCTGTCATTTCCTGAAAAAGCAGGGTGTGTGCATGTGTGCTCTTGTGTGTATGTGTCAGAGGCGAAGGAATTCATCATGAAGGCAATGATGTAGATGAGAGGCCAGTCTGAAAACGCACTTGGTTAATGATACCTAAATTTCAGTAGTGATGGTGTCCTTGTTTACAGTTATTATTTATGATGAATAATAATAATAATAACAACAACATTGATAATTAAGATTGTTTTTAATGAGAGAGAGAGTTTTGCTTTTGACATTTCCCAAAATATGCAGTGGAAATCTCAAGCTTTTCACATATCTGTTGTCGTTTTGTATTGCTTCAGTTGACAAAATCCCCAAGCACTATGTGAATTACAGAGAGATACTCTGTAGCGTTTTCTGACCTTGAGATGGGACGCTCCTCTCCTTCCACCCGTTCCCACTTGAGTTGGCCTGTGATTGTGATTGTGTCTGTGCTGTAGTGCTAATGTTAGACTTTATCGTGGTTTATCGTGCAGAGGTCACAGTGTAGAAAACATCAGAGAAATGTTAAGCAGCTTTACTTAATGTCTCCCCTCCTTTTCTGTTGATCATCAGCTCCACTTGAGGAGATTTTTGAGTGGTTGCTCTCTGCTTGCAAGTTGTGATTTTAAGCACTACACCGCATTGTCATGTGATGTTCCCATTGGGTTAAAGAGGAGGTTAGTCTTTTTATTTATTTTTTATTTATTTATTTATTTTTTTAAACCAAGGTTCAGTATTGATTGAACACACTTGCTTTAACGAAGTATGTCATTTTTAATTACTTTTGCAAAGATTATGAATCTTTTCAAACATAATCCTGTCCCCAACTCTCAACATTTGTGTTGGGATGAAATATTTTGATAGCACCACAGCAGGGAAATTAACCTACAAATGGCGTATTTATAGTTGTCTGTGGAATTGGAAAAGTATTATTATGTGATAATTACAACATAATATATTCACATTATAATCATTATATTCACACAATTATGCAGTGCATCATGAAATCTGAAATTTGGTCACTATTCTGTTAAATTTTATGAATATGAATTATCAAGTCGTAGATCTGAATTTAGTGGATTTTTACAACCAAAAATTAGGTAGGGCCCTATGAAATCAGTCCCCCCCCCCCCCCAATTCAGTTGTATTTTTTCTGAATTCCGTTTTTTTCTGTTTTAATTTTTCTAGACTCTGTTCAAATGGTTAAATTAAATTGTATGTCTATTTAATTGAAATCATGAAACAATATTAAACTGGATTGCGCAATTCCGTCCGCGTTCTCTGCATCGTGGAAATCATAGGGCCCTAAATAGGTCTTGAGTTCCATTTTGTACAAGAAATATGTCATACACTGTCTAGTCTCGCGTAGCCAGACCTTCAGACTGATGGCAGAGCTTTGGCCACTTTGAATGGCCAATCACTGCCCAAGAGGCCATATGACTGACAGGTAAAGCAACCAATCACGTTTAATTGTCGCGTCATGATTAGGGGCGTGGAAGTGTCGCCACAATAACAGACCATGTGTAAAACTCTTGGACGTATTTTAAAGAGTCTGTACTGCGAACTTTACATATTTCACATACTTTTGAAAATCCAACTTTTAGTTGATCCAGATAAGCACTCATTGTCACAGTTGTAAGCACGATGGCTTTCTTCTTTCATGAGGGAGCTTGACGTCACGGCATCTTTGTTTCCATGTGGAACCTTAAAGTACACGACACACATGGCTCCTGGAAATCCTGTATAGTTCAACCAATCTGATGATGACTTTGAAACTTCTAAAGCGTTTCCAATTTTGCATGCCATATGCATGAGACGGCTGAGACTGTACATTTGTCTGTCATTTAGTGATGGGAAATTAAGTTCACTAATCAATGCTGTTTTACACCTCTAATTGGGTCTGTTTGGACATTTTTGGCCTGTTTGTTCTGCTTTTTGTATGTTGGTTTAAAATACTGGTGCAATCTTGTTCTGTGTTAAGTATTTGAAGTGTTTATTGTTCTGGCTTTGTGTCCACTTGTGTGAACGTGGGCCTTTTCTTATGATGACCCACTTGGCATCAAGCTGAAGGTTTCTGGATTATTTGGCCTGTATATGTTTGGCTGTATGTGGCATTTCAGTTTGTGTATGACTTACAGCTTGTGTATGAATTTTTTTTTAATGGTTTTTTTGTTTTTGTTTTTTGTTTTTTGTCTCTGTAGAGGGCTTGTGATTTGTCCTGTTGAAATGTTTCTTTTTTGTGTCAAATGCAATGTGTAATTGTCAAAGTTAGATCAAAACTAAATCTCGGACCTGGAAAATAGGCAGGGTTTTTATAATGCTAATTGGCTGGGTTTTTATCACTGGCAGTGCAAAATGCAGTGCAAAATTTATTGATTTGAATTGTGGGTTTATTTTTAATGTTTAAATTCCCTTGACAAATACAGTGTTTTAATTATTTATTTATTTTATTTAATATTTATTTATTTATTTATTTATTTATTTATTTATTTATTGACGAAAGTGAACAGGAAGCTTGGATGGTACAAATTGAAGGGCATTTGAGTAAATTTAAATGTAATACTACTTAGTTGTGTTGTATTGTATTTAGTCTACATAGGGATGACATGTTATAGCAGGCATGTGACTCGCATTTGAAGACTCGTAGGTCATCGAGATATATCGTAGATCATATTAGCTTATGCAAATATCCCTTACTCACACCCAGCCAAGGAGTGTGTGTTGTGCTGACATGACCTCTCTTGTTTTCATTTTGTGGCCACTTCCTGCTTGTTTCCTGTTTCCTCTGAGGACAGCGGGTTGGGAAGCATCTTATCTGTGTCAGTGTCTCTGCACCACAGTCGCTCGCTCAGATCAAATTTATCACTCATATGCATGCAAGTTTATTCTGATGCACATACAGACTGTTTCAAAAGCTCTGTTCGCTCAGACAAAAAAAAAAAAAAAATCATGTCACATTCCTCCTTGCATGCAAACATGCACCATATTCACTTATGTTCATGTGCTGCCTCTTGTGGCAGCTGTGTGTATTGCATTGTCAGCCCTTCCCCCTCCCTGAACCCATGTGGAAACATTTTGAATGCCCAGAAATACAAAACACTCATCTGAACTGGCAAGAGTGGAAACATGGCATTCCAGTGAAGAGGAAGAAGGCCGGTCACAGTGTGTTTGTAAAGCTTGTTCCAGGGAATCATAGCATGTTTACAGAAGCTTCATTCCTGTCTTTGTCAGCCTCTTCAGAATAGATTGTGGTTATTGGTGAAATGTATACATACGTCTGCAAAATCGGTTGTCCAAGTATGAACAGTTATACTTTTTATGACAGTACATGGTGTTCTGATGATGTTTATAATACTATTATAGCAATAATAATATATTTAATAATTTGAATTTATTAATAATGTTTTTTTATTTATATATTACTATTTATATATATATATATATATATATATATATATATATATATATATATATATATATGTGTATATATATGTATATGTGTATATATATGTATATGTATGTATGTATGTATATATGTATGTATATATATATGTGTATATATATATATATTATTTATTGGAGGTATTTTGAAGAATGTTGAGAGCCAAATAGTTTTAGTATTTTTTTTTTTTTTTTTTTTTTGTTCATAGAATGGAAGCCAATGGGAAGTAAAACTGATTGGTTACCAGCATCCTTGAAAATACAAATGATGACCCTTTGTTCCTTTGATGTCCCTTTTAATATTAGTGAAATTTTAAAGAATGAAACTGAAAGGTCCATTGAAATGAAGCAGAGCCTAATTTTCTGTGTGTGTGTGCAGGCCGTAGCAGAGATACATGCCAGATCTCCTCCATGATCACAAATTGTGAGCTCATAACTGGGCCAGTTATCTTCCCAGCCTCTCAGTAAGATTACACTTAGGTATACTATGTTCCTGAAGTATCGGTACTCCTGACAAGTTTATTCTGAATAATATAATGCAGTGCAGTCAGTGTAATGCAGTGTCTTTGTGGTGTTGGTAGGGGTGTGTGCAATAATGACTAAAAATGATATCTAGATATTTTCTAGACCGTATTTTGCTGAGAGTGTTATTGTGCTGGTTCTTTGGCAAGCTTAGGACTGCCATGGACAGCTGACTCCCAAAGCTTTTGATATTCTTCATATTCTGTGAGGTGGTTAATTTGCAGGAGTAACAAATGAACTTTTCCAGTAAGTTTTTAAATAGATTATTTTACCTTTTATGGGCATTTTTATCTTTATAATGCCAATTTTATTCTAATCTAATTAAATGTATGCTTCATCTTTTGTCAAATTGTTAAATTTTTATCAAATTCTAAAATGGTAAGACCCTATAGGGGTTACCAATCAAATGAAATCAGTATCAACAAAATTTGTGTTTGTGGCGGTGGCACAGAATCTGCATTTGAAGTGGCATTAGACTGTTTAATGCATAAATGAGTCATTGAGTCATTCATTCAACCAATTCTTTCAAACAGCTGATTGATTCGGTAACGAAACACCATTGTGTGTCACTCAGAGACGCAAAACAGTTCTGCTGTGGCTTTGTTCGAAATTAGTTTCGCCGTCGAAATAGAGCAAAAACAGGAGTTTATGATTTAAAATGTAACTCATTTAATATTAACTTCTTGTTTATTGAGCTGTTCATCAAATTAATATAATTTGTAATCGTGCTGGTATTTGGAGAAGAGCAGCGCTGTGATATTAACTATATCAGATATACATATACATTTTTGCCCCCTTATCTTAAATTTCTAAATGTATTTTAATAGACTAAATCACACACTGAGCTCTAAATGTGCTCATATCTAATCTATATCATATATCCATGCACTCTCTTGGTGTTTTTGGTTTTTTTGCAGTATACTTGATTATGCCAAATTGCATATTTAAACAACAATTACGATTTATCGTAGACGATATATGTATCGCACACCCCTAGTTGGTAGTGCTAACTCAAGTCACACAAACCCTTTTCATACATGTTATTTGTAGATAACTAGTGCTTTGCTGCAGTGTGGTTCTTTGACTACATAAAAACTCAATGTAATTTGATTGGTTGTCAATAACATCACACATGATTGCTCAGTGACATGCAGCGGCCACAAATAAATCCTTTTTTCCTGCCCAGTGTGCTGCTAACATTCATGCACAATGAAGTGGCTGGATTGTCGTGCGTGAGCTTGGCAAGCGGTGATGCCTGCTGCCTTTCTCCCATTGAAAACAAACTGGGAACATGTGATTAGTGTAAAATGACCTTAAAAAGTTGGTTCCCATGTACATCTGGGAGTGAAGCCCACAGGATAAAAGCACAAAAACACACAAATCCTAAATGTTGAGAATGAGAGTCTGTTGATTGGTTTTCTCTCAGGTGAAAAGAAAAGGAGAGTGAGCCTTCAGACAAGCTTTTGTTGTTGTCAAGCTCTTCTGAAGCAGATCTGAGTGTAATTCCAGCCTATAAAAAGCATTCTTATTGGACTGTTAGAAGAAAACACAAAAAGTAGTGATATGTGTGTGTGTGTGTGTGTGTGTGTGTTTCTGTCTTCAGTACACTTCTTAGTTCTCTTCTCGTCATTCTCCTCTGTGATTACAGTGATGCTTTTCCTTTTTCTCTTCTCTTCTTTTATCTCTTAAGTCTCTTGCTCGCTCTCTCTGATTCAGGGAAATCTTGAGTCATGTTGTTGTTGTACTTCAGATGAAAAAGATGCTCATTTCTCCTCGTGTTTTGCAATCTTTTTATTTTCAGTAATGTGCACTGGTTTTACTTGGTTTATGTTGCCTCACTGCAAGAGCTGAGAGAGCAGAGGTTATGCAAGAATGTACTGGGGCTAATGTAAAGAGGTCAGAGGTCAATTTAGTGCATTTTTGACAGTGCTTGACCCTGTGTTATTATATCTTTATTTTTGTTTTTTTGTGAAGTTTGAAGAGCAAGTTGAGTTGTTTTTTGGGAGAAGTCTCTCTGAATGGGCTGTGTCAAGTGGCTTGCTAAATTCTCAATCACAAACAGCTAGAGGACGTTTTGGATGGAAGTGATTTTCTTGGTTAACTTCCTGTCAGATTTTGTTTCTCGGTTTTTTCTTCATACTTCCATGTCACTATGTGCTGTGGGGAGGCGATAACCAGCAGATACTCAACGTTTTTCACTCCATGTCATTATACCTTACTTTTGGAGAAAAAAAAAAAAAAAAGAAGACTAACAGTAGAAACAGGACTGGAAATTATGAGGAATTGAGTCTGTAAATGACTCAAACCAAATTATAACTCGTTGTCCGCGTAAGCACAATGATCTAACTAGGGTTGGGCGATATGGCAAAAATATCATATCACGATTTTTTTTTTTTTTTTTCAGAAATATCACGATTCACGATTTTATCACGGTTTTTTGTCATGTTGATTTTGCTATTTTACAAGTTGTCTGAGCAGTACAACCAAACTAATTTCTTTTTTCTTTTTCTTTTTTTTTTTTTTTTATAAACAAAGCCTTTCAAGGTAACGAAGTATAAAATAAAAAAGAATGGCAGATATTTAGGCCAAAATGAACGAAGATAAAAATCTTTGTCATTTTATCTTTATTTAAAAATAAGAACAAAGCTACACATTATAAATATACATAATACGAATAAAACAAACAGTGCTTTTATTTTTCGGGTACAGTATGTGTATTTAGCAGTATTGAATTAATAAATATAAAAAGTGAAACACTATATACATCAATTGTACATTGATTCTAATGAAAGCAACTGTATTAAAGTTCTTCAGTCAAGAGCAGGGAGTGATTTTTTTTTTTTTTTTTTTTTTTTTTTTTTTCTTTTTTTTTTTTTTTTTCTCTTTGTGTTTTGTTGTTTCATTAACATTAAAAGAATAGCTCACCCAAAAATGAAAATTCTGTCATCTGTCTGTCAATTCTGTCATAGTGTTTTATTTTTATACCATCAGTTGTTTTAACCTGAATGAGGTTTTTTTTTTTTTTTTTTTTTTTTTTTTTTTCTCTGTTCTGTTTCAAAATATCTTATTTTGTGTTTAGCACAAGAAAGAAATTAATACAGGTTTGGGACAACATGTAAGTGAGTAAATAATGACAGAATTATAATTTTTGGGTGAACTATCCCCTTAATGACAGTCGGCAGCATGTTTGGTACTGTCCCTTTAAGACCTGCATGCATCTAATATACAGGAGCGCATCTCTTTTTCTCTGAGTTGTTTACTTTCACTTTAGAGATAAGCAACTGTGTTTTATATGTAAACGTTGTGTGTTTTTGACAATATTAGCGCAATCAGATGCGATACATAACTTAGTTCAGTAATTAGGTGCTATTTGACAGGCTTTTAGTGCGTGCGCGCTTCAGGTGTATGCACTGGAAAAGCACATCAGGACAGTACGCATATAAAATGTTTAACCGGCAAGACTTTAAATCAAATAATGTACTCTTGTGATTGTGAATAAGTACAGTGTCCTGTGAGTGTAACTCTACCACTGAGTTAACACTGATGTGAATGTATGTCGCGTTGTACAGTATACTGAGACGTTAGAATTTCTGCTGATAGAATAGCATGATACTACGATATTTCTCAGATATCAGATAGCAGATCGTGGAGACATTTTTATCGTCCACGATCAAAAATCATCATATCGCACACCCCTAGACCTGACTTAGTAGAGCAACTTCTTACCTCACTTTTAGAAGGAAAGTCAATGGGGATGCATTTGTGCATTTAACTTCAGTGTCAATGCTGATTACGAAGACAGATATTTCCTAAAACATGAATAACTCTTGCTGTGAATTGTAACCCGTATATTTCTGTGTGTTTTCCAGATGTAGAAGAGCAGAAGGCCGTTATGCCGTTGACCGAGCTGCCATCATCAGTCACTGGAACTGGCTACAGGCCCAAGTCTCGGATCTGGAGTACCGTATAAGGCAACAGACCGACATTTACAGACAAATCCGCTCCAGCAAGGTGTGCACAAACACACAGCCATGCATGTTCACTTTGTTCACTTTGTGCTGTTTACACCAGAATCATTAGTGTAGTTTAAGATTTAACCCAGCAGAGGTGGCGTCTGCCTCTAGTAACTTGGCAGCGCAGGTGCTCTCATGTTCCCGTGGTGAGGCAAGCTCTTGTGGGATCGTTGTTCTTTTGCTCAGTTTTTGTTTCAAAGTGCCACTTTTACAGCTTGTTTTCCGTGTGATTCAAACACAAACAGACCATTTGGAGAATATCATAAATATTTTAAGATCAGTCCAACTCAACGTGAAACTTCAGAAATGTTGAAATTGTGGATATATATTGGTTGAAACCAGTTTTCAGGGTATTGTGTATATTAACAGTTTAAATTGTAATTTCACAGTGTTACTGTTTTTACTGTATTTTTAATCAAATAATTGCAATATTGCTGGGCAAAATAGACTTCTTTCAGAAACATTTTACATAAAGGCACCAACTTTTTTTCTATACATTTGCCGGGGGTTTTTAATGTGATTTTCATGTGACAAGTGTTGATAAATGCAATATTGACTGTAAACAAACTCTTTTAAACAAAAACCTTGCTTCTACAATTTTCTAGAGAGAGAAATACACTGCCATTCAAAAGTTTGTGATCAGCAAGATTTTTTATTTATTTATTTTTTTTTTTAAAGTATCTTTTGCTCATCGAGGCTGCATTTATTTGAGCAAAAATAGAGAAAAAAATAGTAATATAGTGAAATGTTGTTACAAATTTTTACAACTGTTTTCTATTTTATTATGCTTTAAAATGTAATTTATTCCTGTGATGCAAAGCTGAATTTTCATCAGCCATTACTCCAGTCTTCAGTGTCACATGATCCTTCAGAAATCATTCAGATTTATTATCAATATGCTGATTTTTTTTTTTTTTTTTTTTTTTTTTTTAAATCAATGTTGGAAACAGTTGTGCAGCATAATTTTTTTTTTTTTTTTGGAAACCTGTGATACTTCTTTTGGGATTCTTTGAATAAAAAGTTTAAAAGAACAGCATATTCAAAATAGAAATCTTTTCTAACAATGTCACTTTTTATCAATTTAACATCCTTGCTGAATAAAAGTGTTAATTTCTTTAAATTCTTTAAAAAAAAAAAAGACAATTACTGATCCCAAACTTTTGAACAGCAGTGTGTGTATATATAGATGCTTATCTGAAAAGTTGTTTATTTAAATTAAGTGCATAACACATTAGCATCATATTGATCTTCTGTTGTTTGTTACTGCAGATAAATGTTTGTACTGGTGTCTCTGCAGTGAGGAACTTGTTTTTAACAATTCTAAAAGAGAAAGGTTGAGAGGATTTTGACAGAAGAGGGAAAATGTTTTGGTCTGTAATGTGTGTGTTTGTTTCTTGATAGGGCTCTGTTGTACTCGGGGAAAGCTCAGTGTTTGAGTCAGTACCAGAAGACAACAGTGACTCAAGGAAAGAGACCATTACCTGCCCTGTCCCACGGGTAAGACCAGGAGCACAGACCCATGACCACACTGATGAAAAACACTAAACAAACTACCAACAGTTGGTCTAGTCCTGAACTCAATTTAAACTATCATTTAAGACCAATGCATGTTATTTTCCGTTACACCAGATTATAAGTAATCAGTTATCTATAATAAAACAGTCTTTCTAAGACCCATTAGTGTGTTTAATTCCCACACAAACAGATAAAATGCTCATGATACAGGCCCACGCATAGCCTGAGAGAATGCTGGAATTGTTGAGCAAGAGAATTGAGAAGAGAGGCTACAAACACTCGGTCCTTTTGTCTGTCGTATGCAAAGCACTGCTGACCTTTTCATCCATTCAGAGTAGTGAAGAAATGCAGCAAGAACCATTCAACTCATCCAGACCAACTCAGGGGCAAAATTGGTGGGATGTCCTTTCTAACATCACATTTGTTTTTTTGTCTTTTTAGGAGCATGATACTGTTGGAGTGGAAACGTCTGCATCATCCAATGGTATCGTCACAGAAACAGGCTTGAGGAAAAGCTGTGGACTTGTGAGACAGGTCAATGGTGTTATCAACAGGTATGAAAGACACCAAATATATTTAATTTGAATGTGCTTTCATTCATTTTTCCCCTCATAGAAAATTAGAAATGTCACTTTTATTGTCATGTTCATTCAAGATGAATTCTTCTCCTCATCCAGCTTACGGCCCGGTTCCCCTGTCACCTTGGACCCAGATGAGCAGAGCCGCTCTGAGTCTCAGCAGAAGCTGGAGATGGGCCCTCAGGCTTCTCCTGCGCTTGATAACACATGTGTGGCGGCCCGCACGCGGCCACTGCTCTCTTGCAGGAAACGTAGAGTCCTCCGGCCCGGCTCGCTCACCAGTCTCAATCGTAAGGTAAGGAGAATCATATTCCTTCTCAAGATCAAGAGGTTGTAGTTTTGAGTTTTTGAGAGGCTGTTTACACGGAGATATTTGCACTAAAACTATTCATTAATGACATTTTAATTTTTAGTCTATTAAAAAAAAAGAGAATTTTTTGCAATGAATAGTACAATAGGACATGTTTGTTGGTGAAGGTCACTAGGTATGAATTAGGGTTGTTCCGATTCCGATACTAGTATCGGAAATTCCACCGATACCACAAAAAATTCTGGCATCGGTATCGGCGAGTACCTGAACCCATGTACCGATCCGATACCATTTTCTTGAACAAGACCTATAGTTATGCCCGCTAGCTTTGCTTAACGCTGCAAATCGGAAATCAATTCTTCTTCGAAATATGAACGTGTTAGCACATTGCCAGTAAATCACTCGCATATGCGACTAGATCTTCACCCTGGGCGACTAAATGATGTCTAATATTAGCCACTGGCTAATAAATGCTCAGATTTTACTCACCAGTGTGTGAGTTGGAGGCTATGTATAAGTTTAGCACAGATATATTTTCACTCACTGAACACGAGTGAGCGCTTTAGAGTTTCACTCTCAGCCAAGCGATCTGTGCTATTTTTCAGTTAATCTGAATGGATGCTCAGCACACCTGTATTTGACGTACCGTAAGCTTTAGTGTGAAGCACATGACTCGCTGCCGCTTTGCTTTTTTTCTCACACGCAAAGAGAGAGAGAGCGAGAGAGTCTTACATACCATGCAGAATTGACACGCTATATGTAAACGATATTCTTTGTTGTATTTTCCTGTCAAAATAAAGGAGTTCCTTTGGAATTCTTCAGCTTTTAAGAACTGCCGGGTTTTCCGGTAGTAGGCGGAGATAATGTGCAAACGACAATCTCATTGGCTGGCGCTCACCTATTATCGTCCCTGTTTTGAATTCAGCAAATCAGTTTGAGCAAATGCAGACAACGTGATTAATATTCATGAATCCAGCAGCTCGTTAATCCTTAGTGCGTTTTATATTGTTCTTAGTAGAATTCATAGTAGGATTATCATCTTATCAGTATTATTGATACCCCCCCCCCCCCCCCCCCCCCATTTTTTTACAGAAACACTGAATGACCAAAAAAGCACCACCACCAGTCCTAAGTTCAGTTAAAATGACCAATATGCATTCACACATGGTTACCAAGTTTTAATTCTAATTACTAAAGTTCTGTAATTAAATAATACTTGACTATCATAATATATTTATAATGTTTGACTGACTGATGTTGAGTGTAATTTTAGATATTTAAAAAGCTGTGCCATTTTCCAAACATTATATTATTTTTTTTGTTTACTCGCCAGACTCTCTCTCTCTCTCTCTCTCTCTCTCTCTCTATATATATATATATATATATACACACACACACCTGGGTATGTATCTGGTTATACAGCTGTATGTACTACAAGCCCTGTATGAATTGATACAATTATTTATGGTGTGCTGTGCCATTTTCCAAACATTATATTATTTTTTTGTTTACTCGCCAGACTCTCTCTCTCTCTCTCTCTCTCTCTCTCTCTCTCTCTCTCTCTCTCTCTCTCTATATATATATATATATATATATATATATATATATATATATATATATATATATATATATATATATATATATATATATATATATAAAAATAAATATAAAATATGGTGAAGCACACCATAAAATAATTGTATCAATTCATACAGGGCTTGTAGTACATACAGCTGTATAACCAGATACATACCCAGGTATCGGATCAGTACTCGGTATCGGCCGATACCCTGAGCCTAGGTATCGGTATCGGGAAGGGAAAAAGGGTATCGGAACATCTCTAGTATGAATGGGCCCTGAAAGTAGTAAGAGAGAGGTGTGCGAGACAGCAGAAACAAACGCTTTCAGTGTCACCTGTGGAAGTGTTTTACTCAAGATGCAATGAACTCTTTAAGGTCCCAGTGGGCTTCTTACAAAGGTTACAGATTAAACAGAAGCAGTGTTACAGAGATCACAGTCCTGCTCCAGAACTGTCACTGCTGTCATTTAATGCGTTTCAAGTTGCTGTGAATGACAAATGGTTGACTAAAGCAAGGTTTTATCCTCTCAATATGATAATTACCTTCTTTGCATGTCAATACTTTCAAGAATAATTTGTTATATCTTTAGTGCAGGGTGTGTATATATATATATGTATGTGTATATATATGTATGTATGTGTGTGTGTATATATATATATATATATCACTCATTCATTCATTCATTCATTCATTCATTCATTCCATACACAGTCATGGCCAAAAATATCGGTACCCTTGGTAAATATGATCAAAGAAGGCTGTGAAAATTAATCTGCATTGTTAATCCTTTTGATCTTTTATTTAAAAAAAAATCACAAAAATCTAACCTTTCA
Organism: Spinibarbus caldwelli; assembly: GCA_039654775.1. Taxonomy (NCBI): domain Eukaryota; kingdom Metazoa; phylum Chordata; class Actinopteri; order Cypriniformes; family Cyprinidae; genus Spinibarbus; species Spinibarbus caldwelli. The sequence continues at coordinate 13,585,541 of CM077219.1, read as the reverse complement.
TTGGATAATAAGAATTTAAAATGATGGGGGGATCATTATGAAATAAATGTTTTCTCTAATACACGTTGGACACAATTATTGGTACCCCTAGAAATTCTTATGAGTAAAATATCTCTGAAGTATATTCTCATTCATATTCACAATTTTGAGCACTCCAGGATGATTATGAACATGAAATTATCCAGCCATGGCTTCCTGTTTCACAGAAATATAAATAGGAGGGAAAACAAAGCTCAAATTCCCTTAATCATCCATCACAATGAGAAAAACCAAAGAATATATTTCTGATGTGCAGCAAAAGATAATTGAGCTTCACAAATTAATGAAGTGGCTTTAAGAAAAGAGCTAGAGCAGTGAAAATTCCCATTTCCACCATCAGGGCAATAATTAAGAATTTCCAATCAACATAAAATGTTACGAAACTGCCTGAAAGAGGACGTGTGTCTATATCGTCCTAATGCACGGTGAGGAGGATATTTTGAGTGGCTAAAGACTCTCCAAGGACCACACCTGGAGAATTGCAGAAAATAGTTGCGTCTTGGGGTCAGAAAACCTTAAAAGAATTGTGAAAACAGCACCTACATCACCACATGTTGTTTGGGAGGGTTTCAAGAAAAATTCTCCTAGATCATCCAAAAACAAACTCCAGCATATTCAGTTATCAGACACGACTGGAACTTCAAATGGGACTGGCTTCTAACTAAAAAATGAGCTTTTTAGCAGCAAACACTCAAGATGGGTTTGGTGAACATAGGAATAAAAAGTACCCCATGTTTACAATGAAATATACTGCTGTATTTTTGATCATGTGGGCCTATATTTCTGCTGGAGGTCCTGGACATCTTGTTTAGACACATGGCATCATGGATTCTTTCAAATACCAACAGATAAAAAAATCAGTAAGTGACTGACTCTGTTAGAAATCTTATAATGAGCCATGTTTGGATCTTCCAACCGTACAATAATCCAAACACAAACCTCAAAAACAACACAAAAATGGGTCACTGAGCACAAAACCAAGCTTCAGTCCTCTGACCTGAACCCTGTAGAAAATGAGTGGGGTGAACTGAAGAGAAGCAGCACCAACATGGAGCTGGGAATCTAAAGGGTCTGGAATGATTCTGGATGAAGGAATGGTCTCTGATTTCTTGTCAGGTGTTCTCTAACCTCATCAGGCATTATAGGAGAAAATTTAGAGCTGTTAAACTGGCAAATGGAGGTTTCAAAAAGTATTGAATAAAAGGGTGCCGTTAATTGTTACCAATGTATATTAGAGAAAAACATTTATTTCATAATGATATTTCCCCCATTTTAAAGTCTTATTATCCAATGAAAGGTTAGATTTTTGTGAATTTTTTTTTTTTTAAATAAAAGATCAAAAAGAATTAACAATGCAGATTAATTTTCACAGCCTTCTTTGATCATATTTACCAAGGGGGCTGATATTTTTGGCCATGACGGTGTATGTATATGTATATATTATATATACAAGTGCATCTCAATAAATTAGAATGTCGTGGAAAAGTTCATTTATTTCAGTAATTCAACTCAAATTGTGAAACGCGTGTATTAAATAAATTCATTGCACACAGACTGAAGTAGTTTAAGTCTTTGGTTCTTTTAATCGTGATGATTTTGGCTCACATTTAACAAAAACCCACCAATTCACTATCTCAACAAATTAGAATACTTCATAAGACCAATAAAAAAAAAAATTTTTAGTGAATTGTTGGCCTTCTGGAAAGTATGTTCATTTACTATATATGTACTCAATACATGGTAGGGGCTCCTTTTGCTTTAATTACTGCCTCAATTCGGCGTGGCATGGAGGTGATCAGTTTGTGGCACTGCTGAAGTGGTATGGAAGCCCAGGTTTCTTTGACAGTGGCCTTCAACTCATCTGCATTTTTTTTGGTCTCTTGTTTCTCATTTTCCTCTTGACAATACCCCATAGATTCTCTATGGGGTTCAGGTCTGGTGAGTTTGCTGGCCAGTCAAGCACACCAACACCATGGTCATTTAACCAACTTTTGGTGCTTTTGGCAGTGGGCGCAGGTGCCACATACTGCTGGAAAATGAAATCAGTATCTTTAAAAAGCTGGTCAGCAGAAGGAAGCATGAAGTGCTCCAAAATTTGTTGGTAAACGGGTGCAGTGACTTTGGTTTTCAAAAAACACAATGGACCAACACCAGCAGATGACATTGCACCCCAAATCATCACAGACTGTGGAAACTTAACACTGGACTTCAAGCAACTTGGGCTATGAGCTTCTCCACCCTTCCTCCAGACTCTAGGACCTTGGTTTCCAAATGAAATACAAAACAACTTGCTCTCATCTGAAAAGAGGACTTTGGACCACTGGGCAACAGTCCAGTTCTTCTTCTCCTTAGCCCAGGTAAGACGCCTCTGACGTTGTCTGTGGTTCAGGAGTGGCTTAACAAGAGGAATACGACAACTGTAGCCAAATTCCTTGACACGTCTGTGTGTGGTGGTTCTTGATGCCTTGACCCCAGCCTCAGTCCTTTCCTTGTGAAGTTCACCCAAATTCTTGAATCGATTTTGCTTGACAATCCTCATAAGGTTGCGGTTCTCTCGGTTGATTGTGCATCTTTTTCTTCCGCACTTTTTCCTTCTACTCAACTTTCTGTTAACATGCTTGGATACAGCACTCTGTGAACAGCCAGCTTCTTTGGCAATGAATGTTTGTGGCTTACCCTCCTTGTGAAGGGTGTCAATGATTGTCTTCTGGACAACTGTCAGATCAGCAGTCTTCCCCATGATTGTGTAGCCTAGTGAACCAAACTGAGAGACCATTTTGAAGGCTCAGGAAACCTTTGCAGGTGTTTTGAGTTGATTAGCTGATTGGCATATCACCATATTCTAATTTGTTGAGATAGTGAATTGGTGGGTTTTTGTTAAATGAGCCAAAATCATCACAATTAAAAGAACCAAAGACTTAAACTACTTCAGTCTGTGTGCACTGAATTTATTTAATACACGAGTTTCAAAATTTGAGTTGAATTACTGAAATAAATTAACTTTCCCATGACATTCTAATTTGAGATGCACCTGTATATTAAGGTTGTCAATCGATTCATTTTTAATCGTCATTAATCTTATGGCTGTCATGAGTTAACTCGCGATTAATTGCAATTTTTTTTTTTATCTGTTCTAAATGTACCTTAAATTTAATACTTTTCAAGTTTTTAATACTCTAATTGACATGGGCATGGACAAATATGGATGGTTTATGCAATACATGTTTATTATTAGTAAAACCATAGTTAATCTAGAGCATGAAGACTGGACATGTTTCAAAGGTCATAGATGTTTTACAAAGAACTTGTTCATGTCTATTACACACATGAAAAAGAACATAGAAATACCAGGTTCCCATTACTTCTCTTTATTTGCACTGAGCAATTGACTTAGACAAGCCTGTTTATATTCTCACTACAGGGCAGCTCACTTCTTCTGAACATGCTAAATGTACATTTATTATTTATTACATTTGTTTGCCTCTTTGTGCCCACATACTGTATTTTGATGCAGCTAAATTCTCAATAAAACTGTTTTCATTGATATGTTTTACTGTTTCTGTTGTCAGACAACAGAATGAATATGAAATAGTGATTGAAATGTGACCCATTAAGACTACATTAAAGCTTTCCCTTCCAAGATGTTAATCTGCACAAAAATCTTGTTAATCGAGCCGTCGTCTGATGAAATCAAATACACATAAGATAAAGACAATAGCTATGCTGTGATTTCGGCTATACTTGCATGTAAAATTAGAGAAGCAACATAATATCTGTGTTTAACAAAGCGCTGCTCCTTTCCGCCGCTTGCTGAACAATGCAGATAGACAGAGAGAGAGAGAGCGAGGTGTGTGCGCTAGGGGTTGAACGACTTCTGATTTTTTAAAGTCGACTTTTATGTGATGAAAGTCGAGTCGAAGTCGACTAGTCGCTGATGACGTCATTAATGAACAAATAAGTCTGGAGCTGTGACGAACACCTTGTGTACAGCTGTGGCATATGATACAGTGCTGCTCACATGGCTATTGCTCCTATAACAGCTCATTTTTATCAGTTCTTTTGTCTTTGGGTCGTTATATTTCTCACAGATTTCTACTCGTTCTAAATCAGATACAGATAAAGTAGTACAGTAAAGATTACACTCATATGAATGCATTAGTGAGAGCGATTGCGTGTGTGAATTAATTCTACCTGGCAGCGACTCTCTACTAGTAGTGAAGCTGTGGGATTTAGTTATTAAGAAATATATGCTTGAACTTTTCAGTTTCTAAGCTATTTTATTGAGAAATCACAGAACAGTGTTGACAATACCTTTCCGCGCTGAACGATTCTGTGCACGCGCGATCTGCGCGTGATGTACGCGCTACTGTCTGAAGCCTATGTGTGTGCGTTACTGAGCAGCAGCGCATTATAGTAGAACGGCGATTAACTGACCTGTATTATAAGCAGTTTAAAACGTGCATTCTCCCGTTAAATTTCGAGCATCCAATAATATAATCACACGTCTTGTGGAGCGCTTTCAGAGTATGCATTTATTTGTCATTTTAACTGTTTGGAAACGGAGCGTAAATGTGGAAGTCCTTCAGAGATTTCTTATACTCTTGCGCCCTCTATAGGACCAGCGACTAGTCGACGTCAAGCTTAAAGCGTCATGGCAGAGCATTAAAGTCGACTAGTCGATTAGTCTGTGCAACCCCTAGTGTGCGCGCGCTGGGACAGCAAGACCCCGCGCTTGTGGGGCAGTACCAGTGAGTTTCAGAAACTAAGTAAGGTTCGGGCGCTTTTTTGAAGGGAAAAAAAGTCGCTAAAGGGGTCTGTAATGTCGCTAAGTTGGCAACACTGTGCATCTCCATTTCTCCAGCTACGGGCTAGGCCACAGGTCAAACAGAAAATGCGCGCTGCGTTAATAAAATTAGTGCCGTTAAAATGAATTTGCGTTAATGCGTTATTAACGCTGTCAATGTAGTGATTAATCTTGTGATTTGTGTCAGTCTTTAGAAAGCAGAAAACCATACTTATAGCCTCAGTAATATCCTTTTAATGGTTTCCTGTGTGGAGTTTGATGGATTTGTCATATATTTAATGTTTTTGAACTTTGACATTTTCATCCCTGTTTGATGTGTAATTTATAGGATCAGGATTTTGGTTCAGTGGTTGTTTTATGTGAAATAGAAACCAAGCGGCTGTAAAAATGTAATTTGCCTGTTTAGGACAGAAACTTGCATTTACATGAAAGACAACTTTTATCATACGTCACCCCATGCCTGTAACAGTCCATGTCTAACAGGCATCTGTCCTCTGAATGATGCAACAGTATCTTCCAGATTCATAAGATGGCTACAAAGTCTCAGCACTTCTTTTACAGATCTATTTGCTCTCTGAACAGCCTTTAAAACTCGATTCCTCCCATAACACAGGCCCACTGTGAGCGAGAATGCGCAGGCATGTGCTAAAACAATAAGCACAACCCCAGTCGAGCTCAGCTCCATTACAAATAACAGCACTTGGATGTCATTCAGAGACAACGCTCTTGAAATGTTATGAGAAATGCCGCCAGTGTCATCAATGTACTAACAGCCAAATTCATTCACACTGCCAGTTATAAACTACCTGCTAACCGATGTACTATCCAATCCTAAATTTATGACCAGCACTCCAGATGAACGCTGCCCCAGTTAGAGGCAGAAGCTCAATGGCTTTTAAAATTTCCCCTTTTATGTTTGAACAAGGACAGATATCTAGCTGATATACTGCTAGCTGATTAGCTGAATCTCTCTGACTGCATGTTTTTTTTTGGGGGTTTTTTCTGTATAATTTTTGTTTTAAATGTGTTTTTAAGCAATTTGCTTTTTTAGTTGTATTACATATTATCTTAATTGGGAGCTTTACAGATTATGATTGAGTATTGTCTGTTTAAAGTTGCATCTATGCAGAACTGTTAACAACATAGCTTTTATCTGTAAGTTAAATAGTTTTAACTTGTACACTACCAGTCAAACCTTTTTTGAACAGTAAGATTTTTAATGTTTAAGAAGTCTCTTCTTAAGAAATCTCTTCTGCTCATTTCTTTCCCCCAAAAGAAGCTTTTGAATGGTATAGTGTATAATGTTACAAAAGCTTTTTATTTCAGATAAATGCTGATCTTTGGATCTTTCTATTCATCAAAGAATCCTGAAAAAATGTACTGAATAGTTTAAATATTGATAATAATAATAAATGTTTCTTGAACAGCAAATCAGCATATCAGAATGATTTCTGAAGAATCACGTTACACTGAAGACTGGAGTAATGACGCTGAAAATTCGACTTTGATCACAGGAAGAAATTACATTTTAAAATATATTCAAATAGAAAACAGTCATTTTAAATAGTAAAAGTATTTCAGAATGTTATTGTTTTTGCTGTACTTTGGATTAAATAAATGCAGGCTTGGTGAGCAAGAAGAGACTTTTAAAAAACATTATAAATCTTACTGTTCAAAAACTTTTGGCAGTGTATATAAAAGCTTTGTTAGATGTTTCGTTGACCTGTTTCAAAATTTACAAAATGGATCACAAAACACTTGGCAGAATTCACATTTCAACTAAGACACTAGATCAGTTCTGTAATTCCAGGTGTTTTCTGTGAGATTGGAGAGATGATAGCCCCTGTACAAACTGTCCTGCTCTAATGTGAAGCACTCTTGTTTGAATAGGCTCAGAAAAACTGGGCACAGTTGCCAATAGCAACCCGTTCTCTCTTTCTCTCCGGTGCTGTGCTCTGGGTTAATGACACGAGGACATGAGCGCTCGGGAACCTGCCACATGCAAAACTGGGTCAGCAGCTCAGGATCCGTGTGTGGTCATCTGCTGCAGAGATTTGTGTGAGAGCATCAGGTTGGAAGGGTTGACTCAAGTAAATGTAGACAAAGGGAAAGGCTGATCACTGGCATTTTGAATGCTGGTGCTCCAGAGATTTTGTTCACAAAAAGCAAGATCACAGTGGAAGGCACTGGAAAGACTTTTTTCCTTTTTTTTCTTTTTTTTTTTTTTTATAAAGATGAATAAAAAGCATATTTGATGACGATCCATGCATGCTTTTTTTATTTCTTGTTTTTGTTTTTTGTTTTTGAGCACAAAAAGAAATATGTAAGTCATGTTCTATACCTAGTATAATACTCTTTCCCTTTTTTCCTTTTTTATTTTTTATTTATTTATTTAGGTTTTTTTTTTTGTAGTACATATATATTCAGACTCCCTTGTTTATTTGATGTTAACCCTTTTTCTGTAAAACTCTATGATTCTTGTTTCCAAGGTTATGGCTGAGATTGCTGTCGGACACAAAAGAACAATGTACAGTGTGTTCACGAATCCTTAATGTCTTAAATTATTGAGAATTTAAGGGTGCAAAACGTTTAGAAAAAAAGCTTACATTGTTCATGGATAACCAAAATTTGTTCCTTACACAGATCACCATTATCATTACTGAAAAATGTTCACAGAAGTCATTAAACATGAATTGAAAAGTTTTAGTGTCAGTAAATATTTCTGTGTTTTGTTAGTATCTATTGATACACTATTGCATGTTGATAAATTGTTACATAAGCTACTCTATAGTTCAGAAGTCACACTTTACAATAAGGTTCCATTTGTTAACTATATTTAATGCAATACATTTGTTACAGTATTTATTAATCTTTGTTAACTTTAGGTAAGAAAAATATAACTTCATTGGGTAACACTTTATTTTAAGGTGTCCTTGTTACACGCTACATGTACTTACTATTACAATAACAATAAATTATGCATAATTGCATGCAAGTAACTCTAAGCCAAACCCTAATCCTAACCATATAGTTAATACATGTAGTTAATTAATATACTCAGTACTTAAATGTATAATTACACTAACAAGGACACCTTAAAATAAAGTGTAACCCTTCATGTTAGTTCAGGTCCATTCAATAGCATTAATAGATACAACTTTTCACTTTAATAATGTATTAGTAAATGTCGAAATCAACGTTAACTAAGATTAATAAATGCTTTTATTCTTCTCTCTTATTCTTCTACTACATCTTAATGTTGAAAACAGTTGTGTTGCTTAATATTTTTATGGAAATGGTAATGTTTTTTGTTTTTTTTCACGATTCTTTGGTTACATTTATATAAAATTGGTTTATTTTGGTCAGTTTAATGTGTCCTTTCTCCATAAAAGTATTCATTTCTTTTTAAAAAATTAACTGTAGTATACATTGAATATTTATTATTTTCTGCAGTCATGTATCAATCCAGGGCTGACGGGGCATACCGTTTAATTTTTTTTTCCATTCATACATTTACACCATCTTCTCTGCTTGTCATTCTCTCTCTCAGGCTCAGAGGTCAGTGGCTCCTCGCTGCGGCTGTGAGCTGAACACTCAGTGTGTGATGTGTAGTGGACGTGCTCTCCCTCCTGCAGACACCCAGCACCAGCTCCCTCTACTGGACAGACTGGCACAGTTCGACCCCTGCGTTCACCCCATCCTCTCCTTTACAGACGGTGAGGACACACCCCTGTCCTTTAATTATTTGTTTCTCTCATTCTTTCCGGTATGCACACATGTACATAGACAAAAACAGTGACAGCATCAAGGCCCGGGTGTACTTCACTTTCCTCTTTCCACTCTGTCTCACGGACAGCCATGTTTGCACAGCTTTCAAAGTATACTCAAACGCAGAGAAGCGCACATGGACGAATTCGACACATGCACAGTACTTAGTAGACTCATTCTGTCTCAACATTCACCTCACGCCTTCACTGTTGTACACTTACTGTCCGTGTCATCACAAAAAATGGGCTGCATGGGGACACTTCTGCGGACAAAAATTGCGCCACACAGTTAATGTATACTTTGGGCTTCACACATGACTAGTGCAGCTCTATCTATCCGGCTGTTCATTTCTCGCAGATTGCCTCAAGGATGAGGAGTTTTAATAAGAGTTTTTTTTTCCACTGCATAACAACTAGGTGTTAATTTAAGTGTTAATTATTCTAGATCTGGTTATTGCACCTCTTAAAATAACCTGCAGGCTGCTCTGGGTTTGAAGCAGGTCATTAGTGCTGAGATCTCAGAACAGTTTTTGCTTTTCATGTTTGTGAGAATTTAGTAACATTGGATTTGAGGAGCTGATCTTAGATCAGCACTCCTTCCCTGTGCTGGTCGGATTAGCTGATCAAGCATTCGTCTGCCTGACCTTTGCAGCGATAACCATTTTAAAGAGCAGTGCAATCCGACTCTGACTAAGCGTGCCAGTAGCAGCTAGCTTAGTCAGACTAGCTGAGAGAGAGACGTATTTTCCCTCATTAATATGAGCCGGTTGTCCTCTCTAATCTGGCGTCTATTGTGCAAATGAATGATGGGCGTAGAAGAGGCAGGTGACACCATGGGTGAAACTGGAGTAGATGGAGGGGAAAAAAGAAAGAGGAACCTCAGTACAATGAATACTAGAGTTGAGCGCTGATGCTATCTGCTGGAGAATTTACTCATGACACGTTGTCACTGATTTAGATGTTTGCAGGGCATTAGGTTGGTTACTACTCGCATTAGTACAGTAGCCAAAGGGTGAAGAGTCTTTTTTGAATGAGCATCATGTCAAATGGTGTTTGGTTTGATTGCACATTGTACATTTGAATGCACATAATTGTCCTTTTATGTGTTTCATACACATTTTAATGTATACCTTTTATTTCCTTTTAATGATTTATTAATGGTTATTTCTACTTTTTTTTTTTTTTTTTTTTTAATCATTATTTAAGCACATTGAACTTAGATTTTGAATTGTGTATGAAATGTGATATATAAATAAACTTGCGTAAAGATATAATGCATTCCTTAAATGCACTGTAAATCAGTTTGGATGCCAGATGTAAATGTAAATGCTTGTGTCTGAAGCCAAGCTTTTCCCGATACCATTTCAACCTTTTTCCCATAATTACCTGACCTCTTATTGCTATTTCTGGTCAATCAATGAAAATTGCATCAAAAAAAAAAATCCCTTGGAAGTCTTAAAGTCAGCTTGAATCTGTTCGCAACCAATTTTACTTTCACTATCTGATGTTTTTCGAAGCGAAACAGGATATTCAACAAGAAAAATGTTCCGTGGGACTTGTCTAACGGGAATTGAAAAATTACAGGGTTTGATGTCTGCCAGGTTTTTTGAAGGTGGAGAAAGTTATTACATTTTGATGACAGATTAGAAAGAGGAACATATGACATGATCCTTCCTGGAATGATCTAAGCCTGGGTTCCTGACAATGCAAGAACAGATGGTAAAAAAAATCATGTTTCAGATGATAAACTCTGTCATCGTCTTCTCTTTCTCAGATGTGATGATGAATCTCCATATGCAGCGTGTGCTGAAGGGACACTGGCAGAATCGTCCTCTGGAGAAGATCAAGCCCATCAAGAAGATCTCGCTCAAACACAAGTTGTGTTTGGGTAGCCGCATCTCAGACCCATCATCCAAAGACAAACACAAGCTCGCCAACTCTCTCCTCTCCACAGTCCGTAAGTGTAAAATCAACTTCTAGAGACACCAAAACACCTCATATATCAGCCTTAAAGAGCTTTTATTATTATTGAAAATAGAAAGGAAATAGGAAAAAATTAAGGGAGCTAGAGTTGAACCTGTGTGCTCTGCTTGAGCACTGTGGTTCAGAATGACTGTATTGTGCACGCTAACATCTAGGCCACAGCTCTGGCAGTCTGCAAGATCATGAGTGAAAATCCTTCACTTCCTCAGCATTTGAAATGTCAGGAGCTGAGTTTTCTCTAATGGAGGCAAATTCTCACACCTTTAGGAGAGTCTAAATTTGGTCTAAATGTGACGGCCCCTATGGGCAGTTAAAGTGACCTGTGAGTGTCTGGCCGTCATTAGCTGCTCTCTGCCAGACGCTCGTTGCAGTGACTCACCAGTTATTTCTGGCATCATATAAGTCCAGCCACAGTTGCTGACTCCATTTGTTTCTTTCATATTCCATGTATGAGTTATTGAACTCTGAAAGACGTCCAGATATAGTGCTGTGTATCGTATAGTTGTCACGTGTAATATAAAGAAGTTTATTAGTAGTTGTGTATTATTTACTGCAATTTATTGAGAGATTTTGGCATGACAATCATGTATTTGTTTTGCCAAAACATTTAGCAGACTTTTCAAGAAAAATGTAGTAACTATGTACTTAAAAATAAAGTATAATGACAAGGAAAGGATAAAAATGAAATTAGAAATAAAGATAAAATGAACAAGTCTGAAACAGTACTGTGAAATAACCTTAATGTATTAAAATGAATAACAGTGAAGATTTAAATGAAGTTAGAAATAAAGGTAAAATAAAATAATAATGCAATACATTGTACATAAATGATGTAAAATAAAGACAAAATATACAGAGTACTTGACAAAGAAAGGATAACATTAAAGATGGAGCACAACACAAAAATTATGAAGGAAAAAAAAGGTAAAGATTAAAATGGAAAACACAAAGGATGCTGAGTAACTGAAAAGGAAATGTAAAACCGAAAAAATGTAGTTCTGAATAAATGTAAAAAAATAAGTGCAAGTGTAAATAATTGTACATAAACTCTGTGAAACATCAAAATATGCAGAGATAAAAAAAAAAGTTGCTTCCTCTTCATCTATTTCATCTTCCTGTTTGCCATTTCTTTCAGGCTTGTCGCATCATAAGGTGCGGTCAGAGAAGGTCTCTCAGCAGCAGTTAGACATCCCAGTCAGTGCCAGTAAACATGACTCTCGCCAGCTTTTCCGCCAGAGCAGTTCTTTTGACAGGACTCACGGCCGCAAGAGACCTCGCGAACCCTCGTTGGACCGTACAGAGAGTATGTTGTGCATTCATTCTTTTTTTCTCCTCATTCCTCCTTTTATTTGCTTCAGTCCAGTTTACTTGCATCTCTCTCGAAACCATTGAGTTCAGTCCTGTAACTCAATACTGTCTTTGATTTGTCTGTAGATGCTCCAAAGTTGAATATGGACATGGGGAGTCCGTGCCCATCTCTGTCTGCTCTAAACACACCCACCCACAGCCCCCTGATGAGACAGCCGTCAATCTCTGAGACCTCCACACCTCTCCACCTCAACAGCAGTGCTGCCGTAAGATGCTCTTCACAGTCTTCCGAGTCTGTGTAAACGCTTGAGAACATGTTGCTTAGGCCTGTATGTGACTCTTTCAGACTATTCGCCGACGGAGAGGAGAGAGCCCCTTTGACATCAATAACATCGTCATCCCCATGTCTGTGGCCGCCACCACCAGAGTGGAGAAACTACAGTACAAAGAGATCCTTACCCCAAGGTCAGAGACACACATAGTGTATCCATACCTGTGTGTTCATTACCCACATATATTCAAAGATTTGTTCTTTCCCTACTGAATATGTTGCATTATCTTTGCTTTTTATTTGTAGTTGGCGAGAAGTGGACACTTTTGCAAAAGCGATATCTGAAGAGGATGATGCAGTGGAGGTACAGTCATGCAGTTGGTCACCCAACAGTTATTTTAGGCTGTGTTTCAAGCCCGTAAGCTACCTACCTAGACATTTAGGGAAATTTAAAGGTTTGTTACACTAAATAGGATGATGATGCCCCAAAATGCTTTCTTGGTTGGGCTGCTCAGTAGGTTTTAAGCTAAAATGGCTGTCAATGTAATAAAAATCTAGACAGTCTGGAAAATTTTGTGCGTCCATATGCACTTTTGTCAAATATAATTAATTAGAGTGTCAACACGTAATGTCTGATTCCTGAAAAAATTACTCTTATGAGCTGATTCTTTTTAACGAGTCAAAAAGATTCACAAAACAGCCTCGAACTTGCTTGTGAAGTTAGCGCTTTGAATCAAACTCAACTTTTTCTGTTGGCAGATAAAAAATGTTTTGTTGTGATTAATAATGGTTAAAAAAAAAAAAAAAAATGTATATATGTGCTGAAGTGCTTCTGAACAAACATCTTTATCAAGTATATTCTGTAATTTGTGATTTGGCTTGTTAATGTTTAATTTTAGGACTCTCTTGTCATTTTTTCATAGCCTGTAGCTCTGAGTACTGCCTGGTGTATGGTTTTAATGATCTTCTCTCATTCTCTTAGATTGAGGATCTCTCTGACGTCACATTCTCTCAGCTTCACCTTCCGTATGAGGAGCAGGAGCGCTCTCGTTGGAGTTGGACTGCCAGCAATGTCGCAAAGAGAAGGGGCAGCAGGTAAGGGAATAACTCGTACTGCTTTTCTCTTCCCCTTTTTAGGAACAAGTGCAGTTTCTCCTGACTAACAACTTTGCAGCTGTCTGTAGCTGACCGTTGCATTTGGTACTTCAAAATGGCAAATGGGTAAACTGCCAGTTTTAAACATGAGAAGTATTACAGTGAAAAATGACTCCAGGCTGTTCGCTTACCTCAACAGTACAGTGAGAACGTATTGAAGCAGTAAGCATTACAACGATGTCACCTCGATTCCACTGTTGGGGTGTGTTACATACATTTAGTCCTGGTTCACACTATCATTTCTAACACCAAACTTAAAGATACAAAACAAAAGACATGTCATAACCTAATTGGGCATCTTTTATGATGTATATTTTGCGACAGATCTTAACAAACATCCAGAACACACCAAGAGTTTATAAAATGTGTAAAGGAGTCAAAAAAGTGCCAGGAACTCCTCTGTTCCACGCACAAAGATAGATCTGCTTCAAAGACATGGCAGTTCCAATGCCTGTTCCAAAGTTTAATTAAAATCATGACACTTACACAATCATCAATTTATTCAAATTGAACAAAAATTACACGTTTACAGCCCCATGAAATGTTCTATTTTTTTCTCACCATATGTTTTACTGTTACCAAATTCTGTGTTTTAGCATGTCTGTCTTCAAGTTAAACTTAACTTTTTTATTTTGACGGGTTGCCATGAATACCTTTGTGTGTGTATATGATATGATGCTAGTTTTACTCAATTGAAACTGTAAAATGCAGATGAAGTGACTCTCAGAGCAGTTCTGGAGATGTTCATGTATATATGTCCTCATTTAATGAGACGACAGACGCTGAAATCAACACGAGCATCGCACGCTTCAGTATGTGAGTAGTAAACGAAATCGTGCATCTGCACCATTCATTCAAACAGAGACACGCAGAACATGCAGGATTCATATTTGAAGTCTTTTTGCGGCTTAATATTCACAGATACTAGTCCAGATTTGATTTAAGTGTAATGACCTACTATTGATTAATTCATTCAAAGTTTGACAAATACCGTGACATTCTGCGTTATACGGTAAATTCCGTTTTTATGACTGGATTTTGCGATTCCGTTCGCGTTTTCCGCATTGCATTCATATTTCAGTCAAACCACACCAGAGTTTGTTTGGAAATGGTCCGAGACCCACCTTTTTTTGTTTGGTGTGCACCAAGTTTTGGATTGCAGTGTTTATGCTTATTCACAGCACTAATGGAGAAATCGCACCAGAGTTTGTTTTAATCGAACCAAACCTGCCAAGTCTGAACACACGATGATCAGCACTAATCTTTGTCTCCACAGGTCATACAAGTCTGTGGACGGACGGACAACCCCCTTGCTGTGCGGCACAAACCCCTCCACGCCGCAGCCCTCGTCTCCAGACACAGCGCATTTCCACATGCTGCATGACTACAACTCGGTGGCATCTCCATCCAGCCCTGTCAGTCCAGAGATGCTGATGCTGACCGGCCTCCACACGCCCGGCTCCAGAGACTCCCAACGGCTGCTGTCCAACGAGGACACGCGCTGCTCCTCCCCAGATACCTACGAGGAAATGGTAGGCTCCCGATATAGAAAAGCAGCATTGGTAAATTTCCTAGAATTGATTTTGGCTAGTGTTCAGGTAAAGCTAGAGGAGTTACTGTATGTCTCACGTGCTCTGTTGTACTGTAGAACACTTTATTACAAGGACTGTCCCTTTGGTGCAACTGAGGAAAGAATTAGGAAACAAACAACCTTCTGGTTGCCCTTTTGGTTACTCTGTGTGCAGATATTTACTTAGCGTGTCTCTGTTTGTCCCTACGGGCTCCCCAGCCGGTACAGCCATGGGAATGCCGGACCTTTCCCCTGGATGTGGATCCATTGCAGGAGAGCGAAATCCAACACAGTCCAACTGGAGAGAGGCCCTGTAGGACCTTTCGACGGGTGTCCGGGTGCAGGTCGTCCAAGTCGGAGTCTGACGCTGGGCCTTCGTCACCTCTCGGCGATGACGGCGCCAAGCAAAAACAAACCAACCCACCCAAACCTACTCACCAATGAAGCCTAAACTCTGCCCACCCACCGAACCCCCCCCAACCAGCTTTCAGAAACTCCTGAAACAGCAGCAACGTAGATGAAAAAAAACAACAACAATGAAATGAATGAAAGTCCCTGTTGTTTGATATTCAAACATCAGTAAATTCTTTCACGGTTTTTAGTGAATTGTATGGAGATATATATAATGACCTGTTTTAATTCAGTCTTGCTTTTGAGGCACTGGAGAAAAAAATGTTAAAAAAATTAAAAAGGAAGAAAGAAATTAGCTTGAGGGCTAAACCTAAATAAGCTCCGAAACACATTGTATATCGCAGAAGAGCACTTCCCCCTTAGCATGCTGTCGTACTGAGGGGGTCAGCTTACATTGTGTGCGGTACCCTTCCAGATTTTTCCAATATCCCACCTAAAGTTACTCATTCAGCCTTGCAGTTTATACTGGAGTGATATAGCGCAAAAATAAAGCCAATGATAATGATTGCAAGAGACTTGCACAAAGGTGCAGATGCCTGTCTTTGTTCGCTCTGTGTGAAAGCACTTAAAATTCTTTTTCTCGACACATACCCTGCCTATTATTTGAAACAGACAAACTTGCCTGGGAATTGCATGGGAAGTCCCATGTTCTCATGAATACCGTAGTTTGTCTGTGCCCCACTTCTGTTAAAGTGACGGAGAGAGCAGGTGCCAGAAAACTAAACTGCCGTGTTGCTCTCACGCTTTTTAAACACCACCGTTTGTTTAGAGCACTTAATTGGTCTCTTGCACGACACGATTGCTGGTAACCTTAAAATCAGCACATGAATAAATATGCGCAGGACGCTAACATTTGAGACAAAATTGCAGTCACCTCAACTCTGTAGCTTAGCATTGTGGGCTTGAATTAGTGTGAATTTTGAAGCACTTGACATTGCTGTGCATGATCAGGTTAGTACGGAGGACATGCAGTCACTCCAGTATAAACTGAAATTTGCTGCCACTTGACTCGGCTTTTCTTTCGATTTCGTTCTAACCCCATATAAAAGAGCTCTTCTGTTGATTGGTCAGGTCTAAACTCCTGTCTTTGTTTAATAAAACACAATCTGCAATACCTACAGCCATCATCGAATCCCGTAACTTGATGTTCGAGTAATAATGTTAGCTGGAGTGCTTGATAGGAAAGGACTTGGCAAATTTTCATTCGTTGGCTCCTCAGTTGCTGTCAGTCACAGCCCCGTTTTTCCATTGTGTAACGATGAGGAACGATTTCTGTTAGTTCCCCAGTCAGTGAGTCACTGCTTGCAACTGCTTCCTGTTATTTTAACTAATACGAATGTAGAAGTCTAATAGCAGACACCAGTTACTTAAGATTTTTAATAAGTAGCTTCTCTGTATCTGTCGTCACACGATTCTAGCTATTGTAGCCATTTGTTCTTGTTTAAGGGATGCCATGTAAACCAGAAGTCCTTAATATATTCCTTTTTATCTCACTGGAGCGTAACTGCGTTCATAGCGTCAGAGAAATCTCATCTTTTGAGGTTGTGTGGCAAATCGTAAGGGGACCATCCACGACTGTCCCATTTCCTGCTGAGAAACCCGCCGCCCATTTCATTCTTAATATCATTAATTATGGTTTTATGTCTCTCTCTGTGGGGGTCTGTGTACTTATCAGGCAAATGTACCATAAGGTTTGACTAGCTTTCAAAAGCCAATATTGTATTGTGTGAGTTATTTTCATACTTTGAATTTCCAATGTGGTGAATGAGGGTTGGGTGAGTCTGGTATATCCTTTAGCATGTAATAGTTTGTATAAAACAACAACAAAAAAAGTTTATTTTGTACATACCTTGTTTGATTCTTTACTGTGTTTGATGTTCAGGCTGTAGCTGTCCTGATTGTCTAGGGTGAAGACACATGAGAATATTTAACGCTTTCTTTATGGAGAGGCAACAAGAAAAAAAAAATGTTTATGGATAATTGGCCGATCTGACAGACAGGCAACGTTTGTGCTTCTCAAATTAAAAGTGAATTATATTGTACTTAAACGTCTTCTGTCTTTCTGTTGTACTAGAAACATGTTTTCATCAGGTTCATATATGAAGCAAGTTTATTAATTAGATATTGCGCTTTGATCTGTAAGGATTTGGATTCTACCTTGCATTTCTTTAACATGTTTATTATACACATTTGACATTTATGTAATGTTAAATACTTACAAACCTATTACAATTTTTCACACAAATGTTCAAGGTCAGCAGAGAAAGGTTGTGGTTACTCATTTATCTGCACTGTAATTATCTGGATAAAGGTCCACTCAGATAAAAATACCAGAAACCGTGAAAAAGGAAGCTAAAGACCACTAATAAATGGTAGATAAAGCAAAAATAAATATAATTTATTAATGTAATATGACAATAAATCAAATGTCAAATGTCAATCAAATGCCCTAGCCTTTTCCAGGCTGCTTCAGCTAAAGTGCACAAACGTTCTTCAGTTTAAAAAAAGTACATATTTTATTTATTTGTTTATTTTTACTGCAGAACGTTTGTGCCCCTAAGCTGAAGCAGTCTGAAAAGCAGAGTGAAAAAACCTACATTTAATTTACTATCATTTAAGCTAAAGCAGCAATATTTGGATGATAGTTTTCAGATTTTAATGACTGGAAATATCTTCCCATCGACTTTACCAGGATGTCGTGGAGTGAACTTTGAAAGGTATTCAATTGGAAAGGCACAGTTATTTACGGTCTTTTTACTAGCGGTACTGCATCACGCACATCCACATTCATATACTTGTTTACAAACCTCATTAAAAAAAAAAAAAAAACGCTCTATTCGCCGTCAGCCGGTATTACTCCGTTCTGTAGTATTCACCTTGTCATGTGATCTGAACATGAGGCGACCCGCTTTGTAAATTAAAAACTGCTTTCGTTAGTCTCCTGATTACCTTTTCGTCTCATGTGAGTATTCGTGATTTTCAACAGATTTTTCAATGGGCTGTTGTTGTTTCACATGTAAAACTTAACTAAAAAAAAAATTACTCTGTACCTTTAAGCATATCTAGTGTCTATAAAGCGTCGCGTCCACTGAATAAGTAATCTGACGGGTAAAGGAAACAAAAAGAGTAATCACAGAAAAACAAAGGACACAGAAAGCAGTTTAATACGGACTTTATTTCCAAATTCACGTTTACAGCAAGGAGTATCAGTGTAAACCAATTAATAAAACACATTACGATAAAGACAATCACAACTGTCAAGCTAGAATGAAGAACTGCGATGAGAAGAGCAGAGACGGGAAATGAAACGGAGGAGAGAGATAGAGAGACCAACAGATTATTACAGAACCGTTTGAAACAGCTAAAGGGTAGAATTGCTTAAAAGGCCTTAGCCAGTGCCATTTTTAAACAAATGTATCTGATAAGTCTGTTCTTCAGCTTAACCTCACGCGTCTAAATGCTCAGGTTTATGTTAGCAGCATGCTGTACAAAGGACGGCCACAGGGATGGGTTTACAGCAATCCATCTAAAGCTTCTCACAGGGTCATGTGAGAGAGATACATGTGGCACTAGTTAAGTCCTTTTCTGATACTGTGGATTCTGGATGCAAATTATCCCTCTATTTGACCTATTATTATATATATTTTTTCCCCCATTTCTAAATGCAAGATATAGGGGAGACCGGGGAGTGTTGTAACACAGGGTTAGTTGTAACACGGTCAGTTTGACAAGTCAGAAAAGAGTTGTGGTCATGTCATCAATATCATACACTCCATTCACATTTTTAATTTTACAGAAGAAGTGGCATGAGAATGTGAGCAACATTGTAGATTTTGACCAAAAAACTGATTTTCAGGGAAAAAAAAAAAAAAAATTCAATAAGATTATTTTTTTGCCTAGCAATCGTTGTAGATACAATCTTTTGACTTGCATAACCTAAAGTAGCTGTTTCTCTAGTTTAATTTGATGCTTTGCATTCATGCTAACTTAAATCCCACATGCTAAAACAGTTAGCTATGTTATGGCAGCTTGGGATGGGGATAGTTGTAACAGTTCATTAAAAATGTTACAACCAACTCTTAATGCTTACAATGAGTCCAGTTATCCAATCACATCCTCTATCGAGGCAAAGTTATGTGAGGTTTTTGTTGCACATCAAGGGATTTATGTAAAATGTGTTTCCATCATAGTTTATGCGCATAACTTTTTATTGGACAAAAACACTATCCGCCTCAAATGAGCATGTTTTTTGTGCACATTTTTAGAATTTCTGCGAATCTTGACATTTCCATCCAGCATTCCAAAATTCACATAAAAATAGGTAGATGGCAACACAGCTAGTGACTGAACCCTTATGTGACAGGAACACAGTACACACACAGCAATTGTTTTTGTGCCAAATTTAAAAGGAATACAATATAATGTGTTTGTTACTTTAAATGGTTCACTTTATTCAAAACTGATTATTTTTTGTTCTTCGATAAAGTTTTTGCATAAATTGGAAGTGTGGGTTGTATTTCAGCAAATTACTTCACACTGTTACATCTATTCCCAGCCTGTGTTACAACTCACCCCAGTAGTGGAGTAGGTTGTAACAATGGAACTCTTTGTATTTGACATTAACTCACACAATCTGTGATTATGCAGTACACGTCTAAGTGAGTTTTATTTGTAGAAGACAAATGTGGCTACGATATATCAAAGTTTGAGGGATCTAGCACAAACAACCACTGAGTTACTGATGCTCAAACGAAGTGTTAGTACCATCCCCGGTTTCCCCTACATCTAAATGAGTAGCTAATGTAGTTTGTGTAGAGGCAGCTCTTCTGTCAAATCAGTGCATTCACTTTCAAATGAGCGTAAAGCTGCAATGCACTGCGGATATTAAATGAAAAGCTTAGTGTCAGATCCAAATCAGATCTTCTGAATGCATTCGTACATCTTTTACATCGTCCACACAATACTATTAGAAAAAAAGAGTGCAACATAAACCTGGATTTTAGCAGGTAGCTTTGTTCCTTCAGTCTTCCTCCACTTTTTTTTTTTTCTTTTCTTTCATTTCATGTTTTAAGATGAGTTAAACGCTCTAGTAAAGGTAGTTTTCTAAACAGTTGGACGGGGGTGTGGTGACTGAGGTTACTATATTCAAGACCATGGGTGAAGTCCATTGCATGCTGGGAATGTGTGAGCGTTGTGGTTTGGATTGATGACTATATTGAAGGCTTTAGTACTGAGGGGAGTTTGGCTATGTGTTAAATGTCCTGCATCATATTTCACACCCAATAAATCAGCTCTGTGCTGCTGTACATGACTGAATCCATTTTAGACCAAAGAGAATCTTTAAAACATAGGCCGTGTTCTCGAATGTATCTGATGGAGACCGGGAGGCACATTTCTGCTGTCTGTTCTCAATATGAGATTTCCCAATATGATGTTAGCTATTTTATTGAGTGCTTTGAAATCCCCTCATGTCTTTCATTTGTCCATACACACATTCTTTGGAACAGCATTTTATACACAGAAGCTGAAATCCATCAATACAGAAGCATCGTTACTATACAGAGATAAGTTCAAGGAAACAATGAGAGGATGCACCGAGTGATACCAGTTTGATGGTGCTTGTGTTGGCCAAACTACTTCAGAGCTCAACAATAAGGATGAAAATGTGATCTGGGGCCTGTGTAAGGCGGTCACTACATCTTATATTTGGTCTCATAAATCTTTTTAATCATAGCAATAATTTTTGTTTTGAAAACTGAAACTTCAAGCGATGTATTGGATGCACTGAAATAGTAATAATGATACAAAGGTTGTCATTAATTAGTAGACATTATCAGTAAGGTTTTGCATTATATGTAATTTGTTTTCGCCAAAAAAAAAAAACTATGTAAAAATTCATCTTTCATGGAGCATTAAATAATTGTAAAAAGATAAAATGTTGCTAAAAATAAAATATTTGTAAAAATATTTCCCAACAAAAGCTGAATGTAAAATTTCATATCTTTCAAGGAGTTGGATTTCTAATTATTTGCATTAAATAATTAAAAAAAAAATCTAGAATTAAAATGTCTATTTTTAGACAAAATATGTTGCTAAAAATAAAATTAAATATTTAAAAAAAAAAATGTGAACAACTGTCTATATAGACAAAAATCCTTATTGTTGAGCTCTGTACAACTGCTTTATTTCAAAGTTTTGTATGATTTTTGTATATTGACATTTGCATTCTCCTCTGTCAAAACAGTCATTAGAGTCCAAGCAAGAAGATTTCATTCAGCGATGCCACTTCCTGTGCATTTGTGAGGACAGATAAGCCTTGAGAATTTGCTGTGGTTCACAGGCAAAATCTGTTGATTTATGATATTAGAATTTCAGCATCCTAGACTGCTCTAAAAAATGTTTTATCAAAGTCTTTACTGTTTTATTTTTGGATCAAACACACAATTGAGGTGAATTTAACAGCTTTTGTTAAAGACCAAAACATGCACTATAGTGTTCGCTGATCCTTTTGATTTAAATAAATAAATAAATGTTGTTAGATAAGTGTCTGCTACAGCCTGATTGCCTTAAGTTTTACTTTGAAATGTTTCTGTCCTATCAAATTCATAGCTAGTATCATTAACTGCACCTTTCCAAACCATGTAGCATGTTTGCCTTCCCTACTGCTGCATGTCAAAACAGGAGTGCATAAGTTATGGTAAATAAAAACATTCACAATAAGGCATCGAAGCAAATACAGCTTTGAAAGCAAATGGTTCTTTTAAAAAACGGGGTATTAAACGAACAAAATCAGGCTACTCGTGCTGTAAATGACCATTTGGATCAATACACCACCAGCTCCTTTTAAATTGTAGGGTTTTTTTCTTTTTTGATGATACTAAGCCAATAACATCAATACCTGTCTCTCCGTGCCAGGAGGCAAAAATTATTTCACAAGCAGACAAGCCGCTGGGACAACCTTTAGTTAGGAGAAATCCGACAAGCATCTCTTTTGAAAGGACTGAAGGAGATACATTTTTAACTTTTTTTCAATTTGTCAGTTGCCGACGCGTTTGGACCGGCAGCTCACAGGCCTTGTTTAGCGAGGGAGGCCGACACCTGATCAGCTAGCGTGGACAGTTGCGGGGAGTCGGTCATGTTGATGCTGCCGGAGGAAGACACGTTGCTGAGGCGGCGGGGAGATCCGTCCGTGGAAATGTCGGGGGAGCGGCACACGATCTCAGCGCCGTGGTCGGTGCGCGCTTTGGCTTGCTCTCGGAAATTTAGCTTGTGGCTCTCAATCTGATGGGAGGAAAGGTGCAATTCGGATTAAACCGGATGGATATGAACAATTGTAAGTTTTTGTTAGGTAATACATGTATAAAATGAAATTAAAGATTGTATGTGTTGTTTGGGGTCACTAAGATTTATTTAATTTTATTTAAATAAAATTAAGTTTAAGTTTATTTCCAAGTCTGCAATTATTTGATCAAATACACACTAAAAATCCTAAACGTATTGTAAAATATTAAATTAAATTATTTGAATATATTTTAAAATATAATTTATTGCTGTGATGGCAAAGCTGTATTTTCAGCATCATTACTCCAGACTTCAGTCAAATAATCCTTCAGAAACCATTCTAATATACCGCTTTACTTTCCTATAAACATTTCTTATTATCATCAGTGTTGAAAACAAGTGTGCTTGTTAATATTTTTGTGGAAACCATGATTTATTTTTTTTTTTTTAGGATTTCTTCATAGAAAATTGAAAAAAGGTTACTTTGGAAATGTAATGTTACAGATTACAAGTTACCCTGTTTAAAATGTAATAAGTAGTGTAACTATTTAAATTACTCTATTAAAGTAATGTAACCGATTACATTTAATTACATTTCTAAATGTAATTTTCTACATTTCTATTTTTTTTTAAACTGTTAATCATTTTGGAACATTTAAAGCAGGCAGGATTAACCTTACAGTAGTACTCAACACTGATTACTGTCAGAATTTCAAAATCCTTCATCACTTGCATTAAGATTATAATAATTCAATTTTAAAGCACAGCCACCACAAAATCAGACTTTTTCACTTTGAGATCGTTCTGAGGTTACATACAGATTTAAAATCATAAGAAATAGTTTAATAGCTATGATACTGTTTTTGAAATCAAATCTTTGCATAGCTATGACAGGAAAAATTAGTCAATTTAAAAAATATACACAAACCCAAAAAGGAAATAAAAGAGTGTATTCTGTGTTCTAAACTCCTGAAACATTGGTGGCTCATATTTTAGAGCAGTCAATGCAATTTTGGAAAGAAATCAATCAAATCTGTATGTGTGTGAAAATATTCAAATGTAATCGTTAACATTTTCATAAGTAACATTTTTTTCTTAGTAACTGTAACAGATTGTTACATTTATTTTGTAATTAAATTACGTAATTCCGTTACATGTAACGTTACTCCCCAACACTGAGCATAACTAATGTCTTTACTATCACTTGTGATCAGTTTAATGTGTCCTTGCTTAATAACAGTGTTAATTTCTTTAAAAAAAACAACAACTTTGAAACGGTTTTGAATGGTAGAGTATATATGTTATAATAATCTGATATCCCAGTTTCACTTGCAGAGACAGCTGAAACTCATACAGTAAGGCTGCCCTCTAGTGGATTTACATGGACAACTTGACGCAATATGGTAAGATGGTTCTTATAAAATAAATATACATATAATAAACCTTCAGCACTAGTCTTTTTGCATGTACCTTTTGCATCATTCCCATTCATTTTAATAAGAATAGTTTTATTTGCTCATATGAGTGGGATCAGAAATATACCAAAATATTTCTTATAAAAATAATGCACAATTGAATTAAAGTAAGTCTTGATTACAGTGCTGACAAAATTATTCCTAGCACAGAAGGACATAAAAACCATGTAATAATGACAAGTCAGTTAGATTGACACTTCATAATTCTAGTGATATACTTACTGAGGCCCTCTGACTTGACCAGACTGTTCCCTTCAGAGGAGGGAAGGTCAAAGGTCATGTCCACATCATTAGAGTGAACAGCGTCCCCATTAGAGGAAGCATTTGCGGCCTGCGGCTCTGCTTCCTTCCCCTTCTCCCTCTACAGCGTGGAAGCCACATAGTTCACATGGTTATGGGTAAACAAAACAAAATGGGTTGGGATGCAAATTATGAAATGAGGTTATGAAGGGATAAAAAACCACTCACACTAGAGGGAATGCTGGGAGAAGGGGTGAAGCTGTCTCAATAATTAAGAAATATTTCCAAGTAAGAGTGCTGATCTATTCTATCAACATCTTCCTTTGGATCAAATAATAATGCCCATCAATAAGTTAAGAGCAGAGACTGTTTGATCAGAAGACTAAAGTTCATTTATTTATGTGTTCTGAATCCATAATTATGATGTATCTAGTGCTAGACTAAAAATTAAATAAATTTAAATGTCATCCACCATAAAGCATTATTCCAACAGTTAAGTTGATTCAACCTTACAACTGCACCAAATTAAAGTGTATTACATTTGAATGAATTCTGAGATTTTTACTGATTCATTAAAAACAGTTCCATGATTTTATATAAGCTTATTATCTTTAATGTGCTCAGATATAGTTCTCAGATCAGCACTCCTACTTGATTCTTGAACGTTTCTGAATGTGAACGCATGAAAGCAGCACTCAGTAAGCAGTTTTAGGTTATGTGTGATAAAAAAGAGACACGGGAGCAGAAGATCAAGAATAATTAGCACTAAGCAAGGGAGCACCAGAAAATGCAGTGATCTAAAAATTGATTGAAAATGTGCTCAGTAGAGAGAGAAGATGAAGGAGAGCAAGACACCCAGCTTCTATCATCCAATAAATCCTGTGCTGTACATTGATTTCATTTATTACATATCCTAATTCATTCATTTAATACATAATTGCATGTAATTCATTAGAACCTATAGTAATAAATGCAATTCCCTTATAGACTGTTGTGACTGAATTAATGAGGCAAGGTTTCTTAAGCTACATACATTTTCATTTAAGAAACAGTTCATTTACTCACTCTCATGTCATATGATTTTCTCCCTTTAGAGAAGACTGATTCTACTAAACGTCTTCTTTTGTGTTCCATGGAAGACTAAGGGCCAGATTTACTAAACAGGGCAAATTAGAGCGCAATTCCTTAAAAGCGCCGATGGGAGGGGAAAATTCTGCATGTGATTTACTGACAATGCACACATTAAAAAACACAGATGCAGCCAGATCATTTCCATAATGATCAGCACAATCTACCAAGAGCAGCGCAAATTACCGTCTGCTTTAAGACATGCTTTTTTTGGGGGGCGTTAAATAATGGTGCAAATACCAGTAATTTGACAAGCGCAAATGTTAGTAAATCACGTTGTTATTCATTTTAATACTCTCCTCCCATAAATTTTGCGTCTGAAAGGGATACTCATACAAATGCATACTTAATAAGGTCAGGTGCAAAAATAACTGTGTCTACGCCTTTTCAGCGCTAATCCTTCACTGCGCATCTTTAGTAAATCCTGACAGTACTATTTTAACACCAAAAGACAGTTTGCGCTGGAGCAAGCTGTTAGTAAATCTGGCCCATAAAGTCATGCAGGTTTGGAACAACATGATGTGAGTAAATACTGAACAAATTTAAGGTTTTGGATGAAATAAACATCTAAATAAATAGTTAAGGGTCACAGGATAATAACATTTGCTCTAGATTAAGTGCAGAACAGTAGATCTTTAAGGCAACTCAAAGAAGTCGGCAAAAATATGTGCAAAAGAAGTACACTGAAGTCTGCCAAGCAGGAGGAAGCATGCTGACCATAGCACAAGATCTAACATGAAGGAAACTTTCAAGTGAGTATTGCAGATAAGAGTAGATAAAAACAGTCAAAATGCATCATGAAACACATTGTTGTCTTATGCATTTGTGTTATTGTTGTGAATTAATTCTACATCCAAATGACAAATAATTCAACACAGTATTGCACATTTGTGACTCATTAGAGACTGTGTTTAATGACGTCAAGAACATACCTTCCTCTGTCCACCCCCAGGAACATGTCCAATGTTCTCCAGAGATCCAACCTTTGACTGGCCTTTGAAATCCAACTTCTCAGATTTGATATCCACATTTCCACCTCCTAAAATATAGATGACAACTTCTGTTCAAATCAAACCTTTTCCATTTGTTTTTAGTGCACTGGAAGTGAAGATAAAGTAGGGATGGTAGACATTTTTTATACAATGTTTCTTTACATCTGACTGAAATCTCACCCGGTTTGTGATGGATGTTGTCCTTGGAGCCACACTTTGATTGGACGTTGCTTAGGTCGATCTTTTTGTGCACTATCTGAACCTGAAGCATGAGAAACAAATAGAGTCAGTTATCAAACAGACCAATTTGGAAAGAAATGTACCGCATGCTGAGGCACCTGAGGAGCTGATGATCTGGAGTAGGAAAATGAGCATTATTCACAACAACAGGGTTCATGGGACAGAGAAGTACCTTGCTTCCACAGATAGGCCACCACAAAATAGATATAAATTCAATTTATATACTCAGACGTCATGCAAATGTAATGGAGTGACGCATTTCAATTTTGGAGAAGTAAAGTAGACTAGACTGGGTTGACGTCACATATATGATTGACTGGTTGCTATCCGAATACGTCTTAGGGGGCATTTACACTTGGTCTTTTCATGACCGCATGTAAAAATGTGTAAATACCCTTTCAAACAAGATTCAAGACGTGCAAATTTTCCTCTCTGTCCCAAATACTGAGTCAGAAAAGAGATTCACTCAATATATGCATCACTCAATATTTTAGTCACAAGGGCTTATAGAGGGAAGAGATTGTAATGCAAAAATGCATGTTATATCTGATTTACTCTCTCAGGCGAAACTCAGATATAACTAGATTTACATCTGAAGGCAATACCAGCGCTTGTAAGGCAACAAAACAACGTCTTTGACAAAATAATCCAGATTAGAAGAGAAAAAAGAAAAGAAAAAAGTAGCACAGCTAAGGATGAAATTATTTAAAGCAGTGTCTGAACTGAGTTGTTAAGCTGTTCAAGGTGAAAAGAATTGCAAAAAGGTAGAAAACTTAGGTATTTGAATACAGATTAATGGATTTGAATTCACCTTGCAAGCACTGTAATAATGCACATGCTCAGTTTCAAGCTCTCAAGTGAAGATCCATATCCCTTTTTTTTTTTTTTTTTTTTTTTCCTGCATCTGACTACCTGAGCCTCTTCACAATCTTCACCTGCTGAGGAATTTATGGTACATGCATGCAATCTACACCACATCTGCAACGCAGCAACCAGTCAGTGGTCTGGGTGCATCACCAGGAGGAACCAGGAGGAACACCAGGTAAAAGGAGATACCAACACTGGGGATTCAGGCAAATGAATTGGACCTAGTTTTGTGCAAAGGCATCTAGATGGATGTCTTGCCCAAGTGCATTGCCAGTGCAGGCATGCTGTAGTCCCTGGACTAGCAAAACCTTCACAAAACTCTGGCATCTTATAGCACAGCTCATAGCTAAAGCCACCAGTCAGTTCACATTGTAATTGATTTCTTTCATCTCTTACAAGATCAACAAGAACTTAAAAGATATTAATAAAGTTGGTTGACCTTTTTTTTTTTTTTTTTTTTTTTTTACAGTACATTTACGTATTTATACTTACAACGTACTTACCTAAGAAAGTAATGGGTAATATAAGGAAATTAAATGGGTTAAGGTTAGGGGTAGATTCAGGATTCTTACCTAGTTATTACCCAGTTATTGTAATCACTATAATAAGTACGTAGTATATACATGTAGTCAGGACTGTAAAAGAAAGTGCTATCATAAGGTTAATATGCTACAATTCTATTTTATTGTATATAGATTATAATAAGTTTATAATAAGCAATAAGTAATAAATTGGATTTTTAAGTCTTGGATGTTTAGGCTCAGTAGTGAGTTAAAAATAAGTGAATGAATTTTAATCTAATTTAATCTAACATTTTAAAAACAATTATTTCACACGGTCTTTTGGCTGTGTGGGTGTTTGGTAGATAATACTTGACTTGTTGATGGAGAGCTACTTAAAAGCTTTGACTGTGTGTATGTGTGTCAGGGTTTCATTAGTTACAAAAGGTAACTATTCACATCGAGTGTGCAGAACTGTCTTTGAAAGCTTTACAACTTTAAAACTGCCTGCTAGAAATGTGCAACAGTCATAGTCAAAGCTTGAGGTCTTTAAGTTACTCATTTTTGATCATTTCAAAACATATCAAGTAGAATATCTTGTGTAACTTACACAGAAGTGGGGCAATATCCTGAAGAAACTGCTCTGATTCACAAATCCTTTTACAGGATATTTCATATACATTATGTCTGTGAAGCTAAAATATAATGCTATATTTGGTTGTTCTCTTTTTTTATACACTATTTTACAACTGTATCTAATGTTAACTGCTTCTAACTACACTATTTTTCAGAGCGAGGAGTTCTAACCCTATCGGTTACTCACATTACCACCTCCAGGAACATGCTTGATATTGTCTTTGGATCCACATCTAGACTGAACATTAGAAAAGTCGATCTTCTTATGAACAATAGCCACCTGGAAAAGGACAAGGAGAGTCAAGAGCGTTAACCTGATGTTTTGAGTTGAGCTGGAGATCCCAGGCTGTGCAAAGAGGTTTCTTCAGTTGTTAAAGACATAAAATTGCTTTTCTGTGTTAACGAACTTCCAATTTACAGATGGTTAACTAAAATGGTTAACTGTCCCCAACGTGAGTGGACATTATTATAGGCTTTTCTGTCAAATACCTGAACCTAAAGAATGAGGTTCAGATAGAAATAATCCAAACATGATTGGCCTGTTTCTATCAGATTGGGTCAAAGTTGTCTCCTAGAGCTTTACTGTATCAAAGTCTTTCAACTTCACAATAAATGCATCCAAACCAGCTGAGTTTTTTTCTTTTTCTTTGGTTTCAGACATTTGATTTTACCAGTTGAAAATCATGCATGACAGTATTACCTTCCCGCCTCCAGGTTGGTGTTTGATGTTCTCAGTGGAGCCGATCTTGGACTTGATGTTCTTCAGATCAGGCATGGGTGCAACAGGAGCGATCGGGGCGCGAGATCTCACTGAACCAGGTGATTTGGGAGGGGTGCGCACCACAGCTACTTTCTTCACCTGTTGTCCAGGGGTGGAGGACCGACTGGCTGGGCTGCTGCAACCGCTACGGTCTGGGGTTTTAGGTGAGTCAGCTGACGATGAAAAACAACAGAGAACCACATATTTTCCTCCTTTTTTGCTCTTCTGATTATTTACTCTTTAGTTAATTATCCTAAAGTAAAGGTTTTCGCCTTCCATTTCTTTTGAAATGTTGTAGAATATGTAGGAGCTTTCATGGGGTTTTGTGCACTTTTTGATTATTTCAGCAGTAAAGATTTTTCGATGCCAAGCATTTAATTGGCTACCACACAAAAGAGGCTTTTTTTACCTCTTTCAATGGACCCTGGTCCTGCCTTTCGCTGCTCCATCCGTGAAGCAGCTGTATTTCACAAATCAAAGTGGTACAAATCAGTCGTGTAAATTCTCTATAAATAGAGAATCATTCCCTTGGGGTCATACCTGTCAACATTTGGGTACCAAAAGCCGGGAGACCCTCATGCGGAGGGGGGGGGGAGTGGATTGCCAGGTTGAGGTCACAAATGGTTTGAAATTTGTGTATTGTGTCGATTGTGTGAGGTGATGTGTTTCATACAAGATCTGGCAACTGTACAACCTTGGAATAAAATATTGATGTGATTCTTCACATACCTAGATTTGGGCCATACAAATTACGGAAGTTTCCTGGGAGAAATAACAAAACGGGAGGGGGGCGGGAGATGGGTGTGAAATACGGGAGACTCCCGGGAAAAACGGGAGTGTTGACAGGTCTGCTTGAGGTTTCATAACCCGTTTCAACTAGGCAGATATTGTGTACTTCCTGAAGACTAGTTAAATGGTGATGGGAAGGTGTGCTCATTTTTGCAGTTTGCCATTCAGTGAATAAACTGAACCACAAAATACTTCCAGATTTTACTTGCTTATGAATTTGTAATCAGTGCACTTTCATTTGTCATGTCACACTGAGTGCTGGAGTGGGCTTATGCCATATGAGAATGCATTAAAAAGGGGAAATTTGTTGTAAATTGTGAGGACTCCATTGCCTGAAAGTGCTTAGTTCACATAAAAACATTCAATTTCCTTTTCAAACTGTCAGGAAGGGAAATTAAAGGTTGAGTCACCAAGCATCCTTCCTTTTTATGGTACTAAACAAAGATTAATGTGGACCCTTGAAAAGATGTCTAAAGATCACTTACCAGGGATTTTGGTGCCAACTCCTTGGGGTTTAGCTCCTGCTGTCTTCGTCTTGGCATCTCCAGCCTAAATATGACCAATAAAAAACAAAAATCAGCTAATAGTAAAACTGCTGCTTTTTTGAGGGTGTTTTTATAACCATTTAAATTCAACATTACAATCAAAACATGACAGAAATCCATTCATTAGCTTCTCTTTCTGCTCTGGTAATAAGAACGCTGATGTTGTGAAGTCTCATCTCCTTGTAGGGTTTCCATTTTGGAGGGACTTTGTTGTAAAATGTTCACAACGATTTCACAGCAGATTCTCTTGGCCGATGGTTAGGGATGGGCGGCAGTACTCACCATGGCCCTGGACTCTCTTGCTCCTGCACTGTTGGGCCTTTTTACAGAGTTTGCAGAGCCTGGACTGCTAAAGCGACATGGTGGAGCTGAGGAAGAGACTGAGGGTTTTTTGCTGGGGATGCCTGAGACGGAAGACCCTCTTTGGGGGGCAGAAGTGGGTCTAGCTTTTGCATGCGGGGTTGTGGTGGGTATCTTATGTGTTTGAGAAGGTGATAAAGACAAAAATGTAAAACAATGGCAAAAAGTGATAAGTAAATTAACTTAAAATTTTAAAAACAGATGCTAAAATGCAATGAAAAATGAAACAAAAGTACCAAATAAAATTTCAGACTAAAATTGAAGATGATTTAAATTAAGTGTAAATGCATTCAAAAACAAATCAATGACTCCTCTCAGTTGTTGCATATTTTAACTAATCTGGCTATAGACTTACAGCTACTTTTCCCACAAACCATAATATCACCCATGATAACGACTATACCTTTTTTTCAGGAGTTGCCCCTGCTCCGGCCTTGGCTGTAAGAAAGGAAGGAACAGTAAGTGCAAGCTCATATACTGACATTTTGGTGGCCTGAATCAAGATGTAAGACTTATCAAGATGTCAATCTACGTGATTCGAAGAAAATTTGATGTTGAACTGTTTTTACATCAGTGCTCAATGTGATATTTTTAGCTGTGATGTTGAAAGTCCTGTTTCCAGAAGCAACAATTCCAGCCTTTCAGTTTTGTATGTTTGTTTATGATAAACATTCAGAAACAAACACTTATTACAAAATGAAAATTCTGTCATCATTTACTCATCCTCATGTTGTTTTAGTTTCTTTCTTCCAAACCTGTATGAGTTTCTTTCTTCCATGAAACAGGGAAGTTTATTCTAAATCTTCTGAAGCCATTATTTAGCTTTATATGAGAAACAGACGAAAATCACTGAAAATCTGTCCTAGCTTTTCTTGGTATTTTCTTTTTGGGCTTTTCTCTTAGGAGTGATCTCTGATTCATTTTAAATGAACTGATAAATCCAGTCCACACAAAAAAATTGAATGATTCATAAAGTGAACTGATCTGGTTCTCATTTTCAGCTAACATAATGATCTGGTTGCCATGATAAACAGTCCAATGGAAATGTGAGGATATTCCTTGAAACGATTCATTTGGGTTTAGTGTAACAAGAGGGTTAGTAAATTATGACAAAATGTAAATTTTGGGCAAACTGTTCTTTTGCAAGGACCTTTTTTTGGCATCATTCAATTTGTGCTGGACCTTGTTTTGTTATTACAAAATGCAAAGAATTAAGAGTGTTTTAAACCTTGTACAGGGAAAAAAAATCCTGAAGTAAATAGCAGTGCTTGCAAGGCAGAAAAAGAATAATGTTAAAGTTTTATAGAGCTTGGGTTTTAAGCTTTGGATTTGTGTAAATAAAATGCACCATTAGAGCTGCCATTGCTGCTGTCATGACACTGAAGATGCATCTTATTTTATTTTGGCTTTGCACAACAAGAATCAACACAACTTGACACCTTCAAAGTTGCTCTAGACGATTAAACAAATATAGGTAAGAGAAAACCAATTGCAATTCAGTATGCAAATTTACACAAGACAGAAGACCAGTTGCAGTTGAGAATGCAAATTTATGCAAAAGAAAAGACCAACTGCAATTCAGAATACAAATATTACAATGACATCTTCACAGTCACAGTTTTGAATGGAGAATTCAGTGGTAGATGAACCCAATGGCAAATTGGTCAATTAAATTTTTTTTTTTTTTTTTTTTTTTATGAATTGTTTATTAATCTCTTACGTAAATGTAATTTTAATTGTTTGTTGCTTACAAAGTAAAAAAAAAAAAAAAAAAAAACGAGCAGAATGATTCAGGAAGTTGCTTTGCCTTGCAAGCACGAAACTTAGAAACTTGCTAGATTGCTGAGTGCCAAAAGATTGCCTTGAGATTGTTTGCAAAAATTAATGTTTCGCAGTATTGAGTGAGCTTGTCTGATCTTTCTG
Organism: Spinibarbus caldwelli; assembly: GCA_039654775.1. Classification (NCBI taxonomy): domain Eukaryota; kingdom Metazoa; phylum Chordata; class Actinopteri; order Cypriniformes; family Cyprinidae; genus Spinibarbus; species Spinibarbus caldwelli. The sequence continues at coordinate 13,552,497 of CM077219.1, read as the reverse complement.
TAGAAGACATCTGCACAGCTGTGGGAGACATTTAGGGGATTTTGTCTTGAACCCAGCAGCAATTGCTGACCTTCTCCTTTCAGTGTGTTTTATAGTCAACCCCATTAGCATGGGCCTTTGGGCCCACTTGGCGGTGTTTAATAAAATAAACATCTGTGAAAGGGGTGGACCCATAAAGGTAAAGCACAGTTCTGTGAGTGATACATTCAACACACATGCACAGGTGACATGCAGTAGAGAGGGGCAGGTGAAAACTGTGCCAGCAGTAACGGTCAATCAATGCACAGAGTTAGTCACAGACACAAGCGGAATACCACTGACCACACACAGAGAGGGAAGGAGAAGATATAGACACACAAGGCACAAAAGTTTGAGAGAGAGAGAGATTTTGTGGCTACAAGCAGCCCGTTTCTTCAACCCAACACACTCATAGTGTGTGCTTTTCAGAAAGGGTGCTGCGTGGTTCTACTGATCTACTTTAAAAAGAAGAAAAGGGAAGGAGAAATAAAGAAGATCTGTGAGGAGGTTGGAGGAACAGAACGAAAAAACAGACCTTTGGATGGGACACTTGCTTTTCTGGCCGGAGCAGCATCTTTGGAGGGAGTTTTCTGAAGTTTAGGAGCAGATTTGGGGGAAGGAGTGGCAGCAACTGTAGCGACGGGTTTCTTTGTTTTTTTGGCTGGAGATTCTTTGACAGGAGCTGCTTTGCTTGGAGCTTTTGTGGGCATTACTTGGGCGCTTGGCTTAACAGCATCCTTAGCTTTGGCGGCAACAGGTTCGGTTTTTGCAACAAGTTCGGGTGTGGCTGGACCTTCAGGCTGGACCTTCTCTGTATCAATGCGATCATCGTCGCTGGTCTCCAAATATTTCTCCTGCTTGATCTCTTTTGCTTCTTCAGGTTCTCTATGTTCCTCTACCTTAGGCTCCATTTTGGGTGCAGCAACTTCTTGGGAAGATGGAGGCACAGTGGGTGCCTCCTCTTCTTGTTCGGATTCTGGAACCTCTACTTCCTCTTCTTCCTCCGAACATCCGTTTGGAAGTCTGTCAGAGATGATTCCTCTTGGGTAGGTTCGGCAGCAGCGCTGGGAGAAAGAGGTGATCCTGAATCGGCCCTGCAGGAGTCGGGGCTTCTTGCTTTCTGGTGGTGTTTTGTCAGAGCTGCATTCCCAGCCCACAGGACCACCCTGATGACTGGGATCCTGAGGTTCTGTGTAGTCAAACGATAGGCCACGTTTTTTAGCTTCCTCTGGAGTCATGGGAAGATGAGAAGGGGTTTCATGTTCATCATCCATATCGTCGTCTTTCTGGGATGTCAAGTCTGGGGTGACAGAACTGGGCACCAAGGAAACTCCAGTTTCTTCCTCCTCTTCATCATCACTAACTACTTCTTTGTCTTCTTCTTCATCCTCTTTTATGTTGATTGCACTTCTGGGAGCTTCTTCCACACTGGGAGAACCAGATCTTCTCTCAGATTTCTCCATTTTATTTTCTTCTTTCTCCTCGTCCTCAGATCCACTGGCACTATGATGGTCAGATATCTTTTCTGAGGGACTCCTCTTCACCTGGCTGTCAAAACCTGTGATCCCTGAACACAAATCATCAGCTAGAGTTGTCGGTACTGGACGTGGAGACATTGGAGACTCTCTTGGGCTGACAGAGCTCTCCTTTTCCCCATTCTCTCGCTCTCCTTCCCCATCCACTGATGCCGCACTGCTCCGGCCACTCTCGGGCGGACTTCCGGGTGTTAACTCTTCTGATGACGTGGAAGGCAGAATGATAGGAACAGCCACAGACAACACTGCAGAATTAGCAACACTCAACCACCCTCTCTCCACAGTCAAAATTAGAAGCAGAGAAAGAAAAGGAATCAAGGAACTGAAAGGAACTAAAAGCACAGAACCACGTAAGGGGCCCGAACACAACACAAAACACAAGTTTCTGTTTCATGTCAAGTTAAACAGTCCAAAAATCTGTTTTTACACACTATACTTTGAGTTAAAGGCACTTTTACAATAACTGATGCCTGGCCATCTAAATTAGCAAGCAGGAGACTACAACATGGACTGTACTTAGAAAATTGGTAACTAGGAGGGGGTCAGTACAGTAGGGTCAAGGGGTTATGGGATCAATGCTTATAAAAGTGCCTCTTCACTCATTCAATCAAAACAAAAACAATCAAAACCATAAATAACAATATCAACTGGCCAATCAGACCACAATATCCACAATGACCCACAACATCTCTGTGAGCTTCAGTGTGCAAAAGCATTGATGACTGGTAGCAAAATGACCAGTGAAGCAATGAATTAGCAAGTATCATTTAATGCACAGATAGAACCTTCTGGATCTGATCTGAGCAGTAAAGCATATGTTTTGCATTGTGCTGTGAATGCATTTGAAGGATTTTTAATGCATTCAATTATAGTTTTAATTAAAAGCCTCGTTATTCTCAGATTTTCATTTCTTAGATACAATTATGCGAGATATTAAACAGACTTAATTAGAAAGCATATAGAAAGTGGTTCCCACTGAGATCTCTTATTTGATTTTAGCTTGTGTGCGCAAGCAATGAAATTAAATTAAATTGTGATGATATGTGAGCCCAATGTATGTTTGTTTAGATGTAAATCCTCTGAACTTTTACATTGCAGGGGGATAAGGGGGTGGTGAGCCCACCATACCTTCTCCAGTCCTCCTGCTGTCCCTCCAGATGGGTCAAAGTTGTGTGATCACATGGAAGCAAGTTAAAAGATCAGATGAAATACGGAAAACATTAACAGCAGCTTTGGGATTCTTTCACGCAGTTTGGTAGGTGAACTGATCTTACTACAAGTAATTTTGATAATAAATTGTCTTGTAAAGATGCTGAATTTATCCCCTCGATGGGTGTCAGACAAACTATAAATCACAGGAAACAGAGCAAAATGTTTTTATTAAGTTAACCCTATAGCTTTAAAGTAAAATGGGTTTATCATATGAAATTAATGGAGAAAGTCTACATTATGAATGACTTTATAGACATTTGATCTCTCCGGCAGTTCATAACAAGCGAGGAGCTCGAATGGAAAGTGGACTTAGTAGCCATTAAAATTGCAGTCCCATTTCAGCTGTACTGCAAACATCAGCAACATGTTCTCTAACATGAAATATTCAGCTGATGGCTAATGGTAGTCTAATACGTTTACATCACTCCCAACTTCATAGAACCACAGCATGCAACATGCATAACGCCATCTTAATGCCTTTGTCTCAACTAGTCTACTAATTCTCTGACAAGATCAATACATTTGTGGTACTGGGAGATAAATGATAAATGAAGTCCATTCACTTAGACCTTAATTATATGTCCTATGTAATGGCAGAAGGCGGCCTTATTGTTTGTGTGTGTGCATGTGATTATTTATATTATTATTATATTTTGTGCAAATATATTCTAATTTAAAGTCAAATAGTGCAATTAAAATAAAATAAGCGACTACAGAATTCCATTAAATGTGCATTTTTATCTCTCTTTTGTGAGAAGTATTATGTGAGTGCTCCAAATAAACTGCAATATTCTATAAGAATAATAACAACAATTAGAGCTGTTATTAACTCTTTTGTTTTAATAGTAACAATAACTATTATTCTCATTATTTTTATTATAGCCTATATGTCCGGGTCACGGCACCAGACAGGTACATCCATTTAAGCCATTAGCAATTCTAGTGCTTATGTCCTTCACTCAGTTACTGACTGACCATGTAAAATACCAAATGGATGTTCTGGGCACTATTTAGTCTAGTACTCACCCTGCCCAGAACTTACATTATTCTCTTATGCAAAAGGAAGGGTAGAGTAGACCTGCCTAATTGCTCTATGACAAATATTCTGGGCTTTTACTGGCCTTGAATCCTTTAAAGAGCTAGTTATGTTGCTTGAGAACACTACTTCTTTTTGCAACTGCATTTTACAACCTTGAAGGCATGCAATTAGCTTTCAGTGAATTTGTTCAGTGCTGCTTAACATCAGCATATCACAACATCAGCAAAAAACAACTCAACTAAGTTTCCAAAAAGCTTCTAAGAACATGGCAAGGTCACTCCTGAGAGGTTCCAGGCTTATTGCTGGTCTAAAACAGTCAATGTAATTTTCACTGTTGACAATGTAATAAGCATATCTTTTTGGAAACTTGTTATAAGCAAAAGTAAGGCATAAATTCTTATGTTAGTGTTAAGGTTCCCACTGTTTATATCTTGACTTTTCCTATTGTTCATTATTATTACATATGTTTTTACAATGATTTCTTTTTGTCAGTCGGTTTCTAAAAAGACAAAAGGTTTGAACGTGGCTCAATGGAGGATTTGGCTTTCTCCATACATAGCATAATCAAGGAAATTTATTGTCACCATAAATTTGTTATATAATTTCTATGACATTTAATGTTGTATTACTTTTCCAAGCCACTTTCAAATTCTCAGATTTTTCCAGGTTTTCCATGACCGTGGGAACCCTATAGCCTGGACTTGGGACAATTATAAGAGAAATTTTTTCAATGTTAATAAGCATTGAAATTAAAACAGCATAACTGCCTGGAAGGGCCCTCCACTGGAAAGCATATTAACAGGAGAAAAGCAGCAGGTGTGATGCTACATTTGTATCTAGCACTCTCATTTGTTCATGAGAAATATGAGAGGCTGACTTTCATCACAAAAACATTCAAGTGCCAGTTATTTAATTAATAATTTCACTGATAATCATGCAGAAAATTGAATTTGATTCATATTATGAAGTTGTATTGCATCCTTGAGGAATGAATCAAAGCTGTGACCAAATTGAAAGTCAAATCAATAGCATAATTGGGAGTAATGGGATCAAGGGAACTGGCCCTATGAAGCTGAGCAACAGGCAGGACAGTACAGCCAAGTAAAGCGGCACAACTGTAGTTTAGCGTGGAGGGTCATACCCAATGGCACATCTTTATCAAAGCAGGGCTTGGGTTCGGAGTCTTCTAAAACAGGCTTTTGGGTGGTCATCTCAGGCGTTGGTTCATGTGTGTCCTCTATGAGAGAACAGTGAACTTTTAGTTTGGACAGTAGAGGACTGAGGTGGTTTAGATGGCAAACAAAGCAAAAATTATATTTATGTTTGCTTACAGTCTTCTAGCTGTCCTCTAAACAAAGGATGAAGCACAAGGGCCTTGATGCATCTGTATGTTTTTGAGACAAGAGCTATAATTGCTTTTCAAACTGCTTTTCTTAATGTGCAATCTAACTCTAAAAGCCAGTGTCATGCTGTTTTTCAAACTTTATTTTACTGAATTTGTCATTTTAGAGACATTCTGCTCCGATGACTTCTGCCAGCACAACTGAGCTGGAATTTCAGGTTGCTGGTTGATAAGAAGGTTTCGTCTGTGCTCTCTGAGGGACCCTGAGGCTTGCTGAAAGCTTGTCAGTTGTGCCTGAACAATCCAAAGTGGGTAAAACAGATTACCCTTTTTTTGTAAACTATGACCTATTTCCTCAAATCTGAGCCTCATCCAAGCATACATCATAAGAAACCAAAAAACAAATCTATGATCAATGTTACATGACCAAATTGAAATTTAAAAAATGATTGTGAACACACAATGCAGGCAGGACAAAATGTCTTATAGAAGCTATTCTTAACTGAACTTCATTTTCCAACAGCTGAAGACATCTCTTTTGTCCAAAATCTTTAGGATAAGGATGTATTTTTTCAGTTATTTCCAGAATTGTTCCATGCATAATTTCTCTGACTTCCCCAAACCAGGAAATCGTGTAATTATTTCCTTTTCCCCCCCAGGTTTTAATCCCAGGGATGCCTTAAAATTGAAGGCTTCATGTACAGTACCACAGTGTTGTAAGACTCACAGTCCCTGTGTAAACCATCTCTCTGAAAGTTGAATTTGTGATTGTGATCTCCATTGTCCTTCAACAAAAGGAAAATAAGGCCCAACAAATAAATTCTACAAGACATTTTGCAATTGACCTGAATGAATGAATATCTTCACAGACATTTGAAACCAACATATGGCTGAGTGTCACTGTCAGCATATGTGTCAGGTTTCTCAGTATGAGACGAGACATAAGCGAGAAACACACTGCCATGAGTATCACTCAGCTCTTCTGCGCTTTGTGGGGAAAAGGGGGTTTTCAGCCTTACATTTTTCCTGTTTTTTATTACAGTAACTACATTTTTCCCTCTTTATACAGACCTTTCACTGGCCTGTCACCCCGTCCCGTATGTGCTGCTGTCCCATTCTTCATGTCTTGTTGATGGCCGTCACTGATGGTCATGTTGGCTACACCAGATGCTATGTTGTTCCCAGGGGAGTGCTGAGAGTCACCCACCTGTCCAGAATTCATGTGGTCCTGATGGTCCATTTTGAGATGATTTAAGTCTAGAGTTCAAACAGAAAACAATCATCAAATGGGTTAATATGGCAAAGTGACAAATAAGTGCTGCATTGCCTTTTAGCCACAAGATGTCTCCTCCCTCACATCAAATTAATATTATTAGTAGCATTATCAGAGTGATGCACATATGCACAGACATGTAGTTGTTTTATTGTTAGTTAGTTGATTGGTTGGTTAGTAACATTTATTTAACTGTGATAAAAGTGAAATGTTAGATTATTTAGTTAGTTATTTAAAAAAGGTGATCTGGCTCAGGCAGGAGCAACGATCACAACTTGATCCAGCGTACGATACAAAGTAGGGCTGGGTTTTGACACAATTTGATTCTGACTCACAGACTTTCGATTCGATATTCAATTCAATATTGATTATTCTGGATATATATCAGGTACAGTGCATGCCAAATTTTCTCAAGAAAAAAAAAATCTCAACTAAAATATGAGAGTCAGTTGGTACATTACTATAATACTGAAGGTTAAAATCAACTGATTTATATACAAATGCTTAAATAACACTCAGTGAAGTTTTTATAATAATAAAGTTACAATTGCATAATGATATTTCTACTCCAAACCATTTAACTGGTGGCTGTCATAAAAACTTGATGGATTTATTCAAACATAAATTGAACACTGAAGAACAGTAAAAAATTATAATGAATATGTTATATGGTGCATATATTTAGCAAAATGCTCCTCTCGAGTTTATGGTCACTGAATATGTTTTTTTCTGAGGTAAATGTGACATTACATGACATATTGTTTACAAGCTGTTATATTGATGTCTTTGTGCTTTCCGTTCATTAACTGAAAACAGGATAGACTCGATTCTTGGGATTTAAGACTCAATATCATTTTGTAAAAATGAGAATCGATTAAAATCGAGAAATCATTATTTTTTACTCAGCCCTAATACAAAGACTTACATAGAGTTATGAGTTAGCTGGTTGGTTTGTACGTTGGTTCGTAAGCTTTATTTGACTATGATAAAACGTTGATGTTAGTTATTTAGCTAACTTTGTTAGCTGAGATTAAAAGAGTGACCTGGCAAGAGCAAATAACACAATAACAAGAAAAGTCAATTTTAAAAGAGATTCTGATAAAAAATATGATTTTCAAAATAAACTTACAAATTAATTATTACCGATAAGGACAAAGCAGGACACAAATTGGCATCCAAATACCATAGAGACAATTTGCTAAATAGCTGCACTCAAGGTCATTTTCAAGTGCCATAATTTCATCCCATGGAGGAAGTTTAGTCAGATTTATCTTTTCCTGTAAATTGTTGTTGCTGGGGTGTTTCTTAAACTTTCTTTAAAAAGAAGAACAGCCAGATGCATAATATCATTTGACAACTGTTTAAAGAGACAAGATTGGCAAATATAAGCAAATGTTAGACCATAAATCAACTGATAAATAAACCCAATGTGAGCAGTAAGCATTAAGTTTAAGCATTCAGTAATTCTTCTGTTCTGCTCAGTTTGATCTTAATTTGTTAAAATTTGTATCCTTTATTAAAAACAAGTTATTTTATGTGGTAAAACTGTAAATTATTATTAAAAGTTCCCATGTTAATTTCAGACTCTATGATCAATGTTCAAACAATCCCGTGGTGCAAAGCGAATATATCTGCCATGGTGAATGAAACACACAAAAGGCAGTAAGATTACAGGAAACAGCAGGACAGCAGAAAGTGGTAAGTGACCCCTCTTCCTCAAAAACAGCTTCTGGTATACAGCTTCTTAACATGTAGAAATTACATAATTGCCAATGTTCACATGTTCTCCATTATAGGTAAAACCAATAACTGGCTGACAGAAAGCCAATGCCAATCCGAGTCTCTCTGCCATACATGGAAGGTACCAGAACCTTTCATCCAGTGAAGAGAGCAGGACGCGATATTATATGAAGGTATTAAATGATAGATTGATGGCACTGGGATTTCCTTTTCTCTTAAATCACGCCCAGAGAAAGCCGTATCCTGTTCTTTTACTTATGGTCACTGATGTGCTGTGTGTGTCTGAGTGTGCTTCCTGTTACAACTAAGAATGTGGTTTTCTTTTTAGCAGTTCTGCTTTATACTTTGTACAAAGACTAAGCCAAACTTATGTAGTCCCAGCAGAGCTATTAGCAAATCCACACTGGAGACAGTAAAGTGAACGTTCTCATCCATCTTCTTCACACAGGATGCCTATAAACATGAATTCCATTAGAGTCAAAATGGATTAGATTGCTCACATGCAACATTGTCACATCCCATAATTCCTTGTTGTCGATGACCCACGTGTACATAATCGGACACCCAAATATTTTGCCTGTACTCCGAGACCCACACAGCAAGGTCATCTAGATGTGAGGGTCATAGTGAAAACCAAGTTGTTTTAGGCAAGAAGTGCTGTGGAGCTGAAAATAGTGCCAAAGCTGCAGGGGTGGGTTTACATTTGTCAATTACATCATCCTCAATGTCAGCAGTGACCAGCAGGGTAGAACAACACCGGAAGCCAAAATGGTCTTTAAAAGGCATAGTTCATCCAAAAATGAAAATTCGGTCTTCATTTATAACCCGTATGACAATTTATGGTTCTTTTGTAGCTTGGAAGCTTCATTCGCCATTTATTTTAATTGCAAAGAATATGGAAAACAGTCATTAAATATTCACCTTTCATGTTCCACAAAGTCATATGGGTTTGGAACGATATATTTTGGTTGAGCTATTCCCTTATGCTTTGTATTTGAAGATGTTTTGTCCCCGGTCCCGTGATTGCACAAGTGCGCTGAGGATTGGGAAGCATCATTATCCAAATTCTCCAGGGAGAATCTGTCACCTTCTTAATAAACTCTCACAAGCCGGGTTTCCCTGAGGCAGCAGTTGTGCAAATTCAAGCCTGACTCCCACAGGATCCTTATGCATTATTCAGAGCGAGCTGTGATATCAGTAAACAGAGCTTAGAAACCATCTGCAACCACAGTCAGTCCAGAACTAGATAAGCAGTGGAAACCACCACTACATCGTTAGGGACTGGTTTATTTACCAAAATGTTTGTCGGAAAACACAAACTGGGGAGCAACATCTAAAATGCTCAAAAACTGAAAAAAATAGATAGCCTAGGAAAAATAGGATAGCCTTGCAGCTGGTCCTCAGCATGGTTTGCTGGTGTCCCCATCAGACCATAATCCATCCCTTCCAACAACTCGTCACTCACATGATTGCAGAAATCAGCAAAAGAAAACGATCCAATCAATTCCCGATGGACAAAATCAAGTCCCAGCCTGCATTATCTTCTCATTCAAGAAGCTGTTGACTGCAACTTTCGTTTCAAGCTGACTTTATCCACCTGTTTCCGGAGGGCGCTACTGTAAAAAAGAACGTAGGTACAACTTCCGGTTAGGCGGCAGAACACCAATGGTATTTTGTTTGCTAATTAGCAAAGAGGCTAAGTGTTTTTCAAATCATTGTTTACTTGCGTAAAGTTGCAAACCTATATGAGACATATTGTTACGGCGCTCAGAGACAACAAGTGCTGTTCGCACATGAACGTGTTCGCAACTTTGTATGTGAAACGAGGCCACTTCAAGTCATCCTCCCAACAATCTACCGCGGAGGGTAAAGGTGCCATTATATTACCCTTTTTAAGTTCGTTGAAATTGTTCCCACATCGTTAGCAAGTTTGGATTGCTAAATCTTGAATGACTGTCAACTGCTGAATGAATGAGTGTCATGTCCCGCTTGTTTACGTCAAACTGGAAGACACTCCCACTTTTGATGCAAGGCATCATGGGGCATAGGAAACTTGTGGATACATTCAGTGGTGTCAGATTATATTAATATCTCCAAATGCCATTGGTTCTCACATGATTCCACATGATTTTCTATGAATCATATTTTTTCTGTTCCTCACATAAAGCTAAAATATAGTGCACATGGGGCCATATCGACTATTTTTATGATACTTTTAAGTCCCGATTCAGGTTACGGTTTATGTTTGTTGTATGAGAAAAAGCAGTGTAAACGTGCTTTAATTATTTTTTGTGTGTTCCACATATGAAATTCTACAAATTTTTGTAAAACATTACAAAAATGTTTTATTTTGAACTTTCCTTTTACTAGGGTTGGGAATCGAAAATCAATTCCAATTCCAGAATTGGATACTTGTTATAAAATTAAAATTTAATTCCACCTATCAATTCTTGTGTGCGCATCATTTTTTTAGGTGGCGAAAAGGAGCTGTTAAAAATGTATTTCTCTTTGAATCATTCATTCAAGAGATTCATTCAAAAACACTGATTCATCCAGTAATGAAACAAGTAAATTCCATGAGATTTTGTTCAATTGTCTAATATTTTTTTTCAGAATTGTGAGAGAGCGATACCCAACCTTTTACTCAACTTAATCAGTAAGTCAAATATTAGCTTCACTTGCAATACCATGCTGGTCAACCAGGTTTACCAGATAAGTTTTGCTGGCAAAAAACATGGCTGTGTTGGTTCACCAGCTAAAATATCAACAAATGGGCACTAACTAGCATAAACTAGCCTGAGGAAGCTGGTCTGGACAGAGGAGAAAATGTGTTTGGCGTGTGATTCACTGTTTGCTAGAAGGCTCTGAATGTATGGTCATAAAAAGCATGTTAATTTCCATCAATTCAACACTTGATCTTGTCCATAGGGAATTGACTGGATTGTGGAAAGCAGGCACCAGATGGGGCTCAAGAATAAGTGGGATTGATGACATCAATCAGTTTGTAGGCAGAGCAAGGTATTACATCCTGATAAAACACTGCAAAGACAAACATTTTCTTTCTGCGCAATCACATGCACAATGAATAACCAGCAGTATGAATTAAGAAAGTAAACAGTGCAATTTTAGATTTCATGTTGTTGTTTTTTATGTCCAGAAGCATTCTGTTGTGAATTTGTTGCCTGTGAAGTTTTATGCTCATGCAGTTTGGTCTCATCTGGCTGGAAGTCAGATTTACAACAATCACTGTTCACAGTGTTCAGCATGCTGGTGCACTTGACCTGAATGATTGTGATCCCTCCTGGCCAGTGCAGTGAGAATGTCAGTGCCCCTTTAAGAAGCTTACGCCTTTCTGCCTGACGATGGATGTCTCTCGCTCCCTCTCTTCTTTTTGTGGTTAAGGGCTTGGCACGAAGCAGAAAGGGCAGTGCTGGATTTATGAAGGGTAGACTGGGAATGCGGAGGGCTCTTGAAAGACAACGCAGGGCGACATGTGGCCGATATGGCTAAGGGGTGGCCCTGACTGAAGTGGGCAGGGGTGAGATGGAGAATTGTAATGTGAGTTGGCCAGTGGCCAGGGACGGGCAACTCTCACCTCATCAATATTCAGGACACATTACTGCAGAAAGCACGAGAGAATGAGAGAGCAAAAAAGAGGGTGAAAGTGAAATGGAGACTGAGAGAAAGAGGAAGGAGGGGGGGCAGAAATGGAAAGAGGTGTGTAGTACACTAATGCAACAGAACAGCTCAACAATAAGGATGGCACGCTGGTTCGGAGCCAGTGGCGGGGAGTTTTGGGCCCTTTGACAGAAATGTCACTTGCTTTATTTGGACTGCACTACACTGTCGCTGTGACTTACATTTGAACATTATTTGCATGTGTTTGTATGCCGTGCAAACTTAAATATGTGATTTACAGTGATGAATTGAGCATCACCAAGAATCTAGCTGAATTTCAAAAAAATAAAAAATAATAATAATAATTCTAAGTCTCTAATCAAGTGCACACGTTTTGGACATTTTCGATTTTTTAATCAAATCCAGAAACTTTAATGAGACTTTTTTGAATAATTAACAGATTATTTGATTTTCAAAATAATTGTTAGTTGTTAGTTAGCCAACTTGAAAATATCACTAAGAATGGGTTGAAAATTAGTCAATCAGTAATATTTTGGATCGTATATCATCATTTTCCAGAAAAAAGTGTTTAAGAATTTATAGCTGTCATGGAGATAAATTTCTACAGTAACTGTAAAATTTCCTACTATTATTTATTTATATTAAATTTTTAAAAATTAAAATTAAAATATATTATTATTTATTACATTAGTTATTAGCAGTGATGGGAATAACGGCGTTACTAACGGCGTTATTTTTTCAGTAACGAGTAATCAAACAAATTACTCCCGTTACAACGCCGTTACCGTTACTGACAATAAAATGCGGCGTTACTATAATTTATTATAATATTATTAGCATTTTATTTTTCAGTTTATCTGAATGGATGCGCAGTGTAGCTGTTTTTGACGTACCGTAAACTCTAGTGTGAAGGCGCATGACTCGCCGTCTCACACGCGCAAAGAAAGATACAGAACAAGAGAGTCTTTCATAACATGCAGAATTGATGCGCTACATGTAAACAATATTCTTTGTTGTATTTTTCTGTCAAAATAACAGCGTTCCTTTGGAATTCTTCAGCTTTTAAGAACTGCCGGTTTCTCTGGTAGTGGGCGGGACTAATGCGCAAACGGCAATCTCATTGGCTGGCGCTCAGCTATTATCATCCCTGTTTTGATTTTTCAATTCAAGCGAGGCTGTTTTTATACAGTCTATGGAGCAAACGCATACAACGTGATTAATATTCATGAACCCAGCAGCTCATTAATCCTTAGTGCGTTTTATACTGTTAGTAGAATTCGTAGCAGTTTTGTTACCTTATCAGTATTATTTTTAGTTTTTTTCTTCTTCTTCTTCTTTTATCGAAACACTAAATGACAAACAATATCTTAAGCACCACAACCAGTCTTAAGTTCAGTCAACATGACAAATATGCATTCATGGTTATTCTAATTACTAAAGTTCTGTCGTCATATAATGCTAAATTATTATAATATCATATTATAATGCTTGACTAACTGATGCTAAGTGTCAGATATTTAAAAAAAAAACTGTGCCATTTTACAAACATAAGCTTTATATATATAATTGGTTGATAATATTTACAACAATATATTGAATTTGATAGGTGTCTCTCACATTGTCCCACAGAAATATTAAAATAGTGTAGATTAGTGTACAATGTTTTCTAATAATGATTTATTCTATTTAGTGTCCATTTCATTAATTTAACATATTTAATATTGGGGGCATCCAAGTTATTTGCTATATTTGAACATTTATTTATTTATTTTTTTAAGTAACGCAATAGTTACTTTCCCTGGTAATTAGTTACTTTTATAACGATGTAACTCAGTTACTAACTCAGTTACTATTTGTGAGAAGTAACTAGTAACTATAACTAATTACTTTTTTAAAGTAACGTGCCCAACACTGGTTATTAGTTTATTTTTGTTATTATAAAAAAAATGAATTAAAAATGCCTAATGAAAATGTAGTTTTATTTTCTGACATATTTTATACACACTGCTAAATAAAATGCATTATTTATGGAGCCAAAATGATCTCAATAATAATTCACGCAAAAGACGTGATGCACACATGCGTAACCCAATTCACATGCATGAAAAATAATTCACGTGCACGAAAAATATATTCACAAAAACCAATTCACGTGCACAATATAAGATTATATATTCATAAAATACGTTTCACAAATGCAAAACACAATTCACAGAATGTTTAAAATTCACAAGTTCATCATAGACTGTGTGTATGTGAATCGCCTTGGATTTATGTATTTTTGAGACTTTCCTGGCCGCAAACTCCTCCCACGCAGGTCACTCGTACTCTTTAGCCAATCAGATTTGAGCATGTCAGTCGATCAATCATAACCCACTGTGGGCATATGAAGTGCGTGCCCTGGGCGTGTCTACCTGATGCTGACGTCATCGGCGCGAGACCACCGTTCAAGTTATGATTCAGCAGAGGTATGTATGTGCAGTTGATCATTTCGTTTCAGTTAACTAGCTAACTAAAGGTGTATTGCTTTGTTTTTGCATGTTTACTTAAAATTTGGAAGTAAAATCGTAATCCAGCGGCTGCTGTTTAGTCCAGAGTGTGTTATGATATAATAGTGATCAATTCTTATGTTTATTTAATAAAGACTCATTATTCACGTGGATACCATACCACATTAAGATATTAAATTCAGAAACTCAGTGTTAAGCTTAAAATAATGTTTTGACTGATGGGACTTGGTAAATAAATAGAAGACAAATAGAATAGAAGACTAAATAAATAGAAGACTTTTTGTTTATTGAGAAGAGCTGTCTCAGCAGAGCTTGTCTTGTGTGTAAAGTCCTGCGATGGCAAGCATTCAACTGATGATGATGTGATAACATGAACACATTAGAGACCATGTACATTTCATTTAAGTTTGTTTATGCTGCAGATACTATTTATTTTAGAATTGTGAGGCTGGTGATGTATAAGTAGCTGCTGAAACTAGGCCTGTCGCAATAATCAATATATCGACTTATCGCACAATATTATGTACATGACCTCAATATATTTTGGTGACGCAATATATCGCCCATTATATTTACTTAAAAATTAATGTCACCATGTTTTTTGCATTCCACTTGTGCCTGTGTCTTTTGCAGCTTCTCATACATAACATGGTGTAGTCATGAGGTGCTAGTTCATATTTAAAAAAAAAAGCTTCTACAAAAAAAATGATATGGCCTTGTTTAGGGATCTGTGCCTTTGTGCATGCGGACATCTGACTGCTAAGTAGTGATTGTGTTTTTCAGCAATAGTGTGCATCCTTAATTTACAGAGAAAAGAAGGTCAGGGAAAAAATCTGTAGATGGAAAAATCTCCAGACAAGTTCTTTGTGCATTTTTCTTTTTTTCCTATTTGTTACTTTTTGTTAGAAAATGTTTATTTACTATTTATTCAAGTTTTTTAAGGTATCTAATATTTTGATACTTAATTTCCATGATCTAAATATACTTAAGAATTAAAAGTTTGTTGTCATTTGGAAGTGTGCAGGCCTTCTACATTATTATGCTGTTACATTATGATTATATATTCAGTGGCATAAAAGGGTCTTTAATATGACAATAATATCGCTTATCGCAATTATTTCTGGGGCAATATATCGCACAACAAAAAGTTGTTATCGTGACAGGCCTAGCTGAGACGACCCGTGACCCTACTGTTCCTACTTCATCCCCGACCACAAGTTATGAGGTGGTCAATCTATAAGTTTCATTTGAAACTGTAACTCTTTCAAAAGTCATGTTGCAACCCATCCTTTTTGACAGTTTCAACAGATTTTTAAGTCATGCATTATTACTACTTTTTTTTTTTTTTAATAACAGGACCCCATAACTTTGTACATGTTCAAGATGTAAAGCTTTATGCATTGCTAAATGTTTTTGTTATTGTTCTGGTTTTATGTCAGAATTAAAACATTCAAAACAAGTCACAGTTGCTGTATAAGATTTATTAATTTATTAAAGTTTTCTGAATACTTTGGGAATAAAATGTCCATGAAATGACCTGACCATGATTAATTGCAATGTGCCTGTAACATGAAATATGAATGGACAATTATGGAGTAGAAACATAGCACAGCTGAATATATGTCTCTGCATAGGTCTGAGATTGGCTCGATACCAGTTTGACGCTGTGCTAGAAGTTCACCAGTCAAAGGGTATTAAACCTCAGTTACACTGAATGGTTGGTATAGTGTCCCATTTAGAGTCTTTAGCATTCTTTTAAACTAAATTTTATGGCTGAATGATAATTGTATCAGTGTAATACATCATGTGTGAAAAGTTAATTAATCAAATGTTTAAGATCCAGTCTTTCACTATCTCTCTCTGTCAGGACATGCCAGGTTTTGGTCTGATATTCAAAGCAGTTAACACCTTGGCATGTTAACTCTTATTTTTACAAGAGATGCAGGAATCATGAGATAAAGTGATCAAATAACTGAATAAAGATTACTGAATGATCTTTGTTGCATTCCTCTTTATGATCAGTCTTTGTCTGACCAGCATAAATTCCACAACTGTTACCAAGCAAATACAACTGCTGCTTACCAAAATCATCTTGTGATGTAAAAATCTTTGATTACAATATACAACACAACATATGATTAAACATTAACAATGGTTAATCACAGTAATATAATATGAAAAGTAAATGCATGTTGATTACATAAAGAAATTAATACACAAATGTGAAGTACATGAAAGAGATAAAGATTAATGTGAATGAAGACATCTGTAACTGTCATCCAGATGTTGTGCCAAAGTGTTTAAATCCTGAAAAATGCAAGGAAAACAGTTAGTGTGTATTAGTTAAAAACTGCATCTTGTTGTACAAATGGTGAGTACAAACACACCGTTATTAATACATCGAGTTCTCGTGAGGTCTATTCATTATTACATAAAACTATGATGATGAGGGCAGGGTCAGTGCTGAGTAGGAGCTAGACTGGGCAGTGGCCACCCAACGTTGCTGAACAAAAACAGGGCAATGAGCATAATTCCTTTCTTCATTTTGGCCATACACTGTGGCTAACACAAGAAAGCTGCATTTTTGGCAACACTATCTATTCACTATCCACTGGCTTATATTGTTCACGTTAACGAGTGTCTAAACGACCGATTTACTTCCGCGTTTTAAGTAAACATGCAAAAATAAAACAATACACCTTTAGTTAGCTAGTTAACTGAAACGAAATGATCAACTGCACATACATACCTCTGCTGAATCATAACTTGAACGGTGGTCTCGCGCCGATGACGTCAGCATCCAGGTAGGCACGCCCAGGGCACGCACTTCATACGCCCACAGTGGGTTATGATTGGTCAACTGACAGGCTCAACTCTCATTGGCTAAAGAGTATGAGTGACCCGCGTGGGAGGAGTTTGCTGCCAGGAAAGTCTATTTTTCATGCGCGTGAATTATTTTTCATGCATGTGAATTGGGTTACGCATGTGTGCATGGCGTCTTTTGCATGAATTATTACTGAGATCATTTTTGGCTCTATATTATTAGTGGTGCTAGTGAAAATTTAGGCAGTGAAGTAATTAGTGAATTACTGGCCCAGACCAGCCAGTAAATAACAAGCTGAAAATAAGCCTTATTGCTGAGCCCTGCTTACAACAATACAGTAAACAGTGAGCAAAAGAGAACGAGTGATGAGGAAGACAAAACAGAGAGAGACAGAGAGGGAATGTGTGAGGGTTTCTAAGCTGAAAGGACAAGAGCGAGTAGGCGGAATGGAGAGAGAAACAAGAAAGACAAAACACGAAGGAGGAAAGAATTCAGTGAGCGAGAAAAAGAGGGAGGAGGACAGAAAAAGAGAGCACTTTGGGGATGAAAGGATAAAGGGACTTCAGGCGAGAAAAAAGAAAGAGTGACAGACACGCAGACAGAGCCTGCAACTGTATGATACAGCAGATTTCTAGAGGGACTTTCACTGATTTTGCTGCAACAGTGCAATAGGCTGCCATCACATCTAAAGGACTGGGGCATCGTGGGTATTTTCATTGCACTCAGCCCTGTCTTCTCTCATCAAATCACATGTTATTTTGCCTGAGCACACTGAGCTAAATGATCCTGCAGCACGGCAGATCTGAAAGGTTTCTTGAGGTTGTGCATGGCCAGGGCTCTCAAGTTATAGCAAAAGTTTGGAGTGAGATTAGGGGAGGGGCCACATAAAGGGGAGGAGCAAGTCAAAGGGGAGGAGCAACTCAATTATTTGCAGCACTTACGTTTTTGCTGGCAGTTCAGTTTTACCTTGTTCATAATTGACCAGCACAAATAGAAATTATATAACATCTGGTAAATCTGATGAAAGACAAATTCATTCTAATAAATTACAAAGATTTATGTATTTAAAAATACAAGTGTATCAAAAATAAAAAGAAATTTTGCCCCAAACGAGCCAACTGAACAGCAGTACTCAATGTACATACTGTACACATACAGTAGGATTAAAAAACTTACCCTGAGCATGTATGTCAAGCTGTGTGTGTGTGTCTGTGTGTGTGTGAGAGAGAGAGAGAGAGAGAGAGAGACAGTGAGAGTACACATTTCAGCTTTCGTTTTTTTTTTTTTTCTGTTGTAAATGTTTGTTGCACATTTTGATGCCTGATGACAGGGGTAGAGGGCTCCCACATAAAGCACTGTCATGATAAGATAATAACGTTCCATCCAGAGCCAAACTGTTTCTAGTTTTGGTTTTGTTCAAACCCACCATGGAAAACACACTGCATCTGAATTTGAGTGGGGAAGCCACAGTACTTTATATGGGAGCCCCCTACCCCTGTCATCAAGGCATCAAAATGTGCAACACAAAAAAAATTTACACTTACACCGTGTCTACACTGGACGCGACCGCAACAGCTAAAGTCTGTCTACACTGGACGAGACAAAGCGACTGTAGAAAATCATTTGAAATTTGTGTCAATACGTCATAAATAGAACGTGGCAGCAGTTTTCTGTAAGTGTTCTGCTTACAGGCTTCCGTACAGCGGCCGCCCGCAGCGTCTTCTGGGATTTCTAAGGGCTCGATTCTCTGAAGTCTGCACTCAATGCATCCTCGATATCAAGAACACATCCGGGAATTTTCATGCGTCCTCTGTTCTTGCGTTCTTCAGAATTGTGCTGCGTCCCACTCCCAATGTGCCTACTTATAGTCCCAATGTGCCCTTAAAGTATGTACTCTTTTGGTGAAGAAAAAGTACACACTTTTGAGTGTGTAGTAGAAGAGTAGGCAAGCTTTGGGAAGAGAAGTACACACTTTTGAGTGTGTAGTAGAAGAGTAGGCAAGCTTTGGGACATACTATCACGTCACACAACTGTGTCTTTAACGGACTGCTCTGTCGCACGCACCCTGTCACTGTAAGCTGGCAATGTCAATCATCTTGTCACAGTTAATATCCTCCACATTTAATTTAATTTAACTTCCTACCATATTGGAGAGAAAAGAAGTAGCTCACTGATCTTCCAGATGTGGTCTTTCATGCCGAGAACTCTGCTCATATTTTGTGTGTAATGATGCATTTAAAAGTTAATGACCAAATGGATGTTTATAAAAGTTCACATTGCTGTTGCAGATGAAATATAACACAGATATATATATATATATATATATATATATATATATATATATATATATATTACCAAGTTAAATGTTGATTATTAGTAACTCAAACCCCTTTTTGTAAACCTCTCTACCTAACCGTTGATCGCGCACGTCTGCCACGTTTGTAGTTTTTCTAACGCGTTTTATTCGTGTTTGTAGTTCTGGACCAAATCCTTCGCCAAAGTGCAATGGATTGTGGGCAGTTTTAGCCGTTAGAGTGTGCACGGGTCCACACTTCAAAAATCGACCTGAAATAGTAGACCATCCGGGGACTTTTGGCATACTCTTTTCAACATACTATGCTTTGGGACACACTTATTCTAATCTCACATACTCGGTGCGTTCCAAACGGGATATATCGCCTTCCGAAGGGCACTTCGGAGTGAAAACAATCATGGGCGCCATATTGAAGGGTTGTACCAAACCGAAGTGCTCAAAACTAGCCACTTCAAAGGGCCCTTCGGAATGAAGGATTTCGAAGGGTACAACTGATGGACACTTCGGACTCCCATGATCCTTTGCACAGATTCTTTGCATGATGACGGCGCTTCCGTATGATGACGCAGAAGGGCACTTCAGGAAACAGTTGTTTGGTCCCCTACATCCTTCAACCCTTCGAAGCTCTCACTCCGGAGGGTAAACCCCTTTGAAGGGATTAGGGCATAGGGATGAGCCCTTCCGAATGGAACGCAGGGACTATTTAGGATGGATAGTATGAACATTGGGACGCAGGGTTGGAACTGAACTTCGACGGTTGATGATGATGTAGAACGAGAACACAAGGACGCAAGATCGCTGAAGAACGCATATTGAGAAAAAGCCACGGATCCAGGTGCATTTCCATTACAGATTTGCGCAAAACTTTGGCGATATTTTATAAATGTCGATAAAAAAGTATTTCGAAATGACGGCGTTTCCATTAACCAATGTTATGCGACTAAAACGTAACCTTTTGCCTCTCGCCTCTAAGTCATGGCAACGGATTTTGGTGAGATTTGACGGATTTTGGATGTATTTATTCAAAGGAGGCGTAAGTGTTTATCTTTACAGAAGCACCACGGAGAGCCACTTCAGAAACATGCATGGCGTGGCTGGAATAAACACAGAGTGGCCGAAGTCAGCTTCAGTTGCCGTATCAGAGCCGACGTGTGCAGTGTAAATTGTCTGAAGCATTAATGGCAGGGAAAGCCCCTTATATTCGAGAGCGACCACGTATGAAGTGTTTCTAGGAGGTTATAGTACACTGAAAAATGATTTGACTTTTTACATACACCATGTGACCTGTAAATGCGAAAAAACCGTTTCCATTGCAGTTTTGCGAAATATTCCTTTTTCGAATTGCCTGAAAAACCACCTCATGCGAGCGTAAAAACTTTTTTGCGATATATGGGAGTTTTTGCGAAATTGGGCATATGGGAGTTTCCATTAGGCGTATTTTCAATTCGCAATTTTAATTTGCGCAGTTTGAAGGGTAATGGAAATGCGCCTGGTGTTACACTCACTTACACTCCATGTGCGCGCGCATCCATGTTGCTTAGTAACGAACGCGCTTGCAGCAGAATCGCGTAATTTAAACGGAAACAACAACATCCTAATTTCTGATTGGCTGGTAAGTGCCCAGAAATCACACGTACGTCTGCAAGATGTCTGTTAAAGACCTCTTGATCTGGAAAGCATCTGCTGTCTACAAACGTCTGAGAGACGTCTTTCAGATGTCAGTTTTACATACATTCTAAATCATAAACATCTTAAAGACATCTAATAGATGTCTATTTGACATCTAAAAGGAAACATCCTATAGACGTATTGCAGATGAGCAAACACCCTAAAAAATACGTCTTGCAGATGTAAATGCAGACATCAAATAGACGTCTCCGAGATGTATGTGTGCTATCAGGGTGGCATTTAACTCTGTATAACTCGAGACAGCTATGAACTCGGCAGAGAACTTACCTCTGTATTCCCTCGTCTATTAATTGTATATATAGCGGGACAAGTTATCCCTTCTCAGCGTGAGAAATACAAGGTGTGGCGTGAGAGCGTGTGAACTGGTTGAAATGCATGTGTCTCACGGTGAATGCGTGAGACTTGAGAGCCCTGGCATGGCCCACCGATACGAATTCATGTATTCGGCACATTTGCTGACCGTTTAATGACCTTCTCAATTTGGTATACTCTAATCTGATTGCTTATGGAGCCCCTAAAGGCATATGGTGTTTGATGGGAGAAAAAATTATATTTCAATATGTTTTTTTACGAAACTTTTACATTCCCTCAAGAAACTTTGTATTGTCTTGCAAAACTTTTATATTTCTCTGAGAAACTTTGCACTCCCTCACAAAACCTTTGTGACTGACATAATATGAGGTGGGGAAAAAAAAGCTACATTTCAGTTTTTTTGTGAGATAACCCAAAGTTTTTCTTGGATAATTGTGTATAATTGTTTAAGCGAACGCAAATGTTTGTGAGATATCACAAATTTTCTTGGGGGAACGCAACAGTTTAGCGAAAGAAACCAAAGTTTCTCTGGGAAATGCAATAATTGTGTAAGCAAGCGCAAATGTTTTGCAAGAGATCACAACATTTCTTGGGGGAATGCAATAGTTTTGCGAAAGAACGCAAATGCTTTGCACAAGAACCCAGTGTTTCTCAGGGGAATGCAACAGTTTTGCAAGAGAACCCAAAGATTTTTGGGATAACACAATATTTTTGCAAGTAAATGCAAATGTTTTGTGAGAGCACCCAAAGTTTCTTAGGGGAATGCAACAGTTTTGCGAGAGAACCCAAAGTTTCTCTGGGAAATGCAATAGTTGTGCAAGCGAACGCAAATATTTTGCGAGAGCACAAGGTTTCTCAGGGGAACGCAACAGTTTTGTGAGAGAACCCAAAGTTTCTTGGGGTAAGACAATAGTTTTGCAAGTGAATGCAAATGTTTTGTGAGATAACCAAAAGTTTCTTGGGGGAACGCAACAGTTTTGCAAGACAACCCAAAGTTTCTTGGGGGAATGCAATAGTTTTGCGAAAAAACCCAAATGCTTTGTGCGAGAACTCAACAGTTCAGCGAGAGAACCGAATATTTTTTGGGATAACGCAATAGTATTGAAAGCAAACGCAAATGTTTTGTGAGAGAACCAAAAGTTTCTCTGGGAAATGCAATAGTTGTGCATGCGAACGCAAATGTTTTGCGAGAGATCACAAAGGGAACCCAATGTTTCTCGGAGGAATGCAACAGTTTTGCGAGAGAACCCAATGTTTTTGGGATAATGCAATAGTTTTGCAAGCGAACGCAAATGCTTTGTGAGAGAACCCAAAGCTTCTTGAGGGAATGCAATAGTTTTGTGAGTAAACAAATGTTTCATATGAAAATGCAAAAGCATTTAAGTATAATGTTTCCTCCCATCTCATATTTCCATCATCATGTCTCCTTATCGACTCTAGGATGGTTGACTTCATGCCACATCAAAGTCAAAGGGCACATAGGGTTTTTTAGGAATCAAGAGTCAAGTCAAGTTAACAAGATACTGCGCTGACACGAGGCACTTTTGAGGATGAAATAATCACTGGATTTGCCAAAATTTTATTGGTATAAAATCTATTTTTGCTTTTTTAGTTAAAGACTGACCCACCATTATTTAAATGTTGGTGGTACAATCAGTATTACTCAAATATTATAACGTAATAGGATAATATATATTTTCCAGAATTTACAGTATTGTTTACACCCTAAATGGCACGTAAAAACAAAATTGTGTTTTGTCGCTTTACATGGCTGTCATTCGGTCTCTTCCTGTCCAAGTGAGTGGTTCTTAACCAGAATATGCTGTGATGTGAATGAAAACTTTTGCCAGGACCTTTTGTTTGAGCCATTTCAAATCAATAAGACATTTGTTTCTTTTAAAGCTGTACATAATTGGTCAAGTTTAGGACTGTCCGCTTATGGTCAGATGCAAATACCAGGTGTAAACGTGGCCAACCTTGTCATATATTGAAGAACCAGTGGCCAATTTTCAATATGGAATGACGCTGATCCAGTGATGCGTGTTAAATGTGACGCTATGTAACCTGTCAGTGGTCCTAGTGTGATGAAGATCGGCCATTTTTCTGCTAAATTGACCTGACTTTTGCTCATTCAATTGGAAAAATTACCATCTGTCAAACCCAGCACACCAGATACTAGGAGGTAGGGGTGTGTGTGCCATAACTTGATGACATGGCGATCCATAACCTCACGTTACCTCATGTATGTCTCTTTCTGTAATTAGGGCTTTTCAGTAAATGTACAGTCCTTAGCAAGGTCAGAAAATGAGGCAAACGCTCTGCTGGCAGAGAGGAATCTGTGAAAAAAAGTGCAGACGTCAACAGAACCCAGCTGATACGATAAGAGGAGAAATCAATAGAGCGGTCATCTTCAATAAATATGAGCCGAACTACAAGATGGAGAAAACCTGGTGAGTTAACTATGTATACCCATAATGCTCTCAAAGACATTTCTTCCACGGTAACCAGCCCAGCAAGTCAATATGGTGAATTCCCACACAAACACCCTCTTTTCACATGAAATGCTTTTCACTTGGTTGGTGCCTCACAAGGTTCATAATCCATAGCTTTTCCAGCACTAAGAATCATGATCTTTACAGCATAATAAAGGTTAATGTCTTAATGAAAGAGTAAATGAGAACAGTACACATGACATAAGTGTCCTGAACTCTGAATAATTATGTCAGGCCCTTGTGGCTTTAAAATTCATTATTTGTAATCCATCCGTTTGCACTCTTCCATTTCCTGTCTATGTTTTGCGGCTTGTCTGCTTTCCAAGCCTCTATTACATTGAGGTTTTCATTAAGGTCAACATGAAATAAACTTTTACCCTCTCTCAATTCTTTCTTAATAAACATTCCTGGTTTTATTGTGTATGATGAATTCATGTTATTTTAAAGGGAAAAAATGCCCTTGTAATCTTTTAAAATGTAATAACTTGCCTTCCTTCAAGACTTTATGGACTGTCATCCTAAAAACTCTTATTTTAATTGAAACATGAAAATAATTATCAGCTTTATGGTTGAATATACATTATAGAAGTAAATTCGGCTGCAAACAGCGTTTCATGCTGACCTTTATTTACCCTGGTTGTGCTAATGTTTAGTAATGTGTTGGTCAGAATATATTGAGGAATCTGTCAGCCCTACATCAAAATATCTGTTATGTCCAAGTTAAAGGTAGGGTATGCTATTTCGGAAAGGCTATAGCAAAGTTAGCTTTGAAAGCATAAGATTTCACCCTCCTTGCATAATCACTCTCCAAAGCCACACCTCCTCCAAAACACATGAACGTGCACAGGCTGACCAGAGGCTAACCAGTGACTGGATGAGAGATAACGTCAACGCTGTCAGATTACCTCATGTCTCCTTCACCGGTGAGAAAACATTACAGTACAAAGCGCAAAATATTATAATAATAATGCCTTCCAGGTAGGACAGCGTATCATAATCCTCAGACCGAGGAATATGACTTGACGAATGTTTTATGGTCCTACGCCTTCCACAGACAATATAAATACATTTAGACCACTTTACTGCTATCAGGATGTGAAGAGACTTTCAACCAGCATAACAAAAAATGTTTTTGAACCAAATCACCTACCCTGCCTTTAACAGGCTGGAGGCAGATGAACTATGATTGCCTAGACATGGTAGCTATTCCTTAAACTGGCATGTCTGCGCTTAAATCCACCTACTATGCTGCCTTACTCTGAACGCAGATATCGAGGTGGTCATTGCCCTATAACTAAAATACTAGCTTGTTTAACATCCGTCCCCCCTTTAACAGCCCAGAGAGACATTCATACCTTAGATGCTCTGAGGGTTAAATTACCCAGACTGTCCTCTCCAGCTCAGCATTTCTGTTCACTGAATTTATGGGTCTCTCTCAGAGTTTTTCAGACAGACCCAATTACATAAGTGCCCTATGCGCGGTGTAATTGAAGTGTCCGGGAGATGGTTCTGGAATGCCTCCGCAACAATGCAGCAGCAAAAACAAACACCCAAGTCAAGTCCACTCAAGTGAAACTACTTCCTAGCGGCAGCTCAGCTTGAAATTGTTTACTGTTTTTTTTTTTTTTTTTACAATTTGTAGAAAGGTAATAATTATGTGTGCGCTTTGGTTGTTGTTGAAGGGTGCTCTGCTAGCTTCCCTGTCTGTGCACAGTTGGGTGCCACTCTGCCTCTGACCTAGTTTTGTCCATCCCAGCTAGCAGCGCAGATTGCTGCATCACTTTAGAAGTGTGCAGCCATCTCTTCATCTCATGTCTCCACCCTTTAGTCCATTTCTTTCTCATTCTCTCTCTGTCTGTTCCTGCAGAGCTCCAGCACTGGGCAGCAGGATCAGTGAGGGTGATGGCTGCAAGTGTACATGTGCCAAACGTATGGCAGGTGCGGCTTGATCAAGAAAATGTTCAGTATTTTCTCAAGCATTGCAGCATGCTTGCACCAGCCAGCAAGATTAACTCGTAAACACTAAATCCAGTGGTTAGGAGCTTATCCTTTCACTGACAACATAAATGCAACAATCATGCTTATGTGTTTAAAGAGATAGCTCACCCCAAAAATTGTCATTAAATGTAATTTCAAACCTGTTTGGGTTACTTCAGTGAAACTTAACAGGTGAACATTTTAAGAATATTCTAGTCACTCTTTTCAATATGATAAAAGTAAATAGGGAGCATGGCTGTCAAGCTCCAAAATTCCCCCAAAAAAGCATCATAAATCTGGTCCACACAACTCCTACACAATATTCCATGTCTTCTGAAGCCAAATGATAGCTCTGTTTGAGGGAGAGACTGAATTTAAGTGGTTATTCACTATTAATCTTCACTCCACTGATCTGATATCCTGTGAGACTGGATCACTGAGTTGGTGATAGTGATACCTAGAATGGTCTGATTCTTGAGCAAATCAATTGATTTACTGAATTAAAACAATGATTTGTTAACAAATTGGACATCACTGTCTCATGAATAGATCAAGGTGAGCTAAGGCTAAGACTTTACATGAATAATGACTAATAAATAATTAAAAGTTGATATGTTGTGTGAAAAATGAATGGAGTAGAAATTGCTTTGGCTAACACTTTATTTTAAGGTGTCCTTGTTACATTTACAATAAATTATGCATAATTACATGCAAGTAACCCTAAATCAAACCCTGATCCTAACCCTACCCATATAGTAATTACATGTAGTTATTTTATATTACTCAGTACTTAAATGTATAATTACACTGTAACAAGGACACCTTAAAATAAAGTGTAACCTTACTTTGAAACAATTTTGCTAATTAATTTCACAAATAATTACGAAGAAATAGCAAATAACACATTGCATTAAACATGAAATTCTGAAGAAAAACTGAAATAGTATTTGCTTGTAAAACGCTCCAATAATCTTTGTTTTATTTGCAACTTTAAAAAATCATTACTGTGCAGAGCTATCATATGACTTCAGAAGATCTGGAATATAGTGTCCAAGCCATGATGGTTTTTTTTTTTTGGTTTTTTTTGGTCATTTTGGAGCTTGATGGCTTCATTCCTAATTCCCTTTATATGTAACAAAGTGACTGAGACATTCTTCAGAGACGTACCTTTTGAGTTTCACATAGGTTTGTAATCATGAAGGTGAAGCCTCACAAGATTTAGCCTCACAAGTTTTGTTTTATTATTTTCTTAGTGTGAAGAACATTTTAAAAATATAAATAACCTTTATCACTTTAAAGGACCTTTTGTGCAATGGAAAATTCTATAGGGTCTTCATGGAACCACTGATCCCAATAAAGAACCTTTTTTTAAAGAGAGTAGGGAAAAAGTGTTCAGAACAAAATTATAGGACTAATAATGTCAGGAGCATTCTTAAAGAGAATGTAAATAATTTGCATTACCACAAGCATGACTTAAAAGCCTCATTTATGAATAAAAAGTGCTGTGGTGATTTACTCGTGTCACACCTGCTCCAACAGCAGAGATGTCCTTGATCTAACCGAGAAGCAACCTTCCCATCTGCCATGTGGTCTATACCCACAGCCCTAGTCTTGCCCAGACTCCACAAGAGTTCAGATCACTCCTCACTGAACTGAATCTGCACGTTAAATTAACCAACTGGCGGTGCAGTCAATGCGTTTGTGCGCGCCGCGGACTCTGGCTGACATGAAATAATGCTCATGCTGCCGGACAAAGTCACTGCTGATAACAGCATGATCCACTTAGCATATGAAAATATTCAGTCCCCGAAAAGGGCCGGTTGGCATTTACGTGAACATGTGTTGTACAGATGCTGGCATGAAGAGGAAAATGTCAGTCTGGTGATATACATCCACCAAAATGTGTGCGGATGCAGTGAGGCACAGACATCATAAACTACTCAATTGGCTTCAATATAGAGAATATAAGATGTATAAACACCAGCTTGTGTGTGTGTGCAAGTCAAGACACATTTTTGTGATCTCCAGCCGCTGCACACAGGAAGTTAGTCATCTGTTGCCATGGTGCATTAGGGAGTTCAGGACTGCAGTGCACACTGCATGGGATCTGGCCTTCCAGACTAGAAAGACACTGTCTCGCTGTCTTCAAGACTTGTTGAATCTGGTTTGTCGTATCCCCAGACGTTCCTGAGATCTGATTGGGCGATAATGGTTCTTCTAATGAAATTAAAGTGAACTCTAATGCTCACATCCCCCTTGTGGAGACCCTCTGACAACATATGGTCTAAAACATATGACTCTATTACCACATACTGTAATGTAATTCATTGAGAATATTGATTAAATGACTTATCATTACGGCTTTTTAATGAACTAAGCTAAATTATGATGCAGTCATTATAAGAAGCAAATTTTCTTCTAAATGAAACTAGAAATGCAGTTTGAAACCAAGCCAACCCTCCTCTATTCTGAAGCTATAAGTGACTAACAGTGAGAAGCTGAAGCAAGTAACAGGCGGTTGTCTGACAGGAGTAACACACACTTCATTGCATGGTCTGTAAATGGAATCAGATTTACCTAATGTTCCACGGGTCTCCTTAATTGCCATAGTTAATTGGATTATGCTAGGCATAACTGGACAGAAAGCACTCTGGTTCTGTATGACGGTGGGATCGACTGTCGGAAAAATACTTAATAATAAATCTTAAACAGAAACAGACTTTCAGTAGATTTCTGCATGCGTATTTTATGTATGCAAAAGCAACCCCCTCTGTCTAGACTTTTAATTAACTTTTTTATGCTTTTAATTTACAGATAGCAGCCTGCAGATGCCATCTAGTAGGGTATTAACTTATTCGGTTTTGCATAAGTGGGTGGACCAAGAATTTTAAATAATATTTGTCAGCTTTACTGGAATGTCTTATTTTGTAAATCTGTCAAAAAACAAAAGGAAGGATGACAGGTTAATAATCTCCTCAGCTCTTTTTGTACATCCCTTGGTGTTTCTTTTTGTTCAGATATTTGTACTGTGTGACCATATTATTAATTTCCTCCTTAATTAGAATCCACCTTTTTCTAAAATCAAATAACACTGGCTCAAAATAACGTGTTGAGTAAACTAGGCTCAGATACGTGTTTATAATGTGCACAGACAGGCAATGACAAAAACGTATTGCAGAATAGCAACCGACCGACCGTTACATATCGATGAACTTCTCCTCCAGAAAGAGCCACAACGTTCACTGCTACAAAGCCATGCTGAAATACCAACCGCAAAAATGTAATTTCGTGATTTTTAAATATTATAAAAATGAAAGACTACATACATAAATCGATACGAAGGCGACAGTGCCGTTGGGCTAAAGGCAGGCGGCATGTTCAGCAGAGATGGGCGTGATGGGGGAGGAAGTGAGAAAGATGCAGCCGCGCAAGTCGACCGTTATGTTTCAAACGTTACAGTCAAGATTTTTGAATTTATAATGTTTATTTTCAAAAAGAAAATTGTACTTACGAAGCGAACAGTGGGCGAGGATGATGAGAGTGTGGCCGAGCAGCAGCCGTGAAGAGAGAGAGAGAGAGAGAGAGAGACGGGGAGGGCGGGAGAGCAAGGTGTGTCCGCTGCCTTGAAAATGCAGAATTAAGTCTATACATCCTTATATTCTCTTATAAATCATAAAACAGAAAAAAAACAGCAAGTTTAATGTAGTTTAACGGTCAGATTAGGCTACATATAAACTGAGGCAATAAAAATGCATTGAAAAGTGATTAAATGTTACGATTTTAGGCTTGTTGCTTCTATTTTTCATTAGGATAGTTAAAGTCTTTTTGTGTAATGTCACGTTATAAAACTGTTTTTCGTTCAATGGACTGTTTTGTTTGCAGAGTCGCCCAGACAAAAGCCCCATGTGGTGTTACAAAGGTCAGCATCTTCAATAAGCGATGTTCGCTTAGGAAAAAAGAAAAGAGGGTTCTTTCAAAAAAGACGTGCGCTTTAAACTCTACAGATAGAGGAGAACCTTTAATATTCTACAGCGATTTGCGTAACCATGGCAAAACATCCACATGCAACATCAGCACCATTTTCAACCGAGAGCAAACTGCGAAAATCCCTTTACACCGGAGGATCAGTACGTTTATCGCTTACAGGCAGATCAAGTCTACACGCAAAAGCCGTATAAAAACCCGATTATCGATTTGTCGTTCGTTATGACCACAACGGACCTGTGGAAAAAAAAAACTGGCACCTTTCATCCAGGCTGATTTAACACACCGGTGAGCCAATGTATTACACTCCATCGGTGTCTCAATACTTCTAGGGTTTTCCACACCGCGTGCACGTTAAGCATTGCATGCGTCTGTCGCCACACTGCCTCAAGATTTCATGAAATTCCTGCAAGTCATGCTAAAAGACAAGCATAATGTAATGTAATATTATTTAAATTAAAATAAATGGTTATTTTCTATAATGTGCATCCATGAAAATAATTACCGGTAGGTGCGAATGCATAAAGAAAGCAATCCGGTTTATGTGCAGTTTTTCTTATCGAAGCAATCTCAGCGAAATTACATGAATTTACTTTCTTTTATAAATCAAACTATAAAGAAAATCAGGCCTGTTATGTCTCAGTCACACACCCAACAGTCGGATTCACTAACATCCTAAGACCAATACACCGTTCGCAGGGGTAAAAACTGTGGTAAGGTTTAGGAGCATAGCTTATGCTTCATTAATGCCGAATCGCTGTTAAATACAGGTCTTTGAGTTTGTAAACCGCTTTGACTTACCTCTGTGGCACACTGAGTTATTGTCTGTCCAACTGCAGCAGTCAGCCAGTGAACAAACCCTGCCAGTTCCTTCAGCGTCCTGCAAAGGGAGGATGGCGCTAGAGAGCGAGATCAAGAATGATGTCAAGATGAGCTCTGTGCACTACTAAGATGACATTTCGATGATATTCACACACAACTAACCGAATGTTATCCTGTGTGTGTTACATTATACTATATATTGAGGATGTCTGCGTTGTGATCAGGACTTACCTTTACATTTACGGTCTTGGCAGATGCTTTCTAACAATGAAGGGTTTACAAACCTTTTTGATATACGCATAAAGGTTTCTATGTATTTTCATATAGGCCTTTAAGGAGATGTTTATACTGTGTCAGAAAAAGACATGGACACCCTTAGAAACCACCTGAAAGTTCCAAGACCTCAGTTTGAAAATCCCTGGCATAGACTACTCCCAGCAGGCACCAGACGTCTATGTAACGTCAGGTTGACGTTGGACATGACGTCGGACAGACGTTGCATTTTGGTTGAAAATGAAAATCGGGTTGACGTCAATATTTGACGTCAATTTGACATTGACTTAAAGTTGGATTTTGGTTGCACAACCTAAAAACAAAATCTCAACGTCAGCTGACGTCGGTATTGGACATCAATTTAACATTGACATTAGACGTTGAATTTACGTTGAATTTTGGTCACCCGACGTCGCAACCGAAATTTAACCAAATATCAACGTCTTATGACGTTGTGTACCTGTTTTGTGCCTGCTGGGCTAGCTATAATTTAAGATTTTGTGTGAAACCTAATATTAAAATTAAAACATGCTTCAGTGACTACCAGGCTAATTATAGTTAACAAAAACTAAAACAATTGTAAAAAAAAAAAAAAATCATTACTTGGGATAAAATAAACATTAACCAATAAAGTAATATATAAAAACCTTAAACTTATTTTATTTCAGCTAGCTGCCAAAGCATCATTTCTCATTTTCATTTAGTTTAACTTGAAGTGCTAAAATAAGAAAGAAAAAACCTAAAACTAATGTGTAAAAACACATAATTACCAAAAAAAAAAAATAAATTATAACATTATAGTGAAAACATAAAATGTAACAATACAATTTAATTCAGAATACGAACAAAATCTATAAAGTTTATGAATGATACTAAAATAACACTAGTGAACACTTAAATGCAAGGGTGTCCAAACCTATTCCAGGAGGGCTACTGTCCTGCAAAGTCTTGAGAAATTTCAAGGCAAGTGTGTTGGAGCTAAAATCTGCAAGACGTTGGCCCTCCAGGAGCAGGATTGGTCATCCCTGCTTGAATGCGTCAGTCGAGGCCATCCAAAGCTATCATATTTGAAAACGTGTGCTGAGAGATCAATATTTCTCTATACAAGTTCTTGGCAGATGCTTTCTTTCCATATTTTATAAAGCATATAAAATAGCTTAAATGTTACAAGGCTAAATATCAAATATTTTATTTTTTACTTTGACTTAGAAATATGAAATCAATTCTACAGTTATTTTGAACTGGTTCTACAGTAAGTCTTAGACATTTGGGTTAGATTTTTGCTGATTCACTGCACAACGCAACAAGCTATAATATTTTGGCAGCATTACGGTTTTAAAAACAGTGTGCTTTTATGATCAATCCCTATTTTTTTTTTTCACATTCTAATCTTAACAGACATTCATGATACACACAAGCTCTCTCTCTTACACACACTCTCACACACACACACATTGCACTATCTACCCCCCAAATTCAGCTATATTCCCCCGAGTTACATACCTAGCCAAGTCCTTCACCTGGACACCTTCACATTAACAGTAAGAGTCCTTGAGCTCCTCTGTTTCACCGCTGCACAACCTGCTGCTGTTTTATCCCAAAGGACAGAGAAATTGCAAAATCAAATGTAATTTCTCCTCCTTCCTGTTGCTAGGCAAGTTATCTCGATCTCTTAGATGCAAAAACAATACTATAGATTTTTTTTTTTTAGAATACTGTATGAAAAGAGTGACGCTGTTGATGCTCTCAATGTCCTTGTGTTCTTCAGATGTGCGAGATGCTCTTCTGAAAGCCAATAGAGCGCTTGGTTGAGGTTGGGCTTGGGTGGGAGTTGCTCAGCAACTAGCCCACATGTGAATGAGTAGGCATTTTTTAGATGTTGTCTATGAGAGAGACAGCTAATGGCCTGATAATGTTTATTGCACTGACTTGCCTTCCTGTGTTGTATTTTAAATCTCTCTTTATTTCAAAATGTTTTGATATGTCAACCTATAACATTTCAAATGATGATATTGTTATATTGTTTCTTACAGGAGATAAAGTCTGGCTGTTACAAAGATTAGACCATTAGATGGCGTCTCAGCCTCGTCAATAAGACTGGTTGTCTGATCTTCCTCAGGACTGAGGTAATTGATTTTTTTCTTCAGCAGAAATCTGACTTTTCGAGATTAATAAATGCACATTGGTTTAATTAAGAATAGAAATACATAATAACTTCTATAAAATCCATTTGTTACACCTTGCCATTGTTAGCTTCACTCAAAACATTCTTAAATTGTAATGTAATAAAAAACATTAGAACAAAACATGAACAAGTTATTATTTATTGGTAAGACAACACTAGTTAATTTTTTCACTAGTTATCCTCTTGTTTTTGGTGTTGCTGCAAATCTATTTCAAGAGAATATTACACTATGTCTACATGGGTCCATACAGGCCCCAGTCAAACAAAATGAATTGAACATTGCTATTCCGACTGTGATTATAAAGGTATCCTGGCAACAAGACAGGAAGTAGCAGTTTATTTCTGGCTGTAAATATATTTAGCATGAAAAACTTCACAGTAAGCCAGCAGCTTTGGCTGCAACTGAGACGAATCCCTTATACTACTGCTGATAGATTGTGTGTATCTTTGTGCGTCTTACCACTCCATGTGTCAGTAACACAATAACCTGCTCTGCGTTTCTCAATCCAGCAGGACACAGCTGAAGCTAATATCCTATTTATGAGTCATTGTGTTGAAAAATCAAAGGAGATGCTTGCGTCCCACAGCCTAACAATAAGGGAGACAAATGACAGCATCTCCGTTGCTGTGAGCCACAAGGACACACAGGGAAAATACAATAGCCTTTGAATGGAGAGCTGTTCTGGTCTGTAAATTAACACTTGCCAGCTGTGGACCCACACTTGTCTATTACTAATCCATGAGAATGAGCTGTCTGTAACGTAACCATGTGTGTGTATACGCAAATTGTGGATAATTTTATTCACCTAGCCTCTCTGGAATAGGCTGTGATTCTGATTGGACAATTGTGGCATCCAGTGGTCAGATATTTCCTAATAATGATCACACTGTATATCAGAACTGAAAGTGACTGTAAATTCATGTCTCTGTTATCACACCAGTGACCGATTGTTTTATACAAACAGAACTGGTGACAGTTATTGACTACAGTGAAAATAACTTCTTGTCCCTGGCAGTGAAAATGTCTTGTTGCTATAGGGCAATTATTTTATTCGTTGTAATGGACAACTTTTTTTTTTTTTTTAGCAGTTTTAGGATAATATATGGGTAATATGATAAAATAGTTTGAACTCAAATCAATATTTAAATACTTAATTCTGTACTAAAATGGGATAAAGCAGGAAAATGTATCGCAAAATAAACCTCTTCATGAAGAAACAAACATCTGAGCATCTGTTGTATGAACATTCTGGAAACTAATCACACACAGGTCACAGTGTGTAATATTTTGGTTTACTCCATCTATATCACATCAGATTTATGACATAAACACTTGATTTAAAAGCATTTACCAAATGACTACTAACCAAAATGCAACTCTAGACGATCTCTAGAGAAACCACATAAACGTTTTACACATGTAATGTGAATTTCTTCTTGCCGTTCATCCTGTCTGAGCTGTAAATCTGTAATTCACACTGACACTGGTGATCCAGAGTCTTTTCTCTTTCCAGCTGTTGCTGTAATTCATTGTTATAAGGAAATCTGGAGTTTCCTGGGTCCAGCTGTGTCTTCAAACGTAGGTAAAACTTTAACTGAGGTGGTTGAGGTAAGGTCAGTTTTAATTTTGATGTTTGTTTATTTTTTATAACAGTGAGTTTTAGACTTTGTGGATGACACATAAAAAATCATTGACATAAGTTTATGAGAAAAAAATCTGTAATGTTACAAGCATTCAGTAGCCTAATATACCAACAAATGTATTGGAAGTAAATGCATTAAATTTCAATATATACTTTGGACAGGGTTTGCGCCTTGCAAAAGCATTGCAAAATAATTGTTTAGTTTGATGTTGTAGAAAATCTGTGCAACACAATTAAAAAAAAAAAATGCAAAGAAAAAATCTTATACATGAAAACTAGTTCAAGGGCATTAGAGAGTGTAGAGCTGGGCTGAAGGACTGTTGATAACTGCAGAGGACAGTAGTGCCTGAAAGGAAAAATGTGAGGCAATTAGATTAAATTAGAAAGTCCTTTCTCCATCTTTATCCTCATTGGAAACAGTGTCAAACATCATTGCATTTAAAATTCATAATCACCTGATCTGAGCTCTTTCGTTTATCCAGCCATGATGTGTTTAACAAACGCTGTGGGAGAAAAGTACAAGATTACCATTCACTCATTTAAAAGCAGAGAATATCTTTTCAAATTTAGAAAAATGGTCAGACCTTCATAATTAACACAGCCGTTTCCATCTTCCTGTCCTGCCATCAGCTGTTCTACTTCTGATTCTGTCATTTTCTCACCTGCAGGCAAGACATGTGATACTCTGTGCTTGTTTCTGGCGGCATTAATCTCAAGGTAAATATGTAAATCCAGGAGGCCAATACAGAGTTTTTTTAAGCTGATTATGTTCCAATAAATCTCTTCTTAATTTAACAAAGCACTCATTGGGTTTGTTAGTAATACTCTATGATCGTGTAGTAGTGTTTTGTATTTACCCAACGTTGCAAGTACATGGCGAAGTTCGGCACCCATTACAGTGCCATTTCCTTCTTTGTCAAACACTCGCAGACCCTCAACAAAGTCCTCAAAAGTCCCTTGATCTTTGGACCTGGACACGTGTTGGAACATAGGCAGGAAAGTCTCGAAGTCAATCAGCTTGGTGTTCATTTCTAGAAAAAAATGGATATTAGAAACACATTAAAAATGTATTTATTTTGTACAGTGGTTTAGCCTGCTGTCAAGCACAGTTTATTCCTCTCACCCTCAGGTTTGGGTTTGCCAAGTACTTTGAGCACCTCTGCATTTGTAGGATTCTGACCTAATGCCCTCATTACATCACCACACTGGGCGTAAGTGATTTTCATTTCACCAGAGGGAGTTCTGTCGAATAGCATGAAGACCTCTTTAAATTCTGTGTGGATAGGATATTGATATATAGTATTAAATGAGGAAGAGGTATGAAAAATGCTTACATATTTTCAATTTAGGTCGACTTGATTTTGCAAATGCTTACCTTCAATCTGATCAGCTGTAAACTCAACCTGGGTGGGAAAAGATTTTAGGGAACTGGTTAACGTCCAAACAATATTATATCATATAATAGTTAACAATGGACAACCACAATGGAAATACAGATGTTTTAGTTCTCTGAAGAAGCTTTCTGGGGTCATTCAACAAAAGTCAGCTGTTGCTCACTCATGGAGACTAAGAATAACAGACGTCTGGACCAGAGGGAATTACACTGAAACCTCATCCTTATTGTCTACAGGAGAGAGCGAGCAGGAATGCTAGACTGTAATATGGGAGCTTGCAGACACCTGCATGGAAGCCCCTTTACACTGACCTCAGGCAAGCTTCCATTGTCTGACCATCAGGTTAGTTAAAGTTGCATATGTGGTCTCAAATCAATATGAACAAACATTTATGTCTTCACATAGGCACTCAGTTGAGACTGGGATTTTAAAGCCTGAAGTCTGTGTGAAACCTTTTAACTTTATTTGATTGATTTGAGCCATGTTGTTCATAATGTCACATTCTTTAATAACGAGGTTAGACTAAGACCATTTAATATCCAAATGTTTTTAACTCAACAAGGCCAGAAGGTGGGAATGTCTTAATCCTATTGAAGTTTATTTCTGTCATGGAATAAAAATATAAAGCTGGTAACTGCAACGTTTTATCTCATAATTTATCTCAAGTTTTTTTCTCGCACATGAGTTTGTATTTCACAATTTAAACTTTTTCTCAGAATTTCTAGCTGCATTTATAAACTTGCAAATCTGACTTTTTTTCTCTGAATTCTGACTTTACCTCTCACAATTCGGACTATTTTTCACAGAATTTTGCATGTGTATGTGATCAGGTGTCTAAAAATTTGAGATTAAAAATACAGAAATTAGTGAAAAAATGTCATATTTGTGAGATTTAAACTATGAATTATACGGACAAAAAAAAAAAAAAATCTAAATTGGAGATATAAACTTGCAATTCCAAGAAAAAAAGTTTGAATTGTGAAATATAAACTCACAACTGTGAAATAAAGTCAAAATTGTGCGATAAAAGTCGCAATTACCATGGTGAAAATAAACATCCATATTATCTAGTCCTTATAAATTTCAAGATTTTTTTTTAAACAAACCAAGTGCAGTAATGACCTGTTCATGCCAAGAACGATAACTATAAAGATAACGATATTAGCGTCCGATATCGTCTGTTTAGTCTAATCGCACGCTCTTCTGCCGCTTTAAATTCTCGAGCTCGTCACAGCAGGATTGATTCTGATTGGGTGTCAATGTTTTTATCATTCATCAGCTGGAAAAAACATCATTCTGACAGTGATTCCAATGATATCGTTTCTCTCTGCCTTTATCGTTATAGCTGTGATGTGGACTCTGCTATTCTTTAATAATGAGAACGATTTTTAGAACTAAATCTTTACCGTTATCTTTAAAGTTATCGTCCTTGGTGTGAACGGGCCTTAAGAATCTATAAAAAGTTTTCTAAAATGGATTAAAGAGCTGCTGAAGAACTACACAAGATAGAAACTAAAGATTATCTAAATGTTATTTTTGTGTGTTGTGACAAAATCAAATGTTTAGAAATAAGCTCAGTATCATTGGAAGTTACTCAGAGGAAGTTACTTTGTGTCTACTCACTTGTGTCTACTCACCATGATGGTCTAAAACTGAGCTGTTAGTAAAGTACAGTATGTGTACTTACCTTAATGCTTTTTGGGTCAAACTGAAGCTCCTTGGGTTTCTCTGGTTCAGGAGGAGGTGCTGTCTTTGCCGCCTCCTTTTTTGGTTCAGCTTTTTTAGGAGCCATTCTTCCACCAAGATGGTGAACAGGAGGGTGTGAGATGGGGAACAGGAATGAGAATGACCTTTGAGAGGTTTTATACCCTCCTCAACGCTCCCCAACTGCATCAGCAGAGTTGGTCCATCCCATCATCACCCTCCAAACAAGGACAGAAATCTGAAGAGTTCACGAGCCAAACCCCTGAGATGGGCGCATGACAGTTTTAGCTTGTTAACATTGATAAGAACCAGCAAACTGCCTTTATCACTGCTATGCATTCAGCCAATATTCATAATTTTTAGTTTGTAATTATGCTCTCAATGTTTTGAACTATATCTAACTAGTAATTATTTTGGAAAAGCAAGTTTGGAAGATTTTGTTTCTCTGGTGAATCAGGCAGCCCTTGGGATTTTTTATGAAGCTGTTGGTTTACCATTGAGGAGAATGGAGCTCCAAATTTACTGGAACTTCTGCTCATGCACATTGTTTACATGTTTAATGAAGGTTGTTTACTGAACGCATCTTCATAACTTCAGCACCACTATAAGCGACAAACGAAACAACCTTCCCCCTGTCTGCCACTGGTTACTCTCTGCATATTAATCTACAATAAACTTAAAATATTGTACACTTCACTTTTAGTTCATTTCCAACTAGAATGATCAAGAAAACAACTGAAATAATTCTGTATCCATTATCCCCTGGTTAGTTACTTGTTGTGAGTTTCATCAGACAGACCTCATTCTGTCTTTGTGAGTTTCTAGATCAAGGGAATTATTAAGGATAAACACCTTATTTCTTGTTTTGCTATGAACAGCAACTGCTGGCTGTTCTTGCTTTTTTAACCCCTGAGGTCTGTCATTCAGGCGCCTGGAGCAGACACGTTTAAAGAAAGGAGAGGCGTCCACCTGTTCACTCAGCCTTCTGAACCTCCTGCCCCAGATGGAAGAAATAAAATATGAACAATACAATTCTGTGTGTATATATACACTGCCGTTCAAAAAGTTTGGGGTCCGTAAGATTTTTAAAATGTTTTTGAAAGAAGTGTTTTATCCGTCCTTGCTAATAGAAATATTAATTAAAAAAAAAATTGAATGCTATCTGTCATTATTTACTCATTCTCATATTGTTCCAAACCTTTCATCCATGAAACTTCAAAGAAGACATTCCTTCAAAGAGGAATGTTAGTGCTGTTTTTCCCATACAGCAAAAGCATACAGTGAGCAGAGATTATAAAGCTAATAAAAGGACAGAAAATATACCATGATGTAATTATGATACCATAAACATGGCCCAATATCATATATACTGTAAAAAAAAAAAAAAAAAAATCAAGATTATTGGACAAAGGTTTACAAGACAATACTATTTCAGTCTTTACACTTCCAAATTTCATGTTAAATTCAATGTGTTACTTGCTGTGAAACTGTGAAATGTAAAAACTGTTTCTGCACCAATATTTTTTTTTTCCCTAGTGTATACTATATTTCAAGTCATTTGAAGATATATTTATTGAATGCTTTGTGTGAGGAATAGACTGAAATTTAAGGCATTATCCACTGGCAATCTCCTCTCAAATCAAAAGTCATATGGGCTTGAAACAAAATCATGGTGATTAAATGATAATAAAATGTTAATTTCAGAATAACTATAATGCTTTATTAAAACTCAAAAAATATCAATTAATATATATTTTTGACTGTTTTATTAGTTTGCATCCAGTAACCACTTTCAGACTTGCAACTCAGTCTGAACCTCACCTTTTAGATTTTCAATCCATAATATATTCCCATTCGATGCCACATCTGTCACTTCAGCTCTAGTGTAAATCCCAGAAGCCTTTAGTGAATCACTTAAGACAGCAGGGTGATGTAAACTCATCTAGCATCTGCTTGCATCTAGACAGTGCTGTGGATCTTACTCTCTGTCTGTGACATGGGACCCCACTCTGTTGCTGTGATTTCATCTCCTCTTTCTAGGTCTCCCTCTGTGGGATGTCCATCTCCAGACACAGAGAGTCAGGGCTGTTGGGAGTGTCTGGTTTCATGTTTTTAAGCCTACATGAACTCTCACTGACAGCGTGGGAGGAGAGATGTGTTTCCAGGATGTGCATAGATTGCAAGGTCTGTTACTTGACTGGGTTGAGAACTTTATATAACTCAAGCAGCCTGACGTATGTATATCATGCCATGATGAGTAGCTCAATAAACAATATTTTTTTTATTTTTTACTATTTGTCTGACATAACAACGATGGTTGCAAATTGAGTGTAAATTGTGTGATGAGTGATTTACCTTGCAACAGCAACAGTTCCTTGAAATAGTAAATAATAATAATGTCGTAGTTAAAGGAATAGTTCACCCAAAAATGAAAATTTGCTTTTACTCACCCATAGGCCATTCAATATGTAGATGAGTTTGTTTTTTCATAACAGATTTGGAGAAATTTAGCCTTACATCAGTTGATCATCAATAGATCCTCTGCAGTGAATGGGTGCCGTCAAAACGAGAGTCCAAACAGCTGATAAAAAACATCACAAGTAATGCAAGTAATCCACAAGAGGACAACAGAGGACGGACTTTTTTGCTGTAAGAAGCGTCATTATGGACTGTAGACTGGTATTTTGGCAAGAAGCAATTATTTATTAAAATGCCTTGATGGATTTGTTTCTTACAAACACACAGCTTTCACTTTACAAGCCATTAATTGATGTACTGGAGTCATGTGGATTTTTGTGATGTTTTAGATGTAACTGCAGAGGATCAACAAACTCATCTACATCTTGGATGGCCTGAAGGTGAGTAAATTTTCAGAACATTTTCATTTTTGGGTGAACTATTCCATTGAAATAGACTACTTCAACAAAGAATAGAATAGAATAGAATAAAATAGAATAGAGTAGAATAGAATAACACTACATTACATTTTAAAAATGATCTATGACAAATCTGGACTTCTGAATCAAATCTTATCATTTGCAGACGTAATTCTCTTATCTACAGACTGCTCTTTATTTATTTGTTTATGCTCCACACGAGGGCAGCAATAACAAATTTTAGAAGCTGCTGATACTGATTTGCTTTTGACTATTCAAAGGGGCAAAATATTATTTGAGAATTGAAGGTGAGCGCTGCAATTTACATAAATTTAACAAGCTCTGTTTTCTCTGTCTCTGTTTCTATCTATTTCTATCTATATATTTGTAGACACATTATTAATATTATTTTTAAATAGGCTATGGGCTGTTTCAAGACAGCGAGTACATAAGATGCTGCTCTGTTACATCCAGTTTAGTGTAATTCCTATTAACGCAAAATAAGTGAAAATGATGTCAATGTAACATCTAAAACAGGATCGATCTTTTCAGTCTTTGAATGTTCTGATGCTTAAATTAGTGTATTACTACAAATGACCAGTAGGCTGAGCCATTGTGCTGCCAGAATGAGATGAAGTGACAGGTGTTGAGACAGGTGGATTGACAGCTTCTGTCTGGAAAGGGAGTTCAAGCTCAAGACTGTTAGTCATGCCTCAATATACACATTTAAAGAACTATTCCAGTTTCCTTTAGGTGCATCAGTCACAGCATTCAGACACTGGGCTAGCTTTTAAAACAATAAGAATTATTATATTATATTATATTATATTATATTATATTGGATCATACTAAATTTGACATTGCAGCATTCACAGTAAAATAAAGCTGACTTGTGTTTGACCTCTCAAGTAATATTGAATTAATGCTGCATAGGAATTCATCATATCACAAACTACTTGGTATCTGTAGTCCATTACTGAGTTTTCATTGTGAACTACAACTCTGAATGAACTATTGTTGTGTATGATGTAGCTTA
This sequence comes from Spinibarbus caldwelli, assembly GCA_039654775.1. Classification (NCBI taxonomy): domain Eukaryota; kingdom Metazoa; phylum Chordata; class Actinopteri; order Cypriniformes; family Cyprinidae; genus Spinibarbus; species Spinibarbus caldwelli. The sequence continues at coordinate 13,510,664 of CM077219.1, read as the reverse complement.
TTCTTCCACAAAGGCTGTTTGTATCTGCAAAATCCTCCACCAGATTTATCCTTTTCCAAAAATCCTCTGGAAATAAACACACAAGACCAAATGAAGAGAAAGAACACTGGATCTGGTCATATGCATGAATACAGTCTATTCAGTCTATTTCCTGTTTTCATCTTCAGATATTCAAAAACATGACTTAATACAGTTCATCATAGAACATTGCGAACTATATGAAAATGTGCTTTCTAAGAGTCACTTGGCACAAGTGAACAGAACACTTCTATTAACTCAACGACAAATCCTATAAAGCCTGTATATACGCTTAATAATAGCCCACATATTTTATTAACATATTAGATTCTCCTCACATCAATATATGGTCGGCATTCATGAAACTAAAATTAAACATTTTGCACAAGACCTGTGGTGAAGATTTCGAATCATCTCAGTTTGATCAAAATGATTTGTTCACTGATTCTTTTTGTAAATATTTCTACACGTTACATTACATCGTTACAGTCAGTGTTGTGGGGTAACGCTAGTTACAAGTAACACTTGTTATGTAATCGGATTATTGTTTCAAGTAACTAGTAAAGTTACGCATTACTTTTAAATTTACAATAAAATAACTGAGTTATTTTTTGAAATAAGTAACGCAAGTTACTTTATTTTACCATTTATTCACTGACAGCTCTCCTGTCCCATGTTGAGAGAAATGCAGAGGCACTTTCTTTAGCCTGAGGCTTGTTAATTTCACCTTCGGTGTAAAAGGGCCTTTACAGTTGCCAAAAATAGACGTTTTGAGTTTTTTGTTATAAAAAATAAAAATGAGCAAACCCAGCCCAGGTGACAAAAAGTAACGCAAAAGTACCATAATGCATTACTTTTTCATAAAAAGTAACTAATTAATGCAAGTGAGTGATTTTTTCACATAGGCTATAAGTGATTCACTGAATCATTCACTCAACCGATTTGTTAAACGACTGTTAAAGTCTTTCATAATGACCAAATGAATGAACGAATGTTATTATGGATGTTTATTAAAATGTGCATGTCTACAAATTTACTAAGATATTCCAGAAAGAGTGTATGAATTCGTTCAAGAAAGATGGCTGAGTAGTTCAGTTCAGCTTTGAGTGGCGTTCAAATTCAAAACAGAGACTCGTTCAGTGAAGGGGGCGTGCTCGTTCAGTCTGTTCAACCAATTAATCGCTCCTTCAAAATCAACGATTCGTTGGAAAACGGAACACCGCTACGAGACATAAGAGAGTCGAGTATTGGCTGTTGTCGCACTTCACAGAGGTCGACCTTGATCAAATCTGGAACATGCAACTCTTCAAGCATTTTTCTACAAAATTAATTAATGTTTATATATTATCTGGTTAGCGTAAGGAATGCAGTAGGTTTAGCCTATATATGTGTGTATATATGGAGAAACAAAAAAACAACTGTAAAAATATACATGTATTCTATAAATAGGCTACATAATGATCAGGTCATGATGATGTTGCAAACATTTGACATGGCACAGATGGCCTGTGCGGGAATAATAATAAAAAAAAAATCAATAAAAAAAATCAATATAGCTCTTTAATTTAAATACATATATTAGACAGTTGTTCATTTTATTTGTTGTAAAATTCTCTAGATGATGTTGATGCAACCGTAAGAACTGCCTTCATTAGCCTACAAACGTGTTTTCTCCTGTCAGCATGTTAAGGTATAGTGAACGTGACTGCATTATCCATGAACATTACTATCATATCTGAAATTTACCATGAAGTTTTCATAATCCGACTTTTACTTTCTCCCAGACCAGCGAAAGTTTCGCCGTGGATTTGAACGAACACTAACCTTCGGACCTAGGATACAAGGAAAAGATTTTTTTTTCTTGCTGACAAAGGTAAAAAATAAATAAATAAATAAAATAAAAATGGATATTTGGTGGTCGTCATGTACTGGCAACAAATTTGAATGGGCTGGTTAAAAGTACTCTTGAACTTATTAGTCTTGAATAACTTTGAGCTTCATAGTTGCGTTGTGATTTTAAACAATGTAGTTGAATAAGTTTTTCCAAATATTCTATTGGTCCAAAACGTGAGCTATACCTGCCATGATACTACTTTGTTACTTTTAGAAAACTTAGTTAGTATATTTGTGCTTTGTCAGTTGTAATATTTACTTTAATTTTTCTGTTATTGTGATTATTATGATATATTCTGTTTATAGCATGGATTAGTCTAACATAATTTACACAAAAATCCACCTGCTGAGCTCATTTATTGGTTGTAATAAGAGCTCTTTAAGGCAATCAATATGTTAATATTTTTACACCTTCAATGCTTGAATTAAACAACTCAAGTTGTATGACTTACTTTATGTGTGTAAATTATTTTATGGAAAATAATTAATGAGGAAATACTAATTATTATTCACAGAGGCACCGATTGCACTGGAGAGGTCACAGTACCCACTAACAATCTCTCTGATCGCTGCATACCTGGTTCTGTTTTGTTCAACTGCCTATGTCTCACTTTATGGATTTTCTCTTAAAGATGATGTTCAGAGAAGAAGTATATGAACTTACACTTAATTTTGCATTCAGTTTTGCTAAAGAATCCACTGATATACTGAGATTAAGTTTAAAATCAAATATCAGGAGTTTCAGCTGTTCATACAGTCTTTCATGATGCTTTGCTGCAGCTTTGCATGTAGCTACAGTGAAACAGGTTGTTGTAATCCTGAAGGTACAATTTTATTTCTCTCAGTGTATCATAGAGTATCTTAGTGGGCCCCTTCATCACAGGGCCCGAAACAATATTCCTTGTTGTTCCCCCTAGATGACGGCCCTTCTTGTGGGGTGCCATGTCATTATTTAACGATGATTCACTTCGTGTTGCTTGTGTTTGTGCTGTAGGTTAGCATGAATGATACTATGAAGTACTGATCACAGTCAGTTGCGATGAGAGGAAATAGTGGCTTTGGCAGATGTGTCGGCTGACATTCCATAGAGCTCATCATTACTGACTCTTTGATTTGTATCAGGAACTTTAGAAGAGAGCACACCGAGTCAAAGACTGATTTTGCCAGAGTGTAATGATCATATCTTCATTTGTGCAATGACAATTTAGGGTATAAATCTGTGCTGGTATGAATCTTGATAAAATAAGGAACACTATACCATAAGATTTTTATTTTATTTATTTTTTTTAATAAATTAACACTTTTATTTAGTAAGGATGCATTCAATTCAAAAGTGACAGTACAGACTTTTATGTTGCTCCAAAAATTTTTTTCAAAAAAATTCTACTTTCAAACTTTATATTTATCAAAGAATCCTAAACAAATGTATCACAAATTCCGCAAAAAGTTTCAACTTTGATAATAATAAAAAGTGTTACTTAGCAAATGAAATCAGCATATTATAATGATTTCTGAAGGATCATGTGACGCTGAAGACTGGAGTAATGATGCTGAAAATTCAGCTTTGTATCACAGGAATAAATTACATTTTAGATTGTACTAAAATAGAAAACTGTTATTTTAAATTATATTTCACAATATTACTGTTTTTACTGTATTTTTGATTAAATAAATTGAGCCTCAATAAACATAAGGCTCATTAAGGCTGTGTTTATATTTGAACAGTACTTTTGAACTGTAGTGTGTATATATAGGTAGATAGATAGCAAGATAGCTAGATAGATAGATATTTTCATTTTTACATGACAAGGTACAAGCTGAATTTCAAACTGAAAGGTGCCTCTGGATTTACAAATATACGGAATACAGCAGGGTTAATTTATTTTATTTTATTTTTATTTTTTCAAATATTTTCAAAAAGGTTAATTAAGTGGAAATAGGTAGTTAAAATAAAATTTAATAAAATTTATTATTTAGGGGTTTGTGGTTCTTCAGATATACAATGGCTTTATTTCAATGGATAAATTCTCAAAACCCTTGAAGCAGCAAGTTACCAGGCAGCGTATGTTACAGTGATTTAACCACGGTCCAGCGATGATGTTGGCAGGACGCTAAGCAGAGTGTCGGCTATTTACCTTTGCTAGGCAACTTGTTGCATGAATGTAGAATTCATCTTTTATTTGTGGAGACACTTTTAGATGTTTTAACTCCTGACCAGACTTATGTACATGAACTATCTCTTCCTACCCTCAGATAAGACATTGAGATTCAGATTCAAATTTCAGATACATTGCATGGCTGAGACTGTTTCATGTCACTGCAGGATGTCTATGTGGCAGGAGTTCCCTTTGATCTGGCTATTAGAGCCGACATTCTGTCTCCCCTTCCGTCTCTCAGCATAGACATTCACCTCCAGAGACATCCGGCTCTCTGGACTATGTTTACAGTCATGCTGAACTCAGATGGTCTAGTTTACATGTGTGAATGTGTGTGTGTGTGTGTGTGTGTGTGTGCTTTCAAGCACACATGTCTGTTTATAGAGTGCATTGGCGTATCAGTGTGAACATATTAAATTAGGTGTTTTTTTCTTTATACATGCATTATTCCAACAACGTAACTGCTGTAGCTGATGTGTTACATCAGTTAAATGAGAAAGGCAGGTTTGAGAAACATGTCTTAAGACCAAGCTGAGGTGCTGTGGTGGAGTAGTTAAGGATGTGGACTGCTAATTCTAAGTTTGTAGATTCAAACTTAATACGGCATTAGTTGCTCCATATGTACTTGCTATAGTTTAGGGAGTACTGGTATTTCTGTGGCAAGTCAGTACTATTTTTTTAAGTAACAATACCATTTTTCATGGTTTTAGAAGCATCATCTTAATTATTCTAATTTTGACTATTCTCAAAATATTACTACTTTAATTTTGCTACGTTATTCTTGAAACTTTATGACTTTATTCTCATAAAAAAAAGACATATTATGAGATTTATTCTCTAAACATTGACTTTATTCTCAACTTTTTCTCTTTTTTCTTTGCTGTTTTAATCTGGCACCAAATGTGGCTGTTGTACAATACAGTAAGAGCTAGCAAAATTATTAATTATTATTAACTTTTATTCAGTAAGGATGAATTAAATTGATCAAAAGTGACAGTAAAGGCATTTATAATGTTACAAAAGATTTCTATTTCAAATAAATGTTTCAGGATATAAAGAATCACTTTTTCCACAAAACTATTAATTGTTTTCAACACTGAGAAATGTTTCTAGAGTAGCAAATCAGCATATTAGAATGATTTCTGAAGGATCATGTGATGCTGAAGACTGAAGTAATGATACTGAAAATACAGCTTTGCCATCAGAGGAATAAACTATATTTTAAAATTATTTTAAATTGTAATAATAGTTCACAATATTACTGTTTTTGCTGTATTTTTGATCAGATAATATGCCTTGGTGAGCAAAAGAGACAAAAACTTTTAAAAACACATTTGAACGACAGTGTATCACAGTAGTTCGGTTCATAAATGTTATGTTATGTGATCATGCTAATGTTGTTTTATAATTTTCAATTGTGCATGCAGTCACATAAACTCATGAATATTCATGAGCCAAGCCCTCATAATAGTAAGATTGTGCAGCTGAACGGCAAGCAACAAAACGGCAAGCAGTAGCTCTATAGCTAGTCAAATTAACAGGTCATGAGCTACATGTCGCAAAACTTTTCAGTAGCAAGTGTGCCTAATGCCGTTTTAATATTTGCAATGGTTGAAACTAGAATCAAGAATCGTTGAATTCCATTTGTACGTCACTGACAACTGAAATTCTGGTATCGTGACAACCTCACTATGCAAGCCTCTGCTAAATGATCACCTGCTATCCTGCAAGTGAGATGGAGGGCTGTCTTTAGGGAGCCGATGGCTTCATCAGCTGCTTTTTGGAAGTGACAGGATCAAATGCATGCTCTTGAAACTCAAGGCCCAGATCAACTACTCTACTGCTACTCTTTGCCAGACCCTACCAAAGCTTGCGACATCCTTGCCAGGCTTATGCCATAAGTAAGAGACCAAGACATCTCGGGGGCCCAGGTCGCCCCCTGTCCCGTGGGCCTTCATTAGACACACAGAACAGGTTGGAGTCTCTGTCTCATATTAATACCTGTCAGCAGCCCAAACTCCATTTAAGTCCCGACATGGCTCCTAGAAGAGATGCCTGCGCTGCTGCTTGCTGGAGCTCCTCTTTGACTCTGAAAGAGTGTGTAAGGCTTGATTGTGCATGGGAATGGAAGGTCTGACAACAGATTCATTGTTTAGAGATGTTTTCCTGGTAAAAGCCAGGCCGTCGGCTCTTTATGACATTTAAATGATGTCCAGAATTTCAGTTTTCCCAGTATGGGAGCCCTAAAGCGTGTCTGGGACAGTGGGCTATGAGATGATGTTGATATGTGGGCGTCTTGAGACTGGGGCACAGGGGCGATGAAGTTTCTCACCTCTGGATTTAATTAGTTTGCCCGTTCAATTCAGACGTATGCCTAGCACAAGGCAGATCATCACTTCTTACACTGCCCTTCAGCACTGGAAATGTATACTGTGATTACTTAATAAAGATGCATTAATGGTATATATTTCCCACTTGGAAGCCTCAGATCTTATGTCCGCAGATTTTTTGCCTGTGCTGACATTGAAGATGCATTCATCTAGTTTGGTTGTCTCTGCAGGGAAATGTTTTCATAAATTTACAGTAGGTCCCAAAGTAGGTCTGAGACCACTTGTAAAACTGCTGCTGTTATATATATATATAAAAGCAATGTTTTAGTATTTGGTTTGTCACTCTTTTGATTTAATAAGAGCAGCACTCAAGCTGCATGAACTCCAAAAGTTTGTACAAAACCTGATGATTTTTGTTGAATCAAAAAATATGGACACTATCATTTAAAAGTTTGGGGTCTCAAGGATTTTTTTTTTTCAAATAAATTAATAATTTTACTCAATAAGGTTTGCTTTAAACTGAACAAAAGTGACAGTGAAGACATTTATTATGTTAAAAGAAAATATTTCTATTTCAAATAAATGCTGTGCTTTTAAACTTTCTATACATCAAAAAATCCTGAATAGTATGTAACACATTTTTCACAAAAAATATTAAGAAGCACAACTGTTTTCAACATTGATAATTATAAAAAATGTTTCTTTAGCAGCAAATCAGCTAGAAAAATCAGCAAAACTGGAGTAATTATGCTGAAAATTCAGCTTTGACATCACAGGAATAAATTGCATTTTAAAATATATTAAAATAGAAAACAGTTATTTTAAATTGTAATAATATTCCACAATATTTGTGTTTTACTGTATTCTTGATCAAATAAATGGCAGCAATGGTGAGCATAAGAGACGTCTTTAAAAAACATAAAAAATTTTACCGAGCTCAAACTTTTGAACAAAAAAAAAAAAAAAAAAATTGCAGGTCTGTTAGTAGTTTTGATTTTGTGTGTATGTGTACCTGTGTGCTATCATCTGTGACTGTGTGATGACAGTATGATTGAGATATTTTATCCTTTTCGTCATTGGAAAATAAAACTGGGCTTCACTAGACATCACCATTGGATGTAAAGTGATCCAAGCTTGTGACAGCAGTAGAGTTTAGCCTTAGAATTTAGTTTGTTCTTGGCCGCTGGGGCAAGGTCTTGATTCTCATGCTTGCTTGGCCACTAGCACTGAAATTGGAGAAATACAGTCCCAACGGGTTTATCAGAATGATAAGCCATTTAGACATTTGAGTGCCCAACCCTAATAACATGTCTGGAGAGACAAGGAGAAATGTTATGAGAAGTCATGTGTGTGTGTAAGTCATGAGATGAAGACTATATGTCCTAGATTTTATTTTATTTTATTTTATTTTATTTTATTTTATTATTGAATTATATTATATTATATTATATTATATTATATTATATTATATTATATTATATTATATTTTTATTTTATTTTATTTTATTTTATTTTATTTTATTTTATTTTATTTTATTATTTCTTTGTGTTGCGACACATCAAAACCCTCTATATTTTATTTTATTTTATTTTTATTATTGAATTATATTTTATTTTATTTTATTTTATTATTCCTTTATCTGTTATGATAAACACAACAAAATCCTCTTTATTTTATTTTATTTTATTTTATTTTATTTTATGTGTTATGATAAACACAAAAAAACTTTTATATTTTATTTTATTTTATTTTATATGTTATTATTATATTTTATTTTATTTTTATATTTTATTTTATTTTTTTATTTTATTTTATTATTCCTTTGTGTGTTATGATAAATACAACAAAGATTCATTGAAAAAACTTAATTTTAGATTTAAAAAAAACAAAATATTTAAGATGTTAAGCTGGTCAGTGATTTATTGTATCTTTGAAATAATGACTGTTTAATTTTTTTTTAGTTTTGAACTGAGATTAGGTGCAATTACAACAATTTTTGACATTTAGAAGTTATTAGAGATAGACTGTAAAAAGCTGTTTTTCATAGTTGTAAATAAAACAACGATTATTCTAGTATGTTTACGAGAAAATATTATTTCAGTCAGTTTAATTCAATGTGTTATTTGCTGTTTCTTTGTAATTATTTGTGAAATTTACTATCAATTTCTACACCAGCTGTTTTTCAGTGTATTGTAAAAACTGAGCAAAGACGTATATGTTTTGTTGTGTGACTGAAGCTTAATCAGTGTAATCAGTGTTTCCAGCATTGTAGTATTGCTGCATACTGTAGGTCTGCCACATCATAAAGCAGCTACATGAGTAAGATTTCACATAATCAGAAAGAGAAGAATAGCTGTTGTTAAGGGTGGTTAGTAATGTCAGAGGTCACAGGAGATGAGAGCGGGGACACTGCCATGGCCATAACATTGCTGGAGTCCTTTCGTAGTATCAGTGTAGAGTTAGCAGAATACGCCTGACGCTGTTGATCTTGAAATGGTCTTGCTTTCCTCATTGAATGTTTAAGAATAGGATTTGAGGCCAGCAGCTATAGATCAGAATACGTACACAGAGCGTGTTGCAATCACACAGGGTGAGGACGCTATAAGAGGCGATCGGTAAGTGTCAGGGTGTTGAAGTGTGCCAGAGTACAAGCGAGATATGGCTCCATGAGAACACAACGTGTGCATGCGAAAGAGAACAAGAAGATAGAGAGAGACTTTAGTAAAAGCTGTCTGCGCTACTGTATTTCATATCTGAGAGAGCGGTCGGGGGTTCCGCGACCCAGCGGCGGCGGGGTGATGGGCTACTATAGTGCCCACTTGTAGCTGTGACAAAGTGTTGTCATGAACACTGTTGTAATGCTTGCTCAAAAAAGCTCCTATTGTCATGACTTGAACAAGCGGACACATTATTCACTGTTAGTCATCTCTGAACACTGAACTGATTCGTGTATGTCTGGTATTCTTTAATACTGTTTCCCTACAGTCAGTTTTTTAGTCGCATCGTTTTTATTTTCTACTTGTTATCCTCTAAAGACTCTAAAATTACAGTTATGTGGCTTTTGGTCTATGTTTGTTAACTTTAAGACTTAACTATACTATATGCTTGTGTACTCTTAAAAGTAAAACCAAAAATATTGATGACTCAAGTTGTACTACACAGATTTCTGTCCAATCAAATGCTCTCTAGAATGAGAATGTTCCTCCTTTGACAACTGACGATAAAGTAGCAAATCTTTGTTAATGGCAATGATGTAATTAAATTCTGTTGTCAATTAAAAACAACAACAACAACAGTAATTTTATGAAATATTATGACAATTTAAAAAAAAAAAATTCTATTTTAATATATTTTAGAATGTAATTTATTCCTGTGATGCAAAGTTGAATTTTCAGCATCATTACTCCAGTCTTCAGTGTCACATGATCCTTCAAAAATCATTCTAATATGCTGATTTGCTGTTCAAGAAACATTTCTGATTATTATCAATGTTGAAAACAGTTGGGCTGCTTCATACTCAGTTGGGAAACTTTTTTTTTTTCAAGATTCTTTGATGAACAGAAAGTTCAAAAGAACAGCATTTATTGAAATGGTTGAAATAGATTTTTTTTTTTAATAGTACAAGTGGCTTTGCTGTTATTTTGATCAATTTATTGGGTCCTTGCTGAATAAAAGTATTAATTTCTTTAAAAAAATGTTAGAAAACTACTTACTGACCCCAATCTTTTGAACTGTAGTATATATGTCCAGCCCAGACTTCTTGTTTAAAATGAAATAGTCAAACCAAAAATTATTCAGACACCAGATATAATTTTTATATAGTTCATATATAGTTCATTTATGCAAGTGAGGATAGCAAAATAAAGTAAACTGTGACATATTATACCCAAAAATTCTTCATAGAGTGGACTACCAGTAAAATTTATAAAAATTTGGGACCAAAAATTTGATTTGACACTTTGACCTGACCATGTTTTGTTACATACCTTTCTATCAAAGTTATCTGACATTATCAAGAAGAATTTGTTCTGACACAGTTTAACTCTTGAGTTCTTGTCATATTTTATTACAATTTTCTAAACAATGGTGAATAAACTGATAATGCGAGAAATGTTGAAGGTGTCTGAATAAATTTTGGTTTGACTGTACATCGACACACAAGCAAAAACTGTGCTTGTCAAGCCATTTCATGTACTTTATGCATGAATGTTTTTTGTTTGTCTTTACAGCTCATTTAGAGAAATGAGGACATACTATTTTTGTAACAGTAATGGAGAACTTTATTGTATCACCTTTTTTTAGCCTTGAGTTATAGCTTTGGATAAAAGTATCTGCTTAATGCATAAATGTAAATGTAGATTTTATTTTACAGCTGACATTTTTATTCACAGCTATGTTTTGTTAAAAAAAAATAGCCTTATAGAGGAAATAAATATCTATAGAATCAATAGTCTCTTAACATTTCAGAGATTTGAAATATTGCTAGTAGACTGCTGCTCTGCTTTATGTAAATCCTCTTATTTGTGAGACTGAGAATGTGCGAGAGGCTCATGAACATGGCCTGCCGTCAGTCCTCCGGTACATCGGCACCTCTCTACAAACATCCTGTTTCTAAACCCCCCACCTTCACCTCCCTTTGAAATGGTACATGCCTGTGGTTTGGTTCAGTGTGTCTGGCACTGGAGCCAAAGGCTTAAAGCCATGCAGCTTTGTTTCTGGAACAGAATAGCCTGATGCTGGAGTGACACTTGTTCCTGTGAGACAGTCTTGTGTTGCTCACCTCCTGCTGTAGACCTCCTCCCCGCTGGCCTGATTTGCCCTCTCTCATGTGGCAGGTCCTGAGTCACAGCAGATCTCTTAATATGTATAATAATATAATATATAATAATATGATAATAATATATAGTCCCTATACTAAAGTGTTACCTTTTGTACATTTGGTAATATCTCCTTAAATGATCTAAATGTTTTGCTTATCTGCTGTATATTCATAGAAGTTCTGCTGTTTTGCTTACAGATATAGACATATGGGTATTTTTGCAACTTTAATGTCTCATGGGCTGAAGTTTATTAAAAGTAAAAGTATGTTTCATCCTTTTTTCCCTCCTGGCCATTTATTTTTGCTATTTTTCCAAATGCATTTTTAAAAAGTTACCCTTGTCTCAGGACCAAACTTTAAATGCAAATATGAAAATCAGTCATAAACATATTAATTATAACATTAATTAAAACTATGAAAGAATACAATAAATCATAAAAATATAGTTATTTATATATTAAAATTAATCAGTTTGTGTTTGTTCCATGATATTTGGTATTTTGATACTAAATTTATATTTACAAAAGACGTAATTGTGTTTTTAATTGTGTATATTTATGATACATACTGTAAAATGCTAGCTATGAAATTAATTTTAGCAAAGAATTTAGCAAAAAAGCCAATTCCCATTTTTTCCCAAATGTAGAAAAATGAAAAATTGTATTTCTATACATATTTGAAATAATAAAATGAAACTGTGGTGAAAAATACTAATTAAAACATTAATTAAATTGATGATGGCTCAACCCCCCCATAAAGTATATGTTATTTATTAATATATAATAATAATTTTATTATTATATGTTAATAAAATAAAAAGTATTATGTATATTTCTTTTAAGTTGAATTACGTTTTATTTAGTAATTGAGTAAATTTAATTTATTATTTCATCATTTTTACTTTAATTTATTGGTAATATTTATAGCTTTCCAAAAAAAATTATACCTGACCCATAGGGTCATTTCCAGTTATATACATACATATAGTGTACATCTATACTGTAAAATGCTCGAAAATTAGCCTTAGTAAAAGAGTTGCAAAAAAAAAAAAAAAAGTCCCCAAAAAATATTTAAAATGTAATTTCTATGCATCATTTGAAACATAAAAATGGAACTGTGGTAAAACTGCACTTTTCATAAAATATATTTTTATGGTAGAATACCAATGTCTGAGCATCCCAATCTACATTTAATCCATGTTCTCAGTTTTGTTTATTTTTGTTTCTCTATTTTTTTTCCTTCCACCGATTACATTTTATCCACTTTCCCTGTTTTATGTATTTATTTATTTTTCACTATGCTCAGGTTACATTATTCCCATCCATGTAAAGATGATTTTTCTTTTGAAAAGTGGATGGCATTTCGAGCCTTTGCAGTATGTAGACTAAAATGAAGTGTTGTGTTGAGACCAGGATGATCCTAAACAGCTTTTTGGAATAGAAAGGCCCTGTAATATGGCACACCACTAGCCGCTACAGACCTAGTTTAGCCTTTCTGCTTGTGTGACTGGTGGCATTGTCAGCACAGTGAGGCGTCCACGACTAGTGTAAATCCTCATTGACCCTTCACTGGCCCTACATAACTGATGGCTTGTTCTGCTGGCTGAAAACACTTGTTGAACATGTTGCCATCTGGAACTTCACTCTTGTCTGTTTATTGTCAGGTTGGATGTATCAGATTTTCTGAATTTAATGGCCTGTTTGGATTACGTCTGTGTCAGGGAGACGCTAATTCTCAGGTCTCACCTCGGGCCCCCTGCTTCACAGTATATGGTGCATAGCGATTCTGCACAAGCAGAAACCGTGTCTCTGATCTGCTGACTGTGAGCTCTGGTGGCCCGGTTGGCTGTCACCAAGTCTGACACAATCCATTAAAAACCATTGATGGGGCATTCTGTATATGCCGTTCCTTGAAGAGATGAAAGAAAACTATGACATGAGCTGTGAAACATGATCTCCATCTTTAAAAATTGTGATTAAAAAAATGTATTATAGGCTAATGTCTATATAATGTGTCCAAAATTTATTCAGACACCTTCAAAATTTCTCACATTATCAGTTTATTCGCTAGTTTAGAAAATAAAAAAAATAAAAAAAGAACTCAAGAGTTAAACTGTGTCAGAACGAATTCTTCTTGATAATGTCAGATAACTTTGATAGAAAGGTATGTAACAAAACATGGTCAGGTCAAAGTGTCAAATCTAATTTTTGGTCCCAAATTTTTATCAGTTTTACTGGTGATCCACTGTATGTGTAACACGGTGGTGGTTGTAGTAGGAGGCAGAGACGACGGAGTAAACGTAAAGGGGTTTTTAATGAAGCTTCAACACATGTACACCATATAAACAACATCAATCCGAAACAAGGAACAGAAAGAAACAGAAGGCTTATAAAGACAGGGAAACAAAGGAGCAAACAAAATGATTAATTAACACAGGTGATCAGAATGAATGATGATAAACTAAATGAGAACAGGAAACAGACCAAAAAAGGAACTAAACAGAAACAGACACATTACAGTATGAAGAATTTTTGGGTATAATGTGTCACAGTTTACTTTATTTTGTTATCCTCACTTACATAAATGAACTATAGTCTCCTACACCCACTAGTAAAAAATATAAAAAATTATATCTGGTGTCTGAAAATTTTTTGGTTTGACTGTATATATATATAGTTTTATTTTTTGTTTTATTTGTTATATATTATATTATAGTTTTATTTGATCTTGTTTTATATGTTATTATATTTTATAATTATTTAATTTTTTATGTATATGTTATATATAGTTTTATTTTTTGTTAAGATTTTATTTGTTATATGGTTAGACAAGGCTTGTGAAATGATTAAAAATCATTTGAACTTATTAAATTTGACAGTTAACTAATTGAAAATGACAATATATGATAACAAAAGCCCCCAAATGAGAATAGTATAATAGTATTGTTTTACTGTAAGTAGGTATGTGTGTGTGTGTGTGTGTGTGTGTGTGTGTGTGTGAGTATAGATAGATAGATAGATAGATAGATAGATAGATAGAAGTAAATAAGGTACAAAAGAGTACCTTTTGAAAAGGTGCCGCACCAGTGACAGCTTTTGCACCTTTTTTTCTGACAGTGTAGATTATAGATAGATATAGATGTACTGTATATGCAGATAGACAGAAAATTGTCTATGTTGGAAACAGGCCTGTTTGTATATCGGGGCGTTTCCTCCAAGGAGGCAAGGGAGGCGCTGCCTCCTCAAAATATTGGATGAGAAAAAAAAATTTTGCACAAAAATAAAACAATGCCAGTATTACAAAATATAACATTAAAAAGTGTATTAATCACTCGTCCTGCCAAAGAAACTTTGTCCGACAGCGACACCAGCAGGTAAAGTTATAGCGGGAGTTGGCGTCTCTTTCGCCTCCCCTGAGCCCACTGAGTTTTAACAGACCCACTAAAGCGGGGGGAGAGGGGTAATTGAGAATAAATGGGGGAAAATCACGTGAGAGGAAGCAATGCCTCCATCGCGATATGATTGGATATGACTGGTTATGTTCGGCTGTGATTGGTTCATGCAATATATCCCGCCTCTTGTGTTTGTGCGTGTTCGCGAATCAGTCTGAATGAACAGTATTGTCAATTTAAGATATATAGGGGAGAGTCCAAGATGGCTGCCTAATCAGACGTGTGTGTGCGAGCTCCTGCACCATCTGTGCGTAGACGGTGCAAAAAGGACTTTTAATTAATGGTATACTGGGTGTGTTATTTTGTTACATCTTTGATTTGAAGTTTTCCCCTGTATAGTGTCGCCATGGGGCGTAAACGTGGCCATTCGAACAACTCTTCGGCTGATGCTAAGGTGGCTAGCGTTAGTGCTAATGCATGCTCACCCGCCAGCAGTGGCCATGATTACATTGTTTCTTGCGCGAGCGAGGAAGATATGTTCTGTTTAGCTGAAGAGGAGTTCCCTGCATTGCCTATCACCCCGAGTAAATCACCGGTCATAAAGAAAAGAGCAAGTGACGACCCTCGAGCTGATATCTCGTCGCAGTTGTTAGGCATAACACAGCTGATCAACACTCGTTCAGATGGAATAGAAAAAAAGATCTCGGACATGTCAGCTGAATTGAAGGCCGTTGTTGAGAAGGTTACTACTCTCGAGCGGCGTATGGATGATGTTGAACGGCCTGTGGCTCAGATGCAGCGGAGGATGGATGATATGGAAACATATTTGAGAAGACGTAATTTGAGGATAGCCGGGATTCCTGAATCTGCACACGAAGATATTCGGCTGGAGGTGGTCAAAATCTGCCAAAATGTTCTTCCTAGTGCAAAGGACAAACTCTCCGATGTTATTGACGTGGTCCATCGTCTCGGGAAGATACAACATGGTGGCACTGAGTGTCCCAGGGTGACCATTATGCAGTTCTCCATTCGCTCTTACAGAGACGCTGTTTGGAAGGCCGCGAAGAATTCTTCTTTTCTGAAAGAAAACGGTCTGCGTTTTATGGAGGATTTTTCACCTGGAGATCGTGAAAGGAGAAGGAAGCTGTGGCCAGAGATCCAAAAAGCACGTGCGGAGGGGAAGACGGCATACTTCGTCGGAGGCAGAGCTTTTATTCAAGGGCAGGGTGAAATCATCCTGTCTACTTAAAGTGCTTTCGTCTTAATAACAGGCGTCGCCTGTTTTGACTTTGACTGATCTGTCAGGTGCACTTTACAGACATTGATACGGGTTTGCTTTATACATCTAAGAGACTGCCTCTGATTTTTTTTCATTACAGTTCTTTTTGTAATTTTTGATATTTAATATGGTGCTGCTCTTTATTTTTCAGCATTTTTTGACCTTGTGACCTATTTTCAAAAAATCTGAGTTCATAGAACATTCTTAAAGAAGGTTAATTGTTCCAATCTTTGTGAGTTCTTTAAATGTCTTTCTCTGTTGTGTCTTTAAATGCCAGGGGTTTAAGAGATGTTGTTAAACGCAAGGCCTTATTTTTATTTTCTAGACCGTTTGGTTCTGACTTTGTCTTTTTTCAAGAGTCTCATTCTAATGATAAAGATGTTAATTTTTGGAAGTCGCAGTGGGGTAATGAGATATGGTTTTCTCATGGTTCGGAGCACTCTGCAGGTGTTTCCTGTTTAAAAAATAATTTTGCAGGTGATGTGTTGCACACATACTTTGATGCGAATGGGCACTTTATTTTGTTAATTCTAAAATGTTATAACATAAATCTTATTGTTGTTAATTACTATGGGTATAACTCTAGATCTGAGAATGATCAGTTATTATTTGTTTTGGAAGATAAGCTTACTTATTGGCAGTCAAAAT
The DNA here is from genome assembly GCA_039654775.1 of Spinibarbus caldwelli. Lineage (NCBI taxonomy): Eukaryota > Metazoa > Chordata > Actinopteri > Cypriniformes > Cyprinidae > Spinibarbus > Spinibarbus caldwelli. The sequence goes on along the minus strand of CM077219.1, from coordinate 13,494,129 downwards.
TTCCAAATGCTTATTTAGTGATTGGTGGTGATTTTAATACTGTCCTGAATGAATCCCTTGATAGGTGGCCGCCTGGTCGCCCATCAAACTCAAACACAGCTTTGAAAGCTTTTATGCATAGATTAGAGCTTGTAGATATATGGAGGGTTAAAAATATGAATGACAGAGCATACACCTGGAGCAATAAAAATTCATCTAGACTTTCACGAATTGATTTTTGGTTAGTCTCTAGAGATTTCGACAAAGATAATATTTATATTGATATCTCTACAACTCCATTAACTGATCATAAGGCTGTCTCTATTAAAATTGTTTTCTCCTGAAGCTAGATTTAACAAGAGTTCTTCTTATTGGAAAATGAATAGTTCATTACTAAATCATAATGAGGTTAATTCAGAGCTGGGAAGACTTATTGGGTTTTATTGGAGCAAAGCAAAACGAGAAGATTCTTTTGGTTTAAACTGGGAATTGTTAAAATATGAAATTGGGAAATATCTTAGAAAATTTAGTGCTAATTTGGCTAAGTTAAAACGTCTTGAAGTTAATATTGTTAGTGAAATCTCGTCTATTACCAAGATCTTACCTGAAAATTTGTCCCATAGTCAGAGAGCTTATTTAGCTGATTTACAAATTAAGTTGGATGATTTGTATAAATTAAGAGCAGAAGGTGCATTTATAAGGTCAAGGCAAAGGTGGCTTGAACACGGAGAACAGATGTCTTCCTATTTTTTTAAGCTTGAGAAAAGTAGGGCTAAACATAACTCTATTTGTCAATTAAATATTGGAGGGGTTGTCTCAGAAAATCCTAAAGAAATTTCCCAATTTTGTTATAAGTTTTATTCAAATTTGTATAAATGTAAATTTAATCTAGCCGATCTGGATACTTTCAGTAAACATCTTGGTAATGTTAATTCTATTAGTCATGATGAAAAAATTTTATGCGACTCGTCAATCACTATCGATGAGGTTAAAGATGCAATTTTACAGTTAAAAAATAAGTTGCCTGGTAGTGATGGGATAACGGCTGAATTTTATAAGTTATATTCTGAGTTGTTATCTCCGTTTCTCCTGCAGGTGTATACAGAGAGTTTAAATTGCTCTGAGCTTTCTGTTAGTATGAAGCAAAGTGTCATTTGTTTAATACCTAAACCTAAAAAGGACACTCTTCTCTTAGACAATTGGAGACCTATCAGTCTTCTTAATAATGATCATAAATTGTTTGCCCTTATTTTCTCTAAGCGTTTTAAGTTGGTTTTGAACTCCATTATTGATGAAAATCAGTCAGGTTTCATGAAAAATCGTCATATCTTTAATAATATTAGACTTGTGTTTGACCTCGTTGATTACTCTGATCTTATTGAGGACGATAGTTTAATTCTGTTTTTGGACTTCTTCAAAGCTTTTGACACTATTGAACATCCTTTCATTTTTTTTTGTTTAGAGCGTTTTGGTTTTGGGCCTTTTTTTTGTAATGCGATGAAAACGTTGTATGCTGGGGGAAATAGCTCAGTGAAATTAGGACATGGCACTACGCAGAGATTTCTTTTAGAAAGAGGTATTCGGCAAGGCTGTCCAGCTTCCGTATACCTCTTTCTTATTGTAGCTCAAGTCTTCTGTCATTTTATTAAGGATAGTAAGCTAGAAGGAATTCATATTGCTGGTAGAAGTATTTTAATTAGTCAACTAGCGGATGATACAGCCTTGTTTTTAAAAAATTCGACCCAGGTTCATCAGGCAATTAAAACTATTCAGTTGTTTTCTAATGCTTCAGGTTTGTACCTTAATATTAAAAAATGTGAAATTTTAGTCTTAAAAAAATCCTCTATTTTATCTATGGATGGTATTCCTGTTAAAAAAGTGGTTAATTACTTAGGTGTTGTCATTTCGAAAAATGAGCAAGATAGAGTTTCCCTGAATTTTAACCCTGCCTTTGAAAAGATAAAAAGAAAATTTAATCTTTGGTTATTAAGGGACTTGTCCCTTAGAGGTAGAGTTCTTCTGTCAAAAGCAGAAGGAATTTCTAGAATTACCTATATTGCTTCAACTATACATTTAGACAATAAAACTGTTAAAAATATTGATCAGACTTTATTTAATTTTTTATGGAAGAATCGTGTGCACTATATTCGTAAATCCGTTGTCATAAATTCCCTTAAAAACGGTGGGCTTGACTTTTTGGATTTCTCTACTTTAAATAACACTCTCAAAATTAATTGGTTAAAATTTTGTCTGCATAAACCTTCTTTGTGGAATTTTACTCCTAATTTTATTTTTGACCAACTCGGGGGTCTTTCTTTTTTGCTAATGTGTGATTATAAGTTTGAGAAATTGCCAGTGAAACTATCTGCCTTTCATGCTCAAGCTTTGTTGGCTTGGAAACTGATCTACAAGCACAATTTCTCTCCGCAGCGTTATTTTATTTGGAACAATCGTTGTATTCTGTATAAGCACAATAGTATTTTTTTGAAAAGCTGGTTTGATAAGGGTATTATTTTAGTATCTCATCTGTTTAACGCTCAAGGGTATCTTATGACTTATGATGAGTTTCTTGTACATTTTAACTTTCCTGTGACTCCCAAGGAATTCTCTCTTGTTTTCTCTGCAATTAATTCTGGTATTGTTTCCTTATATAGAGGTGTGATATTGGTTGATATGCCCATAGTTAATCTAGCTGATACAATATGTGGTAAAATTTGTTTTTCACAGACTAAAAATAACAGATCTATTCGCTCTCTATTTTTGAAGGAGGTTGCTACCAAGCCTTGCTCTATTGCTTATTGGGCTAAATTTGTTAGAAACCCTAAGTGGGAAAGTGTTTGGTTATTACCTCACAAGTTTTTTGTTACAAACAAGGTAAAAGAAATCTCTTTCAAAATTATTCATAAATTCTATCCTGTTAAACATTTTCTTAGTAAGTTTAAGAAGGATATTGATGTTAATTGCTCTTTTTGCTCTTTGCACATGTACCCCACATCTTCTGGCATTGTAGTTATGTTAAAAAGTTATGGTATGATGTCTCTGTGTTTATCACAGAAAAGGTACTCTTTAATTGTAATTTACATTTTGAAAGTATAGTTTTTGGTTTTTTTAATCAAGATAATGTGAATAACGAAGCTTTTGTTATTAATCTATTTATTTTATTAGCTAAGTTTCACATTCATAAGTGTAAATTTTCAAACAAAAAACCCTGTTTTACAGTGTTTTATAAAGAACTGGAAAACTATTTTTGTACTATTCAAAGTAGTACTAATAGAAAGGCAATCAAAACTGTCTGTTTGTGTCATGCCTTCAAAATATTTGAGTAATGTAAAGGTCATGCATGGTTTTGTCTAGTCTCTTATTTATTTATTTTTTGTTTAATTTTTTATTTATTTATTTTTTTTGTCTTTTCTCCTTTTCTTTTCTCCTATGTTTCCCTGGCTTTGTAATGTCTGTTGTATTGTTCTGTATTTGTTGTTTAAAGCATAATAAAAAAAAATAAATAAATTAAAAAAAAAAAAAAAAATATTGTCAATTTAACTGCCTTGTTACTGCCTACTGCCTGTTTCTGCGCTTGTTTGACTGGTGCCTGGCGCTGAGGCGAAGTGGAGTGCGCGTCTGAAAAGTCTCCTGATTGATGTGATCGTAAAGACATTCTGCATCTAAATAAATGCAATTCTTGTCAAGAAAAAAGAGACAGAAGCAGCATCTGTGAATGAGGTGGCCAACCCTAGCTCCACCCCTGCGTTAAATATTTTTTACCCCGTTAAACTGGAAAAATTAATCACCTGCATTAACATGCTAATGTTGACAGCACTAATATAACCACTTTTTTGTTATGTCAAAATAAGACTTAAAATGGCCTGAAAACATGATCTGTGGGAGTTTTTAGTGAGTAATCAGCTTGGTGAAATTTAAAGTAAATCTCCATGTCTGAGACCAATATTTACCGAGCTTTGATGACTGATGACCCGAAAAATTAAACAATAGTTAAAAGTTAACTATTAAAATCAATAGCTGAACATAAGTTCACAAATAAAATATATTCTTTAAATTGTTACTGCCTTGAATAATTATTTTGGAATAAATGTAAAATTAATTTACATTTGATTTAAAAAATTTGAGGACTTTGCTTCCTCATTTCAAAACACCACCGCCCACCACTCATGCATATATTTAAAAGACAGAAATGGCACAGTGAAAGGATGTAATGTTTTTAGGGGACTTGAATAAAAAGGCAGAAAGATCGAGCGGTGGGCAGGGAGGAATTTAGCAGGAAGCGGGGCTTGTTTATCGGCACAATGTAAGCGAGCAAACACACGGCAGGAATGAGTGGAGTCACTAGTAACCCGACGCCGCACGGGGTGATGGCCTACAGCAGCTGCTGAGGTGCCGCATGAGTCCTCGACTTCAGTCCCTCCCAACTTCAGGGCGACGCACTAAATCATAACAAATTTAATAAATTCACTGGAGCACAATCTGAAGAACCCAAACACCTGTTTGCCAGAGGGTGACAGCCATATGAATCACCGGCAGGCATTTCGAGCATAATAGGCCTCATTAGAGACTGTAGGTCATATCACATTCCTGTCAGAACAGGTGAGTCTGTGTTATGTAACAGCAGAATGACCCAAGCTCGCCTTTGGCTCCTGACCAGCGCTTTAAGGAGCGGCATAAACACAGGTCTCAACACCCAGCACATGGATCAGTGGGCAGATTCCAAAGTGTGTCAAAGAACATCCGTATGTTTTTTTTTTAAGATTTTCAGGGTTGCTTAGTTAAAAATGTCTACACAGATTGATTATTTAGCTGATAAAACATCTTTCCAAAAAATCTTTCAGTAGACAAAAACTCCATAAAACAGTTATGAAAATTAGAGGTGATCTGGGACATTTATACAATGCATGTCATTGTAAAGACCCTAACTCTGTCCCTCAAAGCTTCATTTTCATCCACATAAAATTCAATGACATCTACCCTGACTAAGGTTTATGTAGGTTGCAATAATGCTCATTACTATACACCATCCGAATACAAAAAATAGCATTCTGTTATGAAAACTGTGATTTATTGTATTGTGACCCACTTAGACACATGAAATGACTAGGAGGAATGCACAACATGGCAGCGGTTTTGGTATTGTATTAACCAATAAATATGACTTTTTTAAATGAAGTAAGCTGATTCCACTGATCATGTGAAGTAAATTATTTCTAGTTGACCTACCTATTGTGAAAATGAAGTGGGTTTTTTTTCTCCAGACTTAATAATTAGAATGTTGATTTCTACATTTAACTCTATGTATATTATTTTCTAATGGTTCATACTAGGTCTGCATTTGTTAAAAGATTATCAAATTGAAAAGATAGTTTTACTAAGTTGCACTTGGTTTAAAATAAAAGCAGCACTTTTTAAGGTAGTTTTTTTGTAATCAGTCTTACATTAATATCTAATATCTAATATCGGTTGTTTGCTTAAAAATATAAATAATGCTTGGTAAATTGACCAAAATGTTTATAACACATCCCTAAAAATGTTTTCTTCCCAGTGTTTATAGATGGGTAAATATGAATCTAATCTTTTTCTTGTATCAAGGAAGGATAGTTCAAACAAAAATTTAATGTTGTCATCATTTACTCACTCTAATGTCGTTCCAAACCTGTATGAGTTTCTTTCTTATGTTGAACACAAAAGAAGATATTTTGAAGATGTTGGTCCCCACTGACTTCCAAAGTAAGGAACAAATACTATGGAAGTCAATAGGTACCATCAACTGTTTGATAACCAGCATTCTTCAAAATATCTTCTTTTAAGTTCAACATAAGAAAGAAACTCATACAGGTTTGGAACGACATTAGGGTGAGTAAATGATGACAACATTTTCATTTTTAAGCTAAATTATCCCTTTATCCCCCGGTTTCACAGACAAGGCTTAAGCCTAGTCCTAGACTAAAATGTCTTAGCTGTTTCAACTGAAATAAACTTGCACTGACTGATCTTAAAATATATCAGTCCCTTTGTTTTGTCTCAAGATGCACCCCAGTAATGTTTTTGTTTTTTTCTAAGCATTTTTCTATGTAAATTACTTAAATGTCCTAATTGAACTATGGCCTAATCCTGGCTTAGTCTAAGCCCTGTCTGTGAAACCGGGCCTATATGTCTCAAACAAAGCTTTGAATACCTTTCAAAAATATGACAGCATGAACACTGCAAAATTAACTTTTTGACCCTCACTCCCATAGAGGCTGCCGATCAGCTTGAGCCTTGCTGTTTTCAAAATGACTTTTGAAATCCATTTAAATTACAGAATGCATTTCATAAATAGTAAATGGGAGGATGTAAGAAAGACTTTGATAGTGACCAGCTCCCTGCTGGGTGGATTTGGCACCAAAACATAGCTTCTGGGAAGTTACCAGTGCTCTTCTTTCCATGTACGTTCATGTGCAGTGAGTCACCACTTCACATTGCCGCTGTGTGGAGTCTACAGAAAGACTTGAATGAGGCCACTTGAAAAGCAGTGATGCAGTTTTGTTGATTTTTCACTTTAAAAACCCTATGATTTCTGTGTAGCGGTGCAGAAATGTAAGCTGTCACATATCATAACGTGGAAAATATACTCAAAAGATGATAAATGTTGTTTTGTAATTTTTGTGCTGTAAGAAATAAAATTAGAACTTTGTTTGTTCATAATTAGATACTTAAATGACTGATAAATTACACTTCTCATCACTGCATAGTGTTTGTTTTCTGACTGTGGTGATCACATTTGACAGTGAGAGTTGTCTAGAGCAAATCTCTGAAAATGGAAACTTGCTCAATTGTAGACAACCCAGTGAACTCGGCCTCAATTGAATCTTTGTGAGCTGAATTGTTTTGTTACTCTGAGGGGGCAGGGTCTCATCCTGGTCCAGCTGGACCCAAAAGTAAAAAAGCGGCCCACAAACTTCAGCACACAGTCGGAGTAACATCCTTCAATTTGTTGAGAGCTTTTAACTGTACGCAGAATTTGACGACACAGCAGCCATGCCTAAGCGAAAGATAAACCTGATGGAGGTTTGGCGCAGAAATCGTGCTGCTCACCCAAACAGAGCCAAGAACCTAAAACTATGGCCTCGTCAACTGTAAGTTTGAAAAATGTTAAAACAGATTACTTGTTTGGTCTGCATACGCCACTTGATAGTGAGAGATGCTCTTTGTTGCGTAGATCAAAATTGTTTGTTGTGATGATGTGATAGTAATTGCGCTTTAATTGTTATGTATAGTTTAGTTAAACTGGAATATTATGCTATGATTTAGGTTTATTGTTGTCTCTTTTTCAATTTTTCTATGTCCTGAAAAAAGAAAGAGCCTTGTATATAAGATTTCTTGTCATTTTGACTTTATATCTCACAGTTATGAGAAATAAAGTAATCACACTATATAGAGGGTTAGATTTTTCTACAAAGCGAACAAAAAAAAAAGAAGAAGTATACATTTGTGTTATTTCAGAAGTTTGGGGTTGGTAAGATTTTTTAATGACTGCATTTATTCAATCAAAAATACAGTAAAAACATTGTTAAAATTTGTTAACAGTTATTATAATCTCAAATATATTTTAATGTAAAAAGTAATTTATTTCTCTGAATTAATTACTCATTACTCCAGTATTTAGTGTCACATGATCCTTCAGAAATCATTCCAATCTGCTGATTTGCTGCAGAAGAAACATTTCTTATTATTATTGTCAATGTGAAAACTGTTGTGCTGCTTAATATTTTGATGGATAAATTTTTTTAGGATTCATTTATGAAAAAAAAAGTTAAAAAGAACAGCAATTATTCGAAACAGAATGTTTTGTAACAATATAAAAAATCTTTGCGTTTTGATAAGTTTAATGCATCATGGTGATGATAGAAAAGTATTAATATCTTTTCTAAAAAAAAAAAACCTTAAACCATTTTTGTTCAGTAGTGTATAAAATGCCACTTTAAATCTATTTAAACTATCTCAGAATAACCTGTTTTATTTTTAACTTTGAGCTAGAAAACCTTTTGTGTGTGTGCAGAAATTAAGCTTTGATGGCAAATGCTACTTATAAAATATGAATCAGTTTTCCTCTTTTCTCTGTCCCTGCAGGGCACAATTGAGAGACCCCGAAGTGGTGGCAGCCCTCCTTCAGCAGAATGTCAAGATGGCGCGCCTACTCCCTCCCACAGGCACCGATGTGTTCCGCCCCTTCACTTTGGAGTCGCTCGCCGAGATCGAGCGGCGGATGGCAGAGGAAGCCACCAAGCAGGAGCAGATGAAGGCCCAGAATATCGAGGTTCCTGAGGAGGATCTGCCCAAACCCAGCAGTGATTTGGAAGCAGGAAAGGTCCTACCGTTCATCTACGGAGACCCTCCACCAAATCTCCTCAATGTTCCTCTGGAAGAGTTGGATCCATTCTACAAAGCAAAAAAAGTCAGTGGCAAAAGCGAAATACCAAAGCCCAGATGTCAATAAATATTTACAAATCAGAACAATATTTATTCCACAAGAGGTGTTATGTCCCTTTTTTGTTTTGCAGACGTTCATCGTGGTCACCAAAGGGAATACAATATACCGATTCAATGCTGAACCTGCATGCTACATTCTAAGTCCATTCAGCCCTATCCGGCGAGTGGCCATAAGAATACTCATACATTCATATCCTTCATATAACCCATGAAAATAATAATTAAATATAATGTAATTTTATGTATATATATAAACATATAACAATGTTCTCCTTCTGTTCTTTGATTTCCATATATGATTTCCATATATGATTTAGGTTGACATCTTTGTGTAATTCTTTTACTTGTTTGATTTAGAGCCACAAATCATTCATTCTCCTTTACTTCACAACAAATTATTTAGCATGTTCATCATGATAACCATCTTGTCAAACTGCGTGTTCATGACAATGGGTGACCCTCCAGCATGGAGCAAAATAGTAGAGTAAGTTTTACACCATATCTAGTCACAAAAATGTTTACATCAATTCATTTTAATTCTGCTTCCTTAAATTTGAACTAAAATTCTGCATTCTCAATGCTAATTCAATTCAAATTCAGGAAAATTTAAAGACATTCTAAATTTATTTCTGGCGCACAACTCTGATATTTAATGCTCTTGACATAAAATCCACATAAAATGAGCTAACAAGTAACGTAAAGTAGAAGTTTTGGGCCCCATTTTAACGATCTAAGTGCATGGTCTGAAGCGCATGGCGCAGGTGCACTTTGGGCGTGTCCGAATTCACTTTTACTAGTTTAACGACAGAAAAAACGGTCAGCATGCCAAGTGCTTGGTCCAAAAGGGTTGTGTCTATTTTCTTAATGAGTCACGGGTGTGTTTTGGGCGTAATGTGCAATAAACCATCTCCCATTCCCTTTAAATCCAGTTGCTCTTGCACCGTGGTGGATTCGTTATTTACATGTACGCATGTTGTGCACCCACCTATAGGCGCATATTACTAATGCACCCTTTAAATAAATAATGCACCATTGAGTTTAGACCAGGTTTTAGTTGGTCAATGGTGCAATCATTTTCAGTTGCCTGAAAATAGCAATGCACCAATAATGCACCTGAACACACCTCGTTTTCAGACCAGCACGCCCATGGGCGAACAGATGGGCGCAAGTGCATTTGCTATTTAAACAACATGGCATTGGACATGAAAATGATAACTGTGTCGGGCTGAAACTACCAAAAAACACTTGTGTCGTGCCTGGCGTCGCATTGCGCCGGGTGTATGATTGAGACATTTATATGCCTCAATTATTTATTTGGTCATTTGTCATTTGGTCCCACTTAGGTACGTTTTCATTGGCATCTACACCTTTGAGGCGCTTGTAAAGGTGCTGTCCAGAGGCTTCTGCATTGGTGATTTCACATTCCTGCGAGATCCGTGGAATTGGCTGGATTTTATGGTCATCACCATGGCGTAAGTACGACCCTGAATGACTGTAAATGTAAAATCAGAGGTTAAACATTTATTTGTTTTGGCTCTCAGTGTGAAAAATGCGTTTAAAAAAGTGCTAAATGTTAAATACAAAATGTTGCATTATAAATACTTCAATAAATGTTGTGATTAAATGCAAATTGATTGTTCAGAAGAGGATTGGAATAGTTTACAGTTTTATTTTTAACAGCAGTTTCCGTAATCAGATGCCGTTCTGAATAGTCAGTGTAGTGTGTGACTAATCGGTTTTTACTCAGTCAGGGTATGTGGCGCATGAGATAGGTGGGGTCTGGCAACCACATTAGACACAGAAGCATTGTGAAAATACCCACTCAGATGTGAGAGGTCAAAGGTCAGTTTGTTTACAGCATCACCAAAAGTATAATGAGGATGTGTGCAGCTCCTGGACAGTCCTCCTCAGCTTCTTCATACGTGTCCCCAAGGTCCACCTTCACCTCCCTTTACAATCACAGCCTGGCTGAATGAAAATGTTTATCCACTTGTAAAGCGAGATCACTTACCAGGCCTATTTTTAACAGTAAATCTCAGCTTCACACTTTGGCCCTCCTCAGAACACTAAAAGGCTGTGGTTTAATTGTAGTTCTGATGGTGGACGAGGACTTTTGAGATCCCAAGTTGTTGTTATTATTACTACTGCATTCCCTCTGCTGTCATCCATAGTATTCCATGGTACCAATACCTAACGTATTTTATATATACAGTAAGTATAGATAGTCTTTGAACTATTTTTGTTGCATGTTATCAGAAAAAAATTAATAAATGTAATTTCTAGTGTTTCCCCTTGATGTCCAGTCAAGTGAATCCTCAATATATAAAGTTTCAGTGCAGGATGTTGGATATTTTAGCTTTTTTTTTTTTTTAACAACACATTTCATCAATGCATATTTCTCTCAATATTCTCTCAAAGTATTTTAGTAAATGTCTCCTGAACTACTTTTACATAAATTCAGTTGCCTGAAGTTCATAGATAATTACATGCCATGATCCAGTTGCCCAAGAGGCATCTCACTTGCTATTGGTCCATATTATACACATAATGATGCCATTTGGCTTCTGTGATCGACTGTTGCACTCAAGCTAAATATAGTCTACACTGAACATATCTCTTACACCAGCAATTTCTACACTCCTCAGAAGACCATACTTGTGGAGGAAAAACAAAGTGACATTAATAACATGCCGTGACTCTGCTTGAGCAGACTCTTACAAAAATATGATTTAAGAAAGTTCACTTCAATAAAAGAGATTCACTTGAATGCACACTTTCTGCAGCTGGAAATATTTCACAAGAAGAACATTAAAAAGTTACATAAATCATTTTCATTGCCCATGACCAGAAGTACAGAAATATATATCCGGATTGATGCAGACATGTTGTAACCTGATGCAATTACTTAATTCTAACACTGACTATTGTCCATCCATGTAATTACATAGTCTATAATATTGCTGTACTAAATTCTCTTTCTCTTTTTTTCTCCATATAAAAAAAATAATAATAACAATGATAGTCAATCATTGGTAAAATCTCAAAATGTAAAAATGTATATAATGGAATTATGTAGTTCAAGGTTTTTTATGTATACAGTGTCAGTGGTATAATTGTGAGGTTTTAAAATAATAAACTTAAGCAAATAATAAGTCTCTTCACTTCATCCACAGGTATCTCACAGAGTTTGTGGACTTGGGGAATATATCTGCCCTGAGGACTTTCCAAGTTCTTCGGGCCCTAAAAACAATTACTGTAATTCCAGGTTAATACAGCATGTCATTTCACATGGCTACAGAAAATATGAATGCTACTCACTTGAAGTCAAAATGTCACATTAACGTTTTTTGTGTAATTTGGGAATACTTCTGCTTAGATTTTGTTTAACTGCAAATTCCAGGTCTTAAAACCATCGTTGGCTCCTTGATTCAGTCGGTGAAGAAGTTGGCAGATGTCATGATCCTCACTGTCTTCTGTCTCAGCGTGTTTGCTCTCATTGGCCTGCAACTGTTCATGGGAAATTTGCGGCAAAAGTGCGTCCGGTCTTTTGGCTGGAGCAACAGTAATAACCTGACCATGCTCTTCAATCACACAGACATCAATGGCACAGAAGCTGCCGACAGCACATTCAACTTTCAGGAATATATTGAAAATCCAGGTGATTTTTTTACATCAGTAATGTGACATGAAATGTAGCCCACAATTGCTGCACATAGGATTTATTAAGAAAACTACTTGTTGCTTACTTTATTTGAACAATTTATTGATCAGATTCTCCTGCAGTGGTATTGATTAGTGATTTCCATTCCTTTGCCATAGAAAACTACTACTATGTGCCTGGCCATGTGGATCCATTACTTTGTGGGAACGGGTCTGATGCAGGGTATGTTATTCAAATATGATATTTTCCTACTAAGTAATCCTCTAAATCAACTTTAAATTGACACTGTGCATTACCAGCAACAGTGTTGGGAGTAACTAGTTACATGTAACGGAATTACGTAATTTAATTACAAAATAAATGTAACTGTAATCTCTTACAGTTTCTGAGAAAAAATGTGTAATTAAATTACAGTTACTTATGAAAATGTTACAAAGGGGGTTACATCTGAATATTTGCACACACATACAGATTTAATTGATTCCTTTCCCAAATTGAACTGACTGCTCTAAAATATGAGACACCAATGTTTCAGGAGTTTAGGACACAGAATAGGACACATGCTTATTTGACAACTGATTTATTTCCTATTTGGGTTTATGTATATGCTTTATTTATTTTTTTATTTTTTAAGATTAACTGTTCATAACTATGCAAAGATTTTATTTCAAAAACAGTATCATAGATATTAAACTATATCTTGTTGTGATTTTAAATCTCAAAGTAAAAAGAGGTGCTCAAGATTGATTTTGTGGTGGCTGTGCTTTAAAATTATATTATTATAATTTTAATTCAAGTGATTTTGAATGTCAGTAATCAGTGCTACTGTAAAGTTAACCCTGTCTGGTTTAAATGTTTCAGAATCATTAACAGTTGAAAACATTCATTAGAAATTTAGAAAAGTAATCAAATGTAATCAGTTACATTACTTTAATAAAGTAATTGAAATAGTTACACTATTTATTATTATTATTTTAAGTAGGGTAATTTGTAATCTGTAACATATCATTTCCAAAGTAACCTTCCCAACACTGACCAGCAAGTGGAAATTTCAGTACTAATTGTATTCAAAGAAGCCGTTTTCAGCAAACTATATATATATATATATATATATATATATATATATATATATATATATATTGTTGATTTAAATTACCCGTTTGCCATTGCTGTTCACAGGAAGTGCCCTGAGGGGTACACATGCCTGAAAGCTGGCCGAAACCCAAATTATGGCTACACTAGTTATGACAACTTTGGGTGGGCTTTCTTAGCCCTTTTTCGGCTAATGACTCAAGACTTCTGGGAGAACTTGTTCCAGTTGGTGGGTATATGCATCTTGTTAAAGTCACATTGTTCTTCACTTTCTTTCATGTGACACAAATTCCTCCATAAAAAAAACAAAGATTGTCTGATAATTTCAATTCATTTCAGAAAAAAAACAAAAAACAAAAAAAAAACAGCTTAACATAAAGAGAATGCTTGTTTTAGGTTTCCTACCGTTTAAATGTCAGTGTTTCTTTGATAGAAAATATTTTTATTCAGAAAAGAAATTAATACTGTTCTTTTGAACATTCTATTTAGCAAAGAATCTTGGGGAAAAAACTGTTTCCACAAAAAGTATAAGCAGCACAATTGTTTTCAACATTGATAATATTAAGAAATGTTTCTTGAGCTCCCAATCAGCATATTAGAATGATTTCTCAAGGATCATGCGACAGCTGGAGTGACATTAAAAAATCTTTCTGCCCACAAACGTTTGAACAGTAGTGTAAATGTAATTTTTTTATACTGTAGAAGTAACCATTTAGATTTCTATGCTTTTGTGACATGAACAAGAACACGAATGAAGCATAAAAAGTCTCTGAAATGTTTCAGACGCTCCGTGCGACAGGGAAGACGTACATGATCTTCTTTGTAGTCATCATCTTCTTGGGTTCGTTCTACCTCATCAGTCTGATTCTGGCTGTGGTGGCCATGGCTTATGCTGAACAGAATGAAGCCAACATTGCAGAAGCTAAAGAAAAGGAGGAAGAGTATGCAAAAATCTTGGAACAGCTCAAGAAACAAGCTGAGGTTTGTGAAACTTTGTCATAGAGCCTTGGATCATTTGGTTTGAATAATACTAATTGTCAGTTCCATCCAGCAGCAGAAGAACAGCATGGTAAATGGCAGTAAGACGTCACTATCCAGCAAAAAGAAAGGTGATGATGACCAAATGCAGAACGACTATGACGGGATCGCATTGAAGCCCCTCTCAAAGTCAAATGGATCCAAAGGTAGCATGAATTACTTGGAAGTCCCTGACTCGCAGATGAGAAAACCGAGTGCGGTGAGCGCCACAGACAATACTTTAGATGGTAAGTTCACATTTCGCTTTAGTGCAAACAGCGAGTTCCACAATAGTTAAAGAAATCAAATCATACTTTTGTGTTTTTTGTGTTAAAATACTTTTATTAATAGAGCTGGATGATATTCAAAGGCCGTGTCCTCCCTGCTGGTACAAGTTTACTGACATATTCCTGAAATGGGATTGCTGCTCGTCATGGGTGAAATTCAAGAAGTTTATCTACCTAATTGTAATGGACCCTTTTGTGGATCTGGGCATTACCATCTGTATTGTGCTCAACACTGTGTTCATGGCTATGGAGCACTATCCTATGACTCCAGATTTCGATGAGATGTTGGCAGTGGGAAATCTGGTACATAGAGCTACCTATCAATGTTAACTTGAACCTGTATATTGAAAACATACAGTTTATATTACTACATACTTGTTTTGCCAGCATACAAAAACTGGTGTTTTCCTTGCATCATGATGTCTTCTTTCGCCTGCAGGTTTTCACTGGTATCTTGACAGCAGAGATGGTGCTAAAACTTATTGCGCTGGACCCATATTATTACTTCCAAGTTGGCTGGAACATTTTTGACAGCATAATTGTGACCATGAGTCTGGTGGAGTTGAGCTTGGCCAATGTTCAGGGCTGGTCTGTGCTGAGGTCCTTCCGATTGGTAGGTGAAATTTCATTGTCTGACTGGCTCTTAAAGGAATATTTCACTAAAAATGCAAATTCTGTCATCATTTACTCACCGTTGATCCAAACACATAATACTTTCTTATGCAGAAGACAAAAGAAGTCAGAGCTACCAGAAATGGACAGGGACCAAGGCTGTCAAGCTCAAAAAAAGGGCAGAAAATACCATAAAATAGTCCAAATGAATCATGAATATTCCAAGCCTTTGAACCCATATGATGAAAAAGCTGAAATTAAGTAATTTTTCACTGAAAATCTCACTTGACAGCAGTGGTCACCATTCATATTCATTTTCTATAAATAATTCGCTTTTCATTGGAAGAAAGAATGTCATGCAGGTTTCAAAAAAATATGTGATAAAATAAATTTATTTAAAGGTGAAAATGTATTTAAAATAACTTTCTCTTTGAATTTACAGTATATTCAAATGTAATTTACTCATGTGATGGCAAAACTGAATTTTCAGCTGGCAGTACTCCAGTCTTTGGTGTCACATGATTCTTCAAAAATCATTCTAATATGCTGATTTGGTGATTAAAGGGCTACTCCACCTCCATCCATTTTGTCATAAATCACTTACCCCCACATCGTTCCAAATCCGTAAAAGCTTTGTTCGTCTTCGGAACACAATTTAAGATATTTTGGATGAAAACCGGGAGGCTTGTGACTGTCCCATTGACTGCCAAATAAATAACACTCTCAAGGCCCAGAAAAGTATGAAAGACATCATCAGAATAGTCCATCTGCCATCAGTGGTTCAATCTGAATTTTATGAAGTGGCGAGAATACTTTTTGTACGCAAAGAAAAAAAAAACGACTTTATTCAACAATATCCGTGTGGTTCGGATGACACAGAACAGCGTACGCATTTTGCGTGCAGTGGTTTTCTTTGCGTACAAAAAGTATTCTCGTCGCTTCATAAAATTCAGATTGAACCACTGATGGCAGATGGACTGTTTTGACGATGTCTTTCATACTTTTCTGGGCTTTGACAGTGTTAATTGTTTGGTAGTCAATGGGACAGTCACAAGCCTCCTGGTTTTCATCCAAAATATCTTAAACTGTGTTCCGAAGACGAACTAAGCTTTTACGAATTTGGAACAACGTGGGGGTAAGTGATTATTGACAAAATTTTCATTTTGGGTGGAGTATCCCTTTAAGAAACGTTTCTTAAAATTAAACAGTTTTTAACAATGTTAAAAATATTTTTGTTGAAACCATGATACTTTTTTCAAGGTTCTTTGATGAATAGAAAGTTCAAAATAATATTTATTTGAAATGGAAATCTTCTGTGACATTATAAATGTCTTTACTTAAAAAGACATTACTTTTAAAAAAAATAAACATAAATAAATAAATAAATGTCTTTACTTACACTTTTGAACAATTTAATACATCGTTACTGGTTAAAATGATTCTTTTTTTAAATTATTGACCCCAAACTTGAGACTCACTTGTAGTGAGTGAAAATGTTGTTTTTGCATTGTATTAAAGAATTACATTTTAATACATGTTATGTACAAAAATTGTTGAAATTGCAATATTCAAAATTTCAGGACTAAACAATTTATTAAAATCAGGACTCTTTTGGTTGCAGATGCGTGTGTTCAAGCTGGCAAAATCTTGGCCAACCCTAAACATGCAGATAAAGATCATCTGTAATTCTGTGGGAGCTCTTGGGAATCTGACCCTCGTCCTAGCCATTATTGTCTTCATCTTTGCGGTGGTGGGGATGCAGCTTTTCGGAAAAAGCTACAAGGACTGTGTGTGTAAGATCTCGGAGGGTTGCGAGCTCCCTCGCTGGCACATGGCAGATTTCTTTCACTCATTCCTCATCATCTTTCGCATTCTGTGTGGGGAATGGATCGAAACAATGTGGGACTGTATGGAAGTGGCTGGCCAAGGCATGTGCATCATCATATTCATGATGGTCATGGTTATAGGAAACCTAGTGGTGAGTGGATTTCCATCATAGATAGATAGATAGATAGATAGATAGATAGATAGATAGATAGATAGATAGATAGATAGATAGATAGATAGATAGATAGATAGATAGATAGATAGATAGATAGATAGATAGATAGATTGATTGATTGATTGATTGATTGATTGATTGATTGATACAACTATTAAACACCCACAGTGGGATTTCCGTGAATGAATGTAGATGGAGCTGCCCTAGTTGGTGTAATATATAAAACATATATCTATATTAATTAGGTCATTATTCAAATAATGCTTTCTGTTGCATGTGCACACATTTATATTAAATAAGTACCATAAACCTATCAATCACCTATCTGAGAAATTCAAGAAGTGAGATACCACTTTAGCAGGAGTCAAAAAACTTGATTTGATCAGTGTACAGCACAATCTTTCTTATCACTGGTCGTTCAAGTATTTACAAAATTATTTGCAGGCCAGACCTGCAAATTGGTGGCTGACAGCACTTACATCACCGTGCTGATAAAATATATAACTTATATTTGATAAAAGTTGTGAAAGTTGTTTGATATCTGCTCACAATACTAGAACCATCTCTGCCTTTCTTTTCTTTGAAGTAGCTATTTTAAATTGTTTAAATTTCACACCAGAAAAAAAGCATAAAATGAAATAAAAAA
Source organism: Spinibarbus caldwelli (assembly GCA_039654775.1). NCBI lineage: Eukaryota > Metazoa > Chordata > Actinopteri > Cypriniformes > Cyprinidae > Spinibarbus > Spinibarbus caldwelli. The sequence continues at coordinate 13,476,358 of CM077219.1, read as the reverse complement.
GGCTTTCATAATATTACTTCATATAATGCTATTTTTAGAATTATTTTATTTGTATTTTTAATGACAATTAATGACCATTTAAAGGGATAGTTCACTCAGCAATGAAAATTCTGTCATTAATTACTCACCCTCATGTCGTTCCAAATGCATAAAACCTCCGTTCATCTTCAGAACACAACTTAAGATATTTTTGATGAAATCTGAGAGCTTTCTGACCCTCCCATAGACAGCAACACAACTGAAACTGTAATTTTATGAAGCTATGAGAATACTTTTTGTGCGCAAAGAAAACAAAAATAATGACTTTATTCAACAATTTCTTCTCTTCCATGTCAGTCTTCGACACAGTATTCTCGTAGCTTCATAAAATTACGGCTGAAGCACTGCTGTCACTTGGACTATTTTAACGATATCCTTACTACCTTTCTGGGCCTTGAAGGTGGTAGTTACATTGCTGTCTATGGAGGGTCAGAAAGCTCTCGGACTTCATCCAAAATACCTTAATTTGTGTTCTAAGGACGAACTAAGGTCTTACGGGTTCAGAACAACATGAGGGTAAGTAATTAATGACAGAATTTCCATTTTTGGGTGTACTGTCCCTTTCATGACAATAAAAATACTTATTTCATACTATTCCATTCTTGAATGACCTCATGGGTCACCAATCCCTATTCTCACTGTACAATTTTAGTATTTTTTTTCTTCTCATTCTCGTCCTGAAGGTGTTGAACCTCTTCCTGGCTTTGCTGCTCAGCTCCTTCAGCGGAGACAACCTGGCAGCGTCTGATGATGATGGTGAGATGAACAATCTGCAGATTGCCATTGCTAGAATCACAAGAGGCATTGACTGGGTAAAGGCCTTCGTTATCGGACATTTGAGACAATGTCTGGGCCTGAAGCCAAAGGAAGAGGGTGTGAAAGCAAACGAAGAAAGCGATTCTAAAATGGCCACCATGAATTCCAGTCTGTCCGTTGTCAAAGTGCCTATAGCCAACGGTGAATCGGATGACGATGATGATGATGGCAACAGCTCTTCTGAGGAAGAAGACAAAGAGGATGTCGATAAAAATACTAAAGTGAGTTTTTTCAGTGCAAAATTTTGATAGTTGTGTTCCTAAAATCCAATGTGAAAGATCACACAAATGCAAAACCGGTTGCTGGAGTATCACTGACATCCGTCCATCAACACCTCTTGACACCTAGACATGTGTCTCAAATACTGTGACACCTGCAAAGTCCATCTGGAGCCCCCCGGGTCATCTTGTTTAGAGAGTATGTCTAAGGAATGGCAGAAACCATGTGACACAGTGACGGGGCGTTGGAAAGAGCACCAGGATGATTAGTTACCTTACTGAACAACGTTCTGACCAGCAACCATCTTACGACAACCCGTTTAAGCTTGTCTGTGCCATAAATCCCTAATACACTCTATCCCAATTCCTTGTAAAACGTACATATTTCCAGTTCAGGTCATACATTTTATTTCATATTTTATTTGTAGAAGCACACTGGCCCTAATTCATTAGGCAACTGCTTGTTGGCATGCCTCTGGATCAGGTAACACAGTTCATATGTCATGCCCTCATGTGTCGCACAGCACTGCATTTCACATCTAGCTATGTGTCAGAGAGAGGGAACATGAATGCAGATTTGTACTCAAGTCTCGTGTGAACAATTGAATGAGATCTGAAATGAAATCTGAGGTTTCTGAGATAATTTACTGTATGATCAGCTGGCGAGTCACTTGGCGTCACACTACACCTTTCCATTGACTTCCATTCGCACACGTGAATGCAGGAGACAAGAAACACAAACTTATGTGAATTTTGCTGCGTTCCAAAGTTCAAGTTTGGTGAACTCTGGTCTGCGAATTTGTATGGCATGAAGATGTGTGACCAATAGGAGATTGACAGTGTTGGGAAGGTTACTTTGGAAATGTAATAGGTTACAGATTACAGGTTACCCTATTTAAAATGTAATAAGTAGTGTAACTATTTCAGTTACTTTATTAAAGTAATGTAACTGATTACATTTGATCACTTTAGTACCTCTTTTTACTTTGAGATCATTCTGAGGTTAAATACAGATTTAAAATCATAACAAGAAATAGTTTAATAGCTATGATACTGTTTTTGAAATCAAATTTTTGCACAGCTATCACAGGAAACAGTTGCATCTAACAATGCTTTGGAAAAAACAGTTAGGGCCAGATTTACTAACAGTGCGCCAGCACAAAAACATCTTTTGGCGATAAATTAGTACTGTCAGGATTTACTAAAGACGCAGAGTGAAGAATTAGTGCTGAAAAGGCATGGACTCAGTTATTTTTGCGCCTGACCTTATTGAATATGCATTTGTAGGAGTTTCCCTTTCAGATGCAAAATTTATGGGAGGAGAGTATTAGAATTAATCACACAACGAGATTTACTAACGTTTGCGCTCGTCAAATTACTGGTATTTGCACCATTATTTAACGGCCAAAAAAAGCATGTCTTAAACTATTTTGCGCTTGAAACGGCTTTAATTATTGTTGCTAGAAGGAGGCACAGCAGAGAACAGAGAGTGCGTGGTAGAAGGGAGAGGATTTTTTCCACACATATTAATTTATTTGGAATGCCAGAAGAACACATTATCCGAACATGTAGTTTACCAAGCCATGTTATTTTTATTATTTCTTCAGGAAATAAAAGACGACTTGGAACCCTCAACTAGGAGTCGCACTATACCAGGTTTATCAAAACTTCTTTCAACCCTTAATTTTTTTGGCCTCCGGTTCTTTTCAATGTACTGTGGCTTTTTTATTTCTTTATTCTTTATTTGCGACTATTCTAATTTGCGCTGAGCTTGGTATATTGCATTGGTCAATATGCAAATGAGAAGTTACGTCTGTGTTCTTTAATTTGCGCGTTGTTAGTAAATCACCCGCAGAAATTTCCACACCCATCGGCGCTGTTTTGGAATTGCACTCCTGTGCTAATTTGCCCTGTTTAGTAAAACTGGCCCTTAATCTTAAAAAATAAAGCATATACATAAACACAAATAGCAAATGAAATCAAATAAACGTGTACTATTCTGTGTCCTAAACTCCTGAAACACTGGTGTCTCATATTTTAGAGCAGTCAATGCAATTTGGGAAAGAAATCAATAAAAACTGTATGTGTGTGAAAATATTCACATGTAACCCCCTTTGTAATTGTTGACATTTTCAAAAGTAGCTTAACTGTAGTTTAATTACAATAATTTTTTTTCTTAGTAACTGTAACAGATTACAGTTACAAATTATTTTGTAATTAAATTATGTAATTCCGTTACATGTCACTAGTTACTACCCAACACTGGAGATTGATATGTCAGCATGACCTCTTAGACAATTTAAACACAAACTTTAAATCCACAAGATTGCAGCATTGCAGTAAAATGGAGTGGATTGTATATTTTACATTTTTAATGTATTGTATGTGTTGAATCCAGTGTGTTTGAGCAGGGTTGGAACTAAAGTCTGCCGGACGGTTGGACAATCCCTGGTTTAGTGTGACAATGACTTTACTCGATTTTGGCACTTGGAAACAAGTGTGAACCTCCCTCAAGCTGTTTGAAACACTTTTTTTGCCAGTTGCCAGATCAGCAGAGGATATTGAGTTGTTTGTAAAAGTAATAATCATACCAGAAATTGATCTACAGTGTTTTCATCTGTACAGAAGAAAGATGGAGATGAATCATCAACCTGCAGCACAGTGGACAAAGCTCCTGAGGTAGAAGAGGTGGTAGAAGAGGAAGAAGAGGACTCCACCATCCCTGAGGACTGCTACACAGAGAGTGAGACATGAATGACAACTTATCACTGTGTGTAGTACTGAGTTATATTCTTCTTATTAATGTTTTTGTTTGTCTGCGTTCCCAGACTGCATCAAGCGATGTGCTTGCTTGGAGCTTGACATTACCCAAGGTAAAGGGAAGACATGGTGGAATTTCCGTAAAACCTGCTACGCCATTGTGGAGCACAGCTATTTTGAAACCTTCATCATCTTCATGATCCTCCTCAGCAGTGGAGCTTTAGTGAGTCCATTGATAAACCATTTATACTTGATTAACCACAGTTCACTGAAACCTTGTTTTCATATGTTTCTTTTTATTAGGCATTTGAGGACATATACATTGAACAACGAAGAATGATTAAAATCATCCTTGAATACGCAGATCAGGTCTTCACTTATGTGTTTGTCATTGAGATGCTTCTGAAATGGGTAGCCTATGGCTTCAAGGTCTATCTCACAAACGCATGGTGTTGGCTGGACTTTATCATCGTTGATGTAAGTATTAGTTCTTCCTAATTCTACATAAAATTTCAAGATACAGTACATGTAAAATTGAAACTATTGTTTCCTAAGTAACTTCATTCATCTGTGATCCTTAAAACAAATTTGACCCACACTGAAAAGCCATTAAAAATTCAGAAATTCTTATATTCTTCTGGTGCTTATGCAGGACAAGGTTGCCTCTTAAAGTGCAGATTACGGTTCATTTCTGCAATATCTCAAATATTTCATAACAGCTTCTGCATTATTCTGCTATTAGTATGGATAGAGTACATCTTAAAGCTAAAAGTTTGGTTCTTGTGTATTTCCATCTGGCACACAATATCATAAGACGTTGATATTTGGTTAAATTACACATTCACAACTGAAAAAAAACATGTTTTCTTACTAATCACTGTAATTAAATAAAAATTTGGAAAATCATTTTTAATATATTTAACAACAAAGTTAGTTTTTTTTTTTTTTTTTTTTACTACAGAATGCAGTGACATCTGCAGGACAGACAAAAACATTTTAACAACCACTGAAAATAGAAATAAAGTAAAAGGCCAATGGTCATAATTCAAATGAAACAGAAAATCAATTATTGTTAATTATAATTTTATTTTTATCATCATTTTTATTATAATATTTTACCTACATTCTTTAGAAAATATGAAGAAATGTATAGATATTATTAACAATGCATATTATTTATCAAAAATGGATCAGGTCATTTTTAACCCATTCCTGATAATAGTATGGATTTTAATTGTTATTATTACTGTTTCGAGAGATGACTTCGAGATGTATTATTGATGAAAAATAACCAGCAATATACTTGAAGTATTTTAATGAATATTTGTACAGGTGTCCCTGATCAGTCTGACTGCAAATATCTTAGGCTACTCTGAACTGGGGGCCATTAAGTCTCTCAGGACTCTGAGAGCACTGAGACCTCTTCGAGCGCTCTCCAGGTTTGAAGGAATGAGGGTGAGTTTTCTGCTGCCCACCCTCACCTTGACATCATTTATTCAATTAGCAAATCCCTAATATTATTAGCTCTCCTTGTTCTGCATTTCTTCTTGTATATTGTGCTGCTGATCACTGAATAAATTTTAAAGTTAAAAACAATAAACTCCGGTGAAGGTTAAGAGTTTAAAGGAGACCTATTATGCTCCTTTTTACAATATGTAATATAAGTCTCATGTGTCCCCAGAATGTGTCTGTGAAGTTTCAGCTCAAAATACCGCACAGATCATTTATTATATAATTTTGAAAATGCCTATTTTGAGTGGAAACAGAAACACGCTGTTTTCGTGCATGTCTCTTTAAATACAAATGAGCTGCAGTTCCCCGCCCCCTTTTCCAGAATAGGGATGTGCCTTTACAGCTTGTACCTCAGATATTCTGCCAAAAACATCTGTTTGGTTTTGATTATCATGTCTATGGTGCTGAAATCATGTGTTTTAAACCATATTAGTTTAAACTTCTGATATACGGTTTTCTGAGTGCACACATCCGAAGCACGCACACAGAAAGCGGCTGTCACATGGCATGTGAGCACTAAACTAAGTTCTCTTTCATGTCTTATTGTGCTTAAACTGTAAAATACACACAAGTTTATGTTAAAAACACACAAGTTACAAAAACAGTCGGTTATGTCTGTGAAGTTAAACAGCTGGGAAAGAAATCACATTTTTATATTAGATCGGTGTGGAAGCAGCGTAATATACAGTAAATAAATCTATAAATCCACTGCTCTCTTGTATCCTCTGAGGCTGGGAATCTAAACTGTTCTGTGCTCGTCAGTGCAGCCAAAGACAGAACATTTAGCATGCTTTGCTCAAACTTTCGCCATGGTGTTAGAACTGGTACACCGTTGTCGCTTGCGAAAACACAATGGCTGCACCGTGGGTGGAAACGTGCAGATTAAGGGGCGGTAATATTATAATAAGATCACTTTTCTACGTCACGGGGGGAGGGAAATCTTAGCGGCTCGTTTTTTCACAAGCTTGCAGAAAAAGGCTTACCAAAAAAAAATAAAAAATATTACTGGGTTGTTCTTTTTCACGTTTTCTGGGTTGGTAGACGCATTGGGGACCCGATTATAGCACTTTAACACAGAAAAAGTCTGATTTTAATGATTTGTCACCTTTAAGGTTTGGCTCCAAGTTCTCACACTGTCTGTATGCACAGGTGGTGGTGAATGCTCTGGTGGGGGCCATTCCATCCATCTTCAACGTTCTCCTGGTCTGCCTGATCTTTTGGCTCATCTTCAGCATCATTGGAGTCAACCTTTTTGCTGGGAAGTTCTACTACTGCTTCAACTTAACCTCCGAAGAAGTTTTCCATGTCACTCAGGTCAACAACAGGAGTGACTGTATGGAGCTCACGGTGGATGATCCAAATGTGCGATGGATGAATATGAAGGTTAACTTTGATAACGTAGGCATGGGATACCTCTCCTTACTGCAAGTGGTGAGCATTGATATTAATCTTCAAATGTCTGCCCTCCATAAAACAAATGTGCAATAAATTGCAATGTTAAATACATTTAAAAATCAGATACTTCAAAATATGTTTTGATTTAATTTCCAGGCAACATTCAAAGGATGGATGGACATCATGTATAGTGCTGTGGATTCTCGTGAGGTAACGTTGATTTCAGCCTTTCACTAAGAGATCTCACTCAATCTTGGCACAATCTTACATCTTTATTGTTCTCCTGTAATATATGTGTTATTCTTAAACAATGTTTTTGTGCTCTGTGTAGGTTGAAGTGCAGCCAGACTATGAATCAAACCTCTATATTTACCTTTACTTTGTCATCTTCATCATTTTTGGCTCTTTCTTCACCCTCAATCTATTCATCGGTGTCATCATTGACAATTTCAACCAACAAAAGGCAAAGATAAGTGTCAGCACTTGGTCTTCTGGATCTGTAGAAACACTAAAACGCCTTCTGCCATGGAATAATTGTCTCTGTGTCTATACTTAGGAGGAACTGACATCTTCATGACCGAGGAGCAGAAAAAATACTACAATGCCATGAAGAAACTTGGCGCCAAAAAGCCACAGAAACCAATTCCAAGGCCTACGGTAATATATACGGTCTTTCTCTCAGATTAAGCAATAGACTTGAATCTGATAGGCTGTTATTTTAAAGTACTAACGGCACCTTCTTCTCCTCTGGATGCTCTTCTCTTCTGACGTTTGAAGAACTGTTTCCAAGGTTTGGTATTCGACCTGGTCACCAAGCAGTTCTTTGACATCTTCATTATGGTGATGATCTGCCTGAACATGGTGACCATGATGGTGGAGACAGATGACCAGAGTGAAGAGATGGAATATATTCTGTTCCTTATCAACTTTGTCTTCATCGTACTCTTTACCGGGGAGTGCATTCTCAAGATCATTGCCCTGCGCTATCACTACTTTTCCATTGGGTGGAACATTTGTGATTTTGTGGTGGTCATTCTTTCAATCTCAGGTAAGTTTGCTTTATTGATGGTAATCAAATAAATTAAATAATTAAATAAGTTTTACTTGATTTACATGACAGTTTTAGAGTCATTAAACAAACTTAAAATAGCATAAAAGTTTTTCAAAATCATATAAACACCAACATGACTGCAAAGAGTACCTTTCACTTCTTGTAGACTAGATTTTCTCTTATATATCATTGCTTATAATATTTCCTTGTTGATTCTTTCTTATCTCACAGGTCTTTTGCTGGCAGATCTCATCGAGAAGTACTTTGTGTCGCCTATGCTGTTTCGTGTCATCCGACTGGCCAGAATCGTCCGCTTCCTGCGTCCTGCCAAAGGAATCCGGACGTTACTGTTTGCATTGATGATGTCACTTCCTGCCCTCTTCAACATCGGCTTGCTTCTATTCTTAATCATGTTTATTTTCTCCATAATTGGCATGTCCAACTTTGGGTATGTGAAAAAAGATGGAGGAATCGATGACATGTTTAATTTCGAGACTTTCGGGAACAGTATTATGTGCTTGTTCATGATCACAACCTCTGCCGGCTGGGATGGATTGTTGGCACCTATACTCAACAGCCCACCAGACTGCGACCCAGATGTGGACAACCCGGGATCGCCTGTCCGAGGAAACTGCGGGAGCGCTGCGGTAGGCATCGTCTTCTTCTGCAGCTACGTTGTCATGTCCTTCTTCGTCGTGGTCAACATGTACATAGCCATTATCCTGGAAAACTTCAACGTAGCAACAGAGGAAAGCAGCGACCCCTTGTGCGAAGATGACTTTGAGATGTTCTATGAAACCTGGGAGAAGTTCGACCCTACCGCCTCTCAGTTCATCGCTTACAGTAGGCTGTCCGAATTCTGCGACACGCTGAAAGACCCCCTGAGAATCCCTAAACCGAACACCCTTAAGCTGATCACAATGGACCTTCCCATGGTCCCTGGCGATAAGATCCACTGTCTGGACATTCTCCTGGCCCTCACTACAGAGGTGCTGGGAAATTCTGACCAGATGGACGCCATGAAGGCAACTATGGAGGAGAAGTTCATGGCCAACAATCCCTCGAAGGTTTCGTACGAGCCCATCACCAGCACTCTCAGACGGAAGCAAGAAGAAGTGGCTGCTTCGACCATTCAAAGAGCTTACCGCAAGCACGTCCTCAAACGTGGCCTCAAACACGCCTCGTATATGTACAGAGAGAAGACGGATTCAAAGAGACGAGGTGAAGAGGCTCCGGAAAAAGTGGGGATGATAGCTGAGAAAATGAGGTGTCTGTACGGAGATCAGGCCATTGAGGAGTACAAACCTATGGGTTTCTCCTTCTCTCAACGTGGGAAACCACAGTTTGGGGTTAAGCGTCCCCCGGTGAGAGTTCAGAGTGATGTGGTCTTGCACTCTGCCCCTTTTCCTGTTCCTGAATCCTCAGCCGCTACGGAAAACTTGAGGGAGTCCATTGTGTAACAGGTTCAAGACATGGCGTACATTTAACCTTTGGAAAGCCCAGCAATACTGAGACCCTTCAGGAGACTGTTTGTTCAGAGTTATACTTTGGCACACAACAGCCAGTATGAAATAAATTCATGGAGTCAGTAAGGCAAAGATTCTTTGCAAATAATCAATATTATTGATGCAATCGATGGCTCCTCTCAGTACTGCCCTTGTGAAGACGATCAATAACTGTTTGTCTAATGGCACTGGAAATGATTGGGCTCTTAGTGCAGATATCAATGATTTTCATGCACAGAACCTGAAACGACAAAATTTTTTTAAAAAAATGGAAATGATTACTTATCATTCAAAACTAACAGTAAGGAAAAACCCATGATTTGCCATGATACCAGGCAAAACCTAAAATAAATCCTGAATTACATATAATTTTTGTAGTATCTATTTTTATTGCATTTAACATTTAACACATTTGATATTTAGATTTTACTGACTTTTCACAGTTCAGTGTGACTAGCATTCAAAATAAACACTTTTGCACTAAATAAAATTAACACTGGTGAAATGACCTGATAATCTGTATTTAACAAAGCATATTAGTCTTAATAGTTCACTGTAAAAAACATGTAATATTATGTGCATTTACCTTTATACAGACTTCACTAACAGCAGGTAATTTGGTTTTTGACTCTGGCCTTAAATCAAATAAAAGCAGAATCTCTAGTTGGCCCAAAGACAGAAATATCACTATAAGATTAACTAAGTCAGACCATAAAACACATAAACCGTAAAAGAGTCTTCCTAACAGTTAGTTACCCAACTTAACATATTGTAAATATGTATTCTGTAATGTTAAAATTGCCTAATGAGCCTTTTTGGTGTGCGGGGTGTACTTGCAAATTGTTTATCGCAAGTATATGGTCTGTGAAGTTCTTGGCTTATTTATGTAGGTCATTTTTTTTTATTTTACTTTTAGATATCATTTATTATGAGCCAGATATGCAGTTGTGTCTTGAATGTCAGGTTGTTCTGCCCAGTTATGTAGTGATAATGGATATGATGACAGAATATTCTGTAGATGAAATTATGCAAATGAATGCTTGAACAGGACATTGTATGTCAGAAAAACTACATGTATGAATGGATGTGTCAGGGTCAGAAGTCAAAAAACTAGCCAGCTTTTTATAAGCATTGTGTGGAGACTGTGTATGATGTTCTATGGACACATTTCTCATGTCTGCTATAATGCCTCCAAAGAGTCAGAGTCAACAAGACTGACCTAATGTGACTGTTAGCATCCCTATTATGTTTTACTGTACCTATACTCATCCAGCATTTACAGTTGCTCACTCATAAATGTATTTTCATTTTGATGATCAACAGTTTATTGCAAAGTTAACAATTTATCTGTCTCTCACATAACTGATTTAAACTTTTAACTGTTTATTTTTTGCTGACAGGTAAAGAGTTTTTAGGAAATTGTTTCATTTGCCTGTAATTTCACATCATTTTATTTTTGTTTTTTTATTGAATTGGTGAAACATTTTGTACTTTTGAGGATACATTTAATGTGATTAAAAATGCACTGGCTGTCGATGAAGCTATCAATTTAATTAAGCCCTCCCAGCTAAAAGTGTTGGAACACTTAAACATGAAGTTTCTGATGCTTTCAAACTTTTATTTATGGCATTTTTATTATATTTCTTTGTAGAATGCAAACCAATGGTGAGGGAGGTGAGCAGAGAGATGGAGGATTACAAGGACAAATGTAACCTATCCATTATTCAGTTTGTTCATGCAATAATAATGTGACAGAGATAAAATTAAGAATGCACAAGCGGACAATTTCCATATTTGCAGAATAATTGAATGCTAGTATTTACAGAGGCCAAATGCTTTTCAGAAACACATTTTCATTTATCATTTTTATTAAATTGTACAAGACACATTAATAATAATATTAATCAAAATCTATTTCATGTTATGCAATGATCAAAATCTTGCCGGTCATTTAATTTTCAAATTAAATCACGATTAAGCAAATTGTGAAATTTTAGCTTATTAAACATTTTCACGTTTTTAATGTTCTGCTTAACATTACTAACACTCTGTTTAGTGCACTGAATGTTTTGACACCTCACAGTATCTGTCACTTGCTGAATGCATGTAATAGATCTTGTAACAATTTTTTCAAGTTCTGAAACATTTGTAAATTTTATTGTATATTCTTTCTGTTTACTGAAATAAACTTGTGTTTTGAGTCTTTGTTTTTTTTTTTTGTTTTTTTTTATTCTAAAAATATGATGCAATTACGAAACAGTTACATTATCAAAACTGAATATTTATTTTTAACTTTCAAACTGCTATTTGCTTGCGACTTTTTCTATTGCTAATTGTCCAGCTGATACAGCAAACATATGCCACCCTGTGGTCAAAATACTTTCTATTTATAGTATTATTGAGATGGCTTTTAAACAGCAATGGTGTATTATATGATTTCAGCTTTACAGTCCATCAGATTTAAAACATAATTAGCATAGTCTTACCCGAGAATACACTTTAAAAACCTAGACTAAAAAGGCATAAATATCGGTTGAAATGAAAAAACTGCATGACTGTAGAAGTAAATGAAGGCTTCAGGTGCACTGAATACTTCAGTCAAGGTGTTAGTGATTCTCTCTCTCTCTCACACAGACATTCAAACCTATACACATAAGCACACATGCCACTCACTGGACATCGCAGAACTACTGCGGCATCCCCTAGATAACAGCCGCCCAAGTGCCATGCATACAAATCAGGTCAGAGGTCAGCTGTGAAGCGTGACCTCAGGACAGCAGGTCAGTATGTTCACTGCATCTCTTTCACTGATGAGTGGAAGCCGAGTGGTGTTAAGATGCTCGTTCATTCTCACTGTCATTTGAGTGACACGCTCAGTGTCGAGGGTTTAATACTGGAGAGAATATTCTTGAAATAAACCCTCATCATTTGTAATGTCACTGGAGGTAGACGTTTTAAACCAATTGCGACTTGGTTTGTGGTTTTAAATGTCTTTGGAGAGACTCTTAGTGTTTTTGTTCCACGGTAATCAGTGTGACATTCTGGCATAAAGAAAACACTAGAATCATAATACATGTACTACAACATATTTAATATTTGCTTGCTTTAACTTTCTTTGTAATTAATTTTCCCTGGTTTCCCTCGTCTTATTTTATTTTATTCCTATTTTCATAGTATTCACACACTTACATTTTATTAGTTTTGTCCTCTTCTGTGTTGTTAACCTATAACTTTTAATCATTATTGTAGAGAAAAGATTGACATGCACAAACACCACTGTGTCTGGAGGATATGCACTAACCACTAGATCCAACATATATTAGGTAACTTTTCAGAACAAACGTGTGGGAGGTGATTCGTTAGCTGATTACTGAATACATTACTCATTGCTCAGCATTTTTAAGATGGCACACTTGACCTGAACAACCTTTGTTTGCTTCCTTTACAGGCTGTACAGGAATGTGAACAGCCTCTCCTGGGATTCAGCCTTTATGTAAGCTAAGGAAGTTATGGAGAAGCTCGTCCCTTCAACGAGTGCTGCCTCCAAAGTAAAGAAGCCGCAGCTGCCCAAAGAGATGCAACATGAGACGACTCGAGAACTGTGATGAGCAGCCTGTGGAACCGGAGAGTGGGTGGGATGGAGTCAGAGCATTCCAGGGTGGATGTATAACATCGCCCCCTTTGAAACAAGAGTTGACGAGAAGTGGGAACAAGGTGGAGTTTGCCTTAAAAGAAAAGCACAGCTTATCCAGGTTCCCAAACTGTTTAAGGACAGAGAAATACACCTCTTGTCTTTGTGCAGAAAAGTTAAGGCCATGAGTGGATCAATGATGTCAAAAGTTCAAAAAGAGTTTACCACTAAAGGGTCAAAGGTCATTGTGAACATGCAGCAGGTGGCGTCAGGGGCAGGTGCCTCTTTTTTGCCTAATGTTGTCAAGTATATATTATGGTGCTAGCAACACCAAGGCCGTGGGTTCAGTCTGACTCTTTGTACAGACTTCAATCTAGTTGCCAAGATTTTCCCCTGTTGAAAAAAACAGCATAAGCTGGTTAGGTATGTTTTAAAGCATTACTGCTGGTTTGAGCTGGTTTAAGCTGGTCCTTAGCTGGTCATGAGCTGGTTTAAGCTGGTCCTAAGCAACTAGCTCCAGCTCAGGACCAGCTTAGGACCAGCACATGACCAGCTTAGACCAGCTCATGACCAGCTAAGGATTAGCTTAAACCAGCTCTAACCGGCAGCTATGCTTCAAAACATACCTAACCAGCATATGCTGTTTTTTTCAACAGGGTCCCCTTACAAAAAAGAAGTTTATTCAAGAGTGCTATTAGTATAGTTCTTTTAAACTAAAAAATAGGAAAGTATACTTTTAGTCTACTTTTTATGTACTTCTCAAAAATAGGCTTTATGTCCTTCTCAGAAATATACGTAAAATGACATTTAAGTATACTTGACTTATACTTAGAAAAATTCTAAATATATTTGAGCTATACTTGTGCTCCTAGAATCTGTGTTTTCATTGTTATATGGCTATTACACATTTTCTGTACAGAATTTCCAAAAAAAAAAAAAAAAAACACATAAGTGAAGAAGAAACTGAAACAACAGATGCTTCCACATGTAATATAACACGATCATCAGACATAAAACAGCATCAAAACTTTGTAACGTTATGGAATAAAATGACCCATGAAGAGGTAATAATGACTGTCAAGCTTTGGGGTGTTGATCGACTTCATCTATGTTTTGATTATCATTCTGAATCCAATTCATAGTCTGTTTTCAGTTTTTTGTTCAAAATGTTGTTTATTTTTTATTTATGAAACTTACCCACATTCAAGTGTTTAAAAAAAAATGCATGAAGTCAGAATAAAATGTTTTTTACAAGCAGATACCATGTTCTTTCTTTTGATATTTTGTATGTTCAGATATTCATATAACAAAATATATACAAATTAATACCTAAATAGGGACATAGTAGTATACTTACAGTATGATGTAAAGTTCACTTAAAGAAAACTAACAAGTATACTTACAGTATAAAACTACTAGTAGTTTACAACTACTACAACTAGTAGTTTACTGAGATTATACTTCAAAGTGTACTAAAAATGCTACAAGTATTTAATTAGTAAGCTATCAGTATACCTATAAGTTCACTTTTAATGTAGTAGCAGTACAAACTAAAAAAAAAAATAGAGGTAAAGTAGTTGCGTACTCAAAGTTCACTACTGTTATACTTAAAAGTATACTTTTATATACTAGAAAGTGTCCCAATTTAGTCCCAAGGAGTATTCAAATAGTACACTTACAAGTACACTTCTATTTGTATACTTACTACAGAAAGTATATTTAAAAATATACTGGAACTTTACTTAAGTATACTTAATAAAATAAACTTGAAGTATACTACTTTTTGGTAAGGGTCATGCTTCCATTTAAGCTATTTATAATATATATAATGTAAATACTGTCTATTATGTGTGTATAAGTTTGGACAAATCTTATTTTGTGTGTCTGATTGTGAAACTGTCTTACTAATGAAGCCAAAGGTAAAGTTTAAAAAGAGATACAGAGTAAAGTGAAGATGATATCCCATATCCGTTCAGTCGGCAGTCAGAAGCGGAAGCGGCTCGGTAGACAGCGTTCTCTATATAGAACGTGTTATTTAAATATGTCCAGTATGTAAAGCCGTCTACTTGGATAAGGGATGGTAGCAGCATTGCGCCAACTCACCTTAACTTGAGATGGAACCAATCTCCATTTACTCCACTGCTATCAGTGATATGATACTTCAACCCATAGCTAGTTGCAAGCATTAGAGACCTTTAATGCTTTGATCAACATTTCAAGAGGCTTAACGTGCTATCCACCTTAGTTTTCAATGCGGAATAAGCTATTTTCTGTCAATGTCCGAGACTTAGGATTCATTAACGGACGCTAAAGTAACTCGAAGCTTTTTAAAACACGAAATTCCATTCAAGCTCGAATAATGTCGTAAATACAGCTTCTTCAGAAAAGATCTTGAATTTAGTGGTGCCTTCTTATAGCTAGAAATGAAATGACAACGCATTATCATACAAAACACAGAACTTCTCTTTCTATTCCTTGTCGTTAAGTTGGTATTTGGAGGAATGATGGTGTTCCTAGATCCACCTGACAAGGCTTTCTTCAAGGAGTTTTGGTTTCTCACACTTAACTGACAGGTGCCAATTTCAGGCGGTATAGACATTCATCACAATGTCCAGTATGAACAGCTGAGGCATCATGGGGGATTTACCTCTAGCACCTGCTTCCATTCCGATTGTAACCACAGCGTGGAAGTAACTTGCGGTCTTTGAATGCTTGTAGTGCCACTCAGTTCTGTTCTCTCTCTCTAGATGTTTCTCTGGCAAGCTGATCTGAGACCAGAATCTGTGAAAAAAAGACAGATTGGCTCTTAGTGAACCAAATGCAAAAAACTCAGGAGCTCAGCGTGGCTCATCTTACCCATGAGGGCAAACACAGCTATTTTATATGAAAAAAAAGAATGTTATTATGTGAATATTGTGTGAATATCATATTATTGTGTGAAGAGGTCATATTTCACCCCAAAATCAAAAGAAAAAAATATATAGGCCTATATTTTGCATTAAAAAAATTAGCCTATTTTAGGAAATGTTAGACATTATTGACAAGTGACATTACTTATAAATACATTCTTTTACTGCAAAAAATATTCTCATTACTGTAATGTGGAAAAAGAAAAATCTCACTCTCATTATTGTAATATAATTTCTAATATGATCATTTATGTAAAACACACACAAACACACCCACAGAGGCATATTGCTGGTCAAAAGTTTGAATGTTTTGACAAAGTAAAAACAATAATTTTGTCAAACATCATTACAATTTAAAATAATTGTTTTATATTTCAATATAATGTAATTTATTACATTAAATTTATTCTTGTGATGCAAAGCTGAATTTTCAGCATCATTACTCCAGACTTCAGTGTCACAAGATCCTTCATCATTCTAATATGTTGATTTGCCGCTCATCTCTGATTATTATCAATGTTGAAAACACTTGTGCTGCTTAATATTTTTGTGGAAACTGTGAAACACTACCATTAAAAAGTTTGTGGTAAGATATTAAAAATGATAGAAAGAAAGAAAGAAAGAAAGAAAGAAAGAAATTATATTCAGCAAGGATACATTTAATTGATCATAAAAAAATATGGTATAAAAATTAGATTATAAAACGGATAGTTCCGGTCCTTGATTCTGATTGGTTGAACCGCGTTCGAAGCTGTTGTAAATTACACACCCACAAACACACCCACAGAGACATATTGGTGGTCAAAAGTTTGAATGTTTTGACAAAAAAAGTAAAAACACACACTACAAACACACACCTTTGTTTACTTTGTGTGTTGCTACTTTGTTCCAACCACAACTGTTTCTGAGGAACTACATTGTTTGGTGGAAGAATACTGTTTTTATTAATATCATTACACTTTATTTGCTCTGTTTTATTTTGTGAAACCACGTATATGGAATAACCGTTTTATAAAAAAGAAGGGGGTTTTAGGCACTCTGCTTCACATCATGCCTAACAACACCCCTTAGCTGTTATAAATTCACTAAAACCACAGCTTCTTGGGGCTTATTGTTACGGGGCTGATGAGACGAGAGACGTGCGGATCCATGTGCAAGGCTTTATTGTGAAACACAGTCAAAACACAGGCAGGGTCAGACGATGGCAAACAGGTATAACACAGGCAAAACAAAGAGTAGTTCTAGGGCAAGCGTGGGTCGACGATCGGCGAACAATATCCAAAGGGCAAGGCAGAGAGAGTAAATCCAGGTACACAGCAATAATCCAAACGAGGGACAAACAGAGTCCGAACGGCAAGGCAAGGGTTAATCCAGGAAACACGGGCAGAAATCAAAACACGGGAAGACAGGCAAGGCTAGACTAAGACAACTCGGAGGGCTTTGTAGGGTAGCTATCACTAGGATATTTGCGTACAATACTCGGCGATCTGACAGAGGAAGTCCATGGCTTAAGTAGTGTGTGTGATTGCGAGATGGGTATCAGGTGTGAGCATGTGATTAGGGAAATGGCTGCTGGGAAATGAAGTCCGGGGTAGTGTGTGGTGTGAGAGTCAATGTGATGGAAGGGTGACCTCTGGTGGCGAACAAATGGAGGTCCATGGACCAGATTCATGACACTTATTGCTTTATTTCAAATAAATTCTGTTCTTTTGAACTTTTATTAATCAGAGAATCTTGAAAAAAAAAATCACAATGTCCAGAAAAAAAACAGTTTTCAACACTGATCGTAAATAATACAAAAAAAAAATGTTAAAATTATAATCAGCAAAAATTGCTATGATTAATTTTAACTTTTTTTTTTTTTTTTCTCAATTTAAGTAGACAGTGCATTTTAAATGTTTAAATGTATGAACATAAGCTCACAATGAAGAAAATATATTGTGGTATTACTACAGGATTCATCATCTTTAGGCAAAATATACTTTTTTTATTTCTTTCAATTTGCTAGTAAAATATGACCCAGATGTTTCTTGACATATTTGTGAGATTGACTATTCACCATTTTCTGTATTTCTCTAATCTGTCATATAATGACTAATTAATTATCTTACTTCTCTAATTAATTATCTTACATTAACTGTAACAGAACACACTGTTACACTTTGGTCCTTATACCGATAATCTAACGTGACAGGAAGAACAGCCATGAGGTTCAAGTAAACAGATTGTATTTTGTTTTTCCCCGCAAGAGATTAAACTATTAATGTCACACTGACATTTCACAACCCCAAGACTGCTGAATATTACACACAGGCCAACACCACATCTGAATAGGAAAATCTTCCCACATCCCCACAGTGAAAGCAAACACGTATATGACCTGATTTACTCTCATAATTATTGAGAACATGTCCTTTTGGAAGGAGATGACACCATTTACAGGTTACGTGGCAATGCTACATGCATCTTCTCATTAAAGTGCTGCCAATGACAGCCACTGGATTAAAGCATAAACTGAGTGGTTTGTAAAACATTTTCAGAATATAAAGACCACAATATTTTTCCAAACTTTCACATGGAGAGGAAACTTGCTTTTGTATTTCTTTCATATCAATATTATATAAATAAGACAATCACCTTTCTGCTTTGTCTTAGTGCCAACAACATCCCAGAGTCATGGAAATAGCCAATGACCGGAACCACTACAACACTAACGTATGGTGTCTAAATACACATAACAATGCATATTAAACCAGAGTTCTCATGGAAACTCTCATGTTTCAACTCTCATGCATTAAGATGCATCAAAACATGTTCATGCCACATATAAATATCAGTACCTGAGCCAGAAAAACAAACGTTCACAAGCTTTTCACTAAGCCTGCAAGAGTTTGTCTACCCTGAACGAAATGACTAGAGGTACGGATGTGATGCTTTTTTTAATGTTATTTGCACTTTTTATGTTATTTGCACATCTTATTTTCGACATCTCCCTGTTTAGTTTGATTTTATATATGTATATGTATTTGATATATGTATTATATCATTTCTTTTTTTGATTTTTTTCTTAGCTGTAAAACTAATTTCACAGTTTACAGAGTTTACTGGAGCATGGCGAACAAATCAATCGAAAAACTTTCATTGGTTTCATTGGTTATTTTTTCAGGAGCTTTGAAACCAAACCATGTTGCAGATGAAAAATAAATCTCCTTCTTTTCTTCTCCTAGCATTAGTGCTGTTGTCGGTGGTGCTGGTTGGTTTATTGGTGAACCAGGGGAGAGCATCAGATAACCAGCGGCTCTTCAATAATGCAGTCATTCGTGTACAACACCTGCACCAGCTGGCTGCAAAAATGATTAACGACTTTGTAAGATTCTCATTAAAATCATTTCAGAACTAGCAGATTCCAACCTCTCATTTAAAGCAAATGTGATTGGTCACACCTATTTAGGTTTAAAAGTGAAATATGAGTTTAGGACTTTGAGAACTCATCTGTGTACTTCTATCAGATGCAATTATTTATTTAGTTATTTGAGTGAGTTAAATGTATTATAAATAATACATTTTAAATACAATAATAAATACAATTTGCCTTTTGTTATCAAGGAGGACAGCCTGTTGCCTGAGGAGCGCAGACAGCTGAGTAAAATCTTCCCCCTGTCTTTCTGCAATTCTGACTACATTGAGGCGCCCACTGGAAAAGATGAAACGCAGAAGAGCTCTGTGAGTAAACTATATAATTAAAAATAAAATCCCAACCTGTTTTTTTTTTTTCAGGGGTACTAAGAGGTCTGTGCAAGAGTTCATAAAGAAAGTTGTAAAAATATCAAATAAAATAAAATAAAAAGAAAATTTAACTAAGTAAATAAATTTGATTAGAATAATTAATAAACAGTGGAATAAAGTAATAAATAATAGAAAGCTATTTAAATAAATGCAATAAAAATTCTATATTTTCCAAATAACATATTTATAATAATTTTCACTGTATTGAGTCTTTATACATATAAATATATAGCTGCCTTTTAAATTTTAGGATGGGGTCCCTCTCACACGGGTAGTATCTAACAAATAAAAGAATACATTATGCATGATGCAGGTGAAATATTTCTGCTGTTTTCACACAAGTGGATGATGGTTTTACTTTTGAATTGCAAATAAATCATAGAAATCGTTAAGTACATTTAGAAACCACATAAGATGCTAAGTTTGGGAAGCACTTGAATTGACCAAATATGGGCAGCATAAACATCAAAAATGGATTCTGGTTTGAAGTCTCCAACATAATATTTTCTTTCTTCAGATGTTGAAGCTCCTTCGCATCTCTTTCCGCCTCATTGAGTCCTGGGAGTTCCCCAGCCAGACCCTGAGTGGAACCGTCTCAAACAGCCTGACCGTCGGGAACCCCAACCAGATCAATGAGAAGCTGGTCGACTTGAAAATGGGCATCAGTGTGCTCATCAAGGTGAGAAATACAAGCTTGAGGCTACTTTATTTTTTCACACAATGTGTCTAGTGGTTGTACCACGAGGTGTGACAGCATCTTCACACCTTCAGGGCTTATTTGGGCAGCTATGAGATCATTTTGCATTTGTATCTACACAGGCATGTCTTGATGGTCAACCAAACATGGATGACAACGACTCACTGCCGCTGCCTTTTGAGGATTTCTACTTGACCATGGGGGAGAACAACCTCAGAGAGAGTTTTCGTCTGCTGGCTTGCTTCAAGAAGGACATGCACAAGGTCGAAACCTACCTGAGGGTTGCAAATTGCAGGAGATCCCTGGATTCCAACTGCACCCTGTAGAGGGCGCCGATGTATTGCTAGTCAATGCCTGTAGCACTTTCTGCAAATCTAAGACCAGGCCTTAAAACCTCCTTAAGTAGGCCTAATTTTGATCTGGTCTTATATATGCAGGAAATGTCAACCAGGCATAGCTAGGTCTGTCTTTTCTTTTTCCCTCCCATATTTAAACCTTGTCTACCACTATTGTATTTATTCTTCTCAAAAGGGAGTGCTCATAAATTAAAGCTGTTACTTAAAAACGTAAAGGATGGATCTGATTTAACATTTCACAGTGGTGCTAAGCAATTTATGGCAATATATTTTCAAATGTGGCCAAATTGACCTTAGTCAAAGAGCTAATGATATGTTCTAGTATATTATGGCTAAAAAAAAAAAAGCTAAAGATCAGTGTTACGTCGAAATTGTAATTTAAATGGATAGGTTCACTCTTAAGTGTATGCATGTAAACACTGTCTGTCTCATAGATTATGCCCTTGTTATTAGGGCATCCTGTTCTCTTCCATTTCTGTGTCTTTCCCCATTAAAGTTTTCAGTTGCATCCAATGTTCTTGACCTGTGTGGTTTAATTTTCCTGCCTCTCTCTACATTACCCACACCTTTTGACTGGATGTTCAGGTCAAAATCTGTCCATATCAGGAGCTATAATGCATCCCAAAACAATGAACAAGCTAAAATGGGCCGAATTGTATTGTTGCTAGGCGGGTATCTAACCTTTAGTTTAACCAAAATTAAACATTGCAACATTAAACACGACATGCCACAATACATAAATGTAAATACATAATATGAAAAATATAAGATCAATATTGTTCTGCAACGCAGTACTGCGGGTCTTTACATATTAACCGGATGAGACCAGATTACATTTGAAAAATGTTCCTAAATTATGTTGTTTTATTATTGTGAACGCTTTTAGAACGTTTGGAACTTTCGTAGTCATTACATCACCGCGGAATCTCCGATTTGTTCAATCCTTTCGGAATCCTTCACTGATCCAATCACAGCGCTTTACGTAATATGACGTCCAAGAGCGCCAAATAAGATTCTGTTTACGGAAGTCGTAGAGGGGTGTCGCGTTAACTGATAATTCAGCTTTCTCTGCGTTTTAATTTCAGTCATATGTTTTATGAGGCAACTACACCATTGTAGAGTTGTAGCTTTATTTAAAGTCCATATATCATGGATATTGAAGTCGATATAATTGAGTTTAAAGTCCCTCTCGAAAACAACAAAACTATTTTCGTTTGGGACATTCAGCCAACGTTTTCAGAGGCTTACATTTATGTAAGTGTATATTATATTATATTATATTATATTATATTATATTATATTATCGTACTATTTTTATTATTTAATGAATGACCACTAATAAATCATTCACCTGCTCTTTAAGTCAGGTTATGTTTAACCTTTGCCCAAAAATGTACATAAGCATTATGTTTGCATAACAAGTCATAGATTAGTTAGCTTGGACTTTTAGGGATTTTTAGTGCAAAATCACCAGTAACTGCATAAAATGTACCCAACTTTAAGCTTAATTACTTTTAATGAATCCTCTCACCTAACTTGTTAGGAGTCCCTGTGGAGCGTGTATTCAGCATTTGGAGCTCTTTACCTGTTGAAGGTCTGTCCCAATGCCACAGTGGCAGAACCTGGGTTCTATGCAATGGTGAAGTTCTTCTCATCGGCACAGGCGTCCAAAGCTCAGCGGGCCACTGATAAACAGTGTCTTTTCCAAAGCTCTCCTTTAAAGGTAGCCAAATGTATTACAGCTACAGATAAAGCTGTAATGAATTGAAAGTTGTTTTGCAAATATGTTTCTTATTCTCTCTTTCATCCTGTCCCTCAGGTCCGACTGAGCACGAAGCAGAATCTGTCCTTCTATAGCACTAAACCTCTCAGCCTTTCCAAATGTCACGACCTGGCTAATCACTATCTGGGCTTTGGCGGCTGGTCTACTCGCATTATTACTGTAAGCAGCAGCAATATTGATGATATACACCGAATAGACTTCATTTTTCACGCAAGGCTAAGTGTATCGGTTCATAGCTGGTTTGTAAACGAGCATTTTTGTGTTTCAACAGTTGAAGGACATCTCAAGGTGTGTGGACGCAGGGTGCCAAGACGAAACAGATGACCAGAGTGTGCTTTTGAAATATGGCTGCATAGCAGAGTTGACCTTCCAACAGCATGGAATGAGCTGCCAGGGGGTCGGTGTGGCAGAGGAGATAATCGACAACGATCAAAGTGAGTTTACATACACGCTTGGCTTGAGGTATGCAACATGCTTTATTTTTTCAGAAGTATCTCAATAATAATAACAATAAGAAGAAATATTTATAATAATAATAATTAAATTAATATTAAAATTTAAATGAGCAAATAAATAAATAATTAAAATAATCTTTAAATTACGTATCTTATTTGTCTGTCTTATCTTATGTTTAACATGTTTATTAATTTATTTAGCTTTTTAAATAGTCCTACATGAGAATATGACCAAATAAATTAAAAAAGTAGTTTCATATATATATATATATATAAAAATTCATAACATCTGCTAAAATGTTGAATTCTTTAGATCCAGAGGAAAAGCTGAGAAAAAGAGGAACGCTAATGAAACGTGCCAAAGACAAAGCTGTGGTGGCTGCCTTTGAAAAAGTGCTTCTCATGATCTTGGGTAAGTATTTAGAGCAACCTACTGTAAACAACCATTATACAGTACATTGCAGTTTGTAGTAACATCTATTTCATATCATTAATGTCCCATAGGAAATGGGAAAGTAGCAATTGAGATCAAGTATGATCCAGATGAGATCCTTCCAGAAGAGAACTCAGAAGGAGTCATAAAAGTAAGTGTTCCTTCAAGATCTTTGAACGTTCTGGTCAATGACGTTTTGAATTTATTCCATTTACAGAGAAGTAAATGTATGAAATTTTTCCCACATCTACTGAAATCAGCTCATAAGGTTGTTTTTCGGGTCAGTAATATTATCAACCATTGCTATGAGGAACTAGACAGTCACTTTCAGTTCTTATCTGGTCAGTGGTTTAGCAACAGCCAATCAGAGGGCTGTCTAATAGCCAATTGCTTTATGTGGCAGGTAAATGACATTTCCTGGAATGAGTTTGAAGGTGTTGACAGTAATACTGAGGAGGATTTCCCATGGGACCTCACAGTGGCCCTCCCTCATTGACACCCACTCAACTTTCTCAACCCACACAGTTGCCTATGTTTTCCAGATAAGTGACCACTGAAAATGATATAAGTTTTCTCTTTAATGTTTGGTGTTGACCATAATAAGTGCAGCATTACGATCATCCTCTGTGGTTAACCTCCTAATTTCAGTGCAACTGATCTCAGATTCCTCTTCTCTATTTCCAAAGCAATTTGCTGGGTTTTTTTTTTATTTTTATTTTTTTATGTGGCTGATACTACGATGACCACACAGGTTGAGGTTTGAAGGTCAGCTCAGATGTCAAGCCAAGAAAGTCATGTAATTTCAAAAGGATTTTAGAGAATCCAAAATGCATCAACCTCTAAAGTCTCTTGTGTACTTAATATGATCACCTTCTTTGTTTGACATATTTGCACTACCTTAGAAGACAAGTTTTAGTATGTTCTCATTAAAATGTTTTTTTGTTTGTTGTGTGAAATAAAATATATTTGAAGCAATTATATGTGCCTCTCTTTTATTTATTGCTTCTTCCTTGCTGCTTTTGTTCAGTTGACTGAGTTTTCTTTGTCAAGTAGATTTTTAATGTGTTTCTGGTCTAGGTTTAAGAATAATATCAGTAAATCCTTTAAATCAGGCTATTCAGTTTACATAAAATTCCTTGTGTCTATTCATTGGTGTGATTATAAATTCGTTTTTACACACAGATGATGTGCTTCTCAAGTCTTTTTTACTAGACATACATATTGCTACAAAGCAGAGTTACAAATTAATAATAATAATAATAATATTCTCAGCAAGCCATGGGCAACAGTTGGGGGAAAAAAATATATATATATTTTTAGCGAATAGGATGTGGGAGAACCAAAACTTTTTACATTATATTAAGTATATAATAATATTTATGATAATATAGACTAATTAGTATGTTGTCAAATTACATGAGGTAATATACAGATGAACAAGGACTGTACTCATTTATATTTTGAATCAGTTTTTATTTTTATATTATCCATTTCCTTTTCATTTGTAAATTTTTTGTAGTTTTTTTTTTATTATTATTATTATTATTAGTGCTCGCAGATCAATTAATCATAACCTATATATAGGTGTGTGTGTGTGTTTGTGTAAGTATTTAAATCTTAGATGTTTACTAAGATCTTTCTATTATCTATTGAAACCCACAATAATATTTAAAATATTAGTAAGCTCAATGTATATAAAATCATCATTTATTGGGTACTTTCAATTGGGAGGTGGCTGTCTCAAACCCTAACCCCTAAATTTCAAAATTATATTGAAGTAATTTTTGTATTTTTTTTTCCATTGTTGTTTTTAAAAGTATCTTTTTGATTCTTTTAAAAAGTGAAGTTAAAAAAAAATATATATATATATATATATATATATATATATATATATATATATATAAATTCTGAAACTTTATGTAAAAAAAAAAGTGTCCCAAATTTTCATGTGCATTTTTTCATGTGCATTTTTAACTATGCATTTTTAACTATATTTATGATTTAAACTACATAAATTTATGATCAGGAAATATTTATGTCACCCTCTCTCATAGCTACATGGTAAGTAGATAGGCTCCATCATTTTGAGGTAAATATGTTCAAAAGTCTGAAAAATCTGTGTAACTTTAAGGAATGTCACTACTGAACACCTTTTTTCTGCAATTAAGACACTTTTTTTGGGAGTTATTCCATAACATTTAGTTTTTATATGTGTACCACTATTCAGAACTGTGCTAGCTAACCATGTGCTGATTGGCATCTTTGAGCTAGGTTCAAAAGTATATAAAATTGTCACTACCGAAACATTTGCTGGAGTTTCGGTTGTGACATCTTTGTTTTTTTGGGTGTTATTCAATAAAATTGTCACTACCGAAACAGACAAAAAGGGAACACATAATCCTCATATTTGAGGGAAATCAACAAAATTTTATTACAGTTATGCAATTTTTTTTGTATTTTAGTATGTTTTAGTAGTGTTTTAGTATGCAAGTTGAAATTCAGTAATGTGATGTGGTCGCTACCAAAGCATTACTGTCACTACCGAAAATGTGCCGTCATACCAGTCGTATTTCAGTAGAAGCAAACCAAGAGTAACGATAAATGTTTGTTTTTTCTTGTGTATAAAATCAAAACCACAAAGGGCCCCATGCACAAAGATTGAAACACACACATACACTTGGGCAAATCCCAGTCTGTTATTGTGGACACAATTCTTCAGAATTCTTATTCAGCTTTCAAAATGTAACACACACATATGAATAGATAATATTATAAAGACAACATGTTGTTAAAAAATAAAACCAGTCTTAAGTAGCACGGGTATATTTGTAGCAAAGGTCAAAAATACATTGTATGGCTCAAAATTATCGATTTTTCTTTTATACCAAAAATCACTAGTATATTAAGTAAAGATCATGTTCCATGAAGATATTTTGTAAATTTCCTACCATAAATATATCAAAACTTAATTTTTGATTAGTAATATGCATGTCTAAGAACTTCATTTGGACAATTTTAACAGTGATTTTCTCAGTATTTTGATTTTCAGATTCCAGATTTTCAAATAGTTGTATCTCTGCCAAATATTGTTCTATCCTAACAAACTATACATCAATGGAAAGCTTATATTTTCAGATGATGTATAAATCTCAATATATAAAAAAACTGACCCTTATGACTGGTTTTGTGGTCCATAGTCACATTTTACTACAGCCATATTATCTGGGAAAAATATAAATTCTAATTATTTATTAATAATATAATAATAGATAATGATAGGCTGCTTTTAGTGCAATATTAGTTCTATTTCTTAAAGCTAAATATTAAAATGAATAATCTGAGCATTTGTTACTGTGGTCTGATTTATAGTCACAGGCCGAGACCAAGACCAAAACCAGAGGTAAGAGGCTTGAGACCAGGAATACCAGAGAAAGGATCTATGATTGTCACACATCAAACATTTGTTACTGACCATAAAGTCACAAATATATAGTGTTATGAGCATACTCTGTGGTTAACCTCCCAATTTCACTTAACTAACTTTACATCCCTCTCTTCTGCTTCCAGGAGAGTACTGTTTGTTTGTTTGTTTGTTTGTTTGTTTACATGCTGCTATACCAGGACACAGAGATGCTTAGGGGGTTTTGAACGAATTACCTTGTGGAATGTGTCAAGTAGCTATAGCTTTATATACATTCCACAAGGGAATTCGTTCTCAGTTTTTAGTAAATATGTAATTATCACAGTAATGTGGGACTGTAAAATAAAAGCCATAGTTGTGATCACATGATCTAAAAACAGTCTCATGACTATTTATTTATTTATTTATTTATTTTTACGATTTGATGAACTGGCTGAGAATTCCTATTTATATGAATCATCTTGGATATGTTTTAGCAGAAACGTATTGTATGCTACTTTTGTCAATCTCATCTATGACCAAGCCTTCAGGTGTACCACTTGAATAGTAGTAAATAGCCAAGTTCTCAACAACTAGTTCTGTCTTGAACAAAAACATGTGTCAGCATGCCACAATCAATCTGCTGTAGTGTTTTATGACTCAAAATGTAGCCTATCACTACTCATCTGTCATAATTTATTCATATTCGCTTGGAATGTCTGTTGGGTTTCGATTGTAGGCATACCTTGGGATCTTATAAACACAAAAATCTTATAAGATTAATCAGAAGCAATCGTGACTCCAACACGAGATTATGACAGATGATCTTAGCTTCATTTGAACGTTCATGAGGGGAAATCGGTCTTTATTTGAGATGAACTGGAATTAAAAGACACGTGGGAATATCTGCAGAGTTCAAAAACAGAAATTCATCAGTCGTGCCCATTTCTAATCAGTACAGACTGAACGTCAAAATCACGCCTTTCGATCTGTATGCAAAATGCAGTATATAAACTGCACACCTACTGTGAGTCTTTCATACAACGACAAAGAAGTTGTGAAGGACAAGTTAACAAGGTAAGCAGTCGAATAAGTGGCTTAATGTGATGAGTCTGATTATTTATTGCATGAAATTGATGCATCCTTGATTTAAACTCACGTGGTCTCTGATCTTTTATAGGCATCTGTCAGAATGGATCTTCATCGTGTGGCCCTGCTGTGCACCTTTTTCTGCTTTGCGCATGTTTGGTCATTACCAATACACTGCGTCCTTCGTAAGGATTTAATGAAGAGATCCTATACACTTATAGAGACTGCGGTAAGAATAATGCAGAGAATCTTCAGCGGTACAATTAGGCGAATATATATAGGCTATTTATTAACGAAAATTCATTTTGTTTTAGGGAGGCCTTTTCCCTATGCAGTGCCTGGAGGAAAAGGTTGCCATACCTTTCCCGCAAAATGCGTTCGAGTCTGAAAACACAGATCAGGTACAATCTTTGGATAAATCTTTTTAATTGAATTTTAATTATTTTCGGTTGACTTTTGTGCACATCTGTTTACTTTTCAACTCTTGTTTCTGAAGGTTACTGGTGTAGAAAAAGCTGTTTACCAGACACTTGAGAATATTGACGCACTGTTTGAGAACTTAAGTGATCCAGACCAGTGGGATGCAGAAA
Organism: Spinibarbus caldwelli; assembly: GCA_039654775.1. Lineage (NCBI taxonomy): Eukaryota > Metazoa > Chordata > Actinopteri > Cypriniformes > Cyprinidae > Spinibarbus > Spinibarbus caldwelli. The sequence goes on along the minus strand of CM077219.1, from coordinate 13,447,933 downwards.
AGTGGAATGATTTTCGAGGCCTCGTATACCGGCAGATTGTGGACAGCAAATGTGTATGAAAACATCTTAATTTTCCTACGTTAATATCTTAAACTTTAAAGATTAAATTGTACTGGGGGAAAGTAATATGTAGACATATTACAATATTAATTAATTATTATTAATCTGCAATACAACTAAATTGTCTTTCTTTTTTCTCTCTCCCAACTCTTTAAGTCTTTTGTCACTTTGTAGTTCATCCGAGCAATCTTTTCGTTTCAAAAGTTTCTAATATCAAAAGTTTTGCATTCAGCATAAAAGTAATAAGTCCTCCGACGCCGTTTTAACTCTTTAAGTAACCGTATTGAGACGCATGAAGTGCCAATTAGCTATGCATTTATTTAAAGAGAGAGAGCTGAGTGGTAAGAGACGAATGCCCAGAAATGTTTGACCACTGGGTGCCTCAGTTGACGAATCAGAATCATGTATTTCCAAACAGCTGTGTAATATGTCTTTTAATTCCCTCTTGTATTAAGTATTTCATGTTTTCTGTGTCTTGGCAAATACAGATCATGAACAAGTCTGAAGCGGCACAGGATTTTGCCAGCAGAGAAGCTTCACTCAAGGTTTACTTCGAGACTATATCCTCAACTCTGAAAGAGAAGGTATGCTTGTGTCCTCAACCTCTAACTTTAGTCATATCTCTTGTGTTATATAATAAACATTCTAATACTGAATGCCATTTTTCTGTGCAGGATTTAAGTTACTGCGCATGGGAAATTGTCAGAAATGAGATTCTCCGCACCCTGAAGTTCATACTGGATCACAACTCTGACATCATGTTATATGTCTTCAGAATTCTATTCCCTATTTATCTATTTTATTGTCTGGTTTTTTTTTTTTTTTTTTTTTGCTAGATGTGTATTCTAATCACTGTAAAGGAAATAACTCTGTGGTTAACCTCCCAATTTCAGTGCAACTGACCTCAGATCCCTCTTCTCTATTTCCGAAGCAATTCTCTGTTTGTTTTTCCTTTTTTGTTTGTTTTTGTTTTTTTATGTGGCTGGTACTACCCTGACCACTAGGGGTGGGAGAAAAAAAATCGATTCACCTAACTATCGCGATTCTTTTTAAAACGATTTAAAAATCGATTGCTTTATCCCAGAATCAATTTATATTTCATTATTTTACTTTTCATAAGAGGTGGTGCCCAACAAACACAGAACGTTGCCTCAACGTAGCCAACCTTTTAGCAACGTTGCAACAACATGGCTAAAAGGTTGTTGGTTCTACGTTGTGTCATTAAGGTTGTTACTGCGTTGTCACAATGTTGCCATTCAACCACGGTTCAGGGCCATAGGTACTACCGGTACATCCGGGAACTTAACTGTCAATTTCGTCACCGCCCCTTTTTAGGGGAAAATAAACTAGACTTCCCATAGACTTCAATACAAAATAGCGGCACAAAGCAACGTCCGTACACAGCCGGCAGGCGTGAATAACTTAAGAAATCACTAAGATTAAACATGTCAAATAGTCCACCCTGCCTGCCATAGAGCGTGAAAGATACATCCACAAACTTAACTGGGATGTCCAGAGTGAAGGACATAGGGTTATGGCACATCAATTCGAAGGCAAGATACTTTTCTGGAAAATGATGAGCATTTTACCATTTTGACATGTGTAGAGGATCTTTATGAAAAATATCAGTATATCAGTTCTGACAATTGTCCAGAATAAGAAGTTATTATTTGTAAATTACTGTTTTGATGCTTGTGTGAATAAATTAAAAAGTCTGGTTTGAATCAGTCAAAACTTCTGATGGACATAACTGATGATAATGATAAACATCACAAAATGTATCAGTATTTTAGTGTTGATGTAATTTATTAATATGTCATTGATCCAGCGATGCCAGGGGGCTACAGATCAGCTGTACATACAGATAGCACTCAGTCATTGATGCCACAACATTTAGGTAATGTTTTCCCACGTCTTTCATTTTTTCTTTCTTTCTTTCTGTTTTTTATTTATTAATTTATATATTTTACTGAAAATTGTAAAATGGTAAAAAGAAGGAAAGAAAATTTGTTGCTTGTGTGAACAGCAGATATGGTACAATTACTGGAAATGGCAATCTAACACAGAGCCTATCCTCCCTATACACAAAGTACGCAAGCTGTGTAGGGCCCCTGAAACACCAGGGGCCCCCTTTGCTTTCAAAGATGATTTAATTTTAGTTTCGTGTTTGAATTTGTCCAGCGGTTATGAAAACATGAATGCTCAATTATTTTAATGCCGTGTGCTGTCGCCCTTTCTATGTAAAAATCAGTCAAATCATGTAACGTGGATGTCATAGCCTACAGTCTCTTGCTCGAGACTAAAAAAACGAGTTGAAAGTGTACCAAGCCTCGGAAGAGACACTGTATCTCAAGCGCTTTCCGTGAGCGCGATTCAAGTCAGAGTGAACATGGACAAAGGCGTTTCATTCATTCATAACTCACCCCTTTGATGCAAAATTTGATCATGATAGAGCACTAGTGGTTTCAAGTCTATTTTGAAAACCTCAAAATTTATGAAGTGCTATTGTGAAGCCTGATCATTTTTAAAATGTATCCATGTTTATTAAGTTTTGCATACAAATTTTACATTTTTTTGCCTAGAATCAGCCTGGACAGCCAGTGGCAATGGAAGCTGGACATATACTCAAAGACAAAATTGTAAGTAATGTTAAATCAGGTACTCCATCCAAAAATTAAAATTTTCCCATTATTTGCTCAACCTCATGTCATCCCAGATGTACAAATCCAATCTGAAATGGGGACGTTTTGTAAAATGCAATAAAATCAATATCAAGTCTGTGAAAATTAAAATCGGTTTAGTTTAGTTAAAAGGTCTTGCCGCAGAATTCCTTATAAAGCTACAAAGAAAAGATTTACAATGTGTTTACTGACCAAATTAATTTTATTTTGTAAATGTAAACAAATTTTGAAATTTGTGATAAGCCATGATCCAGCTTTGCTTGCAAAGACTAAGATGCTCCTTTTATACCCAAACATGATACCTTCACCTATTACCAAATAACCTGTCTGTGAACTGTTTCAAAACAGTTTAATTAGGATATTCTATATTCTGTCACATTTATTTTGCCTCTGTGTCAACCTTTTTGAAGTGTATTGCAGCCATCAAAATCAAAATTTCTTTGTTTTTACAAAATGCATTTAAGTTGGTCAGTGAAAGCATTGTAAGTCTTTTCTTTGTACTTTTGTAAATTAAATAAAAGACAAAGATAATTAACAAACCACATATTCTCAATTTCATGGCATTTTAAAACACATCCCAACTTTTTCTCATTTGGGGTTATATATATATATATATATATATATATATATATATATATATATATATATATATATGACTTTATTTCACCCTTCTGTGGAACACAAACTGAGATTTTTAGAAAAATAATCCCCCTCTGTGAGTCTATATAAAGCAAGTAAATAGGACGCCAAAGTTGATTTGTGAAAAAAAACACACTACACAAACATAACGTTAATCCATATGACCCCAGTTGATGAATCAGTGTGTTCTGAAGCAAACTGATAGCCATATGTGAGAAAAATGCTAGTATTTTAAACTTAAACTATAAACCATTGATGTAAGTTGCATCGTAAAACTTGTATGAGAAGTGATGCAAGCATAGGGGGCCACTACTTATCAGGGGCGGTTCTAGACCACAGTAACTCATGCTTGTCATGTGACACACAGCAGCCACAATACCACTGTATAACTGATATAGACTTATGTCCCTACTGAAAAAAACAACAATAATAAAACTATCACAGAAAATTTTAATGGTTTACACTACAAATACCATTACAAACCATCAACATTTAACCATTAAAAATGGTTTTCTGTAGTGTGTTTTAGGACATATTCCATTAGGATTTATTGGTTTTAATAAGCCACCAATAGAAGGCAACCAATTACCAGTTGAGACCCACAGGGTCCATTACAGTTTCCAGTAAAACCAATACAAGTCCCATTATAACCAGTAAAACCATTACTAATTTTGTAATGGTGTCTATTGTTTTTTTTTTTCAGCAGGGGTTTTATTTATTTATTTATTTATTTTTTAATTCGATATATCCCTAAAATATATCATGAAATATCTCGTTTCTCAAATATGTGTAAGTAAATGCATTTGGCACCTTTATAGATTATGTTATTTGATCTATAATGGGCGATGGGCAAAGTAGCCTAATACTGTAATCTATTAACTACACATAAAAGCCCGTCTTTTTACTTAAGTACCAGATATGAGTGTCATGCCATAAAATACTTTTAATACGACTGACTTTGTATTTAATGTGAAATTAATAAAAACATTGTACAGGTACATCTCAATGAATTAGAATGTCGTGGAAAAGTTCATTTGTTTCACTAACAACTCAAATTGTGAAACTTGTGTATTAAATAAATTCAATGCACACAGACTGAAGTAGTTTAAGTCTTTGGTTCTTTTAATTGTGATGATATTGGCTCACATTTAACAAAACACACCAATTCACTATCTCAATAAATTAGAATATGGTGACATGCCAATCAGCTAATCAACTCAAAACACCTGCAAAGGTTTCCTGAACCTTCAAAATGGTTACACAATAGCCTATACAATCATGGGGAAGACTGCTGATCTGACAGTTGTCCAGAAGACAATCATTGACACCCTCCACAAAGAGGGTAAGTCACAGAAGGTCATTACTGAATGGTTGGCTTTTCACAGAGTGCTGTATCAAAGCATATTAAGTGAAAAGTTGACTGGAAGGAAGAAATCAGGTAGGAAAAGGTGCACGAGCAACAGGGATGACCACAAGCTTGAGAATACTGTCAAACAAAGCTGATTCAAACACTTGGGAGAGCTTCACAAGGAGTGGACTGAAGCTGGAGTCAGTGATCAAGAGTCACCACGCTCAGACGTCTTCAGGAAAAGGGCTACCAAGCCACTTCTGAAACAGAAACAATGTCAGAAGCATCTTACCTGGGCTAAGGAGAAAAAATCTGGACTGGTCCAAAGTCCTCTTTTCAGATAAAAGTAAATTTTGCATTTCATTTGGAAATCAAGGTCCCAGAGTCTGGAGGAAGACTGGAGAGGCACAGAATACAAGCTGCTTGAAGCCCAGTGTGAAGTTTCCACAGTCAGTGATGAATTGGGCTGCCATTTCATCTGCTGGTGTTGGTCCATTGTGTTTTCTGAAGTCCACAGTCAACGCAGCCATCTACCAGGACATTTTAGAGCACTTCATGCTTCCTTCTGCTGACAAGCTTTATGGAGATGCTGATTTCATTTTCCAGCAGGACTTGGCACCTGCCCACACTGCCAAAAACACCAAAAGTTGGTTAAATGACCATGGTGTTGGTGTGCTTGACTGGCCAGAAAACTCACCAGACCTGAACCTCATAGAGAATCTATGGGTATTGTCAAGAGGAAGATGAGAGACACCAGACCCAACAATGCAGATGAGCTGAAGGCCACTGTCAAAGAAACCTGGCCTTCCATACCACCTCAGCAGTGCCACAAACTGAATTGAGTGCAGTAATGCCACGCCGAACTGAGGCAGTAATTAAAGCAAAAGGAGCCCCTATCAAGTATTGAGTACATATACAGTAAATGAACATACTTTCCAGAAGGTCAACAATTCACTAAAAATGTTTTTTTTTTTATTGGTCTTATGAAGTATTCTAATTTGTTGAGATAGTGAATTGGTGGGTTTTTGTTAAATGTGAGCCAAAATCATCACAATTAAAAGAACCAAAGACTTAAACTACTTCAGTCTGTATGCATTGAATTTATTTTAATACACGAGTTTCACAGTTTGAGTTGAATTACTGAAATAAATGAACTTTTCCACGACATTCTAATTCATTGAGATGCACCTGTAAGTTACTAATTAGCCTATAACATTTTCAGTGTACAAGAAGAGAGCAAAGAACGTTTACATTATCAAAGAACATTTTCACTTCAGTCCAGCGAGTTCAAGCACTCTCAAAAACTGCCATAATAATCTCTAAAGCTGTTTACACTGTGAATGTCTTACTTACATTCGTACTTCTTCACTTTGTTGTTTCTGATGAGAGAATTCAGTCAGCCAGCGCGCGCGGTGACGAAACAGCGTGTTTCAGCGATGACTCATCTGAACGCCTCTGATTGGTCCTTGCATTCATAAGCTCAACAGAATCGTATGTGATTGGTTATAATGCGCAGTGCTTTAAAAACGTGCGTACCTCTGGCTCTGTGCCAGCCAGCGAACGCAGATTTGAATTTAGCAGCTGGTGTTTTTTTTTTCTTTTTATATACATATGGTTTACAGGACAAACGCATTTTACCCAAAATTGTTTGCTGTAATATGATTCCAAATTTAGGGGGGCCAAAGGGGGGGCCAAGCTTGTTGACTTGTTGTTTGTTCAAATGTAAAGTATACTTATTCGTCTCTAAAAACTTCCATTTAGGGGCAATAATGAAATCACAACCTGGGTCTACTAGCATGGATGCTGAAAGCCAGATTGCAGAGACCCTTAAACATGCACCAGGCCTGGTTAGGAGAAAGGCTAATGTGAGTATTTTGACAGTGAATTATATTACTGACAATATGTATGTATAATATATTATACTTTTTTCTTGCCCAGCCAACATTTTCACTGGCCCTGCCACAAAAATAAAATAGCTGTTTTTATTGTTGTTTTTGATCCTTGTTATCTTGTATTCTCGTAAATAAACTTATGGCAAAAATTTAGATACTAGATAAATATTAGATACTAGTTAAATATAAGGTAAATATAAGTGAAACAAAAGAGCAAATTACAAACAATAGCACAATAAATAAATAGAACAAAGATACTATTAGATACTTATTAAACACCTGCTTTAGGTAGGTGATGAGGTACAGAAATTGAATAATCAAATGTAATAAAATGGCATATTCTTCACTGCTTAAATTAAATATAGATGAATCATTGTTAAAGCTACAAAAGTTAATCAGTCAAGAGCAATGAATGTTTTTTTTTTTTTTTTTGTATTAACATCAAGTACACTGACAGCAATAAGGTCACTTTAGATGTGCATGTGTCCAATATATTGTTACATATACAATTTTTCTCAACTTTTTACTTTCAATTATGACATAACTGACTGTTTTCAAGGATGTGCTCCAAGACGGGTATTTTATTATTATTGTCCAGCCCTGGTTAAGTACTTTTTTTTCTTCCCTGGTTAAGTACTTTTTTTTTCTTCCCTCAAAGTCTCAAGGCTACAGTTAAGTGCAAATCAATGTTTTTAATATACACTAAATTAATCCAAACTAAAAACCAAATATGAGATTGTTAATATTCAGGGCCACTGCTGGCCAAATGGGTACCCTAAGCATGATTGTATTGTTGTGCCCCTCCCTCAAATATTATGGAAATAAAAAATAAAAAAAATAAAAAAAACTACTATAGGGGTCAAAATAGAACTTTAATAAAATATACAAGTAAATAAATTGTAATTAAATTTTATTATTTACAAATTACAATTGTAGCTCTAGACAGTTACCTATGGCTATTATTTTATTAATACACTTGTCTGATTGATTTTATAGTCTCAAGCATTCAGAAATCACGCAAAAGAAAATTAAGCAGTTTTACTACGATAAAACCATGGTTAATTTTTGCAAGTGTTGTGATGTCCACATGCTTTTTTGTTGAAGAAATTATAGAGGCTGTGTCATATAGCAAAAAGGTGGCCAAAAATTAAAGATTAAGTGAATATTTGAATTAAATGTTTGGTCAATAGCCTATTAAACAAGGATTTGATTGTCCTGTATAACAGCAGCAATTACCAGACCTATGGCTCCCTTTGCAGGCATTTGTAATAATGTACATAAATTGTTTATTTTGTATGTATTTCAACAGTGTTATTCAATGAAACCATATAATTATTAATTAATTAATTAATTAATTGTATTTTAACAGTGTTATTCAATGAAACCATATAATTATTAATTATTAATTAATTAATTAATTAATTATTAATTAACCAATCATCATTGCCTCTTTGTTTTTATATAATGAATTTTAAGTCATTTTAAAGGCTGTTTTTGGCTTAGGTCTGTTTTTATAACCACAAAAAAAAAAAATTCTAAATTAATAATAATAATAATAATAATAATAATAATAATAATATTATATATATATATATATATATATATATATATATATATATATATATATATATATATATATATATATATATATATAAATAATATTATCTTAATACATCATTGTAAATTATTATTTGAAGTAATAAAACCATGGTTAATTTGTGGCTACCATGGCTACTACAAGAACCATGATTTTTGGTTTAATTCGTGTTATGGCTAGTTTTCGTAAGAGAACATGGAAAGTCAGAGAGAATATTAGATGCGTTGGTGGTGGTGAAATTATTACCGACATTAAAACGCGTTATTAACCTCAACAGCCAAAAAAGTTTCACAGGATTATGAATGTAGCCTACCTGAAAGTGATACACGGGCTTCGATTTCATCTTTTTTTCTTTTCTTTTCTTGGCGCCGGATTGCTGATGTCTTTTCACGGGCATAGTTGTCCATCAATTATGGTCATTTCAGCCGCAAACATGAGGCGCGAGCGGGTGCAGGTGCGGGAATGGCGCTTCACGTGTTTTTTATTTATTTTTTTTTTTTAAAGCTACTGGGATGGTATGAAGTTGAACCCGCGAGAGTGGAAGAGAACCTATTGTGTTTGTTGGCCTTCTTCTTCTTCTTCTTCTTCTTCTTCTTCCACCGAAAATCAATGGCAGCCCATAGAACCGCTTGCGGGAAAGTTGTAAAATTTGGCACAATGGCACGAGGACAGTGTCAATAGTAACCACAGCAAATTTGAAGTCTCTAACTCAAACTCTCTAGCGCCACCACTTGTCCAAATTTGCACCACTTGTTGCTCCGATTTTCACGAAATTTGAACCAGATCATCTTCAGTCCATGCCGACAAAAAGTTGTGGAACTGACATTGATTCGTCCAACCGTTCTCGAATAACTCGCAAACGAATTCTACAAAAAGCATGCAAAAATGGATGTGAGCTTATATCTGCGCAACGGTTTGGCATATTGGGACCAAACTTGGTGTGTCTTATAAAAAGCATGACCTGAAGCTTTCTGCAGTGTTTCGGCGTAGTGTCACCTAGTGGTCAGGAGATATGAAAAATGGTTATTTTTGCTTATAACTTGTCAAAAGTTTGGCCAAAAATCACAAAACTGGTCTCTTTAGATTCGGTGCACCATGCCGAGTCGAATCATATCCAATTTTCGCATGTCATCCATTTTGGGCGTCGGCCATTTTGAATTTTGTACTAGAATGCTGTATTTAATGAACGCATTGACGTATCGTTACGAAACTCGGTATGCATCTTCGACACCATGCCCTGATGGTACTCAAAAAGTTTTGTTATAATGTTATAAGTTATAATGAAATTTCTAAAAAAGCTAATAACTTTTGTTTACATTAGCCTATTGTAATCAAACCAATGTTGATAGATTCCTTGGGTGATGCCGAGAACATCGATACCAATTTTGCCATAATTGGCTGAACTTCCTGTCAGCCATTTTGATTCATGTTGAAAACCTACTTTTTCAAAATACTCCTAGACCGTTGGTCCGATTTTCACCAAATTTGACTCGGATCATCTTCAGACCATGCTGGCAAAAAAGTTATGGATTTTGTGTCGATATACGAAACGGTTTTTGTTTAGTGCATCAACAAATTTGCTGGAAAGATGCCAAACTGCATCTGAGGCTGTATTTCAGCGAAGCTTTGACATATTCACACCAAACTTTGTATGTGACATTGCCACCTCACACTTACCACGCCACGTCAGTTTGGCGACAGCGCCACCTATTTGTCAAGAGTAATAAACCATTCATTAATTACTAAAAATGAAATTTCCAAAAATGCTAATAACTTTTGATTGCATTAACCTATTGTAATGAAACTGGTCTCAAATTATTCCTTGGGTCATGCCGACAACATACATACCAATTATGTCAAAGAAAGCTGAACTTCCTGTCCGACATTTTGATTTATGTTGAAACCCTACTTTTTCGAACTCCTCCTAAACCGTTTGTCCGATTTTCACCAAAATCGAATCATATCATCTTCAGACCATGCTGACAAAAAATTATGGATTTTGTGTTGATAGACAAAACCGTTTTCGCATACCACAGCAACGAATTTGAGACATGATGCCAAAATGACAGTTGAGGCTGTATCTCTGCAATTCTTTGGCATATTGACACCAAACTTTGTGTGTACCATTGTCACCTCACAAAGAATACACCACATCAATTTGATAATGGTGCCACCAATTGGTCAAAATTGAAAAGTCATTCAATCATGTTACTAGTAGTTTTAAATGATTTTTCAGCCATTTGTATTACAATAATCTTAAAATGGCTTCAATTACTCATTGCTGCAGTTGGTCTGATGCTTGCTTCTGTAGTACTTGGCCCCGTAATTGCTGCTTGCAGCTATATTTATTATTAATGTTTGGTCTTTACTCCAGTATCCTTGCTGTTATTTCTCCTCTTCCTCTCTGCTTTTCTTCGCTTGCTCTGTCTTGCCACTGTTGTAGTTCCAAACTTATGTCTTTCTTGTATAACCTATATTCAGCACAAAAACTCTTAGTAGTCCTCATAAATTTAGAAACCTGATGTTGGTATCCTCAGTCAGTTTAACATAATAAAAAATACATATTGCTTACATGTAAAGGCTGTGATTTATATATATATATATATATATATATATATAATATTCTTTAAGATTAACCAAGTGCAAATTCATCAGTCAACAGTATTTTGTCCTAAAATTCCAGTGAACCATTTATAGTTTCAAAAACCCTGCCTTTTTGTTTCTCAGCATCACATACATGTAACTTGTCCCATCAGCATGGGGACCGTGGGGGGGCCTGCAGTGGTTGAATGAGGGTGGGGACTAAATTCCATATTCATGACACTGCATGTACAGGCGCACAGGTGTAGTTACATCCAAGCTATTTAAAGGAATGAAAAAATTTTCACAGGAAAAAGTGTTTCAATGTGTCATTTTGATTATGAGATCAGTTTCACAGTTTGCTCTGTATTATTCTTATGGTTTAGATGCTAAAGGGGAGAGTGCTTTCAAAGTCCTGCCCACTCTGCTTCCCCCATCAATATACTAAAAAGGCGGAGAGGTCTTCAGACCCACAACCACCAAATCCCGGAAGTCATTCATTGACGTACAACCTGTAAGTTGTGTTTTACTTTTTCTACTCCGATAAGGGTGGACTATATATACACTACCAGATTTTTAATGTTTTTTAAAGAAGTCTCTTCTGCTCACCAAGCCTGCATTTATTTGATCCAAAGAACAGCAAAAACAGTGAAATTTTGAAATATTTTTACTATTTAAAATACTGTAACTGTTTTCTGTTTGAGTATATTTTAAAATGTAGTTTATTCTCGTGATTTCAAAGCTGAATTTTTAGCATTATTACTCCAGTTATTATTCTAATATTACATATATAGCCATTTTCTGGTTTGCTGCTCAAAAAAACATTTATTATTATTATTATTATTATTATTATTATTATTATTATTATTATTATGTTGAAAACAGCTGAGTAGAATTTTTTTCAGGTTTCTTTGATGAATAGAAAGTTCAGAACAGCATTTATCTGAAATAGAATCTTTTGTGACATTATAAATGTCTTTATCATTACTTTTGATCAATTTAGAGTATCCTTGCTAAATAAAAGTATTAATTTCTATTAAAAAAATATACAGATTCCAAGCTTTTGAATGGTATACTGTATAATGTTACAAAAGCTTTTTGTTTCAGATAAATGCTGATCTTTGGATCTTTATATTAATTAAAGAATCTTGAAAAGAATTTACTCAACTGTTTTAAATATTGACAATAACAATAATAGAAAATATTTCTTGAGCAGCAAATCAGCATATAAGAATGACTTCTGAAGGATCGTGTGACACTGAAGACTGGAGTAATGATGCTGAAAATTTAGCTTTGATCACAGGAATAAATTACATTTTAAAATATATTAAAATAGAAAGCAGTTCTTTTACAATATTTCACAATATTACTGTCTTTTGGATCAAATAAATGCAGGCTTGGTGAGCAGAAGAAAACATAAAAACATAAAAAAATCTTACTGTTCAAAAACTTTTGACCGGTATAGATAGATAGATAGTTAGTTAGTCGAGGTCAAGCATTTACGTCCCCTTTCAGAATCTGCAAAATGTTCATTTTACCAAAATAAGGATTACACAAAATGCGTGTTATTTTTTATTTTAGTACTGTCCTGAATAGGATATTTCACATAAAAGATGTTTACATATAGTCCACAAGAGAAAATAATAGTTCAATTTATTAAAATGACCCCATTCAAAAGTTTACATCCCTCTGATTCTTAATACTGTGTTGTTACCTGAATGACTCACGGCTGTGTTTTTTTGTTTAGTGATAGTTTTTAATGAGTCCCTTGTTTGTCCTGAACAGTTAAACTGCCTGCTGTTCTTCAGGAAAATCCTTCAGGTCCCACAAGATCTTTTCATACTGAGGACAACTGAATGACTCATATGGAACTATTACAGAAGGTTCAAACACTCACTGATGCTCCAGAAGGAAACACAATGCATTAAGAGCCGGGGGGTGAAAACTTTTTGAATTTGAAGATCAGGGTAAATTTAACTTATTTTGTCTTCTGGGAAACGTATCTTCTGTAGCTTCTGAAGGGCAGTACTAAATAAAAAAATGATATTTAGGCAAAATAAGAAAAATGTACACATCTCCATTCTGTTCAAAAGTTTTCACCCCATGGCTCTTAATGCATGGTTTTTCCTTCTGAAGCATCAGTGAGCATTTGAACCTTCTGTAATAGTTGTATATGAGCAAAATAATTAACATTTTGCAGATTCTGAAAGGGGGATGTAAACGCTTGACCTCAACTGTATATGATTATATATGGTTTCCATAAAATACACTTAACTTGTTAGTTATGTTGCAAGACTAAGTGTCGTGTAATTAACAGGAGGGGACCAACATGGTGGAATATTTGCAAAATGCAGAGACCAGTGATGCATTCCTGCACATTTTGTGCCTTGAGGACAAGACAACGACATCCCAGACCTTCGCCATTGTTTCGGGCCATGCCACTGAAATGGACTCGTTATTTGAGGCTGTTGATCTTTGTTTCAAGTCCTTTTTCTGTTGATCTTTATTTCAAGTCCTTTTTTTTGTGATTTATGTTAACTACACTAAGCAGTGTCTTCCCACCTCCAGCATGCAGTATGTCATATTGATGGAAATGAGTCTCCATGTGTGAAGCTTTTGAGGGCAACAGTTTTTTCTGGCCACTTGTAACATTTCAAATTTTGTGTCACATGTATTGTCTGTTGTAGGACTCTTTGTTTGGTTTAGTTTTAATGGCACAATATTTGGACTTATTAATAATCAATTATCAATTTTTGAGTGTTCTGAGGATGCAATGTTGACGAAAAGAATAGGAATTTACAGTGTCTAGTTTACACAGTTTTGTGTTTTAAAGAAACTGATCTACAAAAACTGTTGTTTTATTTGTGTCTGTAAGGGTTGGATGAAATGTGTGACAGCACCCATTCAAAACTTGTTTTAAAAAGAAATGTGAAAACTCATTAAACTGATATTTACAGTTGCATTTTTTTGTGTTGTGTAATTGTATTACAGAATAATAATAATAATTTTACATTCCTTTGTGATAGTTATTTATTATTATTGGTAATATTGGTAAATATAAAGATGGCAAGGCAATAAGACAAGAAATAACCCAATGTTTAGGTAATGTTTAACCCAGATACATGGTTAACCTGATCCACTGGTTGGGTCAAATAAACAACCCAGCAGTCTGGGTTAAATGGTTAAACCCAGCACTTGGTTCAAAACAGCCCAGCGCGTGTTCTGTGTGTGTGTGTGTGTGTGTGTGTATATGTATGCATGTACTGTATGTGTATGTATGTATGTATGTATGTATATGTGTGTGTGTGTATATATATATATATATATATATATATATATATATATATATACATACACACACACACACACACACACACATATATATATATATATATATATGGGCCATTCTACAGAATTGGTCCAAACTGCTGCCCCACAATCAAAAAACACATGTTAAAAGCATTTAAATCTTAGATGTTTACTAAGATCCTTCTATTATCTATTGAAACCCACAATAATATTTAAAATCTTAGTAAGCTTAATGTATATAAAATCATCATTTATTGGGTACTTTCAATTGGGAGGTGGTCCTGAACCCTAACCCCTAAATTTTAACTTATGAAAATTATATTGAAATTATTATTTTTTATTTTTTTCCATTGTTGTTTTTAAAAGTATATTTTTGATTCTTTTAAGTGAAGTTCAAAACAATATTAATATATTTTCTTTGCAAATTATAAAACTTTATGTAAAAAAAAAATGTGTCCCGCATTTTCATGTCACTACCGAAACAGTGTGTTTTAGTGCATTGGCTGAGACTGATTTTAACTATATTTATGATTTAAACTACATACATTTATGATCAGGAAATATTTATGTGTCACCCTCTCTCATAGCTACATGGTAAGTAGATAGGCTCCATCATTTTGAGGTAAATGTGTTCAAAAGTCTGAAAAATCTGTGTAACTTTAAGGAATGTCACTACTGAACACATTTTTTCTGCAATTAAGCACACTTTTTTGGGAGTTATTACATAATATTTAGTTTTTATATGTATACCACTGTTCAGAACTGTGCTAGCTAACCATGTGCTGATTAACATCTTTGAGCTAGGTTCAAAAGTATCCAAAATTGTCACTACCGAAACAGTCACTACTGAAAAATTTGGTGGAGTTTTGGTTGTGACATCTTTGTTTTTTGGGTGTTATCCTCAAATAATCCTCATATTTGGGGGAAATAAACAAAATTTTAGATCAGTTATGCAGTTTTTTTGTATTTTAGTATGTATTTAGTAGTGTTTTAGTATACAAGTTAAAATTCAGTAATGTGATGATGTCTCTACCAAAGCATTAACTGTCACTACCGAAAATGTGCAGTCACTACCAAAACATGGGATATTTTGTCAAAAAAAATAAAGTATACTGAATTATCAACTAAGATGTTATGATAGTTTTTGGTTCATTGTATATTCAAACTAATGAATCCTTAACTTTGAAATCAGTATGATCAACTTTTTGCCTTATAAGAAAAATTGGATTCAAAATACAACAAATCTCATAAATTACACTTGAAATATTGTTAAAAATGTAATTGTTATTGATTTACTTCTGAACATTTTTTAATAAAATAGCAAAAAAAAATGTGTATATATATATATATATATATATATATATATATATATATATATACATATATATATACATTTTTTTTGCTATTTTATTTTTTATAAATATATATATATATATATATTTATATATATACATTTATATATATATATATATATATATATATATATACATTTTTTTGCTATTTTTTTTTTTTTGCTATTTTTTGCTATTTTATACACTTGAAATATTGTTAAAAATGTAATTGTTATTGATTTACTTCTGAACATTTTATTAAAAAATATATATATATATATATATATATTTTTTTTTTTTACAATGTAGCAAAATCTTAATAGGTCAATATAACCCTTCTAATTAAATTATTATTACTGTGTTTCGTGTTTCGGTAGTGACAAATTTGGGGAGAGGACAAATATTCCAAAACTTTCTGAAAATACAATATGAGAATTAACTGCACAATTACTGGAAATGCGCACCTTGCATATTATACAATTTGCATACATGCAAAGTTTTTGGGAAAAGACACATTTTCTTCAAGACATTTCTAACTCTGACTTTGGACCAATTCTGTAAAATGGCCCATATATATATATATATATATATATATATACACACACACACACACACACACACTCACACACACGCACACACACACACGCACACACTCACACACATAACATATATGTGTGTATTAATTCAAGTAAGTTTTAGTTTTACTTTAACCCTTTTAGATAGGATTGTTTTTGAATAAAATGAAGATTTTTGTTGTTCTCGTATGAGTGTAAATTATATGTATTTTTATGTATACCTTTGTTTATGCTAAAACGTGCATGTAGCCTACTGGTTTGTCTTCTCTTTTATGCTTGTGTGTCAAAGCATTGCATTATGTAATGAGTAAGAGATTACTTAATGAACATTTAAATAAGCAGAAATAGAAGCTTTTCATCATATTTCGGTGTACTTGAACTTGAATTAATTAAGGTAAGTTATCAAATCAAAAGCATTACCTACTTTTGAAATTAGAAGATAGAATTTAGCTTTGGCATTTGCTGATGAAAGCTGTGAATTTCCACATTTTGGTAAAATAAGGAAGTCCTCAAGAAGAAATCGAAAGTTCTGGTGTGAACACAGCTCTGATAAACATGTTGAGATTTGCATGTTTGACTTATAAAGAGAATGACTCTAATAACCTCTTGTTTAGTCTGAGTCATAAACCGAAGCTGATTAGTATTTTGTTGGTTGTGAGCGGTTTACTCAGAATCAGGAATGCCTGTGCACCTCTTTTTGATCTTTAGTCTCCCTGAGGCGCTCGGCAGAACCACAGTGCTCTATTCCTCTTGCTCTCAAACAACCTCACACAGTACTGTTTTTAACAGTTAGCGGGCGGACAGATGTGATTTTTCGTGATCACTCAGCTCTTTCACTTCCATTTTCACTTTCTAAGGTAAGATGCCAGAGGCGGTCTCTCCATATACCCACGAGGTTGAAACATACCAGTCGTTGTATTTCATTAGAAGCAAACCAAGAGTAATGATACGTTTTTTATTTTTTCTTGCGTATAAAACTACAACCACAAAGGGCCACGTGCACAAAGATTGACACACACTTGGGCAAATCCCAGTCTGTTACTGTGGGCACAATTCTTCAGAATTCTTATTCAGCTTTCAAAATGTAACACTCACATATTAATAGATAATATTATAAAGACAACATGTTGTTAAAAAATAAAAAGTGGCATTTATGTTATACATTTTATTACAGTCATAAGGAATGGTTATAATATTATCTGGGAGAAAATATAAATTCAAACAATTTATTAATAATAGATAATGATAGGCTGCATTTAGAGCAATATTAGTTCTATTTCTTAAATCTAAATATTAAAATGAATAATCTGAGCATTTGCTACTGTGGTCTGATTTATAGTCACAGGCCGAGACCAACACCAGAACCAGAGGTAAGAGGCTTGAGACCAGGAATACCAGAGAAAGGATCTATGATTGTCACACATCACACATTTGTTACTGACCATAGAGTAAGTCACAAATAGGCTATATAGTGTTATGAGCATACTCTGTGGTTAACCTCTCAATTTCACTTAACTAACTTTACATCCCTCTCTTCTGCTTCCAGGAGAGTACTGTTTGTTTGTTTGTTTGTTTGTTTGTTTGTTTGTTTACATGCTGCTATACCAGGACACAGAGATGCTTAGGGGGTTTTGAACGAATTCCCTTGTGGAATGTGTCAAGTAGCTATAGCTATATACATTCCACAAGGGAATTCGTTCTCAGTTTTTAGTAAATATGGAATTATCACAGTAATGTGGGACTGTAAAATAAAAGCCATAGTTGTGATCACATGATCTAAAAACAGTCTCATGACAATTAGTTTTTTTCCGATTTGATGAACTGGTTGAGAATTCCTATTTATATGAATCATCTTGGATATGTCTGAAAATGTTTTAGCAGAAACGTGTTGTATGCTATTTTTGTCGATCTCATCTATGACCAAGCCTTCAGGTGTACCACTTGAATAGTAGTAAATAGCCAAGTTCTCAACAACTAGTTCTGTCTTGAACAAAAACATGTGTCAGCGTGCCACAATCAATCTGCTGTAGTGTTTTGTAACTCAAAACGTATCACTATTCATCTGTCATAATTTATTCATATTCGCTGGAATGTATTTGTTTGTTGGGTTTCGATTGTACTTTGGGCTCTTAGATACCACATAAATATTCTAAGATTAATCAAAAGCAGCCGTGACTCCAACACGAGATTATGACAGATGATCTTAGCTTCATATGAACGTTCATAAGAGGAATCGGTCTTTATTTGAGATGCACTGGAATGAAAAGACACATGGGAATATCCGCAGAGTTCGAACGTCTAGAAAACGGAAATTTTATCAGTCGTGCCCATTTCTAATCAGTAGAGAATGAACGTCAAAATCACGCCTTTTCACTTTTCGATCTGTTTGCAAAATGCAGTATATAAACTGTAGACCTATTGTGAGTCTTTCATTC
Organism: Spinibarbus caldwelli; assembly: GCA_039654775.1. Lineage (NCBI taxonomy): Eukaryota > Metazoa > Chordata > Actinopteri > Cypriniformes > Cyprinidae > Spinibarbus > Spinibarbus caldwelli. The sequence goes on along the minus strand of CM077219.1, from coordinate 13,429,486 downwards.
AACGACAAATAACGACAAAGAAGTTGTGAAGGACAAGTTAACAAGGTAAGCAGTCGAATCAGTGGCTTAATGTGATGAGTCTGATTATTTATTGCATGAAATTGATGCATCCTTGATTTAAACTCACGTGGTCTCTGATCTTTTATAGGCATCTGTCAGAATGGATCTTCATCGTGTGGCCCTGCTGTGCACCTTTTTCTGCTTTGCGCATGTTTGGTCATTACCAACACACTGCGTCCTTCGTAAGGATTTAATGAAGAGATCCTATACACTTATAGAGACTGCGGTAAGAATAATGCAGAGAATCTTCAGCGGTACAATTAGGCGAATATATGGCTATTTATTAACGAAAATTCATTTTGTTTTAGGGAGGCCTTTTCCCTATGCAGTGCCTGGAGGAAAAGGTTGCCATACCTTTCCCGCAAAATGCGTTCGAGTCTGAAAACACAGATCAGGTACAATCTTTGAATAAATCTTTCTTTTTAATAGAATTTTAATAATTTTCGGTTGACTTTTGTGCACATCTGTTTACTTTTCAACTCTTGTTTCTGAAGGTTACTGGTGTAGAAAAAGCTGTTTACCAGACACTTGAGAATATTGACGCACTGTTTGAGAACTTAAGTGATCCAGACCAGTGGGATGCAGAAAAGTGGAATGATTTTCGAGGCCTCGTATACCGGCAGATTGTGGACAGCAAATGTGTATGAAAACATCTTAATTTTCCTACGTTAATATCTTAAACTTTAAAGATTCTGTTATACTGGGAGGACGTAATACGTAGACATATTACAATATTAATTAATTACTATTAATCTGCAATACAACAAAATTTTCTTTATTTATTTTTTCTCTCTCCCAGCTCTTTAAGTCTTTTTTTCGCTTTATAGTTCATCCGAGCAATCTTTTCGTTTCAAAAGTTTTGCATTCAGCATAAAAGTAATAAGTCCTCCGATGCCGTTTTAACTCTTTAAGTAACCGTATTGAGACGCATGAAGTGCCAATTAGCTATGCATTTATTTAAAGAGAGAGAGCTGAGTGGTAAGAGATGAATGCCCAGAAATGTTTGACCGCTGGGTGCCTCAGTTGACGAATCAGAATCATGTATTTCCAGATAGCTGTGTAATATGTCTTTTAATTCCCTCTTGTATTAAGTATTTCATGTTTTCTGTGTCTTGGCAAATACAGATCATGAACAAGTCTGAAGCGGCACAGGATTTCGCCAGCAGAGAAGCTTCACTCAAGGTTTACTTCGAGACTATATCCTCAACTCTGAAAGAGAAGGTATGCTTGTGTCCTCAACCTCTAACTTTAGTCATATCTCTTGTGTTATATAATAAACATTCTAATGCTGAATGCCATTTTTCTGTGCAGGATTTAAGTTACTGCGCGTGGGAAATTGTCAGAAATGAGATTCTCCGCACCCTGAAGTTCATACTGGATCACAACTCTGACATCATGTTATAAGTCGTCAGAATTCTAAATTCTCCCTATTTATTTATTTATTTATTTATTTATTTATTTATTTATTTATTTATTTATTGTCTGTTTTTGCCTAGAGATGTATTCTGTTTCTAATCACTGTAAAGGAAATAACTGTCACTTTCATTTTTAAATTGGATCACACCACCATTTCCATTCAGCACTGGACAGTTCACAGCTTGAAGACTTTAGTATTCATATATTAAGATTGTATTTTGGTTACATTTTACAAAGTTTTTGGAATTTCTGAATAATAAATATATTTTGAATACTGACCTCTCATATCTTGTTTTGTTTTATAAAAAAAAATAAAAATAAAATTTAGATCTTTGCTATATTTGGCTTTTGATAAGATTGGCTTAAGTAGTTGAGTGAAAGAGATCAATAATAAGTGTGAAAGAGATCAATAATAAACTGATTTAAATAATAAAAATGGGAGGAGGGGGTGGATGAGTAGTGATGAATGTGTAATATTATCATGGATATACAGGTGTAGTGAAACAGTAAGGCTGATATTTGAACTGTACCTCTCTTTCTCAAAATCGTGACCTTACACATTGCTGATGTGACCTTAGATTTGTGCATCTATGCGGCTGTTTGTTCCAGCAGAAGCGATTTCTAGTTTTAGCAGACATTATGATGCGAGATCCGAATAGACCTATTCTAGCGATCACACTTTAACCACATATCCTGTGTTTGTACACTGCTGCAAAATAACATCCTGTTTTTGTCTATTTCTATGTCTAGAACAAATCCAAATTTGTTTTACTTTATATGTTTAGCATGATATCATAATATTATGCACTGCACCGGTCACAAATATGTAAATGTTCTACAATCTCTTCTTCGTTTATTCAAGCTTTATTGATTTATTTATTGTTTGTAAGCATCAAGATGTCAGTTAAATGAACCTAACAGTCTCAGTGCTAATATTTCACCAACTGCCATTGTGTAATTGTTATGTGTCTTTGAGCAAACTTGGACTGCTCTAGCTTTTGAAGTGTTAAAAAAAAGAAGAGCTTATGAAGGATTGTTCAGAGACTTCGAATTGAAACTCTGTAAATGTTGTTCTTTTTACCCAGCAGTGGTAGTTGTTGTTAAACATGAATGTTGTAAGATCAGTAAACTCAGGGAACCAAAGAACAGGAATGTAAATGTCAAGTCAAGTTCCAAGGCTGTTGGGCTTCTTTGTTTTGTTTAAATGGATGTCACTGAGGAAATGCATAGCTATCTGTCACATTTTTTGACAAAAATATCAAATGCTTGTTTGGGCCAAAATAAATTACAAATTAATTTCATTAACAACAAAAATAAAAAGTGACATGTTGCCCCAGAGCTTGACACTTGACACATTTATAAAAAAAATATCTTCATTCTAAGAGACTTTTAGGGAAAAAAAAAAATCATAAAACAATTTATATATACACTGTAAAAAGCGATCAGTTGACTTTACTTAAAAAAAAATTGAGGAAACCCGTTGCCTTAAAATTATTAAGTAAAGGAAATTCATACAAAATTAAAAGAAAAAAGTTAAGTGAACTTGACAATTCTGAGTTACATTAACAAATAAACAAAAGAAAATGTGTTGTGGTCACTTTTTATTTTAAGTTGGACTAACTTAAATTCATTAAATTGCGATTACTTAAAAGTGTGAATCTGCTTAACTTAAAACTAACAAGTTAATCTGAGTTCTGTCTACTTAATTAAACTGAGGAAACCCGTTGCCTTGAGAAAATTAAGTAACCATAACTTATTGTATTTGTGTAATTACAATTCACTTGAGACTGATTTGATGTAATCTTATTTTACTGATTTCTTTCACATTGAAGGCTACTAATACAATTCTCAAAAATACTACTGTTCAAAACAGATAGCACACTAACATTTCTATGAAGAATTGTCAAAAGCAAGTCAACTCACTCTTATTTATATATAGCACTTCATACAATACAGATTGTGTCAAAGGAGCTTTACATTGTTAAACAGGAAAATAGTGTCAATACTACAAACAAAATTAAATTATGCATTAAAGTAGCTCTAAAAAGAGGACAAAAGTAAACAGTCAATATTTCAGTTAAAGTCAGTTCATGGTTGATTCAGTGATGTCATCATCATCCAGCTCAGTTCAGTTCCCTTCAAAAAGTGTCTCTGCAATCAAGTCGTTAATATTCCCAAAAATTAAGTGTCCCCAAATAAGCAAGCCAAAGATGACAGAAATGGAGAAAAACCCTTGGTAGAAAGCAGGCTCAGTCGGGGGGCCAGTTCTCCTCTTGCCAGACGAACCAACGTGGTGTTTGTCATCGTGGTCTTTGCTGAGGTTTTGTGCCGATGAGTGGTATAGGGGATGAGGCCTTCACTGGGGATCTGTCTTTGGGGCTCATCTAGTTATCTAGTTGACATGGTCTCTGCTGACATTCAGGGCTGCAGAGTTGTCTCCACCATCTGGACTGGATCCGGACTGGGTCCGAGTGACTGCAGTGACCATCTGATCTGGATACGGACTAGATCCGGATGGCTACGGTGACCTCGGAATAAGAATGAAACAGACTAATATTAACACAGATGCCATACTTCTTACGATGTAACAAGTACATTAGGTGTTATTGACATTGTTATTGTTAGCGAACACCTTCAGAATGAGACGTGGCCTTTTTGGGACTAATTTAACAGACACTTCAAACATTACAATTACACTACCTTTTCTTTACATATTGCAAGACTGTCAAAGTAAATAACTTACCACAATTCGCCCACACGAAAGAAGAATGTATAATCCATTAAATAGTCCCGCGCTGACACTTCTGCTTAAGCGTGTTCTTAGCATATGCCTGAAATGATATGAGAGCCATTAACACAAAATGGTTGACTAGGAATAACCGCAGTCTCATTTAGACATCATTTATACTGCTTGACAAAATGAACACTCTAAAGCCCCGTTCAGACTACACGATTTTAGGCCGATTTTGCCACGATCTGCGTGTCGTGGGGATTCGTAAACAACAATAGGCGTCGGGACGCACGATTCAATCGTTTCATCTCGTGTAGTGTGTCATAGTGTACGACATCTCTGCGATGCTTCACGACGTCAACACAGAAAGACTAGCATGTTTACAGAAGCGCCTTTGTAGCTTTCAAACAAGCCGAAACGAAACAACGGTATCGGTCTTGCTAGGTGTAATTTTACAATGGAGGAAATGTCCGTGGATCTACAGCAACAATACTCCTGCATTTATGATGAGGGACTACCACGACACAGTGAAAAAAGGTAAAATAAAAACTATTTTACCTCAGTTCTCTTTGACAGTCCATACCATCCTCTTCATGCAATCCAGATTTGTGTCCATTGTCAGGTTTTCTTTCTTTTTTGGGCTTTTCTGATGGCAATACAGGGCAAAACACGCTGTTTGCTAGCCATTGTTTGTTTATGCTCATAGCACCTTCTGACTTGTCCCGAACTGTATCGATGACAGTACACACGTCGTTAATGACGGCATGCGATGAATGCTCGGGTAGCATCGTATAGTCTGACATGTTTCTTGTTCATGACACGACAAGATTTTATGAGTCAAAATCGCATAATCTGACACAGTGACTGTTGTAACCGACAAAAAAAATCGTGTAGTCTGACCGGGGCTTTAGGGTGCATTCAATTAAAACTCATACAAATCAACTCACAGACATAGTGTGTTTGTATAAAAATAAATAAAACAAAGAAACTTTACTTATCATACAGTGGATAACAATTAACAAATAACAAACAATTTAGTTTAGTTGGGTCCATAAAGAACACTACCAGTCAAAAGGTTTTGAACAGTAAGGTCTATTTTTTATTTTTTTTTTTTTAATTTTTTAAAGAAGTTTTCTCACCAAATATTTAAAAATATTTAAATATTTTTATACATTTATAAATATATATTTAAAAATGTTACTATTTTTGTTGTACTTAGGATCACATAAATACAGGCTTGGTGAGCAGAAGAGACTTCTTTATATAAAAAATAAAAATAAATAAATAAAAATATCTTACTGTTCAAAAACTTTTTACTAGTAGTGCATTGTTCACCTGTTGGAGCTAAATTGGGGGAACATTTCTAATTCATTTTTATTTAAACTGCAATTAACCAATTAAAATTCTGGTACATTCAAAGATGGTACATTCATTATTCTTGCAATAGTCAAGTGTTCAGGCACCTGAATAATATCTGCATGCACAATAATGAGAAATACACACATAAGGGCCTCCATACAGCAGAGTCTGATGTGGCAGGTGGAACTAGAACTGACTTCATGAACTGCCCTGAAACACAATTGAAAAACGATTATCATAAATATAAATATAGCTTCACAACGCTCATTTTGGCTTCTGTCAGACTGATATTTAGTCTTTACTGAATCGTTTCAGTGTGCTTTTTTAAATTCTTTTTAAATTGTAAACGCCTCTCACAGGCTCGCGTGAGCGTCCGGGATCCACGACAAAACCTATTTTACTACAAGAACAAACACTTCACACCAGATAAAGTTTTGAAAATATTAAATATATTATTGTAAAGTTACGTGTTTTAGTGACCAATTTAAACAACTAAAAGGGACAAACATAAATTTACCTCAGACTGTATCTTGAACCACCTCACGAAAATACACCAACAGGGATTGCCCATGTAAAATAACAAAGAGGGGAATTTGAAAACTTATTAACACTGAAAAATATAAATTTAGAGTGAAATTTAACATTATATGGACAAAACGACAAATAAAAGAAGGTTTATAAAGCTTACTTTTGGCTCAGCAGCCGTCCGTCTGTCAGAAGACCGTTAGAACTGCGTCACTGTCAGAAGACCGTTAGAACTGAGTTACTGGCAGAAGACCGTTACGGTTTGAATTTCAAACTGTTAGTGAAGGCCTCTGAGTCCCGTCCTCTGTAGGTTTGATAAAGTGTCCTCAACGCAGAATAAAGTCATACAGAATCTATCGCGGTGGTATTATAGAATTAATAATTAATATCTTCAGTCAGAATTATCTTCAGTCTTCGCGGGTGCTTGCGCCATCATGTTTAACTTGCGTCCCTTCAGAATGAGACAGTTAATTTCGCGGCTAATTTCAAAGGGTTTATTTTGCTTCAATTACCACCTGACAACACTTTAAGCATTACCATTACAGTGTTTTTGCTTACATATTTATAGACTGTGGAAGTAAATAACTTACCGCCGTTTGACAATATATAAAAAAGCATGCAATTATCTTTTGAAAATGCCGAGGTAGCACAAGTGCTCGCACGCGTCTGTCGGAAGCGCCGGTAACCCGCCAAAATAAAAGCCTGCTGATTTTAAGTTTGAAAATGATGAAAATTCATATGAAAAAAAAAGAATTAAATATTAGTAATATTAAGTTTACTATATAATAATTGTATTTGTATTTAATACTCATTTTTTTTAAATACAGCTAACTAAAACAATAAAACAGAATAAAAACATTATAACATAATAAAAACGTTATTTTTGAAAATTATAAATAGTTATCTGTTTTTGCAAATAAACTCTTCTGCTGGTTCATCATCAAAAAAAGTGTCAAATTAAGTGACGTTGACGGCCGACAAAAGGGGGCGCTAATGCAATCTATTTTTTCTTATAATAAACCGAAACTGAAGCGAAGGAGAGTGGGCTCGTGATGGCAAGCAAAAAACGTGAAGATAAAGGCGGTTGTGAGGAGCAAAAAGGGGAAAAAAGCGAACAGTTTAACGTCAGGTTATTTTGCCTGCCTCTCTCACTATACACAGCATGTAGTCTATAGCACTATATAGTAAAATCTCAGGACAACCCTAGTCCGAGCGTCCACTGCTGTTTATCACCCCGCATTGTCTGGCATGAATATTCCATACATCCATAAAGAGACAGCAGCGATTCTACAACGGGTTACACTTGAGAGATATTGAGTTAGAAAATAGAGTAAATGAAGTAGCCTATAAGGTGATTGCTCCGATTAACAGACACACACACACACACAGACACATATGAATATTCAAATTGAAGAATGTAGTTTCAGGTTTCTAGATTTTATGTTTGTTATGATGTCATATACATTTTTGCTTTCTGTTCTTTTTATGTAGATTTCAAGTATTTAAATTCATATAATAATACATTTATTTCAATCCCTTGCTGAAAAACAAAAAACAAAAATAGAAACCATCAATAGAATTTGTAATGGTTTTACTGGTTATAATGGAAATTGTATTGGTTTTAATGGAAATTGTAATCGACCCTTTTGGTCTCTACTGGTAATTGGATGCCTATTATTGTTGTTAAATATTTTTATTGTTAAAACCACTAAATCCTAATGGAACATGTCCCAAAACACACTACAGGATACCATTATTTAATGTTTTTAATGATTAAAAGTTGATGGTTTGTGTAATGATTGTAATGGCATTTGTAGTGGAAACCATTATAAATTCTTTGATGGTTTCTATTGTTTTTTTTCAGCAGGGTCACCATGGGTTTTATGATGTTATTTGCCATAAATGCAATACATTGATTGCTGTAATATTGTGAGATAGTAGTATGCTAGCTGATGTATGATAGTATGATAGCTGTTTGTAGTTGTGGTGGGCCTATTTGGGAGAAAATCCAGGGCCGTTTTTTACTCCCAGTCCGTCCCTGCCTGCATCTTGGATGCCATGGGGGTAAGCAGATAAACATAAAATTTTCATTTTTGGGTGAACTATCCCTTTAAGAGCCAATCCAAATGTTTACTAACGCTGCAGTGCATGTGCAGTGTGGTGATAAAGTGTTGCTGCATTGTGTGCAAGAGTTTAATGCAAAAATTAAACACTTAATTTTACACTTATTCTATGCACAATTTACTCAAGTGTCTAGTGCAGGTGTGGCCAACGTCGGTCCTGGAGAGCCACAGTCCTGGAGAGTTCAGCTCCAACCCTAATCAAACTCACCTGAGCTGAACTCTACGGGTTATTAGAAATCTACAGGCAGAATCAAGGTTGCAGCAAAACACTGCATGACTGTGGCTCCATCATCGGGGTCTGAGAGCCCCTCCCTCTCCATTACGTAATTAAAGCTGCCACAGTTGAGTGCATGAAGTGTCCAACATTCCACACTTGTTTTTTCGGTTAATTAAGTGCATTATATGGACATTTGAGGGCACTTTTTGGAATTTTCAGTGTGAACACACTAACAACACTATTTATACTAAAAAACGGCATATAGAATAGTAGCTAGTGCATAGACTTGGGATGCCACCTAAGAATCATTAAGATCAACCAGATATGGTCAAAACAATCTTTTAAAATAATGACGTGAACTAGCCTAGCACTTTTGGGCTTGATGCAAGTTAAACCCACAGGGCCTGTCTCAGTACCCTCACTTGCCCTGCGTCCCAATGTTCATACTATCCATCCTAAATAGTATGTGAGATTAGAATAAGTGTGTCCCAAAGCATAGTATGTTGAAAAGAGTATGCCAAAAGTCCCCGGATGGTCTACTATTTCAGGTCGATTTTTGAAGTGTGGATCCGTGCACACTCTAATTGCTAAAACTGCCCACAATCCATTCATTGCGCTTTGGCGAAGGATTCGGTCCAGAACTACAAATACGAATAAAACGGGTTAGAAAAGCTACAAAGGAGGCGGATGTCCGCGATCGACGGTAGATAGAGAGGTTTACAAAAAGGGGTTTGAGTTACTAATAATCAACATTTAACCTGGTAAAAAAAAATATTTATTTATTATTATATGTCTTATATTTCATCTGCAACAGCAATGTGAACTTTTATAAACATATTTTTGGTCGTTAACTTTTAAATGCATCATTATGCAGGGGAATAGGAAGTTAAATGAAATGAAATGTGGAGGATGTTAACTGTGACAGGATGATTGACATGCCAGTTTACAGTGACAAGGTGCGTGTATCCAGTACCGCTGCTCCCTATACGCAGTTTGCGTAGGGCACCAACTCCCAGGAGGGCACCATCCCAGTTGCTTAAAAAAAAAATTCCCGCACCCGCGACCGCTCGCACCTCATGTTTGCGGCTGAAATTATCATAACTGATGGACAACTATGCCCGTGAAAAGACATCAGCAATCCGGCGCCAAGAAAAAAATAAAAAATAAATAAAACATAAAATAAAAAGATGAAAACGAAGCCCGTGCTTCACTTTCAGGTATAGGCTACATTCATAATCCTGTGAAACTTTTTTGGCTGTTGAGGTTAATAACGTGTTTTAATGTCGGTAATAATTTCACCATCACCAACGCATCTAATATTCTCTCTGACTTTCCATGTTCTCTTACGAAAACTAGCCATAACACGAATTAAACCAAAAATCATGGTTCTTGTAGTAGCCATGGTAGCCGCAAATTTATTAAAGTAAAATTTATTTATTGAAGTAAAATGTATTACTTCAAATAATTATTTACAAAGATGTATTAAGATAATATTTTTTGTGGTTATAAAAACAGACCTAAGCCAACAACAGCCTTTAAAATGACTTAAAATTCATTATATAAAAACAAAGACGCAATGATGATTGGTTAATTAATAATTATATGGTTTCATTGAATACCACTGTTAAAATACATAATGTAATACAAAATAAACAATTTATGTACATTATTACAAATGCCTGCAAAGGGAGCCAAAGGCCCGGTAATTGCTGCTGTTATACAGGACAATCAAATCCTTGTTTAATAGGCTATTGACCAAACATTTAATTCAAATATTCACTTAATCTTTAATTTTTGGCCACCTTTTTGCTATATGACACAGCCTCTATAATTTCTTCAACAAAAAAGCAAGTTGACATCACAACCCTTTCAAAAATTAACCATGGTTTTATCGTAGTAAAACTGCTTAATTTTCTTTTGCGTGATTTCTGAATGCTTGAGACTATAAAATCAATCAGACAAATTTATTAATAAAATAATAGCCATAGGTAACTGTCTAGAGCTACAATTGTAATTTGTAAATAATAAAATTTAATTACAATTTATTTATTTATTTACTTGTATATTTGATTAAAGTTCTATTTTGACCCCTGTAGTAGTTTATTATTATTATTATTTTTATTATTATTATTATTATTTTTTACTTCCATAATATTTGAGGGAGGGGGCACAACAATACAATCCTGCTTAGCGCACCCATTTGGTCAGCAGCGGCCCTGCGTGTATCTATGATAGTATGGCCCAAAGCTTGCCTACTCTTCTAATACACACTCAAAAGTGTGTACTTTTTCTTCACCAAAAGAGTACATACTTTAAGGGCGTAGTATAAGTAGGCACATTGGGACGCAGCATTGCGGTCTTGGCCTCTTGAGAGCACGTGCACGCCACAGGAAATGCGTGCGCAACACTGTGCCAGGTGTGAAAATGCAGCATTGATTGTAAAGCATGTTCCTTGCTGATTTTTAAATGCTTTTAAAAATACATTTATATTTTTAAAAATATATGTGTATGTATTGGTAGGGAATATATAGCCTAGCTGCGTAAGTGTATCTTGAAACATTGTTTTTGGCCGTTTTTGTCTAAAAATATATTTGAAAAATATACTTTGCCTTATGGGATAAAACTCTTGTGATATTGTTCGCTTGTAAGTCGCTGCTTATAAGTTATACTCAGATATATGAACTTCAGTGTCTTCAGTTTTATTGAGTGTTCAGTAATCATCTTACATGATCATCATCATCAATTATACAAATTAAACAATCAGGCAAATAAATAAATAAATATATAAATAAATACATAAATACATAAATAAATAAATAAATAATTAAATAAATAAATAAATAAATAAATAAATAAATAGCCTAATATACGAAAAAGTACTCTGAATAATTTAAATTAATGATTTAAGTTCGAGCGTAAATTTAAGAACATGCATGAGCTCCTTTCGAACCATCTCCCAAGCGCAGACACTGTAGTCCTGAAGGAGAAAAAAGACCGCAATTAATAATAGGCTATGTGGGCTTGAATGACAATATTTTGTTAGAGTGCTTTGTAAACCATATTTTATGCATGATAAACAGTGAGGTCTGGTGTACCTTGTTTCTGAGGAGAGTGGCCAGTTTATCAAAGTAGGTTTTCAGTGCATCTTCTCTTGTGGGGAAATCATCCACGGGTCGCTGCTTTCTCCCCATAATCTACACACGGATGAGAATTATGAGACAATTACAGACATGTTCATATATTCATTTGTAAAATTCTATTTAAAAAAAAAAAAAAATTCCCTTACACATTGGCATATGTTAGTAAAACGATAGACTATGTTTTGGAATTCATCCACTCTCTTCCAGGATTCTGGATGACTGTCGTTAAAAAACAGGTAGTCAATGTGCTCCATGATTTTATACACTGCTTTTGCTACACCAATGTTCTGCAAAGTAAAAATATAACAAGAAAACATTACGACCGGTCTCCTTCATCATTCTGGGTTCTAGCAAGTAGTATTCAACAGAAACATTTAGAAATTAAGCTAATATGCATGGAATGACTTGAAGTGTTGCTAGTTCACCTGAGTGGAGTCATTTGATTGCAGTGCAGATTTCGGGAAGGTTATGCTGACGTCTTTCTTCAAGCACACACGAGGATAAAGACCTCCCTATAGGGAAAGGCAGAATAGGTTAAGATATAGTTTAAATATGTACAACAGGTTAAGGAATGAAAAGCAACTGAAAAAATAACTTACCATATCCTCAAGAAGACTGTGAGTTGTTCTCACGAGGTCCAGCCGCATGGCGCAGTTTGTTGGCATTGAACAAATTTGGGCGAAAAAAAGAAATGGACACAGCAAAGCGATACATTTCCAAAGTGCCATTATATTTGAATGAGACCAGAAAGCAAAAAGATCAGAAAGATTATGCTGAAAGTCAAGTCTAAAAGAGCTGTAAAATAGCACTCGGTCACAAACGGTGTTGAAACCTCTTGAAAATCTCCTAATATTGCTGAAGACATGGATGCCAATGGTCCGTTTTATACTAAAACTAAGTGATGAATGGAAACAAAGTAATCGTATCTGGATTTTTTGTAAACCGCAGGCACTCGCTTTACTTTTTCTCTCCTTTGCTGTGGTTAATGAGGATGTGGTCTATCTATCTATCTATCTATCTATCTATCTATCTATCTATCTATCTATCTATCTATCTATCTATCTATCTCATTTCGCTGGCCACAAAATATAAAATATCAAACCAAATCTGCAAACAATTGATACTCTTCTCAGAATTGAGAGAAGCTGGTCAATCACAAAATAAGTTATGAACATGTTCTACAAAGTTTGACAGCCAGAAAGTGTCCATGACGTTTTATTTTGAACAATATTTGTATTATTTCATATTCTGAAACCTGTCTATCTTCGTTTTGTGAAATGCTTTGATGGAAAAGTGTGATAATGCTATATTTCTTTAAAATAAATGCCATGTTTTGATCGTTTGTTATATATTACATTTTTTTTTTTTTTGTATAATGCGTCTAGCATTGTCTTTTCTGTTAAACAAGTATGACACTAATTTTGTCTTTATATCTAAATCTTAAGTATGTTATCAAAAAACGATAATTAGTTTAGGCTATTTAGAATGAATTAGTTCTTTGGATATCAATATGATTGTCACCTTGTGTTTTCTTATTGGTCAATCTCAAACACACAAAAACCACAGAATGGTAGAAAGTTCACAAGTTTCACGTTGAAGAAAAAACTAAACAAATGAGGGAAGATAGGGACACAGCGCTCTCGCCTAAATTAGCTCTGATAAAGATGTGTGTAAAAGCACGTTTTGACTAAATTATGAAACTATAGCTGAATGACTATAAACTATAAATTAAGGTATTTTCATTTCCCTGATTATATGTCATCATTATCAGGAGACCGCAGTGTGGTGGATTACGTGCGCCCCAGTGGCATTTTCACTTTTCACTCGCAACTCGAAATAAGATGCCGGGCAAATCCCAGTTCTTTCTATGAATGAACGGTTGATTTTTTTTCTTCCTTCATAAAATTTATAAGAGAAAATCCTTTTCTCAGACAGCTGGAAAGCGAATCATCCATTCGAGGTGTTTCACCACCATCATAAGCGAGTTCACTTCCCACACTCACAAACCACACGAGCATACACACCCGAGTCCTCGCGCTCTATGAATTCAATACTGTCGATTCAGCGCGTGTGGCAGGTTGTGTTCCACTCATAACTAATAATGAGTGTGCGCTGTATTAACAATACCCACATCGTCATCATTAATAGCGGAATATTCCGTCTTCACCACTGTTCACGTATGAAGCGCAATTACCTGAAATTAGCTATTCATTTAGCCTCTGCTGTCGAGTAGCCTATATCTGGAAAAAACAAACAAACAAAGGGAGTACCATTATGTGCATCATTATGGAACTGAGACCGAGACCAACTGATTTAAACATTTTCCTTTAAATGCATCATCATCATCATCATCATCACGGAACTGCATGACCTAGGGCAGTTACAATAGTTGAACCTATTGTATGCGTCAAACAGTAAAATGATGAAAGAAATAAAGATTGCATTGTTGAAATGCATTTTCACTGTCATCTTCTGAATCAGGTGGTTGGCCTATAGTACAGACAAGAATCATAATATGGCCTAATGTGACGATTAAAATACAAAAGGCTATGATTTCATAGTAGTCAACATTTGAAGTGGATCAAAAAAGTTCATCAAAGTTGTCCTAGGAAAAGAACGGGAATTGTTTTTGTTTTAGGACAACTTTGATGAAAGGTTTGATCCACTTCAAATGTTGATTACTGTATGAGCGTTTCAAAGTCAAAACGCAGCCTGGGTGTTTTTAGATGAATGTAGGCCTATCTCTGAAAGAAAACGATTGTCTTCAGAAAATTTTCGATGACATTTTCATTTCATCCTTACCTCTGTATAATGCCTGATGAAGGAGATAACACTGCTTTGTGTAAAGCCGTTACCGAGGAAACTCTTATATTTCTGCCATTCCAAAAGCTTTTCAATAAGCTCGTCTGATGTTTTCCTTCAGACCAACTCAAAAATCGACCCATATTTTTTTTACTCCGCAAACACAATTGTAAATGTGAACCAGTGGATTGCTAATATGCCCTAATATGCGTTCTAAAAATGAAAAACAATTAAGACATTAGTATATATGTACAGGTGCATCTCAATAAATTAGAATGTCGTGGAAAAGTTAATTTATTTCGGTAATTCAACTCAAATTGTGAAACTCGTGTATTAAATAAATTAAATGCATATGATAAATATTTAAAGACAGTGTTTCTCCAATTTTTATCTTTTTAATTAATCATATACAGGTGCATCTCAATAAATTAGAATGTCGTGGAAAAGTTAATTTATTTCTGTAATTCAACTCAAATTGTGAAACTCGTATGAAATAAATGTATTAAATAAATTCAATGCACACAGACTGAAGTAGTTTAAGTCTTTGGTTCTTTTAATTGTGATGATTTTGGCTCACATTTAGCAAAAACCCACCAATTCACTATCTCAGCAAATTAGAATACTTCATAAGAAAAATAAAAAAAACATTTTTAGTGAATTGTTGGCCTTCTGGAAAGTATGTTCATTTACTGTATATGTACTCAATACTTGGTAGGGGGTCCTTTTGCTTTAATTACTGCCTCAATTCGGTGTGGCATGGAGGTGATCAGTTTGTGGCACTGCTGAGGTGGTATGGAAGCCCAGGTTTCTTTGACAGTGGCCTTCAGCTCATCTGTATTTTTTGGTCTCGTTTCCCATTTTCCTCTTGACAATATCCCATAGATTCTCTATGGGGTTCAAGTCTGATGAGTTTGCTGAGTTTTCTTCCACACTTTTTCCTTCCACTCAACTTTCTGTTAACATGCTTGGATACAGCACTCTGTGAACAGCCAACTTCTTTGCCAATGAATGTTTGTGGCTTACCCTCCTTGTGAAGGGTGTCAATGATTGTCTTCTGGACAACTGTCAGATCAGCAGTCTTCCCCATGATTGTGTAGCCTAGTGAACCAAACTGAGAGACCATTTTGAAGGCTCAGGAAACCTTTGCAGGTGTTTTGAGTTGATTAGCTGATTGGCTTGTTACCATATTCTAATTTGTTGAGATAGTGAATTGGTGGGTTTTTGTTAAATATGAGCCAAAATCATCACAATTAAAAGAACCAAAGACTTAAACTACTTCAGTCTGTGTGCATTGAACGAGTTTCACAATTTGAGTTGAATTACTGAAATAAATGAACTTTTCCACTACATTCTAATTTATTGAGATGCACCTGTACACTCCTGCATCACATTTACTGTGCATAATATATATGCAATACATATATTGCATACATATATGCAACAGGCAGCTACTCTTTTTTTTTTTTTTGTCTTAATAGATTACATGTTTTCATTAAAAATAGCTTTACACACTTCTTTATCAGAGCCAAATATTTGATAATGGCCTATAGTGTTATACATTTCGTGTGGTCTTGATTTGGGTGTGTACAGTGGTCATTTAAAGGTTGTAAATCTATAGCTCAAGTACATTTTAGCACGCCATACTTTGTCAACTTAATAATGTAAAATGTAATTTCCCAACAGCAAAACTGTGGAAATGTTGAGTGGCTACAACTTTGGAAAAGCACTAGCCACAGTGGCTGGTGAGTAAAAAAAAAAAAGTTGACGTCATATATAGCCTACATACACGAAGGCTGTCCGCAAAGTATGAAAAATATGACGAGAGACGAAAACGGCTGCAGCTGTGGGCAACTGGTGGTTGGCAGCTTCATCGCGACCATGCATCTCGCCTCGTACAGAGGTGTTTTTTTTATTTATTTATTATTATTATTATTTGTTTTTTGGAATTTTTATTTTTTATTTATTTTTATTTTTTATTTTTTTTTGCGCAAAACATCAAATCACCCAGTTGACTCAGCCCCCCTATACAGCCCAGATTTGGCGCACTGCGACTTCTGGCTTTTCCCAAAACTAACACCTTTTGTAGGGGAGGCGCCATTGTTATTTGGAACGGAAGCGTTTTAAAATCTTACCTGTTTATGGTCTTAAATTCATTACAGTGTAAAAACAATTGTTATGACAACAATACAAAAACTTCAACAATATTACCGCAGGCCTACTATTAAAACTTAAGTTATATCAGAGCAAGAACAAGAGCAAGATATCAGTAGCGTTTGAATGAAACTAGACAAAGTGAAAATTTAGAAAAATTGAAAATTTGCTTCATGGTTTTCAGAGTTTGAGCTTCATACAGTCTATGGCTTCAGGGCGTTAGCGGCTGTTCAGCGTTCATGAATCCGCAGAGCAGCCTTACCTCAGTCAGTTCTTCTATATCTAACGGGGAAACTTTGGTCTTATTAATCTAATATTTGTTCCAGATCAAATAGTTTTGGCTGAGGGCAAAGTTTCATATCTGTGTGCTAGTGATGGTGCTTTTAGTTACATTGTTACACCATTAGAATTGCCTTATTATTCATATCTCGACAGCTTGAATTGAAAGTTCACTCAGAAATTAAAATTCAGTCATCATTTAACTACAGTGCTTATTTCATTCCAATATATGGCTTTATTTCTTCTGTGAAACAAAAAATATGTTTCAGATGTTTTTGACTTTAAATGTATTGACACAAACTGTTTTGTGGCTAGAAGGGATACAGCTTCGACCGGAATCTATCAATGAAATTTAATTTTCTACCTATTAGATTGTGTTTTATTAACGTCTACACCTACCCCAATCCTAAACCTACCCCTTACAATAATGTAAAAATAGTAATTATTGATGTACGGTGTGACAGAAGTTACGCTATACTGATGTGGGCATGCTGTCTCCCTTCTAGCCTTAACCGAAAAACAGAGACATTTTTCCCCCAGATATCTTCTTTGTGTCTCACAGAAGAAATATTATGCCCCAGACTTATGACTTTGGCGCCCCCCTTCGAGAAGAGCCTCTTTGTGATGTCCATTATAGTGAAGCATTTGCTTTACAGAAATATCTGTAAATGAGAATTAAAAAAAAAAAAAACTCTTTTTTACATTTTGCAAAGAACATGTTCAATCTCTGAAGAACCACAGGTGATGTCAAGTACAAGGAATTGTAAACTGTACAGGTGTGTGGAAGTTCAATGCATTTAGTAAACAATGGTAAACACCATAAGCAGTTTCAATAAATCATTTTTATTTAAAAGTACAAAACATTTTATTACAATTAGAGCAAATAAATAACTATAAATAATATTAAATATGAAAACAATAAATATATTGTGATATAAAAATTGTGCACAAAGATATATAAATCAATTTAAATATACTTAAAACAATTATTAAATATACCCAACATGCATGTGCATCACAAAATGATGGCTGACTGACAATACACATGATCTGAAATGCATAGCATGTTTTTACATTTAGTTAGCAAAATATCTGAGTATAGTTTAGGCAAAGAGGCATATTTTCACCTAAACCAAATAGAAAATTTTCACAGGTATTTGTAAGAAACATAATTAGCTTTTTGGTCTGATAACTTCAAGTTTTCATAGGAAACACATAAGGTAAAACTCTGTATTAAAGCACTAGCCATTAGTCAATATAAGCGACTCTTAATTTGACTCTTACATTCTAGGCTACATTCATTGCAATTAAATACAAACAAACAAATACACAAATACATTTATAACTTTTTTTTTTTTTCAGTTTTTGTTTGTAAGGCATGTATTTGCAGCAACTTTTCTTTGTTCATGGAATGTTTCACAAGTCAGACATTTTTTTCTGTCTTTAGTTTTCCTGTCACTGATTGTCTCTTAAACTCTTAGCAGAATCTTTGTATTGTTTGCGATGATGTCCATCCTCTGAAGGTGGCTTCTCACAGCTCTCCGGATCTGCTCCCATGCTTGAGCACTGTATTTCTTAAAACACAAGAGGAACATCTTTAGCTGTGTATCACTGACTTTACATTTTAAATGGAAGAAAATAATTCCTTTTATTCTTTACAAAGCAATATTAACATTGCAGATGTGCAAATACAATATGCCTCTTAAGGCACTAAGAAAAATAAAGCTGATGACAAAAATTAGTCAACTAATTAAAGGGTATAAAAATACATAGAAACAATGCAACAAGCTGTGATATCATATTATGCAATCAAACTTACTTCTTTCTTTAAAATCTTCTTTAAAGTCCTGAAGTGCCTTTTTATCTTTTTCTCATAAGACTCGTTTTGCGACGGCTTTTGGTATTGAGCCACCTGATAAAATGTAAACAATGAGAAAAAATAACATGAATGACAAAATAGTAGTAACAAAAAGTAATTTTTACATTTCATATAACATAAGTTAAATTTCATAAACATAAATCTAAATTTCTAGGATTAATGTCTTATAACAGTTTTGAGGTTAAAAGATTGAGTGGAATCATTCCATCTAAATTCATGGTCTATTACTATTATGACAATCCCTTCGAAATATAGGATAATATGTAATTCATAGAATGGAATTCTGATATCAGTTTCTCCTAAGCACAAATAGCCTACTTTCAGACAAGACTTACGCAATCTTTAAGCTCAGATGACTGCCTGTGCAGGTCTTTTAGGAAATATTCCACCGTCTTTGGTTTCCATTGCACTGATTTCATGTGCTCTGAGGCATCCATGAGATTGATGATATGATCTAAGGTCAAGACAAGAAATTTCACCCGGTCCTCCACCTGTAAGGAGACATAATACTATGCATAACTGGTCCCATATAAACACAGCTGTGATGTATGCAAGTTTTATAAGATTTTCCCATAATGAAATCTTGATCCCATTTTTCCCCATTTATTTTGATAGCATAGGTTTTATTTATGGAATGAAATTTTTGATCACAAAGAAAAGTTTACAAACCTCAGCTTTGCCTATGAAGTTGTACAGGGGCCCTGGAAATGGCACCTTGATATTCTCAGGATATTGACCACCACCCTATAAGACAGAGTAATATGTCATTTCTGATATGTTCCTTATGCTGCATATTTAGATGTTCATCCATCTGCACAAAAACTTTCTTAAGACTTTTTACAAAAATCAACTTACAAAAAAAAAAAAAAAAAAAATGAAAACTTTAATTGACTTAAATAATTTTAATAAAACTGATTGATAACACTGATTAATTCATTGCAGTTTGTCAATCAACCACGTTGAATTACTAATGAAGAAAACTCTGACAATTAGTGTTAAAAAATGGATAAAAGTAAAGATGTTGTAACATAATGATGGACATTTTTACAGTTTTTTTTTTAAGCTGACCTAATCAGACTAAACGTGACAGCATCCCTCAATAGGTAAAACACGTTTATTGCAGTATTCCAAATAGTCGTGAATCATTCTGTAAGGTTGTAACAACTAGACATTACAAAAACAATAAATCTGTTGCATAGCCTATAGTCTACTTGAGAGTCTTAAGGACCTTGCAGAAAGTGGCTGTGGTTGTATTTGCGCAGCAGTCTAATGTCTTCTGATGAACATTCATAAATAAATCATGAGGCTTTAAAAGTGTAGGCAACTTACCATTTCCCTAAGCAGACTCAGAGAATCTGCGCTCACCATCCCGTATCGCTCGAGCCATCTGCAAGCGGAGCACTGACTCTGCAGAGTTAAAAATATCACAAAAATATACGTCCACATTTGAGTATACTTCATCTTTGTATACGTGCAGTAGCTTTCTACTGTGTCGCTCGAGATAATGTTGCAGGGACATGGTGAAGTGTGCTGGATTTTATTCGGGAGTATGGAAAGGGAAAACGCAGTATGCAGGTCGGTACTATCCGGCTTACTTTCCCTTTCTAGTTGTATTCAGGCGAACGCTCATAGACTACTATACAAAATATCTCATCTGGTCTGCTATTAACAATAAAAATACTTTTAAAAGGAATATATTTTGTACTTAGAAAAGAAATGAAAAGAATATATAGGTTAGTTATAGTTTAAGCTACTCCTTAAACGTCTTTAGTTGAAGCTACTGGACACCAGCGCAAAACGCATACAAAATTACGTGTAATACACAAATGAATGTTATTAGCAACTTCAATATAAGTTAAAGCAATCCCACGGCTCAAAATAATTACCCGATTCCACAGTATTTCAAGGTCGCTGACGTTTCCAAACGAGAAGGGGGTAATCCCTGGGGGGTGAGTACAGCAAAACACTTTCTGTTTGAGACGTAATGCCTTACGCTTTGTTTACGCAACGTGCTGACGCAACCTCGTACAATCGTTCTCGCTGGATTTCACCGCACTTTCTCTTGGTGCAGTGAAATGCAATTTCTCATCATTTGTCACTACACAAGAAAAATGGGCTGGCAGTAACCATCAGTTTATCAAAATAATATTTACTTCCACATATCTTTCTATGTTTTTTTTTTTTTTTAACAAAATAAATGTTGTTATTATTATTATTAGTAGTAATATTATTAGTATTATTATTAGGCTATTATTATTATTATTGTTATTGTTGTTAAAATATTTAGTAGCCTTTTCTTAATAATATAGCCTATAATTAATTATGTTATGCTATTTATAGCTATAGCAGAGTTTTGGAACAGGGGTAGCTAATTTCGAGCTTGTGGGGAAAAATCCTGTGTTTTGGAAAATGCTAGCTGGTCAACCAGCTAATGACCAGCTTACATCTAAATGTCACTGAAGAAATTGTATAACAATTACAAGAAAAATAGAAAAGGCGTGCAAATTTAATCAAACAAATAAAGTTAAAAGTGTCTATTACTTTAAGATAAATAAAATCTAACTTGGATCTTCAAGTTCAGTGTATTTCTGCGTTTTTAATTACACATTTGCGCCGCTGTGGTTTTCTCTGGTTAGTTATGGGTGCAAAGTTGATGATTGTGATGATGATGTTTTATTGTTAGAATTGTTTTGTTGTTAGATTGAATCCTCCTTTTTTCAGTAGTTTATCCCATAAAACATCTTTAAGCAATCTATACGCATGCGTGATTCCAATAAATGAGAACTTTAAAGCACTTATAAGATGTTGCATCTATTTGCCTGTAGATGGCAAGATTAGCAGTTTCTAAAGATATCTTTTATAAAGAGCCGCATGAAATGAAGCAGATTAAAGAAGGTTTACTGTTTTGATTAAAGGTCTGTTAAAAGTGAAGGAATTATAGAAAGTTACGCGGGAGAAAACATTTGCGTGAGAGTGGGCTCCGGGTTTCATTGTTCACTCATCGATACCTGTGTTTGATGTCTTTCGACCACAGCTGTCGCCTTGACCTTTTCTGTCGATTATTGTATGAGGTCAGAGACCAAAGGAATGTAAACAATATTTGAACAACAATAATGAATAATAAATTACTTTTTCTTAGTCTTCTTATTATATACTACTTTATTTTCATTAATTGTTTTGTGTACTTCTTAAATTATTGTTGGGTTAGCAAATAAATAGCGTTTTAAATGTGTTCTATGTGTTAAACAAACTATTTTTTCCTCGAAATGACTGCACATTTTCATGTTTAAATGTTTTTTTTTTCTCCAATGTCTATAAGTCTACCGAAATCTTTCAAAATATAGGCCTACCAAACTTTAAAAAATAAACTGTCTTCTTATTATTATATAATTTATTTTTATTAATTGTTTTATGTACTGCTTAAATTACTGTTGGGCAAGCAAATAAATAGCATTATATATATATATGTGTGTTAAATAAACAATTTTTTCCTCGAAATGACTGCATTTTCATGTTCAAAAGTTTTTTTTCCCCTACTATAATGTCTAGCCTACCGACATCTTTCAAAATATAAGCCTACCAAATTAAAAAAAAATAAACACACCCTGAAAAATATTTTAAATATTTAAATATTTTATTTTTTGTCAACATTTGTCATGTGACAAATTCACACGTGTCCACACATTTGTTACAAAGACATTTAGACATCCATTGTATGTTACAACCAACATGTAAACGAAACATTCCTTCATA
Organism: Spinibarbus caldwelli; assembly: GCA_039654775.1. Lineage (NCBI taxonomy): Eukaryota > Metazoa > Chordata > Actinopteri > Cypriniformes > Cyprinidae > Spinibarbus > Spinibarbus caldwelli. Next base: position 13,407,051 of record CM077219.1, on the reverse strand, counting down.
TTAATAATAGCAGTGATTTGAATAATAAATATTGTAAACATTTTAGTGTAGTCTAGATTAATAAATGTGTTTATAAATAGCACAAGCCCAAAGCCGTCAAAGCGGCATATTAACATTCATTCATCTGGAAATTCATTGATTCATTGTACCATATCGACTTCAATGGATAATGAAAATTGGGGGAAAAAAAATAAATAAATAAAAAATAAAATTAGCGTATTCATAAATTATGAGCAACATTTAGCTAATTTATAAAATGTGTCTTCTTCTTCTGAATTGGTCCATGACGATCAGAATGTCCTGGCGCACAGTTTCCCACGCGCAGCAGCTAAAATTCTGTCGGAAAGAAAAGTCACACAGTTAATCAATGCAGATTTGAAATATTTAGGTATAAGCACATTCTAAACCTTTTCGTTATTTTTTCCAGTATCGTTTGCTGAGTTTCTCACCTGCTGTGTGAGAAACTGATCGAGCTTCTTGAAGTTCTCGACCAACGTCTCAAGATCAGAGCTTATCATCGGGACCTAGATAGTAACTATAACGATTAACGTCCAGAATTGTAAATGATGAAAGTAAATGTTGACTCAGCCCAACTACTGACTTACGAAATTTGATTTCTTGGCTTGTCGGTTGAGGTGTTCCATTAGATTTCGGAATGCATTGTTATTCCAGTGGCAGTGGGTTCTGCTCTTCTTGAAGAGCTCAAAGGTAGAGTTATATGATATCTTCAGTGCCTGAGCTATTTCGTGTTTCTGTCCACGTGAAGAAGAAGAAGAAAGAAAGAAAAAGAAAAGAAAGATCAAACATCCATTGTCAAACAAACTGTACAACACCAACAGTGCAAAATATTTCCGGAGATCAACCTCACTGCAGAGTGTCAGAATGACACACCTGAACCAGCAAATCAAGTTATTTGAAATCACTTGAAAGCAGACAGTTGCATTTGAGTGAGGCTGCAACTCCGCAGGAAGACAGATCTGCAGAATGTCTCTGCCCTGTATTTTTATATTGTTGCCTATACCTTTTTGGGAAGACTCGTGAACCGATCAGACATCGCTTTTGCCACTTCATCCGGACATGCTTTAGGGCCCTTTGAGAGAGAGAGAGAGAGAGAGAGAGAGAGAGAGTGAGTGAGTGAGAGTGAGAGAGAGAGAGAGAGAGAGAGCGAGTGAGTGAGAGTGAGAGAGAGAGAGAGAGAGAGAGAGTAAGAGTGAGAAATGTTGACGTTTTTCAGCCATTAAATACATACAGGCTATCATTGCGGCACGATGTTGTTAACATTAAAGCATTAAGGTGTAATGACCATAAGGTAACACTTAAGGTAAGCTCACTACCATTATATCAATCCTAATATTTATACTAATACATTGTTAACATTTTAACATTCAAGTTGTTGTGAATTAACATTAATACAATGAATGAACAATGCACAACAGTATATTTCTAAATTAAAATTAACCTAGATTATGTAAAATTGTTTACCGGTTCGTGATATCTTGTGTTATATTGCTAATCCAGCAATTTTTCTCTAATAAATCTAGTAAAATTAATTAATAGATTAATGTTCCATAGCACACTGTTATAGAGTGCTTAACGCATTTCTAAATAACAGACAGACAGACAGACAGACAGACAGATAGACAGATAGACAGACAGACAGATAGACAGATAGATAGATAGGTAGATAGGTAGATAGATAGATAGATAGGTTTAGATTAGTCTCACCAGTGCATGCAGAAGCTTAATTGTTATTTTCTCCTGATTGAAGGAATCTGCGAACATGACAATCCACAAGAAACACAAAAAAGCTCTCATTGTGGTTTTGTGCAGAGCTACCATTCAAACGATATGACTACTAGGATGGCTAGGCTCTGGCTATATAATGTTCTCCAAAGGAAAGGAAAAAAAAAAAAAAAAGAAAGAAATTACCCTACTAAATTTGCATTCCCTTCAGCAGGTGACAGCGCGGGAAGCCCAGCGGTATTACAGTTGGAAGTTTCAGAAGGAGAAAATGAAAGAATCACATGCTTCTGTTCGTCCTGTTGGGCGTTCTTTTTATCACTTTGAAAACGCAATGAGATGGATATAGGATGGCGCTAGCCAGTTTACTCATCTTGAAAACACAGTGAGAGAGAGTCAAAGTGGGACTTTCATCCACTATCACAGACGCAATGACATCAAGAAGTGTGATGTATGTCAATACTTACGAAACAGATGAATATAATTAATTATTAATTAATATAGCCTGTTATTTACGTTATCAAGACGTTATCTGTATCTTCTGATCTGTCTTCCCGTTTTGCGTTTTATATATATATACACGCAAAAATGAATTTTAAAACACGATTTAAAAGCAGCTGTATGTGTTCCTGTTTAAGGTGATATCATCAAACCGTTTGTGTAAGGTGATGACACAACTGAGCGGGTGTAATTCCTCATTGCAACAGGGCATTGTTTACATACAAAGCATTTCACTTTCAGTTTCCACAATGACCAGTAAGCGTGTCCCGTAAAATTCCTTTAGCAATTCCACATGAGCCACGTATTATGACGCAACTGAAAAAAAAAATCATTTATTGCGATGCTGCAAATTTCCTTTGCTTTTTTATTTTTTAATGTATTTAGGCTATTTTTTTTGTTTGTTTGTTTGTTTAAAGATAATTTTTAACCAGAAACTTACTCTGCTTGTGCAAATCACGTTGTGCCTCATGGACGACGAATACATTGCTTAAATAAATAAATAAATAGCTACACCTAGGCTAAATGCGACAAGTAAATAACTAAATAAAATAACAGTGAAAAAGGAAAATGTAAGCAAAGTGTGTTTCCAGTTTAAAGAAAAATGAGTTAATTACCTATATCTTTCTTTGTCCTGTCAGGAAATTCATTCCAAAATCCCAGTCAAAGTTTCTTATGCTACATTTAGAAAAAAAAAAAAAAAAAAAAAATCCTCTTGAAGTGCCAAAACATTGCTGCCCTTTCCAGTAACAAGCCTATTCATAATACATAAGAATAAATAATGTATGAAGAAATATTGGTCTTAATATGATATGCTATTAAATGTTGTTAAATGGCAACATTAAAACTAATAAAAATTCTAATAATTAATGTAGGCTAACGCTGAGTATCTTTACATATAAAAGCTAAAAGTAGAGAATTAATTTTACTTTAAATACCAATATTGTGCTAAAACCAAAGGTAACCCATGGAATTTACTATTTTTATTTAACACAGGCCTATAGATGCAACAATTTTAACTAATAATCACCTAATAACAATACACGATACACTATTAAAACAGAAAACTTACAGCTTATTTTAATTATGCCCTAATTCTAAGTAAAACTCCGAAAGCACTATTTTTGCACTAATGTATAATATCTAAAATCATTAGCGTTTATCACCCCGCGTTATTGCAAAGCTCAGTCGGAAGGGGGCAGCGCAAATTCGCTGTCTTGGCTTTATATGTTGTATTTACATACAAGACTTGTGCTCACGAGAAACCGTGTTTGGTGAATAATTTAGGTGGTTGCATAACACCTATCTCCATCTATTTACCTTTTGTAGCCTGTTGTTAACTGTCCTGTAACAATGTATGGCTTAGTATAAATTGACAAATAAGAAACAAGTTTAGCAGTTTACGCCGTGCATCGTTTGCTTGGTCTAGTTTGTGCTTATGGCTCAATGAAATATTATATGATGAGCAGCCTATTTGAAAACTGCCTGAATTTTGAAAAACTGTTGTAGGGTATTCAGTGAATTGTAGTAGACTGAGGGGCAAAACACAGCCTACTTCAGGCTGAAAAATGTTAGATGTTTTCTGCATGACAAAACCAGTCTGCATTCAATCTGCCATTCTACCTCAACTGAACAAAAAAATCGTATTCACAGATACAGATTACTTAGACATGTTCATACTTGTTCAAGAGTTCAGGAGAGTTGCACACCACCTACAGTACTTTTGTGATGTGCCTGTCTCAGTCATAACACTATATGCACAGTCCAAAACTCATACATTGACATGCTCACAACCACACTACCTGTCCTCTACTCCAGAGTGTGTTTGGGGCAAGGACATGTGAATCCTCCACAGGAAATGAGATAGTTTGAGAAGAGGAAACTTTATGAGGCTGGCTTACTGAACAGGAAAGAGGGGGTTTCCTTCCAGAGGATGAGGAAGAGGGAGGACTGCAGGGAGAAAGAGAGACAGACAGACAGACATGTGAATGTTTGTAGGCCTCGACAGGGACAGTGTCAAATATATCACTGAGCACTTTCCAATAAATTTAAGCTTTTCTAACTGTTTTATAAATGGTGTGTTTATAATATGGTTCCACATAATTTTAATAATAGTGTATAATAGTCGGTTTTGGCTGCATAATAAGCAATACATTTTATAATAATACATTTTGATGCATAAAATTATTTTGTATAGTTTAATTGTTTTATCAGTTTTGAATAATGACTGCTTTCCCACGAGACAGAAATGATGTCTTTCAGTTATTTCCGAGGAATAGAAAATTTACCAACTATTGACATCTGTCTTAGCGACAAAGTGACAGCCTTTAAAAAAAAAAAAAAAATCAATAAAAAAACCTTTTTCAAAACAGTGACCCAGTCAGAAACGCTCTCTGTCTGTGAATCATTTTGTTCATTTAGGTTAGAAAATGTAGAAAGGTTGCACAAACAGCACCTTTAAGTATTACATACAAGAAAATCTATAAAAGGAATTTCTGTAACACTTTAGAATAGGGACCAATTCTCACTATTAACTAGTTGCTTATTAGCATGCCTATTATTAACATATTGGCTGTTTATTAGTATTTATAAAGCACATATTCTGCATGACCATATTTTACATCTCTAATCCTACCCAACAGCTAAACTTAACAACTACCTTACTAACTATTAATAAGCAGCAAATTAGGAGTTTATTGAGGCATAAGTCATCGTTAATGGTTTGTTAATAACAAGAATTAGACCTTAAAATAAAGTGTGACCGGAAATTCACTTAGAAAAGTGTTTCGCGAGCAGAATCATTTTGAACAAAAAATTCAGAGGAAACTATAGCAAGCATAGCCATTGATATAGCATTCGACACACTCCGTTTCCCACGATGCTAAATGCACCATGTGACATTATAACTGTCCATTATGTGTTCACTAAACGACGAGTAACTAGAACATTATTTTATGACCTAACTGCAGCTGATTCATCTCTTTATCCTAAGAAAAACATCAAATGAACCTTTTATTACAGGACAGCATTCCAAGAGCATGCCCGAATGGAACATCACTGAAAGTACAGAGACCAAAGGCATCAGTAAATCTTCACTTGGCCAACCCAGAAAACATACTCTTTTTTTTAATGGACTGGGGCATGTTGTCCTGTTCACAAATCTGAGGGTGATTACTAACCTTTTGGTTCCTGGTTCGCCCTCAGTGCTCAGTACAAGATTTCTTAGTAATTATATTCAGAGTTAGTTCAGTTTTGTGCAGCCTAAAAGTGATCAGAGGTTGTGCAAACTGGAAGGGAAGGAAGAAACCACCAGAGCCCCAATGGGTGTGAATCAACCACTGGGTGTTATTCATAGGAACTACATGGAGAGCTTTTGCAATAGCTGATGTTTTTCATTCAGTGGTGCATGAGACTATAGGGAATCTCTCTGAGATTTAGGCTAGCCTAAAAATACCTTTTTACTGCTAACTAGGACCAGAAAGATATCAAGAAATGTGTACTCACGTGAGTGAACATACAAAGTGAACTTTCTTTTTGCAGGTGAGTAAACAATTTCTAAGTTCCTGTCAGTTGTAGTTTCAGTCATGTGTTCCTATCTGCTGGTTTTGTTAATTGATTTCACCCACCAACTTTCCGGTGACCTGATTTGTTCATGAGGCGCAACAGCTTGAACCACAGGGTAACATTGCAGAAAGTGAGACAGTTGCACATATTTGATAAGGAACATCATCTTGTCAGAGTTAACAGAGTAATGCTTTATTGCCTTTGTGGAATAGCAATTGGTTAATAATGTTGTGAGGTTTTTCTTCCAAATGATTCAGTTGAACCATACCCTCATCTCTCTTTCTCTCTCTCTTCCTGTTGCTAACTGTCTCACTCTTCTGAAGCTGTGATGTGTGTGCTGGAACAGGAAATGAATGCAGACAGAGGAGGCAGGCAAGCTGAAACTGGCACAAAGCTCTAGCGTGTATACACACCCGCCCACATCCATACACACACGGACACACACTGGCCCTGAGCAACAACTGTCAGAGCTGGAACTTTGAGCTATAGGTGGAACAGCAGAGCGGTGGTGGCGAAAAACTGAAGCCTGTCTAAGACATTAAGCGGATTGAGAAAGGAAAAGAGATTTAAAGAAAAAAGACGACGAACAGGAGACGGATCTTTCAAATGTAACTTGAAGAAGAAGAGAGAGAAACAAAGGTGTGGAGAAGATGGTGCGCCGATCCTGCCTCAGCAGGTAAACTTCTTCAAACTTCTGAGTACTAATTTGGTTACTTTAGTTGGACATAATATTCATTCAGTCTTGAGGTATTTGAATTTTATTTTTAGACATGACTTTTCCTTAAAGTCTGAGATACCTCTAACAGCTACCTTCCTTTTTCCTGTCTTGTCGCATGACAAATGGTTATCTGTGCACATAAATAGCAGCTTGTTGCAGTTTACAAAGAAAAGGCGAAGTGAGCCATCTTACGCTGTGATGTGAGACCAGAAAATCAGTGCATGCTGTAAGCAGCACTTGATTTTTTGTCGCTTTATGTGCTGAATCTGTGATAAAGATAGGAGTTTTGTTTTGCGCCGATATCAGAAGTTGATCATCAGTTGCAACTATCACCATCAAGCTGATCAGTGAAATGGAGATATTGTGATGTCAGTATTCTTCGTACGCTCAATGGAACCTGAGAAGAAAGATAAGAATCATTTTGTATGCATGCTTAATCCATTCGCAGTGTGTACAAACAAGGTATTCCCTCTGAGAGGAAATGTTTTAAACATTTTAGTTGTGTAAACTGCACAGTGAGTAAGAGTGCTCTTTCTGCATTCCTGAGGTGACTGGGCTGGTGGGTGTGGGTGTGGAGGAAAACTGGAACACCGCAGATCTGGTACAGCTATCCGAGTACACTGCACATTCCAAAGAGAATCTCATTTCTCCCTCAGGTCTTCGCTGTGCGCACACCTCAGAATTACCCTTTTGAATTTCTGAGGCCACTGCTTTGTGTCGGTTAAAATCTGAAAGCACACCAGGTTTTGTTTGGACTCATACTTTAATTATAAGCATTTTAACTGTACACATCTGAGATCGGCCAACTGGTTAACTTTAGTAAATTCTGTCATTTACTCACCCTTCTTTCTTTCATGGGACACAAAAGGTGATGTGAGGTAGAATGTCCAGGTTGTTCTTTTCCATACAACAAAAGCAGATAGATTAGTGGCCCAAATAGATTGAAAAAGCATTGTAAAAGTAGTCCAATTATTCACTATATTCCAAGTCTTCTGAAATTTTAAGATAGCTACACATGAATCGACCAAACAATAAAAGTTCCTCATTGGCATCAATAGTTCCATGAAGAACTTTTAACATCCACGGAACCTTTTCAGTGCACAAAAGGTTCTTTAGATTATTTAAATTTTCTTCACACTAAGTAAATAGGTTATTTTGAGAACTGTTCACTGAAAGGTTTTTTGGGGAACCTAAAATCGTTCCTCTATGGCATCACTACAAAACCCCCGTTTTGGAACCTTATTTTTTTTTAAGTGTAAAGTTGTTAGTTGCTGAATATCTCCTCCGCTCTCATCTCATTGATTTCCATCAGGCTTAATGCAGAAAATGAATTTGGAGATCACTGACATCAAACCTGGTGAATGTTTGAATGCACACATGCACAAATTAGATTTGATCATTTTCAACAAATAAGTTAGGGCTGGAATACACTATACGACTTTTAAAATCTGATTTTAAAACATTAGGCATCATACACTTACCGACTTTGTAAATAGTCAGAGAGGAAAACTGCCATCACACATTAAACGACTGAGGGTCATTCACTACCAGACTTTCAAGTCCTTCCTATCACAACAAACTCAGGCAGAAATGCGCGCAATGTTGCTAGGAGATGCGTGACAAATGAAAACAACATGTTCTAAAATCGGCTGAAAATATCAAACATGTTTGATATCCTCCAATTGGATGGAATCAGAGTCGGATGCTAAAAAAATCTGTGACCATCCTACAAGACGTGACTTTATATGAAATCTGTCAACGCAAATCTGCAGACTGGCTCTGACTTTCGGCAACTAGCGTCAACTTATCCAAACTGTAAATTGGGGGAAAATTGGGGCAAAAGTTGTGTAGTGTATTCCAGCCTTTAGTCTGTACATCACACAAAGCTATCGTTTACTATATGGTTCAAAACAATACATGGTTGCACTTTATTTTACAGTACATCTACTTACAGTGTACCTAACCTAAGTAAGAACTGTAATATATGGTAACTATATGGGGTAGGGTCAGGGTTAGTACCTAGTTATTAACTAGTTATTGTAATTACTATAATAAATACATAGTATGTACATGAGTAACAGGACTGTAAAATAAAGTGCTACCCAATTCATTTTTCAACAACTTTGCATATACAGTCTCTGGCATACTCACAAAAATGTAACAAAGAAAAGGAGAGGAAAACAATAGGTTTTAATATAGAATATTTTGTTCTTGTATTTTTATGTTCTGTATACCTGATAGGCTATACAAAACATAATGGGGATGCTGAAGACCTTGGGCTGACTATATGTGACAGGAGATAATATGAAGTGTTAGGACAGCCCTAAATCTAATTCTAAAAATGACTGAGTGCTGGGGTGAGCAAACACATCACATAAAGACCCATTTTCCCCCGCCGTGAACATCCTGTAAGAGAACCAGACAGCACAGCAAGGTCAAAGCAAGCCAGGCTAGAGAAAAACAAGGAGTTTCCGTATTTAAACAGTGTCTAAATGGGAACGGCCTCCTCCAATTGTTCTACACTAACAGCCATTTTCAGCTGGAAGGACACCCACTCCCCGTCGAATACAGCTTGAGCAGATTCCAAGGTGATTTCTTTTTAAACTCCTCCAACATGATGAATCACGCATTGATGTTTCTCTCATGTTTGCTCCGCTGCTGTTATACTCCAGGCTGAAAAGTTGTCAGACAGGTTATGGTTCCCCCTTTCAAAGCTGTTTGTGAAATACATTAAGTAACGAGTCTGAGATCTAAGTTCACATATTGTAACTGCAAATCAGTATGGAGAAGATGTATTCTCGGAATCAAATGTAAAGCCGTGATTTTGGCCACTTCCTTCTTGGATTATGCAATGTCCTCCTTTGGTAGACCACAAGGCCTCCTTTCGATCCATTGCCACCCCTTGGTTTATGAAGCGAGAAGATGGTCTGGCCTTCTGTTTACTTCCCTATTTAAAGAATGACTACTGTGCTTGTCTACAAACTCTCTTGGTAAGATGTGCAAGGGTGGTGTTTCTTCGTCTCGCCTGACTCTCGGAAGACTTGTCTTGACTTGTTATAAAACAGCAGCTGATGTTGTTTTGGCAAAAGGCTGATAAAGTCTACTACAGACTACAAAGATTTTTCTCCTTTCATATGCTAAGAGACACATTTTTTTCATTGTAAGGCAATTGATTTCCAGTTTCTGATGGTGTGATGCAGGATCAGTTAAAATAGTTATTAAATTCATCTTTCTGTGACACATAAATGACAAATCAGTTTGTAAAATATAACTGTTTCAATTTACATTCCATTTCAGTAGTGGCTGTTTAGGTGCAAACTACTCACATAAAGAGTGCTATATCTCACAAACGAACTGCTTTTGAGAGTTTCACAGACATTGTAAACTCAGATTTGAAATATTGGCTTCCTTTTAATTCATGAGTTGGAATATGAACCGAACTGTCCCATATATAGTTGGAATTTTAATGATGAAATACATAAAGTAAATACAAATGTATCCATCTCAAACATCAAAGCTTTTTAAATGTTTTTCAAAACTTTCATATCCCAAGTCTCAGTGACTACTTCTGTCACTCACTCAGATAAAGACATCAGGTCTGATAAGAAACTCTAGAGAGATGCCCTTTTACTGTTAGCTTACATACATCTATGTTAAGTGATTAAACAAAAACAAATAGTTAATGTATTTAATACATGATTTAATATTAAAATAATTATTTGCAAACCATTTAATATGTCTATTTTGACCCAATATTGTCTGAAATGCTACTTATCTGTTGAAAGAGCCCCAGTGCATATGCATCTACATAGTATCAGTGCTTTGACTAGACATAAAAGAACTGCATTTAAGATCCTTGGAGAATTGTTTGACTGAAGAAGCAAGCTTGCTTTCATTTCACACAGCTTCAAACAACTACTACGCACTGGATGTTTAAAAGGAACATGGCACACTGGGGGTGAGGGACTTGACATCTTAGCATGACAAGAAGCTCCTGACCAAGTTCTGAAGTTTCACATTTATTTATACAACCAAGTATATACTTATATGACCATAGATATAATGGGAACACACACATCTCAAATCAGTAGAAAGCAAAATTTTGTTGCTGGCAATGCAGAATGTCTTCCTTTCTCTCTCTCTCTTTGTATTAGACATGCAAGAGGAAGGAAGCCTTTTAAAAAAAAAGCCACCATGAAAACCAGACTTTTAAAAAAGATCAATTGGTCATCAGATAATAAAAAACAAAGGTGCAACGATGTAATATTTACATTAGAACTGACAAAATGCGTCACCTCTCCAGTGCTTTGGCAATCAGATCAATCAATGTTTTTTAAAATGTCAATGACATAATATCCTGCTCAGGTGTCAGATCCAAATTTCTACATAAATTGCTGGCAGCTGATTCCAAATAGCACTTTGATTGCTGACACTTTGCTGTTATCTGTCTTTCGTATTACAGTCAACTTCCTTTCCTTTACAGGCAGTAGTCAAACCACATACAAAAGATTACCAAGTGATAGAGGTCGCTTGGCAAACATTAAACCGCTGTTGCGTCAAGGGTGAATCTCTTTAAATACTTTGAGTACTGCAAACAGAAAAGCTGTCAATTAATATAATCCTTTGAACACATATACATTTAATATATAAATGTAATATTACTAATACATTAATATTTTACATTTTAAAATATATATAAAATGAATTAAAATTAATATAATTATGATGTGATTTGAATTACTAGAACATCCCAAAAAAGGTGCTCTGATCTTTCTTGAGAGTCTGTGGAGGTCATGCTAGATCAGTTGCTTCAGGTCACTGATCAGAACTGGGGCATTTAACCTCAGTTATTGGTCCATATCAGCGCACCACATCACAGCTGCCTGCCTTAATTCTCTTAGGTTAAACAATCAGCTGTTGACAGAAGGTGTAGGTTAGAGAGCTCCACTGTTAGCTTAAAATGACTCAGAGCTCTTGGAATGTGGTGCCGATGCAATGAAATACTGTGCTTGATTAGAATTAGCAGTGACTTCACCATGGCAATACAATTTTGCAAAAACTTAGTGTTTGATTTGTTTTTTTTGTTTTGTTTTTTTTCCAGACACAATCCTATGGTGAACAGTTAAAAACCAGTGCTTGCTGTTTTTTTGTATTTGTGAACTTTACTAGCAATTTCTAGTGTACTTTGTTTCTGCTATGTATGAAAGTTCATGCAACTTAAGATATAACATTGTGAAAGGAGTAGCATGATCTCATTTTGATAGAATCAGGCTTGTTGGGCAAAGTCTGAACAGTTGGACCTGTAGAAAGGTCAACCAAAGTGCTGTTGTGTTTGCATTTATACAGCAGGTACCCTTTGCTCATGACTCAAATGTGAGGCAGCAAATAAACAGTAATCCGTGTCTTCTGCTCAAATTGCTTTTTATAATCCTCTCATTTGTTTTCTACCCACAGGAGGGCCTTTCCTGAGCCTTGATTCCAGTTTGATTCCCTCAAAGGTTGAATAGGGTAACATGGCGTCCTTACACAGTCAGGGCCTGGTACTGGTGGAGTTTGAATATGAATACGAGGGCCGGGATGGTCACATGGTGTCCATTAAACCCAATGAGCGCTACATCCTCCTGGCCAAAACAAACGATCACTGGTGGCATGTTTGTAAAGATGAACGAGCCAAGCCGTTTTATATCCCTGCTAAATATGTCAAGGAGCTTCCAACCAACATCCCTTCACCTCTAGACTTCAGAGAGCCTCCAGGCCCCAATGTGAGGCCTGTGGTGACTGACCTCACAGAGGACCGCAAATCCGATGAGGTGACAATTAGACTTCGCTCCAAAGGTAATTACCAGAAGACAGAAAACCGCATGTCTACATTTGGAGTTCCTTTGGATTTACATGAGCCCCCTTCTTACAAACATGGCAGACCTTCAGACTCCCTCATCTCCCTGAACACAGTTTCTGCCTCGGACTCATCGCATCAGAAGAAAAGGATGAGTCAAGCAACCAATCTGCTGTATGGCTCTCCCATTGAAACGGTGCCTGATAAGTTTCGAGTGCCCAGCTTCAGCCCAGCTGACCCTCTCCATAAACCTATCCCTGTCAAACCTGTGGAGCTCCCTGTCATCAAGAACCTAAATGAGACCAAACCTCAAAGGAAGTCTCCAGAGCTGGAATCACCAATAGAGCCTGAAAGTGAAAGCTCTAGCTCAGAACCACTGCCATCACCAGACTCTGAGAATATTTATGAATCCATATCGGACCTGAATCTTGACCTGTTGACACTGACAGGCAAAGCACCTGCTGGATTACCAAACCCTCAGACCAACACATCATGCTCACCTCCAACAATAAAGGTACAGTTTTATCTATATCAGAATGCCTTTCAGATTCTTATTCCAGTGCAGAATTTTAATTGAGGCAGCAAACAGAATATATTTATGGAAGCAGAAATTTGACTGCAACAAGTTGCAGTGACTTTTCTAGTTAAAGGGATTATTTCCCCAAAAATGAAAATTAGCCCATGATTTATTCTTCCACAAACCATAGGTATATATGACTTTCTTCTTTCAGACTAATACAATTGGAGTTACATTAAAAAATGTCCTGGCTCTTCCAAGTTTTATAATGGCAGTGAATGGGTGTTAAGATTTTGAAGTCAAACTCGTGCATCAATCCATCATAAAAAGTGCTCCACACGGCTGCAGGGGGTTAATAGAGGCCTTCTGAAGCAAATCAATGCATTTTTGTTAGAAACATATCCATATTTAAAACTTTATAAACCGATTCAGGCGTTACAGCGGATGACGTAGGACAAATGCAAACGCGATGACAAATGCAGAAGCGCAGTGGACAGGTCAAAACAAAACACTGGTAATGAATTAGAAGTACAAAACAAGGATTTGTAAAGAAAAATGCTTGAGGATTTCGATATAAGCCAAGAGGAGACTGGTTTTCCTTTGCTGTAAACAAAACTTGGTTCTCATGAGACTAGCATATTCTCACCGGAGCTTACACTACACCTATGTCAGCCGCTGGACACCACTCTGTTGTGTACATGAGTACCAGCAAAAACTAGATTTTACGGTTTATAAAGTCTTAAATATGGATATTTTTCTTACACAAATGCATTTTTTTTTTTGCACTATTTTTTTGGGTGAACTATCCCTTTAACTAGAAAATCAAACTTTGATTTAACATAAAGGGTCTTGAAGTTTTGAAGATCATTTATGCCTTACAAGGTACAGACTTACAGGATTGGTCTGCTGATGAAAGCAAGAACGCATGTTTTCAAATCCTCTCTGAAGCATTGGTTTCACTTTCAAAATTGCACTTTTAACGGTTCCTTAAACAAACTGACCTATTTCTGTACAGACACGACCAATGCTGATTGCCTTTCACATACACTGTAATGTTAAAATATGTCTTTTGTCTTGGACAGAGAAAAGTATGAAAATTAGTTAGTATGGAATATCATCATACTACAGACATTTGCAGTCTGCTTATATTGTTGAACAAAGGAAGTGCTGTATTGCATTAAATAATGACTTTTGACATTTAAACTTTGTGTATTTTTGACACATATATTATACTGGTAAGCAACAGGGCATAAATCATGAGGGAAAGCAATAGAACAGGAAGTGTGTATCAAAGGAAATGTTTGGGCATGTTTTCAAAGTGGACCACTGGGAGGCGATGTTGGCATGCTGCATAAATCGAATGCAAAGCTGAACGTTTTTCATTAAGAACCGAGTTTCACTATAAACGAACTTGCACCCAAAATCACATCTTCTACTTTAACTAACAGAATTTACGGACAGCCATGATCTTGATGTGATCAGGTCACCATCAAAGTAGCATTCTGTCCACTTAAGAAGAAGTTACTCAGCTGTTTTTGGAGCAACATGAAATAAAGCACTGAAAACAACGGGAAATAAAAGAGAGCCGCTTAACAATAATGCCCTCCTACATGACATCAGAACAGGATATTACAGCTTTTCAGCTTTACAGCAAGGGAAGGATATAGTGTGGTAAAGCATGTGTGTTTTAGCCAATGAAAGACATCTACAACTCTCATCCTATAAAAACCATGTGTACATAACAGCATGATAGCCACTACCCTGCAAACTGACAAACTGAATCCAAAGAAAACATAAAAATCCAGTTTTCATTTTTATTTGCATTCACTGTGTTTGTAATGCACTTGCCTGTGGCTTACAGGTTATCAGGGCACCCATCCCTTTTTCTTATGTGTGTGTGTGAACAAATTTTAGAGGTTTGAACACTGTTCAATTAAGAGCTAAAGGGCATGTCACAACAGGGTTAGGTTTTCTTTTGTGTCAATTGTCTCTTAAAGAATACAGAATAGAAATGCATCTCACTTCTAGCAGGCAATGTTTTCAATCAAATTCAAACCTGAGACAATATTCATAATTGTGTAATTTGTTTCAGAATACATTTGTGGTGGTAGAGAAAAAAAAAAGTATATTTCAAAGGGGAACATGTTCATCTCCTGGGACACTGTCAGCACAGATCTTGGGATCTGAGTCAGGCTTGGTGTTGTAGCTGCAAGGCTACTATTGTTAGCACAGATGTTTTCAGTTTCTCAGTTTCAAAAACAGTAAATGATCCTTAAGCTTGGAATTCACCAGAAAGCCAGAGAGAAGAGAGATAAAGACTGAGTATGAAAGACAGAAAGAGAGAGGGGTTTTTATTGCCATTTTCAAATTGTCTCATTCTCGACTACATTGGTAATTTAAATTGTTTGTGATAAAGCCACTGAAACATTGAAACTTTGAGGGAGGAGAGAGACAGATGGAGAGCGAGAGTGAAAGAGAGATATATTTGGCTATTTTTTTTACAGAAATCACCTTTATATAGAAAACAATAGTCATTCATCAAAAACCTTAATTTTCAATTTCAGAATTCCAGCATTTGTACAAAATTCCAGGGAATCAGTCTCAAGCATGAGAGTTATAGTGGACAGGGCCACTCTCAGAGTTTTCCAACTTTGTTATTTTGTCCTTTGCGTAAATATCACAAGAAATGGATGAACGCAGTGAGTGTCAGCTTAATTGCTCCTAACTCTCTAACCCTTCGTGGATCTAATGAGAATCAGTGCAGTTTCGCTCTTGTTTGGGAAGACGTAGGAATGTGTTTGGAAATGAAGGGGAGATCTCCGCGCACCTGTATCAGGTTTCAGAGCCATTCTTAGTCTGTCTACTACATCAGTTGCAGACAAATGTTTCTCACAAAACCAGCACTGTATTAAACTTCAAAATATATCTAAAGGTCCTCAGATGACTTTATGCTGCTACATATCTTGCAGTGGCTATAATTCACGAGAGCTCAATTCAGGTATAAAGGGAACAGCGACATTTTCCATCACTAAGAGCTGACTTTTCACTATTATATGCCTATAAGATATAGGTAATTGTACCTCTATTTGTCTACTTGCAACAACCAACAGAACATATGACAGCTGGTCCAATCCTGCTAAAATGCCTCTCAGCCACTGGCACGTTTACAAAACAAAGGAGGAGTTCTTCCTGAAGGCCTCCAAGTCTCATTTCACTGCTTTAAACCCAAACAAGTTCAGAATAACTCCCACCCTACCCACACATATGCCCTGTGTGAATACACAGCCAGCCGTGTCCTCTGCCTCGACCCTGAGCGGGACAGATGGCCGGTACAGGCTACTGTTAGGAGATAAATACTGGAATAAACTTACAAAGGATACACCACTTTCGTTTCACACCGCAAATACTATTCGTATTTGTCTTTGTGATCCATAAAACGCTGTGAGTTTGGGAGAGAAAGAGTTAAAATAAAGAAAGAAAGGTGGGTCGCCGCTCCCTAGTTTACCTGCACAAGCGCCGCTTCAGACGGGCGGACTCGAGTCTCTTCTGAGCAGGAACAGGTGAGATTCATCTGAGACGACCAGAAATCAAATACAGGTATTACTACGAATACACATCATTTTTTACTTAGCTTTTGACGCGAAAAAGGCAGAACTCCACCGAATCGCGAGGTTTTGATTATTATAATGAGAGCCTTTGCTAGACACCACAACTTTGAAGGCAAATAGTGGAGAGACGCATCTCGCTCGCAGTGTTTATGGGAAATTATGAAGCGACTCAGTTTTATTTGTGCGCTTTTCACAGAGTATGTTGTTTCTAAGCAGCTTTACAGATGCCTTAATACCTACACCTTTGGTTACTTGAATCTGTTAAGTAAAACACTGCTTTAAAAAACGAGCTTAAACCAGGATAAACTGTTTTTACTGATCTGTCTGATTTAAGCTGATATCCCAACATTGCTACAACAGCCTAACAAACCAAGCTAGGAGATCAGCAAACAGCTGTTTTTCCCCTTAAATTAAAAATTTACAGATATAAATATAGAGTTTTTATGACCACACCTTGTTTTACCATTAAGTCGAGGTTCATTATTGCTGTTAAATGATTGCTATGCAGTATATTGTATATTTTATTAGACAGGATAATCAGTTATTACTATTCATTATAAATGCTAAAACAGTATTGAAACTAGAACTGTTATATTCCAGGTTATTGGGTTTTAATGTATCATTTAAACCTGGAAATATATTGATATTAAAGGAAACCTTAAGTGGTTATGGAAAAGCTGAAGAGCTTTTGTAGACTCCTAGACAGAATGATTGGGCTTTACCTTTAAGGTAAATCTACAATTTCATTCATCAATTTGTGTCAATTCATTCAAGACAGTCTGTTTTGACCTCTCCCTGGTGTGGAGCTGTTTTGAGCAGATAAGGCTACTTGCTTTCAGAACTGGTGCCTATAAGCTGTGTGAATAAGGATTTATTTGATTGATTATATTGCATGCAGACTGTTTAATTGTTTCTTATTACGGCCGTCTGATTAATCCCCCCCCACATTGGTAGGAAGTCACCACTGACAGTTATAGCTGACCGAATGAATCAGTGGGATTTATTTTGTGACTAATAGTTGTGTCATCTGGTTTAATACAAATTCTTTTACTTTTAATCAGACACTTACATGTATTTATTCAGATTTACTTTTAATCAGACCTAAGTGAACAGCAATGAGCAAATCTTTTAAATGACTTTGTTTGTGAACACTGGTATAAGTGTTCCTAGTTTCTGTTATTATTTGTGTTGCATAAGGAAGAACTGTCTGTAAACTCAGTGATCAAGAATGGGGTCAAAATACACCGGAATGTCACGTCATAAGACTATTTTGAGACTAAAGGCAACGTAAATGATTGACCAAACATCCCACTTAGTGCACATTGATTTCTGCCAGTTTACTGTAGTTCATGGGTTTATATGAAAAATATTTTATAAATTTTTTTTCTAAAACATAAATGTAAACTCAACGGTAAACACTGGTTAATTTGTTACACCGTTGTCCTTCTTGAACCCTTATGAACCCTTTTTTGGTCTGTATGTCAGTGTGTCAATGTGTTAAGTTGAAATGAGATGACATGAAACTCATGCAGTTTCCTTGACACCAATGCTGGTAGAGCATTCTGCTTTTTCAAAAAAAAAAACAAAAAAAACACCAGAGTACATTTACATTGCTTACCTGTGCAACACACCCAGCTAATATCATAGATATGGCTCAGATCCCTCATCCAGTGTAAGTCTATGGGATGTTTTGGGACATTTTATCATTAACTGTCTAAAAATTGTATGCATAGAAAGGCAATAGCACACCTCTCCTTAACAAGCCAAACTATTTGAGATTTGAGCTAAACTACATGATGCCAGAGTTTAAAATCTTGATTTGGGTGTTTAGAAACATCCCTAAAATATGAGCAATAATAATCATTTGAGAGTTGAGCTAAATCTTGAGCTAAACCTTTTCTCATTGTTTTTAAACCTGCCGATTCTAATTGCAATGCTGGAAAAGAAGGTCAGATCCATTAACACATTTGTGTGGAATACAGATCAGCACACAGGGTCACCTTTAAAGTGAAATCAGGTGTGTTTCTAAAAGAGCTTTTGAGGTTTTATTTGAATGACAAAGCTTTGGCCTTTAATCTAGATTTACCGCTTGATTTGGTTACACTAGAATCCTGTCTGTTCTTCAGGAAAGAGGAAGTAAGGGGAGAGACGAAATTTGTGATTTCAGTTTGCAAGCACTACTTCCCTTATTGGAATGATGGGACTTTGCATACCCTAAAGGTTATTACTTTAAGTGTGGCTTTGATTTTACTTCACATTCTTGCTTGTTGTCCATGTAGCCTTTTTGACAGATCGCAGGATGTTTACCGAGCCAATGATTATGTTTGTTTATTTTAATTAGCATTACTCCACCTCAAAAGGAAATGAAAGTTTAACACGAGTCCCTCCACCCACAGCAGTTAGTTTTGTTCCCAGTTGAGGTTTCTGTGTTTGTATGTACGCACATACATGGGTGTTGGACCCTCAGGAGCTCCCCTTTATCTTTCCTGTCAAATAATCTGATGTGCCCCTCCCCTAAAGCCTGATGTTTTTTGTAAATTCCCAATTTCTGTGAATCCCTACTTACTGTATATCAGCTGGGACTGTACTCTTATCCAGAAGCTGTGTTGTAGTTGAGCAGGAAAGCGTTTCCAGATCTTCTGGTGTTTTGAAACTCTCTCTCCTTTCAGGTGGGACCATATGCGGTCAGAACACAATAGTTGAGTTTTGATAGACCTCGTGGTCCGGTTTTTTAGGATAGTAGTTTTATTTTGCTGACTGTTCGGATGGAAGTGAAAGAGGTGATCCTTAAGGCTTGCCATACGCTTATGCCAAGACTACAGACCTTTCTGAGGTTTCGTAAGGTAAGCGGTAAACAAGGTAGCATTGTAAGGTTTGTGGGAATGCTGTGACAGATACGTAGATAGAATATCGTAGACTCACTGATTCCATCAGTGCTTGTGAGACTACATTACTACTGTTTGCTTAAAAGAAACTGTTGTTTACCCAATGATTTTCTACTCTGCTAGTTAAGAGGTGACACAGGGTCAAATGGTTTACCTTTGTTTTTCAGTCTTGAAGTAAATCCATCAATAATTGTTAATAGGTCATTCATGTTTATAGAGATTTTGGATGACAATATGGCCTTTTTTGTATTTAATGCAAATCTGTTACATGCACTGGATATGATTTTTCTAGAGTAATTGTTAATGTTTTGTAATTAATTGTTAATTTTAATACTATGAGAATATTATGGGAAATAATGGATTATCATATCTTGTTCTGCATTTGTTCTGTTTTATTTTTCCAAAGATATCTTATCTACAGCTATATTTCAGCAGTTCATACAATATTAAGCTGTATCCTGCAGTGTGAAATGCTATAATAAAATAACATTTTTGAATTGTATGACTTAATAGATTAATACATAGATTATTTGTACTTTGTCACACTGCATAATTTCAGTGAACAAAAAAGCTCAAATGTGATTAAAAATGCTGTGTTAGTTTACAACACTTGAAATATACACATTATTATCATAATTTATATATTTACAGAGAGAGAGACAGATAGACAGAGAATGTTTTTAAACGTAAAATCCTAAAATAAACTTGTTGTTTAAAAGTTGTTCTGTTTGCTGCATTGTAAACAGACAGAGTTTATTAATTTTATGTTATTTTGATATACTTGGATTCTTTTTTTTAGCTGCTGTGTCATTCAGATTATTGTGATACTCCATCAGGCCGTACATTTTGGCAGTAGACCACACTCCACCATTATGTGTGGATCAAGCTCCTCTCAAATGTAGATTATGCAGCGGAAACCTCTGCCCGTTGTTATGTTTTGATCTTGACTTCCCTTCCCCAGAGAGTGTGCTGTGGAAAACACATTATCTGGATGCTTCCTCATTTTGGAAGAACATGGTATCCAGAGAAACTTTCACTTGGACTAAACAAACATATGGCCTGTTGTTGATGTTTTTCAGACATCATATTGTGGTTTCCAATGAACTTCCACAGGTGTGCAGGTCACCAGTCTACATCTGGTCAGCTTTTTGTGACCATGCCATGATAGTTCTTACACAAATGAAAATTGTCATCTGCTCACTCTCACGATGGTTGAAACACAAATGATGACATTTTAAACTAGAGGCGGTAGCTAGCAGAACGTCCAGGCTGTGCTTTGTCACAAAAATTGTTGTATTCTGTATTCTCTGTATTCTTATATAACTCTAAAAATGTTTTAAGCAACGTGATTGGCCAAACTTTCCAATTAAGTTCAGAGGTCTGTTCCAGTTTATTGAATCTCCATTGAAGAACTCTATAACGGGAGAAAGAGTGAAGGCTTGAATATGAAAGCTGGCGAGATATTTGATTCCACATAAACGTTCTTGTGTTGTTCCTGAATCGAGGGAGCGGTTCCAGCAGGATTTTCTTCCCATAGCTCTTTGATTTCATCAAGTGTCTATAGACCTTTGTTCAGATGAATAATACAAGTTCTTGCATGGGACATAGACAGATACACTCCTCCCTTTGACATGATCTCACGTCAGTGCCATGACATTGTGTGATGTGGTCTGTTGAATTGTATGTGTCTGTAAAAGCTTAATATTTACTTGGTTTTCAATACTTACATACACAACAGAATTCCAGAAGTCAAATGAAATGTTAAGTGTAATGCTTTCAGTATTTCCTAGTAAGTATTTTTGGTTGAACTAGTCAAACTAAGTCAGCACATGATTATTTTGGATCTCTCATTCTTCCAAAGTAGCATATAAATTGTCAAGAAAAAAAGATGCGAAAGACCTTAAGGAGTACAACAGCTTGTCACTGTGGCAGTACCCTCAAAGGGACACCTTTGTACCTTTTTTCCACCAAAAGGTGCATATTCGCACCTTAGAGTAGTAACATGTACCCTTACAGTAGTTACGGTGTATTCTTTTGGTACTATGAACCATGTAGGGATAAAGAAGGTACAAAGTTTTCCCTTTGAGTGTTCTGCCCGAGTGCCCACATTTTTTTTTTTTATGAGAATGTAGAACCTTTTTCTGGCAGAAAGTGGCGTTTTGATGAGAATTCTTTGACATTTCTGTTGTAATTCAGTCAAACAAATGATTTAAATTAATGCTGCTCATAATCATTATTGTGATTATGCAAAATATACTCGATAAATACTTGAAGTACTTCAATTAATTTGAATATGTTCAATTTACTCCGCATTATAATATGTTTCGACTATGAGCAGCATTAGATGATGACAAGTTTCATCTTTAAATGAAGTTTACTCCTGTAAAAGCTGCCATTACACCCAAAACATGATCTTTCTTCTCTCCCATCAGACAGAGAATGACCCTACCACAGCGGTGTATGCCAACGTTACTGACCTGAAGAAGACCGTTCCTCGCCCGTCAAACTCCTCTACTTCAACTTGCTCCTCACCCGGCATCACCCTCAGTCCTGCTCCGGACTCCGCCTCCTCACCCAACTCGGCCGGATGGGAGGTCCACACTGACCAGGACAGCGGTAAGGAGTACTACTACCACCCTGCCACAGGACAGAGCAGCTGGTCTGATCCCCGTAGCCCCCCAGCAGGAGCAGGTATGGAGTCTGTGACCTCCTCCATACCTGTGTCCACCCCGTCCTCAGTACAATCACAGGGCTCTGACTGGGAGCAGCTTTTGGATGAGACCACTGGGAGACATTATTATTATAATCACACTTTGAAGCAAACCTCTTGGACTGCCCCGGAGCCATCGTCACCTCCATCCTCCACAGATAGGGCGCACAGTCATGGCAAAGAGGCAAACGGGCCGGTAATCTCCTCTACCATTTATAAAATTGGGATTTTTTAAAGAATTTTAATAATTTTATTTAGCACGGATGCATTAAATGGATCAAAGCTGGCAGTGAAGATTTCTGTCTCTGTTTTTTGTTCACTCTTTGCTTCCTCAGCCACCTCTTCCAGAGGAGGACTACCCAACGAATCAGCTTGAGGATTCCCATATTTCTTTTCAGCTCCCTAAGGATTTTCAATTGCCCCAAATCAAGCGCGCCATCATCCCTAGGGCTGTTGTGGACATGCATAAAGACGTCCCTGCGGGCTGGACTCACTCTGTAGGGGCCGATGGAAAATCTGAGTACACAAATGAACTCACACATGAACAGGTAATGAGAGTTCATCACAACACACACTCACACACAGCTGGGAGTACTAATGAATGTAGTACAATGATCATACACTACATAAACTTGGAAAAAATACTAAAGAGACTCTTGGTTTAGGTCCCAAAACCATGTGTTTTATTTATTCAGTATCCCTTTTCTAAGTGGAATCCTGAATGATTTTTTTTTTGGGTTACACTTTATTTTTAAGGTGTCCTTGTTACAGTGTAATTACACATTTAAGTACTAAGTAATATTAATTAGTTCATGTACTTACTATATGGTTAGGGTTAGGGTTAGGATTGGACTTGCATGTAATTATGCATAATTTATTCTTATTATAATAGTAAGTACATGTAATGTGTAACAAGGACACCTTAAAAAAGTATTAACTTTTTTTTTTTGTTAATGCAATACATTATTAATATATGTAAGAGCTCTTTTTGATTTCGTTCATGAGATATCAGAGGAGATTTAGCATATTTATGGTTATTGGTTTTGTATGTATTAGTGCCCCCTGTTGGTGACTTTATAATACTGCAACTGTGCACATTGCAAAAAACTAAGGACAGTTTATTAATCAGCCTAGCTCTATACAGAATCTGCAGACATTTTCCAATTTTTCTGCACTAATTTTGATAGACAATCATTGGTGATGATAGTGTTTAAAATAGAGATGGTGTTGCTACTTTTTTATTGCTAGCTAAAAATTAAAATATCCAATGTATTAAATAAATAAACATGCTAGAGGCAAGGAATGTGTTGATCTTTGTGAAAGATTTGTCAAATAGTTCTGTAGTAGGTCTATATCTCCACATTGCGTATGCTCAAATATCTAATTTTATTTTAATATAAATAATTTCATGGCAAAATCTTCTTTAAAAATAAGTAGCTTAATAAATAAACAAATACTAATATTTTTGTCTCCCAATCACAGTGGATCCAGTCTAAGGATGACAAAGGGAAGATGTATTACTACTCAAAAGATGGGTCTAAATGTCAGTGGACCCTTCCAGAGGTCTGTAAATGATTTTATTTGGACATTTAAGTTTCTGTATTTCATTCTGTATTTTTTTTTTTTTTTTTTTTTGTCAAATAAAAACATTTTAATATTCTTTACAAATGCATATCTCACCCTGAACTCTGTATAAACTCATATTGACTCTTTGTAAAGGCTTCAGTCCTGCCTGGTCAGCCGATCAATGGAAATGGAACAGACCAAGATGCTCAGCCCGTTTTGAACAACTGGAGACAATCCCAGTTTAGCGTATCTCAGGAAGACCTGGTGAGTTTCAGGACACTCTTAACCTGAATCTGTTAACACGTATAATTTAAGATATACACAGTTCTTTTCCCCTTTGTAAATCATTAACATTTATCCGACTTGTGAACCCTTCAGAGACCGCTAGACATAAACCAAAAAGTTTCTTCACAGTTTCAGCAAATTGTGTGAGGGATGCCCTCTCACTGTTCTGTCTCATGTGAAACATTTCATTCTCCGCTATTTTTGCAGCTTGCATCAGTGACCGCAACAGGAAGGAAGGAAACATCTGGTACCTGATCTGACATACCACCGCACCATTTTCCACCAGCTAATATTCATTTATTTCTCTTTCTCTCATTTTCCTCCTGCAGAAATTTTCCCCCTCACACAGGCGGATCGCCTCTGACAATGCCAGTGATGCATCAAGTTCAGGGAATTCACCAGAATCACAGCATTACGTATGTAACATGACCTCTGTTTTTTCCAGCCCTCAGTGGAGCTTTTAACTCATGTCAGTTAGTTCACCAAAACTCATTCATGTGTAACAGTCTCATTCTTATTTTATTGTAATTTTGCTCTCATTCATGTCAAGTTCCCCTAATTGAATGCTTTTGCATGCATGATTTAAAACTAATTATAAACCATTGTTTAAGGTCATGCTCATAAAAAAGATGTTTTTAAGTCTCAAAAATCGGGTTTTTATAATGTGCTGATTTATTTATCATGTAAAAATAAACTAGCTGTTTATCACAGATATGCAATATAATGTGATTTGCTCTACAAAAATGAAACAAAGTCCAAGATTTAGTGAGAACACAAGATTTTGTTCCCTTTCTCAAGGATAAAAAGTTAAGACGGCGGAGGAACCTGTCGAGTCACAGCACAGATTCACATTCTCATCATGTGCGTTGTGATCTTGTTTTTTGGGCCTGTTAAGTTGTGTGCGTTGGGGTCCAAAACTAACCTGTCATGCATTAGATGATAAAACTAACATCACTGCTTGTTGTCCAGTGGCTGGAAAATAGTTTTGCTTCATTTTAAAATGTTTGTCTTTCATCAGTAGCTGTAGATAGTGTTGTTTTGTGGCATGCTGTTCCGTCGTTGCTCATTTAACATGCTATACCAACAGACCTGCACTAACACTTCTTAAACAATTTTTATGATACTTTTTTGAGTTTTGTTGCACTCACATCACACAAAACATTCTGAAATTTAGCTCTTATTTACTTATCATTATGAAATGGGCAAATGGTATATTTTTACCATTTACGAAGAGCTTTTTTGTTTGTCCTTGTTTTGATGTCTTTTTTTGTGTGTGTAATAAATCTGATCCCTGTAACGAACAACTCATTGTCTTTTACATTCATCAGTCATCACTGGAGAAGGCTGGGATTCTCAACAAGACCAAAGTGGCTGAGAATGGAAAAAGGCTGAGGTGGGGCCTTAAATTAACAGCATTTATCTGTGGTTAAACAGTACAGTCATACTTGATAGAAAAAAGCATGAAAATTAGTCATCTGTGTAGTTTTTACCACAGGGATTCCCTAACTGACTTGTCAACCAAACCCGTTTAAAATAAAACATTTACTTGAAGTACCCCCTGAGATTTTAACTAAATGTTTTAATAATTTGATAAAATATGCAGGTTCTTCCACATGCAGGAAAACAAATATTTAATTTTTCATTTAATTTCATGACATGAAATACTTTTTTTTTTTTTTTTAATAATTATTAGCTTTTCAATCAACACGCGACTGCGGTTACCCTGTAAACCCTGGTCTGGGAAACTTGCACTTTTATCTAATGAGAGTTTATATATAGATTCTCTTTTATATATTGCTCAGATGCAGAGAATAGAGTAAGATTAAACAGAATTTGATCTTTAAAGTGTTTTAACAAGTGTCTCTGCTCTGAAATGGCTGCTGCTGTCTTTGCAGGAAGAACTGGGCACAGTCGTGGACTGTTCTCCATGACGGCATACTCACTTTCCACAAAGACCCTAAATTTACACCCGCTGGCATGTCTGTAAGTTTATTTAATCTGTTTAGTAAGTAATTTGGGATGCAAAATAGATCAGTAACATATCAGTTATCATCCGATATTAGACATTATTTAAATTTGTTTTAGTCGATTTCGGATATATACTGGTTATTTTTATTTCTGCATACATATTTTCTCTATTTTTATGTGTAGATTACATTTTCCAGCAACTTCAAATTAGTTTTTAAAAACACAAATAATAAAAAATAAAAAAATAGAAATTTACGCAGATCTCAAAAGGAATATACATTTTTCATGCTCTACATTATTATGTTTAAAGTGTAAATTCACTTGTAGTATTTAAACACTTTCAATATCAGCATTTTAATTTTTATTTATCTAAAATAGTGTAGAATTTTAATATCAGCAATTTATTGGTTATCGGCACCCCTAGTTGGTCTGGTACAATGATCTAGAGAAATTTCATACAGTACCTGTTGATTAAGTCTACTAAAGAGAACAAATAAAAAAAAATAAAATAAACTGATTTCCGTTGGTTGACTCCTGCAGACCAAAAGCAATCAGATCGTCCCAGAGTACACAGTGGAACTGAAAGGAGCGACTTTATCATGGGCGTCTAAAGAAAAGTCAAGTAAGAAGAATGTTCTAGAGGTGAGCACTGTGACTCAGTACAATCTTTCCTGTTCATAGCTTGTGCAAAATAAATAAACAAAGGACTGCATCCTGTGAAATTTATTACATTGCTTTTCCAGGAATTAAAGCTGAATTTGTTTCTGTGAATTCAAATATGTTCCATTGTGATTGGTTTAGTCATTGGCAAGTGTGACTGGTGACCTTTGTTTTGCCAATAAAACACAAATGCTGCCAGAACTCTTGCACTATTAGTAACATGTGTTGCAGTTAAGGGAGTGGTGAAGCTGAGAAGTATGTTATCAAATATTTTAATATTTATAGCCTTGACATGGATTGATACCAGTAGGCTAATTGTTGACTTTTGTCCTCAGAGATTTTCTTGTCAGCATATAACAATCCATATTTTTTTAACACTAAAGCCTGTAATCTATGTCACTGAGCAGCTCAAGACACGTCACAGCTCTGAGTATCTAATACAGTATGACACAGACAGCATCATACACGACTGGCACAAGATCATTCTGGACACCATCAGACTGCTGGTGAGTGCCACATATAGTATAACATCAAAATCCTATCATGTTTCCCCTTAAAATGATGCTGAAATATGTTGTGATCTTTCACAGCAGGACCATGGCCATTACTCAGAGGATGAAGTGGAAGATATCTCAGAAAAATCGTCATTGCCTGCGGATAAAGAGAGGAAGAGTGAATGTCAGTAACTCAATCAGATGCACATCAAGCACATCGCTGTTGTTAACGATTGAATTCAGCATCTTTGTATTTTTAAATATTCGTCTTACAGCAACAAGACTGAGTTCTTCAAGTAGCATAGACATAGAACAGGGCCGCGTTCGCACCAAGCTACGCAAGTTCCTCCAGCGGCGGCCCACCCTGCAGTCAGTCAAAGAGAAGGGCTACATTAAAGGTTAATATCGACTTTTGCCTCTTTCAACATGAGCTTAATTAACGTCGCTGTGATTAAAGTGCAGTCCATGAATATTGAAGAATCACTTTCAAAGAATTCAAGCATATATCAATAAAAATGTGAGACTTGTATTCTTATCCTATATTCACAGTAAAACCATTTTGACTTTGTTACTCTTTGTTTACAGAGAACGTGTTTGGCTGCCACCTAGACACCCTCTGTCATCGGGAAAACACAACCGTGCCCAAGTTCATGGAAAAATGCATCAGATCTGTTGAGAAAAGGGGTAAGCGTTCATTTTGTTGTCTGTTTACAAGTTCAAAAGTAAGAAAAGTTATCTAAAGTGTCAGATTCTGTTTGCCTGGTGTAGGTCTGAAAATAGACGGAATCTACAGAGTGAGCGGGAACCTGGCTGTCATCCAGAAGCTGCGATATAAAGCTGATCATGGTAAACAAGAGCTAGACACATCATCACAATTACTTTAACTGTGATTTCAACCCTTGAACCATATACATACACCATTTAGGACTGAGTTGTTCAGTATTTATAGAATGCTGGAAATAAACACATTTACCATGATAACAATCTGCCAAAACACCTTAATTACTACAGTTATACTTTAAGATTTCATACAGAATTTTAATTGATGTTTTTAAAAGCTTCTCATCAGGAGGAATTTTTTTAGAATTTTAGAAAATGATCAGATGTCAAATTGAAAGAGCTTATATAGTTTTTCTTACAATACTGTAAAAGTATGTTTTTGGTTATTTTTATTGTAAATAGCTATAAAACATAATATAAATAATATTAATATAATTGGTTACTGAAGTAAAATCACAAATTCATGTGGCATCTCCTCAAGAAGTTAAGTTTTTGGAATTTATTTATGTATTTATTATAGCAGTGGTGGATAACCAATACTGTTTTATTGACTATATAAAACTGTATGTTCCTTTCTTTCTGTAGAAGAGGATCTGGATCTGGAGGACGGGCAGTGGGAAGAGATCCATGTGATCACAGGAGCTTTGAAGCTTTTCCTGCGTGAACTTCCTGAGCCTCTTTTCCCCTTCAGCTTTTTTGATAGGTTCATCGCTGCCATTCGTGAGTGTTAAATCAATGCCTTTTTTTAATTCATTGCATTTTGTTTTTTTTAAGTTCATCCAAAAATTAAAATTTTGTTATCATTTACTTACCGTCAAAACCTGTATGAGTTTCTTTCTTCTGTTGAACACAAAAGAACATATTTTGAAGAATGTTGGTAACCAAACAGTTGCTAGTAGCCATTGATTTCCATAGTATTTTTTCCACACTATGAAAGTCAATGGCTACCAGCAACCTTGTTTACTAACATTCTTCAAATTCTCTTCTTTTGTGTTTAACAGAAGAAAGAAACTCATACATGTTTGGAACAACTTGAGGATGAGTAAATGATGACAAAACTTTCATTTTTGGGTGAACTGTCCCTTTAAGTTTTGACATATGACATATACCTAAAAAAGATTTTATTTCATAAGAGTTAGATATTAAAAAAGTAATAAACTTTGGACGTAGTGATGTATGCTAGTGATGTATATTTGCTTTGACATCAATTTGATTTGGTTAAGGTTTTTTTTTTAAATGATGCAATGCATCATGAACTCTGAAATGACTGATTCATGATTCCACTTGACTCTATTTGATTATTATGGAAACTGTAGGGAGTATCCACAAAAACAATGCAGTACGTTTAATTCCCAAGGCCAAAACCTCATTCGTGCATGTTTAAGAGCTCAAAAATTGTATTCGTTTTCTAGAAATGAGTGACTACAGTCAGAAAGCGTCATATATTCGAGATCTAGTGAGAAACCTGCCTTTGCCAAACCATGACACCATGGAGGTTCTCTTCAGACATCTTCGCAAGTATGGATCTATTTTTTCACTCAGTTTCAATGTAGTATGCCGTCTTTGTCACACATGGTTTTGTTACTTTCATTTGTCTTGGCTATTAACCGTGATCAGACCATTTAAGAAAATCTGTAGAATTTATCCTATTTACTGAAAAGCAGTTATACCCATATATCCATCTGTCCTACAGAGTGATTGAACATGGTGAGCTGAACCGCATGTCTGTCCAAAGTATGGCCATAGTGTTTGGCCCAACGTTGCTGAGACCACAGGAGGAGTCCAACATCACCATGCACATGGTCTTCCAGAACCAGATCGTGGAGCTCATTCTCAACGAGTTCAATGAGCTCTTCCAAACCAAATGAATTCACCCGATGGAAAGGAAGAGAATACACCCATCAGCACCATTTTATGATATTCCCAAATGAACAAGGTTACTGACTGTTTTCTGTCTGCTGATTGGATATTGACTGTCCCAGTCAATCAAAACCAAAATGTCACAACAAATAAGTGCATTGTGAAACATCAAGAGGATCTGCACCTCGAAACTGCCTTGTTCTTCAATGCAATCTGTGTTTTTGGTACTGCCGAAATCAAGAGAACAAAAAGCCGTAGAGATCATCTGCCAATATGATCAAATAGATCTCATTAAGAAAGAAAATGTATAATTTGTCAAAATATTATGTTTGAGATGAAACTGTTGTGGAGTCCTTAATAAGAAATAACGTACAACAATTGCTTTAAAGGTATTAGACATACAGAGCACATACTTGTACATGTTACTGAATAATATACTGTATATTATTGATATTCACCAAAAACTGTTCCTGTGGAACAACAACATTTTTCAGTTAGCCAAACAGCTTTTTCCTTTGAGATTTCAGTGCAAATGTTGAATGAACAAGATCCTTCACAAAGGTATGGATATTTGGTTGATTTGTAACTTTTCTCTGAACAAAGATCTTGATGATGAAACCTGTACTTAATGTGTGCTTAATCACAAACATTGAGCACTACTGGATGAACCTTATTGTTGAGGAGACTGAGAAAATGTGTTTTATTAATCCTGTATGACTAACATTTCTCACTGTCTTTAGTCACTTAAGATGAAATATTGTTATAAAATGCTGACAGTACAATGTACAGAAGTATGAAAATGAATATATTGAACAGTGGAACATTTTGCAGTAAAGTAAAATATGGATGTGCATTGTGTGTTAAAAACAACTGTGGATGTAGACTAAAGCTGTACATATGTTGTTTATATAAAAATATAGTTAAGAAATAATTTCATTTTATTACAGAGATAAATATTCTGTAAATATAACAGATACAGCATATTTAATATTATGCAAATATGTGCATAGTTTTACACTGGTAATTACTGAAATCTAAGAAAAAGATATAACATTTTTTTTAGTATTATAAGAGTGCATATATACAGTCATTACTTTATAAGTCAGATAAAAAGTGTGCATCAATTTAAAATAGAGAACAGATATTATCACTGGACTAAAGATAAATGCAATGTGAGAAATTATAAATAAATATGGTGCATTCATTTTCACTCTTCGGTTCCTGTCCTTGTTTATTGTTCCCTGAAATATTTTCTAACTTTCACTCACCATTTCATTGGATTGTCTAACTTTCGAAAATATGTGATATGACATAATATACTATGCTATAGTTAGTATACTGGTCAAGGTTAAGGTGTCTATTAGTACTCAAAGGTAAATTTGTTATGCAGACAGGAGATTCAGTGATCTGTGATTAAGACAAATTCATAAAACATAAAAACATGCATTAAAACTGTCTATGTTTATGGATTTTTATGGACTAAAATGGGTCTTTTAGTAAATGTAAGTAAGAATGCCTATATTATACAGTATGTAACTGTTACACATGAGAAATAATAAAAAAAAAAAAAAAAATGAGAAGTGTAAGTTCAGAACTAAATTGTGTGGAAAAATTACCTTTGGGAAATAAAAATTAAATTAGTTTTGGCCCTCCATACTGAAATAGCAGTCGATTAAATGAGGGCCAGGAGTTTTAATTTAATTTCTGTCATATAAACAATGAAAAGTCCTATTCCTCATAGTTACAGCGACACCTCCTGGTTGTTTGCATCGAGGAATCTGACATATCCGCATATGAATTATTTGATTGGTGCAGCTTATAACGTCACAGATGAACAGGGGACAAACATGGAGGGAAAGACTGCGGACCCGTCCTCAAAGGCGTCAAAATTTACACCTGCTCAGAAACAGCTCCTTAAAAGACAGCAGGAACTGGAAAACTGGAAGAGGCACTCAAAACAACTGCGAAACCGTAATTTGATCACGGGCCTGACCATCGGAGCCTTTGTGGTGGGCCTATGTATCCTTCATAGTTTCATAACATGAAAGCTCAGCCTCAACTGGTTTATTTTCATGAGTGATAAACATCATTTTGCACATTTCATTTAAAAAAAATAAAAAACAGTAAAAAATGCAGTCAATGTAGGTACTATGCTTTTCGACTTACAGTTACTACAGTAATACTGTTTACCTGGTATTAACCACTGATTTAATTTAAAACATTTGCAGGACTATCTTGAAAACTGTAAAGCCTGTTACTTGTCATTTTATTATGATTTTGCCATATGATTTTAAGGTAAAGCTAGTATTACCATAATGAATTCGTCAGAGTACCAAAGGACAGTGATGATTATGAGATGCTACCTTGATTTATCAAAGTTAATGTTAAATAATGATTACCATAGTCATGTACCATGATACATTAAAGATTACCACTGGACAAAAAGGCATGGTATTACCATAGTAAAATAAATGGTAGAACCATGACTTTTGTGTTTATTTCAAATGTTATTAGCACATTTTCATGTGAATAGGATATAAATATGTTTGTTCAGCCTCCACCAAACTGGTATGATTATAATTTTATGAAGGAATACCAACTATCCACCAACTATTAATAATTACAAATCAATCAAGCCAGTTATTAATAAGTTTTGTCATCTCTAGCTGTGTGACGTAATGGCCTTAACCCCTGCTCCACTCCATCAGTCAGCTACACCATTCTCTCAGTCAGGCAGGAGAGAATCATGGATGAGATTGATGATGAGGCAAAGGCCTTCGTCATGAAAGGCCCTCGGACGGGGGCCAACTCTTAGATGCTCCTCTGTCTCAGTGATGCCAACTTTGCAATATTGCCAGGACAGTTAACATTTGTCTCGATGTTTGAGACTGTGGATCTCTTGATACATTATCAATGAACATATCTTCTGATGGCCACATTATACGGCACAAAACAACATGCCCTCATGAACTTGTTAACTGTCGCGTTTTTCACTAAGGAATGATTTCATTATGTATTTATTTATTTATTTTAATCAGTCCTTGCCTGCCTTTTCTTTTGTTAGTTGCTGACTTGAAAATAAAGCAAAAATGAATATTGAATTTGAGAGGTTTCATTGGCTATTTTCCCAACGTGACTCATACAGTTATATTTCAAAACTGTTTATTTTATAATATTCTATTGTGTGCCACTAGATGGCAGTATGTGACGTCACATTCGTAGGAGGTGATAGGAGCTAGTTTGTTTATACAGTATCAGGCATAGCTTGATAAGATTACAGGACACACTGTACATTACCGGTCATGTGTCACTCAAGACAAAATTGACTAATGATATAGAAGGCTGGAGAATATCATAACAAATGTCATACATTGATCATGTCATAATGAAAAATTGTATATAATGTATTTAACAATCCTAAGGCCTGCAAAACCTTGCCCCATAGAGGTTAATTTTTATTTTTATTTTTATTTTTTTTAAGTTAACATTTGCAACCTTCTCCTCTCTGATAATATTCTTATTGGGGATGTTAAAGGAATATTTCAGCTATACTTTTAAGATTAATTGTGGCATAATTATGATTAAATTGATTTTGAATTTTTTTCCTCCTTTAAAGAAAAAAATTAAAAAATCTGGGATACAGTGAGGCACTTATAATGGAAGTGAATGGGGGCCAAACTAGAAATGATTTTTACTATTAAAACAGCATTTTAACAAGACATAAACAACATACATCATACATGTAACGTTTTTTTTTTTTGAAGAAGAAGAAGTAGAAAAAAATGCTTATTAACTTTTTGTGATAATGCATTCATGCAAACCCTGTAATGCCACAAAACATAACAAAAAAAAAAAAAATAAATTTGTAGTTAAATTGTTACATGATACACAAACAGTCCACCATAATTTATATATATTAAAAAAGTGAATATACAATAACTAACAAGAATATATATATATATATATATATATATATATATATATATATATATATATATATATATATATATATATATATATATATTCACGTTTTTAAAGAAAAGGAGGAGTAGGCAACTGTTGTATTCAGAAATTTCATTAACATATACAGGTGCATCTCAATAAATTAGAATGTCGTAGAAAAGTTCATTTATTTCAGTAATTCAACTCAAATTGTGAAACTCGTGTATTAAATAAATTCATTGCACACAGACTGAAGTAGTTTAAGTCTTTGGTTCTTTTAATTGTGATGATTTTGGCTCAGTTAACAAAAACCCACCAATTCACTATCTCAACAAATTAGAATACTTCATAAGATCAATAAAAAAAAAAAAAAAAACATTTTTAGTGAATTGTTGGCCTTCTTGAAAGTATGTTCATTTACTGTATATGTACTCAATACTTGGTAGGGGCTCCTTTTGCTTTAATTACTGCCTCAATTCAGCGTGGCATGGAGGTGATCAGTTTGTGGCACTGCTGAGGTGGTATGGAAGCCCAGGTTTCTTTGACAGTGGCCTTCAGCTCATCTGCATTTTTTGGTCTCTTGTTTCTCATTTTCCTCTTGACAATACCCCATAGATTCTCTATGGGGTTCAGGTCTGGTGAGTTTGCTGGCCAGTCAAGCACACCAACACCATGGTCATTTAACCAACTTTTGGTGCTTTTGGCAGTGTGGGCAGGTGCCAAATCCTGCTGGAAAATGAAATCAGCATCTTTAAAAAGCTGGTCAGCAGAAGGAAGCATGAAGTGCTCCAAAATTTCTTGGTAAACGGGTGCAGTGACTTTGGTTTTCAAAAAACACAATGGACCAACACCAGCAGATGACATTGCACCCCAAATCATCACAGACTGTGGAAACTTAACACTGGACTTCAAGCAACTTGGGCTATGAGCTTCTCCACCCTTCCTCCAGACTCTAGGACCTTGGTTTCCAAATGAAATACAAAACTTGCTCTCATCTGAAAAGAGGACTTTGGACCACAGGGCAACAGTCCAGTTCTTCTTCTCCTTAGCCCAGGTAAGATGCCTCTGACGTTGTCTGTGGTTCAGGAGTGGCTTAACAAGAGGAATACGACAACTGTAGCCAAATTCCTTGACAAGTTCACCCAAATTCTTGAATTGATTTTGCTTGACAATCCTCATAAGGCTGCGGTTCTCTCGGTTGGTTGTGCAAAAGTTCTTCCACACTTTTTCCTTCCACTCAACTTTCTGTTAACATGCTTGGATACAGCACTCTGTGAACAGCCAACTTCTTTGGCAATGAATGTTTGTGGCTTACCCTCCTTGTGAAGGGTGTCAATGGTTGTCTTCTGGACAACTGTCAGATCAGCAGTCTTCCGCATGATTGTGTAGCCTAGTGAACCAAACTGAGAGACCATTTTGAAGGCTCAGGAAACCTTTGCAGGTGTTTTGAGTTGATTAGCTGATTGGCATGTCACCATATTCTAATTTGTTGAGATAGTGAATTGGTGGGTTTTTGTTAAATGTGAGCCAAAATCATCACAATTAAAAGAACCAAAGACTTAAACTACTTCAGTCTGTGTGCATTGAATTTATTTAATACACGAGTTTCACAATTTGAGTTGAATTACTGAAATAAACTTTTCCACTGCATTCTAATTTATTGAGATGCACCTGTATATATATATATATATATATATATATATATATATATATAATTATTGATGCTAGCATGGCAATAAATAAAGTAATTAATAAATAATAATAAAATTATTGATTATTATTATAAAGAAAAGAAGGGCCAAGTGAATTTTTGTGTCTGTGTGTGTGTTAATGCTTGATCTTGATCTTAATGCTTGTTTTGAAACTAGAATGTTCCTTTAAATACAAAGGGCCATCACTATTTCGTGAGAATAACATCATCACCTCTCTCACATGACCCGCTTCTGTTGTATGATTATATATGTTGTCTCTCAATCCAACAAGCTGTTCTTAATATGAAATATGATTCGGCAAAAGCTTAACAAGGGGAGGGGTGATTAGAACGAAGTGGAGGCAGGAGGCCCAGCTGCTCACGGAGCAGCAATATGTTCATACTGATAAGCGTACACGCACACACAAGTCCTTCTTTTGAGTTTGTGTCACGTGAGGCTGTTCAGAGCCTCAGGCACTAGCCATGCTGTATCACGCTCAAGGGGTCTGAGATACCTGCTCCATACAAGCTCATCTGTAGTTCAATTCTGGTCCACATTCATATCTTCTTTATCATTTTTAGACACATGATTGTTTTTAGAATGGTCGCAAGACCATTTTTTGTTAATGGTTTTAGTTTTAATTTTTGCTGAAAATGTACTGTTTCTTCATGAGAATAGATTTGCAATAGATTAGATTATGTGCTCAGCAATGGATCCTCTGCAGTGAATGGGTGCCGTCAGAATGAGAGTCCAAACAGCTGATAAAGACATCACAATAATCCACACCACTCCAGTCCATCAGTTAACATCTTGTGATGCAAAAAGCTTCATGTTTGTAATAAACCTATCATTAAGAAACTTTTAATTTCTGGCCATTGCTTCTGGCTAAAATATGAGCCCTCTATCCATAATAGTTTTTCTAGTGAAAAAGTAGTCTTGTCTGAATCAGGAAAGACATATGCACATATCAGGTACTGTTTACAAGCGCAAATAGTTAAAAACAGTTTTAATCAAATATGTTAGTGGACAACAGGGGATGGACTGTTTCACTGGAGGAAGCATTATTATGGATTATGGACTAGTATTTTGTTCAGAAGTGATGGTTACAGTTAAAATGCTTTAATGACGGATTTGTTTATTACAAACATGCAGCTTTACGCTTCACACAATGTCAGTTGATGGACTGGAGTCATGTGGATTATTGTGATGTTTTTATCAGCTGTTTGGACTCTGACGGCACCCATTCACATCCTTTGATGAGCAAGTGATGTAATGATAAATTTCTCCAAATCTGTTCTGATGAAGAAACAAACTCATCTACATCCTGGATGGCCTAAAAGTGAGTACATTGTCAGCAAATTTAAAATTTTGGGTGAAATATTCCTTCAGTGATAATAACTCTGGCAGCCTTTAGTGTGCATGTTGTTCAGATACTTCTTTAGATCACATTTTAAGTGCATTGTTCAGTTTACAGGCTGAACAATGCCTGTAAACTGAGGACAGAATTTATCCCTGTTCTATTGCCCCAGAGTGTTCAGCGATCCTATGATCACTGTTGTCTAAAATGAACATAAACACTGTTGTCAAGTCACCTGCCACTGTGGATGAAACTTCCCCGGTGGCCCACTCGTAGAACATGGCGATTTAAAGTTAATCCTTAGAGTATTTAAGCCAATAGAAACACACACACACAGTCGGAAACAGATGACCTATGCTTGAGTGGCTAGACCCTCGCTGACCCTCATGCTTCTCTGTGATCACAATCAGTCCATGTCCTTTAATTGGGCATCAGCTCATTGCTAGGAAACTAAGCCATCATAACAAAGACAGTGACAGCGAGAGACACAGAGGCTGCTCAAAATAGCCACCATGAACCTATAGAGATAAATGACGTGGTGCTGAAAAGTTTTAGTGATTGTCAGTAGACAAAGCAAAGAAGAAACCAAGCCGTTTATTTTGATTCTATGCAACGCTGTATGTGAACGGGATAATATTAATAGTCACATGAACCCATTCTAAACATTTGTCATGTACAACATATTTAAAGTATGTCTTAGCTAGAGTGATACTGATGTGTATAGAAGTGTGGCACACGTCTGAGCTTATATCAGCATGCTGTGAAGAGGATTTAATTACACCTGATGTCTATGTTTATGCAACTCTGATACTGCTCATCAGCTGATCAGTTATTATTAGTTTCTGTTATGTGCTAGCTACTTACTGTAACATGATCGTGGGGTCATGACCACATTGAGGGGGGACACGTTCTACCCAATATTCAGATTAGTGGATGACTGATAGGTTTGCATACCAATTCTTAAATTATTTTAGTCCCCTTCATACTAAATATGTAGTTATATTCTTGAATGTGCTTCAGACTAATGGAATACAGCAGGATGGAATCATTCTCAGTGCGGAATGACAGTTTTAAACTTGACTAATTACATGAATGTCATTAAGGGTTCCGACTAATCAATCTCATGGGAACCGCAGAGAAATAATTCCATCTGTTCAGTTTATTCACTTTTAAATGGGGAGGTTTTGATACTTTGGATTTGAATTAAACAGCCGTTTCTTTAATTCACTGCTTCATGATTTCAAAGATCTGGGGTTCCCTGCACTGAGTTTAACTTATTGACTCTGTAACAATCTTGCAACAGACAAACCCAGAGTAATTTAGGCAATAGCATGTGGCAAGCAGTTTCAACATTTATACTTTAAAACAAATCTTTTGTAGAATTTTAATTTCTACTTTCCTTTTAGATTAGCTACTAGTAGCTAATTCTGATATTTTCAGCTCACTAGAAATTATTCATTATATTCTAGTAGACAGTGACTATTTTCTATTCAGTGATTCACTAGTACATTTTTTTTTGCCAGTAGTCACTTTACCAATAGCAACAAGTAACTTTTTCATTCTTACTGGAAATAAATTGCAAAACTTTATCTGTGGTCATATCAACTTTCGAGGCTGAACTGAAATGGTCTGGGGTTGTTATTTATTTATTTATTTAAGATCCTCGTGGATTTAATGACAAAAGTTTGCAATTTGTTACGCAGTTACAGATGCTTGTATCAAAAAATAAGTATTATTAATATTATTTTATATTACTATTCTAATTCTATTATATCTACTTGTTTTCTTTTTTATTAAAAAAACTTGACACTTGCACGCTCTTCTATTTCTATTCTAACTACTTGTTTTCTTTTAAAAAAGCCTCTAACACTAACATTCTATATTCTTTTTCTATTCTTTTGACTTGTTTTATTTTTATTTATTATAAAAAAGTCTCTCTAACACTAGCATTCTATATTCTTTTTCAATTCTTTTGACTTGTTTTATTTTTATTTATTATAAAAAAGACCCTAACACTAACATTCTCTATTCTTTTTCTGTTATTTTGAATTGTTTTATTTCTATTCTTTTTCTATTCTATCTACTTCTTTTCTTTGTATTTATTATACAAAATACCCTTGCTACGT
Source organism: Spinibarbus caldwelli (assembly GCA_039654775.1). Classification (NCBI taxonomy): domain Eukaryota; kingdom Metazoa; phylum Chordata; class Actinopteri; order Cypriniformes; family Cyprinidae; genus Spinibarbus; species Spinibarbus caldwelli. The sequence goes on along the minus strand of CM077219.1, from coordinate 13,368,246 downwards.
ACACTGTATTAGGCTAACCGAGACTTGTCACAGCACTTATAGTATTGCTCTTTTGTTGGTTTGATTGCTTCTATTGTCCTCATTTGTAAGTCACTTTGGATAAAAGCGTGTGCTAAATGACAATGTAATTGTAAATGCATTTTAAATAAATACTACTAATTGAAGAGATATAGTCACTTTGGCAACAAACACTAATATCCAGTGAACCTAGTGAAAGATACTTGTCATTATTAAAATTACTAGATATTAAAAACAGTTATGAATAAAAACAATCATTTTAAAGAATAAATTACATTTTATTACATTTATTTATTACATTTATGCATTTAGCAGACGCTTTTATCCAAAGCGACTTACAGTGCATTCAGGCTATACATTTCTTTTTTTTTTTTCTTTTTTTTTTTTTTAAATCAGCATGTTTCATAAATGTTTCAACAGCTTGCCATAATAGACATCCCTAATCTATCTGAGACGTGAGGGACTGTATTTATGGCATTGTAACTTGACTGTTAGCGGTCCCTCACAGACTAATTACTAAGGTGTTTTTTCCACGGGGAGGAGCAACCAGAGCAGCAGAGTAGCGTACAAGACACTTGCGTTTGGAAAGCGAAGGCAAAGCGTGCGCTCCGTGGACGCGGTCGAACGTGCCGCGATATTCGAATTATTCAAATAACCGAATTATTAACCTAGAGTTGATTGCTTGCGTAAAATTTCTACAGAACGTTAACTTGCGTTCGCATTTGTTTTACCATCGCGTTAATTTTTTTGTTTTATATATGGGTTTATAGGCTAATCTGCATTGCGCTCTTGGAGAAGTTCGTTCTTGAACTGTTGTTATGGTTTGGAGGGGCTAAATGTAAACGCATATGGAGAAATTCTGGAACGCAAAGGCATGTAATGCACTAGATTACGCGCTGCAATTCTAATGTTAACTACACAGATATCTACTACAATGTCACAGGCTGAGGTTGACATGGCAGGTCTTGGCTTCCCGAAGTTGCCTGCGGGTTTTGACGCGGACTCGTTCTTCCCAGCGCGCTTACCGCCGAGACGGAGGAGACACTCGGCCAACTCCAGGAGAAATGGCTACAGGTTTAACAAACTCCACACCATGGACGTTGAGCCCCAGGAGAGCATCGCGCCTCTGACAAAAACTCTTTCGTGGTCAGCCGACAATATTTTATCGGAAGGTGCCAACGAGGAGAAAAAGACGGACTCTTCTCCTCCAGTGTCACCTGTCTCCAGCTCTCCACCTGAGACGCAAGACTCAGACCCGCGACCAGCTGACACCTGGGCCACCGAGGAGCCCAGCGCGCAGGAGGCTGATGCCAGCTCGGACTCCGATGAAGAAAGCAGCCAGAAGAAAGCTGCTTTGTCAAGAGCCCCGTTTGAGAGTAAACGCGAGCAGGAGGAAAAGGATGAGGTTGAGACTAAAGCTGTGGCGACTTCACCTGATGGAAGGTTTCTGAAATTCAACATTGAGATCGGAAGGGGGTCCTTTAAGACAGTCTACAAAGGACTGGATACGGAGACCACCGTGGAGGTTGCTTGGTGTGAACTACAGGTAAGAAGTTGTACAGCTCAGTCACTTTAATGGAGGTCAACTTTTCGGTCAGTGAAGGTTCGAGTAAACCAAAATGCCGTATGGCGCCCCTAGCGACGTTATCGAATGTTTCAAACAGGATTTTTTATTTTTTTTATTAGTAGTAACTGTATTAGTTCACAGATGTGCATTGGGTCATTGATCGGGTCACCAGATCAGCAGGTGTTTTAGGAAGGGTTCTGTATGGTCACAATCTTATGATGATGAGGAGGTGGTGATGAAAAAGGGTGTAATTAAACTAACAAGAGTAAGTTAGTCTACGATCATTTAGATGACAATGACTGCGACCAGCTGATATCTAAACTCACCCTACGATGAATGGACGAATAATATTTTTGTTATCTCTGCACTGTTAGTAATCAGATGCATCTGCATCTGTTCTTTAATGGAAATAACAGTAACACTGATGTCCTGTTACTTTACAAGGCAGTTTTCATCAGCATGTGACATTACAGGCTAATCAAGGCAGTGGTTTTCTAAAAAGTCACATTTTTGTTTTGCTAGTATACTGAAAATGCATTATCTCATTTTAAGAGGAAAGATATCATCATGCGCTGTCTCAATAGGATGATTAATGTGTGAGGCTCAAGACAGGAATGGCTAGCTCAAGGTTATGTCATGTTGAAAGTTTTAGTGTTAAATATAGATGGGTTAACCTATTTTTATTTTCACCTCAGTTATGTTTTTTTTAAGAAAGTTTGAACTTTCCTCTAGTTTAATAACTTTGTGTGTGTTGTCAAACACGGTTTATAATATAAGTAGGCCTAGTTCTGATTCTAAATTATGATTAAATAAGCCACTTCAATCCATGGTTTCAGTGATTTTTAGGATGTGAGATGGGGTCCATCACCTCTGGTAGTTTGTTAGTTTAGCATGAGCAGCACAGTGCTTGATAAAGTGTAAATCATGTGGATGAAATTTGCTGGATCTGTTATTTTTTTAACTTTACAAATTTATCTTGATTGAATAAGGTGTAGGCTGTCTGATCTATCTTTAATTTTAGGTATATGTATAGACGTGTTCTGAGGTTGTTTTTTTTTGTACAATGAATCCAAAACCTAGAATTCTTCACTGTGCATTAGGAACTTTTCTTCTCCAGTGCTGAAAGCTGAGCTGGCTATTATGTCCACAGTCTCAGGTAACCTGAGTATTGGTCACTGGACCTTCTCCCAGGTTTCCTTATGGTGCAATATGCAAGATGTCACATGCTGTGGTTACTAGGCAAATTGCTAGGGTCAAAAAGTGCATTTTTCCAGCAAAAGCTTGCATACATATTAAAACATGCTATGTTCACACCACAAATGGAGCTGGCCCAAATCTGCAGCAGAGATTTGATTCCAAGCATTTTTTTTTTAAATCTGATTTTGGCTAATTCAATAAATCCCCCTAGATCTGATATAGTGGTTCTCATTTGGTGGGTTGCAGGTCTGTTCTGATAGGGTCATGGAAGGAAACAATGCTAAATGCAAATTATAAAATGTAATGAACTGTATTTAGGATAGCAAATTATTATAATTCAGCTTTTTAAAGGGAGGATAAATTGCTTTCCATATCATTTGTTGTTGACGTCAAAAGTTGAATGTCAAGACTCTTCAGGTATCACTTGGTAAAAGTTAACCAAATCAGCCAGATGCCAACATGAACAGGTTGGGTGACATACTCTTATCCTCTAAAAGAATGAACAAAGGTATGCCTCTGAAAGAAAACATAACCTAGATGACATTCAGTACAGGTTCACCTGGAGTTATGATTATCATATTTTTACTTAATATTATATTCATGTTAAAAAATTTAACTATTATCGATTTTTATTTTCATTTTATTTGGGAAGACAAGATAGAACATGTATTTATACACAAATAGCTATGTCATTTGCATATTTCTTCTCACTCTAAATAAAATGATCTCTGTTTACACCCTAACATTAAGATTTTAAAACTTTTTTGTTTATTTTTGTACAAAAAAAAACTATTTTGTTTCGATAAACACATTTCGATACACAGTTTTGTGTCATCACTTTATGTAAAATTTGGGTTCTGAAGCAAAAGCTCAGCATAGACCTCAGTTCATGTATTTCTTTAACTTCACTCATCACTGTGCAGGTGCACATTACAATCACCATCATTCATTGCCAGTGGCACTTTTCTTGTACCAAACTGCTGTCACCACAATTACTGATGAATGCTTCTTTGGCAGTTTTATTCTTTTTCCTTGATGCATTCAGGAAAATATAGCAAAATATTGGATTTCAGTTAAAAAAAAAAAATCTTCAAGGGATAGTCCACACCAAAATGAAAATTCTGTAATTATTTACTCAACCACCACTTGTTCCAAACCTGTATGAGTTTCTTTCTTCTGTTGAACACAAAAGAAGATAATTTGAAGAATGTTGGTAACCACACAGTTTCTGGTAGCCATTGACTTCCTTTTTTGTCTATACTATGGAAGTCAGTGGCTACCGTCAACTGTTTGCCAAACAACTGGAGAGTGAGTAAATGATGACAGAATTTTTGTTTTTGAGCGAACTGTCCCTTTAAGGCCTGCAACCTAAGCGTAGCTTTAGTGGAGGCATTGATTGCTCTGCTGACAGTGCTGTCTACAGCACTTGGACTCTTTCTTTGTACTCGCAGGACATGTTGTCTGTCTCGTTAGAAAAGGATGCTTGTTAATCCTGTGAATGGCCAGGAAAGTTGTTTTGTGACTTTCCCAGACTGCCGGCCCCCGGTCATTCACAGAGAGCTTGTTTACCCCTCACAGTTTTATCTGAGAAAGCCATTCCTCAGTGACCCTTTATCCTGCAGTTCATTTTTCTGCCTGCTCGTCACACCTCCAAATGTGCCATTTACTGCCTGTGGCACGTTCATTGAGCTAGTCCTCGTGAAAGAGTAGAACATTTATTTTACCCAGAATGCAGTGCCTAATTACCTTACTAAATGGTCGTCTGGTGGAGGGGAGCTGCCATGGTGATGGTGGCTTGTGACCACTGAGGATGGCTCCACGCTCTGAAAAAACCTTTGCTTTGAGACTTAAGGCAGTTAATGGGATTGACTGAAGTCTCTCACTCAGTGATCTCTCTTTCATGACGGCTGACGTGAGGGAGATCAAGGATAAGAATAACCCAGAGCTTGGCTTCACTGTTGCTCATTCAATGAATGTGTATAAATGGCCCTTAAATGTGTGTTTGAGACCCCATGACTAGTGTCTTTTTTTAGAGAGCAGTAGGTTTTTACTTGTTATTTGTGTGGCAGAGTTTTTTTTTTTTTTTTTTTTTCTTTTTTAATTTGTTTCAGGATAATATTTATTGTGAAAAGCGCTTTATGAATACATTAAAATTAGATTAAAAAGTTTCTTATATTCTGATGTTGGGTAAAACTCTCTGTTTTTATGTTTAATAATAAAAATAATTTATATATATATATATATGTGTGTGTGTGTGTGTGTGTGTGTGTGTGTGTACAGGTGCATCTCAAAAAAATTTAATATCGTGAAAAACTTCATTTTTTTGTAACATTTCAAAAAGTGAAACTTTCATATATATTTTAGAGTAATTACATGTAAAGTAAAACATTTCAGAAGTTTTTTTGTTTTAATTTTGATGATTAGAGCTTACAGCTCATGAAAGTCAAAATCCAGTATCTCAAAATATTAGAATATTTATATTTGAGTTTCATTAAATGACCATCCCTACAGTATAAATTCCGGGTATCTCTTGTTCCTTGATACCACAATAACAGGGTAGACTGCTGACTTGGCAGTGGTCCAGAAGACAACCGTTGACACTCTCCACAAAGAGGGTAAGTCACAGAAGGTCATTACTGAAAGGAGTGGCTGTTCACAGAGTGCTGTATCAAAGCATATTAAATGCAAAGTTGACTGGAAGGAAGAAATTGGGTAGGAAAAAGTGTTCAAGCAACAGTGATGACCGCAAGCTTGAGAATACTGTCAAGCAAAGCTGATTCAAACACTTGGGAGAGCTTCACAAGGAGTGGACTGAAGCTGGAGTCAGTGCATCAAGGGTCACCACGCTCAGACGTCTTCAGGAAAAGGGCCACCAAGCCACTTGTGAAACAGAAACAACATCAGAAGGATCTTACCAGGGCTAAGGAGAAAAATAACTGGACTGTTACTCAGTGGTCCAAGGTCCTCTTTTCAGATAAAACTAAATTTTGCATTTCATTTGGAAATCAAGGTCTGGAGTCTGGAGGAAGACTGGAGAAGCACAGAATCCAAGCTGCTTGAAGTCCAGTGTGAAGTTTCTGAAGTCAGTGATGATTTGGGCTGCCGTGACGTCTGCTGGTGTTGGTCCATTGTGTTTTGACAAGTCCAAAGTCAATGCAGCCTTCTACCAGGTGATTTTGGAGCACTTTATGCTTCCATCTGCTGACAAGCTTTATGGAGATACTGATTTCCTTTTCCAGCAGGACTTTAGCACCTGCCCACAGTGCCAAAACCACTTCCAAGTGTTTTGCTGACCATGATATTACTGTGCTTGATTGGCCAGCCAACATGCCTGACCTGAACCCCATATGGAATCTATGGGATATTTTCAAGAGAACGATGAGAAACAGTCGATCCAACAATCCAGACGAGCTGAAGGCTCAATAGTGCCTCTGCAGTGCCACAGGCTGATCGCTTCCATGCCACACCTCACTGATGCTGGAGTTTGTGCTAAAGGAGCGCTGACCAAGTATTGAGTGCATAAATGAACATACTTTAAAGAACTTGAACTTTTCTGTTTTGCAAATCCTTTTTTTGATTGATCTTAGGAAATATTCTAATATTTTGAGATACTGGATTTTGACTTGCATGAGCTGTAAGCTCTAATCATCAAAATTAAAACAAAAAAAAAACTTTTGAAATGTTTTACTTTACATTTAATGAGTCTAAAATATATATGAAAGTTTCACTTTTTGAAATGTTACAAAAAAATGAAGTTTTTCACAATATTCTAATTTTTTTAGATGTACCTATATATATATACATATGTGTGTGTGTGTGTGTGTGTGTAAATTTTATAATATATATATATTATTTTATATAATATAAAATTAATTATATATTATATATAAGGATCATGGGACACTAAAGACTAAAGAAATGGCTGCTGAAAATCTACCTTTGCCATCATATGAATAAATTACATTTTAAAACAGAAAAAAACTATTTTAAATATTTAATAATAATTTAATAGTAATAATGATAATGTAATAATATTTCACAATATTACTGTTTTTAACTGTATTTTTGTGTTTTTTGATTGCATATGTGATCACACACACACACACGTGTGTGTGTGTGTATGAATATATATATATATATATATATATATATATATATATATATATATATATATATATATATATATATATATATATATACATATATAATTATTATTATTACAAGGATCATGTCCCATGATCCTTAAATATAATATATAATTAATATAATAATAACAATAACAACAATAATAATAATAATTATATATATATATATATATATATATATATATATAATAATTATTAAACAAAAACAACCATAATTATTCCATAATCATTCTTTTGACCAGTAGTGTGTTCACTATTGAAAATGTAGATTATAATAATATTATATTTATAAAATGATGTACATCTTAAATGTACTTAAAATATTTAATATATAATCAATATGATTTGTTTACTTATAAAGCATGTTCTTACAGAGCAAACATGCATTTTTAATTTGTCTTTTAAACGTATAGAACGTATAGAATCTGATTATGTTTACATTCATGCCTATCTCTCTGCCTCATTTCTGCTGCTCGCTGATTAGAAGCTGAGCATGCTGTGGTCATGTCTCACACTTGTTGTCTAATTCATAGCTCCACGTGGCTCAGCTGTGGTGTCTAATATTCTGTTTCCTATAGAGGGGGGCACATGGGTGGAGATGAAGGGGCTTGCATGTCTGTCAGGTGGTCGGGCTGGATAGAGACAGAATGTAATTGACAAACCGGACGGAAAGAGGCCATTGGCCCCAGAACTCGGGGGGAGGGTGAAAGTATGTCAAAGTGTGTAACAGATGGTCTACGGTGTGTTCATAGCTAGCGTAAGGTCAACCAGTTGTGTAGGTGGGTTCATTTAATGAATTCAACAACCCTTTGCACAAATTAAAGCAGAGTTTGATATGAGTACAATTTTCAAAAAAGAAGACGCTCATGCTCACCATTTTTATAAAAAAAAACAAAAAAAACTGACTGTCATGTCACTGTCTATTTTTCAATAGCGCAGCACCAGTAGATCTTATTTATAGCCAAGTACATAATATTTATTTGCACTTGTATTACAAAATGGAGCTGCAGGCTTGTGGCTTTTCAAGGTGGATTAACTCAGAAAAAGTCATTCCCTCCCAAGCATTCATCATCTTTCTGAGCTGCAGGCTACATAGGAGTTTACCAGCTCCCCAAGGCTTTAATAACCAGCCTGAATGTTTCTTGCATTTCCCTTTTAAATCCCAAATCTCACCCTGCTTCAGTCGCTAGTTTTCAATGTAACTAATTTTCCTCTGTGCCAAGTCAATATTTTTCCTTAATAACTGTGATTATAGATAGCAGTGCATGAAAGTCATAATTCTGATGGCTTGAATTCAACCCATTGTAATTCAGCACAGCAGGTGGATTTCACCAGCTGATCCTTCTCATTTCACACCCTTTATCTCACTTATTCCAATGAAGTCAGACATGAAAAGCATTCATAAAAGGATAAAGGGCAACAACAGCTGGTAAAAAGAAAATTTGTAGCTCAACACATCATTAGAGGGCTGAGGCCGTGCCTCGCTTTGCCACACGTTCTGCTCTTGAATGACACTCTTCCTTTTTCGTCATTCCAGAGACTTCTCACACAAAGGCTGTGGCCTGAAGCTCTATTGTGGCATCAGTTGCACAGCATATCAGTTTTTTTTTTTTCAGGCAACAGTGAGACTATATCCTGCTTTTCTCTTTTTGATTTCAAATTGACTTCTCACAATGAGACTGAGGTTTTGAGGTCCCACAGTTTTGTGGATTTTTATATCTGTACACTCTAAAATAAATAAATAAATAAATAGAAGCCGTCAATAAAACAAAGATTATTGGAGTATGTTTTACAAGAAAATACTATTTTAGTCTTTCAACTTCAAAATTTCATGTTTAATTCAATGTTACTTGCAGCTTGTTTGTAATTATTTGAGAAATGTATTAGCAATTTCTGAGTGAAAACTATTTCTAAGTAAATCCTACACCATTTTTTCAGTCTAGTGTATTTTTAAATTAAATTAAATTAAAATAATTAAATTAAATTACATTATAATATAATATAATATAATATAATATAATATAATATAATATAATACAAATTTCATTTTTTTTCTCTTTCAAGAAAATGAACCAAATTGGTTGATGACTTATCCAGCACTAAAACATCTCTCAATATCTTATCTTATATATATATATATTTTAAAATAGATAATAGCATTTACATCACATCCCATTTAGTTTGCATGTCTTTGGTAGTTTGTTGCTGGTGGTATTAGGAGGATTTTCTTATTCTGGAGAGCATTGAATTGCACAAAAAAATTCTGTAAACCTCTGCAAACAAGATGAACCATCAGTATTTTTGGTCCATTTCCTTGCTTATATTATAATGCTAAGTTTATGTAAGTACACTAACATACAGATGACCTCAAAGCTGAAAGACTTGGACTAATACCTTTGATTTTGATTTCATTCATTGTCAGATACTTGAGCAGTGTGACTTTAAATATATTCCTAATGTTCAATATCAGGAAGTGCATCACTTCTCCTGAGAATCTTGCATGCTGAAGGAGCTGATTGTATGACATGTCATCACTTTCCAAACATGCTTGACAGGACACTTAGGCAGAAAACATATGCTTTCCGCTGATTTAGCCATGTTTTGAATTCTGTACTACAACCTGACCTTTCAGCTGAAAGAGTAGGCCTTCGAGGCCTAGTGATGATAAGCTTCCCTTCAAGCAAACGTGGTAGGGCAAATTCTGCAACTATGGTCTTATTCAAACAATATTAGATGATAATTAGTTGTGTGAGTCACACATCCAAAAAATCTCCATCTGTTTGTATAGTTGTTTCAGCGGTGCAACATTCCTCCTAATTGCAATTGCACCCGCTGTTTTATGAGGCATGTATGTAGCTCAGACCCAGACTGCTGTATTTTACATGAAAGTATCAGCAGGTATTGAGGCGTTATCACCACCAGCCATGAGAGTGACGGCAGATGACTTTAACAGCACTCATGCTGACGTTGTGTGTGACTGGCTTTGGAATGCCAAATTGGAGTGCTTGCTGTGCTGATATTAACTTTATCTTAATATCATCTTTCATTGGCATCAGATACTTCATATTCATACTTACGGGCATCTTGGAGATTATATTGCTTATGACCTTCAGTCTGCAGCATTACAACTAATTATGCTCAGAAATTCTAATATGCACTGCCTGTCAAAAGGTTTTTTGTTTTTTTTTGTTTGTTTATGTTTTTGAAAGATGTCTCTTATGTTTACCAAGGCTGCATTTATTTGATCACAATGAAATTGAAAGCAATTAGTAAATACATTAATGTTTCAAAAGATTTCAGTTTCAAATAAATGCTGTTCATTAAAATGTTTTTCAGCATGGATAATAATAAGAACCATTATTAATAAATGAGCACCAGTAATAATAATAATTATTAATAATTGTGCCCCGAATCATTATATCAGTGATTTCTGAAGGAGCATGTGACACTGAAGACTGGAGTGATGCAGAAAATTCAGCTTTGCTATCACAAGAATAAATTACATTTTAAAATAATAAAACAGAAAACAGTTCTTTTAAATTGTAATAATATTTCACATATTACTGTTTTTACTGTATTTTGACGAAATGCAGTCTTGGTGAACAGAAGAGACTTCTTTCAAAAACATTAAGAAATCTTAATTATTCCAAACTTTTGACCAGTATTGTAGATCTAAAAGTGTTTCCTGTTTTTTGACCTTGGCTAATATGTGTGCTCATAATATCTACAAATTGTATCTTTTGTACATGCAAACAGGGCTTTAAAGTCTTTTTCCTGATGGATACATGAGACCTTTCCACCTGTTTGTAGTTTAAACAAACCACAGCTCTGCCCTGCCCTTGTTGCTGAAGACTGAGGAAACCAGACACCAAACGCAGGGAAATACTGTTCTTGTGACAGGTTTTCTGTCTTCAGGTCATTTAATGATTAAAGGGACAGTTCACCCAAAAATGAAAAATCGGTCATCATTTACTCTCCCATTTACTTTTTTGAAAAAAGTAACCGAACAACTGACAGTAGCCGTTGACTTCCAACGGTTACCAGCATTCTTCAAAATACCTTCTTTTGTGTTCAACAGCTGAAAGAAACTGGAACAAGTAGAAAGTGAGTAAATGATGACAGACTTTTCATTTTAGGGTGAACTATTCCTTTAAACACTGGCATTTTTGAAAGAGAGCTGTGAGATTATGGGCAGTACTTTTAGCCTTAGGTTATTCCTCCTGAGACAGACACAGTAACAGTGTTTGTGAGCTCAAAGTTAAATACACTTGACAAACTGGTTCGAAATTAAATCTTTTTGCAAATAAGCACTAAATGACCCATGACATAGAACAAGTCTTAGCTTCAGATGGCACCTACATATACTTTGATTCCAGAGCCCGTCCCTAAATGACATGCCCAAATAAAATGAACTGTGGTTGGTCACTTCATAGGTCAATCAAATTGTTGTCTCTTCCTATTTAATTGACTGTTATTGACAAGAATAAGCTGCAATGTGGACAATGGCTTTCAGAACTAGGACTTCACCACTGTAAATCACGAGAAGAGATTTGGCTGAACCAGACAGAAGTAGTTTTATTGGCTTTTAGCATTTGGCCACTAAACCGTGTGTTATTCTTTTCTTTTTATACATGTCTTCCTCTCTGAAATTGTGTCTTAATTTACAGTGTCCTCTGACGTGGACATTTTCCAGATATGATCTGTCAGTGCGGAGCCAGTGGGATTAGCTGCAGGTGAATGTAGGATTTTCATACAGTAGAGTCACTATTGATGGTATCTCCTCAGATCTGTTGCTGTTGGACGGTGGCCAGGGCAGGATCCCGTCTATCTGAACTATAGTAGTACCTGTGGTCTTATATTTTTGACCCAAGTCTAGCTTGAAAAATGTCTTGCTTGCATATCTGTGCTGTGTGGAAAGTGTAAATGATACTCCTTGAAACAGATCTTTATTTGTGTGCAACAGAGGAATTCCTGGCTCTGTTTTGATGCCTTTAAACATTTTATAAGCACTTTGTGAGTTATGTAGCTACATACATACAATGAGCACATTTGGACCCGCACACAACATTGTTTTGGATGTTTGGTAAGTTTACGAAGTATATGTCAAAAAAGCTCTCCAATCAGGTTGTGACTGCATCTTTACGCATTTTGTTTTGTGTTTTTATGTGTGGTGTTACAAATAATGGTGTGAATGCTAAGTGAAACAGGTCTAAATGTATCATTTTCTTTTTTGGTCCAGACTACAAGTGGGAACTCATTCTTAGTGACTGATACTTAGAATGGCAAAATTGTCAAAACAATACATCTCCTTTTTTGTTTTCCTCCATAAAAAACCTTATGGTGCCGTTTTTGGTGCAGGTGCCCAGCAGTGGATCACAGCTGGTTTTTGTCATGCTACAGATACAGTTAGTCTGTGTGAATGAGATAGCATATGCAAAATAGGCTACACATACCATTATCACTGTTGCATAACCAATAATATCCCTTCCTCACCATTGACAAAAATATACTTATGGCTGTTAAAGGGATGAGGAATTTTTGAAACTTTTTTTGCACAACTTTTGCTCACAGAGTCTGTAACAGTGTGTATTTTTATGTAGTGACTTAAAAACATGTGACCTCTGTGTGTCTTTTGAGATTACATCAGATCTGATGTTGTCATACTCTAATCACTCGTTTACAGTAACATGAGTATTGTAGTACAAAGTGTTGTAAATTGAGATGAGTCAGAAGAAAAAGTTGTCCTCAACATCCTCAACATTGTGTGGCCTTTTCAATATGCAAGCCATTATATTTTTAATATGGTTGTCAATAAAATAATTTGATTGAATAAATGACATATAGTTGGTTATATTGTATGTAGCTAGAGGAGTACATGTGTTAATTTTCTAAACATTTTTTAAAGTAATTGTGCCAAATTATTGTGTAAAAAATCTTTTTGTGCCTCCTTAGTGGTATTTTCAAAACAATATATAAAAATACAAAAGTAATGTCCAGAATTTTTTATTTCTTACTAGAACTGTTACTAGAAATTCATGAGACCAGATTGAATTTCTGGTCATAAAAACGTACCTCTGGGTGTAAAAAAACGTACCTCTGGGAACTTTTTTGCAAGACGTGAAACATGTACCGCTATGTACGTTTCGTGACATATTTAATGTTAAATGTCCACTGAGTGGTGTTAAAAGAGTGTTCAGTTTTTTTCCCCAGAACAGATGAATGTACATATGGTACGTTTTATGTGACATTGGTTTTGTTGGTGTCACCGCAGTTCTGACTTGAAATATCCATTGAGTGGCGCAATAAGTCTAACTTTTTAAAATAGCATACCATCTGCACTACACCTAAACCTACCTGATAGTGTGAACAAAAGCAAATGTGATGTAAAAACGCAATCATGCCATTTTAGCTTGTTTTTCAATCTCTCATCTTTCAGTTCTTTCATCGTGAGTCATGCTTTTGATGGGATTCGTACCCAAGGATTCTGCATCTTAAGTCCAATTCTGTGCCAGCTGAGCTACCAAACAAGTGGAACATATGGAGCTGTAATCATAACTGTGTAGGAAAACGATTACAAGTGCTCACTGTTTTACCGTCTCTAGTGTTCATTTCTGTTGGAAACTGTGGTAATATGTACTTATTGGTACGTATTTTACATCTTGCAAAAAAGTTTCCAGAGGTACGTTTTTGTCATGAGACCAGGTAGCAGAAATTGTGTAACATACTTGAAATGTACACAATTTGTAATAATGTGAAAACACCCCACCCCCCACAAATCCATCTCAAGCCATAACTGTAAAAAATGTGTTTCAGTCAGATCGGATGAGAAGTAGTTTTATAAATATTAGATTAGATGTTTTACGTCATTCAGGATGCACTACAATTACAGCATGTAATAATTCAGCTGCGCAAACTTGTCCTTAGACACTTGCATACAATTTGCAGACGCCCCCGCACAGGCAAACACACATACACACACACAGTCTGCCTGCAGTAGTGTTTGCTCTGTTGTACGCACACCCTGCAGTCCTCTGTATGGTTCACACATTCATTTGGCCTTTTGTAGGGCCACGGCTGCTCACTGTTTTGTTTCTGTATAATTAAACAACAGCAGCTGTCTTCGACAGAGAGTGAGAGTTCACATTCAGATCTATTACCCAATTAGAACACGTGACCAGATTCAAATGTAAATTAAATCTGAGCCGTACTCTGATATATTGTTTATTCAGTTACTAAACAAGCATGTAGAATGACACAATTTATAGGCTGTTTTGGCATATTATCGTTTCCAGAGCTTTAACTTTGTGGTTTAGTACTCTTAAAGGGAAAGTTCACTCACCCTCACGTCATTCCTAACTTGTATGTGATCTATACTTCTAAGGACAACATACTTGGATACTACTATTTCTTTCTGTGCACAATATCTAAATGTGTATACGCATGCAATACACAACCTACTACAGTACAGTACTACTCTAAATGTGTATCATCCAACCAGTGTACACTGCGTAGATTATTATACCCCAATGTGATTGACCAGACTTTTCATTTCCAGCATGATTCATTCCCTCTTATTCACTCAGGTCAATAGCAGTGTACTAATGCTCGTTCTTTTGGGAAGAATAATTTCAAAATATTGATATTATCAGAGGTAATATGACAAACATATGAATGCCAAACAGAGGGTAGCAATGCAATTAGTCTTGAAATTAAGACATTTATATTATTTTTTTAATCCCACATGAAATGCTAATTGCAAAATGAGCTTCCAATTGATTTTGAAATGGCCCCATGCTGTGTTCAAGTGCTCCTGGGAAGTTTACATTTATGAGCTCATAATTACAATATGATGTGCGTTCAAGTGATTTTACAGAAGAAAAATGAATGCAGTGGCCAATTTCCTTTTCCCTTTAAGCACCATTGCACATTTTGGTTATACAAGCTTGTTTCATAATCCAGCTAAAAGAGTTGGTATTCTACATCAAACTAAGTTGTGCTGTCAACATTCATAATTACATAATAACTTATAATCAATACCATTATGTTTCCTCTATAGTTCTTTATTTGACACAGAAAGTTTGAAAATTCATCTTGTAATTACAATAATTCTGACATGATTTGAATGCAAGAAGTTATAAGAGGTCATTTTCGACCATTGAGTGCGTCAGTGCTCTGTAGTAAAAGTGTTTTGATTTATACAGATTGCATTAGTAGTGACAGTTCAAACTGAGATAAACCTGCAGTTTATGATCCTACATGTGAAGATAAAATATTATCTTGTATTGTTGGCATTGCATTTAAATCTGAATGTCATTTTGTTTCATAACATTGGCACTGACATTTAGTCCTGTCATTTCCAGTCATGTTGACTGTGTGGCATGGGTTAAGCTATACCGTGTGGCATCTGACACCTCCTTCTGTTAGGGTGGACAGAAGTGAATATTAAATCGATTGCTATGACGTTTAAGCTCATGCTTCATGGACACAGTGTTTAACTTACAGAAACTTCTATGCTTTACAATGTCTGGAAAAGAAACCAATGAATAAGCTTTCCTCCTTTGACAAAGCAATAGGCCATAATGTTCATTGATCTTGATTATTTAAGTTTGGCTTAATCACAGAGATAATTTACATGTAGAACTCTTAAAAGTACAGTAGCAGAAAAAGAAAAGTGTTCAGTGTATTCAGAGAGAGGGTGGAAAATGATTTACACAATTATGACAAAAAAACCTTATTATAACAGAATAAATAGATTTAAAGGAACAGTTCACCCAAAAATGAAAATTACCCCATAATTTACTCACCCCCAAGCCATCCTAGGTGTATATGACTTTCTTCTTTCAGACGAACACAGTCAGAGTTGTTTTAAAATTTATCCTGGCTCTTCCAAGCTTGGTAATGCGGGTGGATAGTGGCTATTATTTTGAAGCTCCAAAAATCGCATATCTCCGTCGTAAAACTAACCCATACGCCTCCGGGGGGTTAACACATGTCTTCTCGATGGGTTTTTGGAACAAAAATATTTCTATCCACTATCCACCAGCATTACCAAGCTTGGGAGAGCCAGGATAAATTTTAAAACAACTCCGACTGTGTTCGTCTGAAAGAAGAAAGTCATATACACCTAGGATGGCTTGGGGGTGCGTAAATTATGGGGTAATTTTCATTTTTGGGTGAACTGTTCCTTTAAGGGAAAATATAAAAGGCTACACAAGTGTACAATATGTCTTCTTCTTAAGAAAGATAAGTGTCTAGGGAAGAATATGTGGCCTTGTTCTTGCATTTCATGAGTATTTACGTGATTTATTCATTATACTGTGTAGCAAAGTTAGTTACAGGAGTGTTTAATTGTTATCTTGCACTTACAGAACATATAGCAGCATTTTAAGGGATGGAAGCACATCTGTTCCACATTGAGTTTCCATATAGCGTTTTTGCCCGGATCGTCAGCTACACTGCCAGTGTTTAATTGCTGTGTAAGATTTATTGCACATGCCCTGTGCATATTAGAACTGTGAGTCATGGTTCCTTCTCTGTGGATGGATAATGTGATGGAAAATGATTTATAAATGAATGAGTAATTTGTCATTCTGTCAATTTGTAGGGCTGAACCACAATATTCGATTATTCGAATATTCGTTCGGTGTTGTCATTCGATTTTCAATTTTGAGATTCGAATATTCTTTTTTTTTCTTTCTTTTTTTTTTTTCGAACACCTGGCATCCCCCGCGAAACGGTTCTCATTCGCACTTGAATATGAATCGCCTATGAATGAATGTCATGAATGTCATGATTCAATTCATCTGGAAGAGAAGACAAAAATGCTGAAGACCTCAGCTGTGTGGGAGCATTCTAAATTGAGTGAGGACAAGACAAAGGCAGTGTGCCAAATATGCGATTTGAAACTGGCCTCCCACAACAGCACATCAAGTTTGAAAAATCACCTGAGTTCTGTAAGTAGTACGCCTATATTATATTTTGTTGGTGTAAAAAACGAGCTGCTTTTATCCGCCATGTTAATCAGTAATTTTACATATGATAAAAACGTGCACTTAATTTGCTTGGAAAATACTTGCGAATTTTTATTTAAACTGTTCATTAATTAAAATGTGTGATGCTGTTATTGAAAGTATGCTATCATGTTCTTTATTTATTACAGTTCATTGAACTTCGTTTATTTATTTTTTGTTCTTCTTTTATTTAAATACCCTACCCTTTGCGGTGTAATTACTGTGCTGCTAATTTCTGATTTGGGAGTAGGACTGGTCCGAATACCATTTTTTGAGCTTCGAAGCTTCAGTAGTAATCAACACCGAATATTCGAAGCTTCGGAGGAAGGGGGCTGAACATAATCTTCTCTCTAATAAAGGCAGGAATCTCTGTGCGTCTGTCTGTCTGTTTGCATTTTTATTATGGCGAGAACCGTTCATCCAATCGACTTCACGCGTGGCAGGTGTGTTGCTGCGTACCGACGGGAGTGCAGTGTAGCATTTTGGTGCAATATGGACACGCGACACATTCAGAATTAATAAACTTTTAATAAACTACAGAACGGCGCGCCTCACGTGGGCAGAGCTTATATGCTCCAAGAACGGACAATGCATTAGTGATACAAAACACACAGGTCTGTTAAGAGCAATTCTTTTAATAAGGTAGCCCAGTGCTTAATTTGTAAATTGCGAGGTCTCGGAACAAAGCGGGGTAACGGATCCGGAATGTGATTAGAGGAGGGAGAGGACCAATCTTTAGTGATTGAAAGCGTGCATCAGTTGCTTTTATAGGGTTCGTACAGTCATGAAAAACCTGGAAAAGCTATGCAATTTTAAAACAGCAATTTCCAGGCCCGGAAAAGTTTTGTAAAAGTCATGGAATTTTATTTCACAAATCTCTGTTTAATAGAGTTATATTTAATCAGGTCCTGAATTTGTGTGTATATCGCATAGTTTTACTCATTCCCGCAGCTTTCAAGTTTATAATGAGGGAAATTCCTGCAAACATTTATTGAATATAGCATGTAGGTTAGATGAGTAAATAAATCCACACAAAATATCAGATTAAATCAGTCATTTGAAAACAGCATGAGTGATTCAGCTGTACCGCGCCTTCTCTCTATCACTCTCTCAAAGCGGCTTCACATCGGCGCATCTCGTCTGCACTACAAGAGCTACTGCACGCTGATCCAAGACTTTCGCTCGCATCTGGGGACAGTTGACAGAAAGAAAACGCATGCATCGCATTCGGTCTTGTGATAGCAGAGGGTCCGTTCACATGTCCCGTCTTTTGCGTGCTTAAGTTCGTTATTTCAAATGTAAATGTTCGGCAAGCGCGCTCATAATAGAAGATTTCTCATGAAATATATGCATGCTATAGGTCAGCACGAACGTCTTTCATTCAAATGGTCTGTTGCTGGTGCAGATGTTCAGCCAGGCGGACAAGTAGAGAACCGTTTCGCGGGGGATGCTAAGTGTTCGAGAGAGAGAGAGAAAAAATAAAAACAAAAAGGGATATTCGAATCTCAAAATTAAAAATCGAATGCCAACCCACCGAACGAATATTCGAATAATCGAATATTCTGGTCCAGCCGTATTTGGGAGTGATTTGTTTATTAGAAAAAATGTTAGGCTGCCTTATTAAAAGTATTGCTCTTAACAGACCTGTGTGTTTTTTATCACTAGTGCAGTGTCCATTCTTGGAGCATATAAGCCCTGCCCGCGTGAGGTGCGCCACTTCCGGCTTGCGCTGTTCTGTAGTTTATTAAAAGTTTATTAATTCTGAACGTATCGCGTGTCCATATTGCACCAAAATGCCACACTGCACTCCCTTGGGTCCGCAGCAACACACCCACCATGTGTGAAGTCGATTGGATGAACGGTTCTCAACATTATAAAAATGCATACAGACAGACACACAGAGATTCCTGCCTTTATTAGAGAGAAGAATATGTTCAGCCCCCTCCCTCCGAAGCTTCGAATATTCGGTGTTGATTACTACCGAAGCTTCGAAGCTCAAAAGATGGTATTCGGACCAGCCCTATCAATTTGTCTCCGATTTATATCATAACTGTCACAATACCAGGAGACGAGGAGACGAGGAATTCACAAAACGAGAGTCTTTAATATCCACGGGGTAACACAGAGCACAGGCAGGGAAGACATTCGAGGACCGACAAACACCAACTAAAAGGACTGGGGCTTTTAAAGACAGGATAATAAGGGAAAAAACGAGACACATCTGGAATCAATTTAACAATTAACATGAGGGAGAAACTGGGTCACGGAACACATGGGGAGCAAGAAACATAACAAAACAGTCCAGGGGTGTGACAATTACCTGGTATTGCCACTGTGGACCGTGCATGTGGTGATGCTTGTTCAAACTCTATTAAGTAACACTTAGGGATGAGAGAGAGTTACTTTTAAATCTTTGGAAGCGTGTTAAGGTATGTAAACAAAACAAACAAAAAAACTATGATTTATATTGTAATGGTTTATATTATATTATTCAGTGGTTGCTTAGAAATTTGTTGTCTATATGTTGTGCAATAATTTGAGCACTAATTAGAATTTTTTAAGTTGAATCAGTTTATTGTTGTGGTGTCATCTACAGTGCATTCCAAAAGTTTGGAAACACCCTTTGGTAAATATCTACATAAATCCTTCCCCATTTCTTGCCACAAGTGGTTTGAAGTAACTAATGACTTTCTTTTTTTAATTGCATAATACAGGCAGACTGTGATGCCTGATTAATTCTGTGATATGGACTAAATGTACTTAATGTTTCTTTTTTGAAGAGTATTGGGTCAGTTTTACTTGTTTGCCAATTAAAGCGATAGTTCACCCAAAAATGAAAATTCTGTCATGAATTACTCACCCTCATGTCATTCCGAACCCTTAAGACCTTCGTTCATCTTCGGAACACAATTTAAGATATTTTGGATGAAAACCGGAAGGCTTGTGACTGTCCCCTTGACTGCCAAGTAAATAACACTGTCAAGGCACAGAAAAGTATAAAAAACATCGTCAAAATAGTCCATCTGCCATCAGTGGTTCAATCTGAATTTTATGAAGTGACGAGAATACTTTTTGTACACAAAGAAAATAAAAATATCTACATTTATTCAACAAGTCGTCTCCTCTCTGTCTCTCTCGCCATTTTGGAGAGCATCCGATGGACGCAAAAAAGTGCGTACGCTATTCTCTGTCATCAGTAACGCATGGTTACGTATTGTACATTTATTTACGCTTTTGTTTCAACGGAAACCGCGTATCCATGCGTTACCACTGATGGCAGATGGACTATTTTGACGATGTTTTTTATACTTTTCTGTGCCTTGACAGTGCAATTTACTTGGCAGTCAATGGGACAGTCACAAAGCCTCCCGGTTTTCATCCAAAATATTTTAAATTGTGTTCCGAAGATGAACGAAGCTTTTACGGCTTTGGAACGACATGGGGGTAAGTGATTAATTACAAAATTTTAATTTTGAGTTGGAGTATCCATTTAAGGTTAGAAATAGAATGCAATAGATTTTTTGCCAATTAAGGTTAGGATGCAACAGATCAATTAGAGTGCAGAATTTTTTTTTTTTATTTAAAATATATTTTAAATTATAAAATGTGTTTTCACAGTAAATGTTGTCCCTTTTCAATTCAAAGCCATCACAAAATGAAAGTGATTTTTTTTCTTTTGGAGAGCACTGTATTTCAGATGTATTTAAATGTAACATAAAACAAAACAAACAGAGGTTAGTCATTTTATATATCTGTCAAACATGATTTCCAGCTTCCATTCATATTCACTGGCTCCAAGCTTCTGTTTTTGGGCCAGAATAAAAAAGACTTTAGGTTAAAAACCTACATTTTTCCATACTGTTTGGTCTTACACATGCCAAACCAGCTCAGTTTGATATATTAACTTAAAACCGCCTCTCACTACTGTAGTAAACAGACTCTGCCTGAAATAGGAAAATGGCAGCAAAATTGTTCCCTTTTTCTGCTGGAAAACAATAAACCCTTATAGTTCTGCCAGTCATTTAACAGCCTGCAGTTGCCAAAGAAAAACACTTTGATTTACATTAAGTATGATCAAACACTTTATGTCCTTATTCTCAGAGTGCAGCCTCTCATAGCTTGTTGATTTACTCCATGCTTCTATAATAAAAATGAACTATCATTCTATTGATGGATGTTTTTGTTGTTGCTGGCTCTGACTTTAGCTGTTATCTGGGTGTAAGTGGTAATCTAGTCCAAGTGCTGCCAGAGGCTCCAGTGAAATCTTATAATAAGGAACATCTACATGCGCAGGATCCCCAGTCCCCTTTATAGATCTGAGAGCTTTATGAGCGAGATGCTGCTTTAATGAGACATTCCACACGGCCACCAGACGGCCTCCCTTCCCTCAGGCACGACGTACACACTTGACTAGTGAAGAGGAATGAGTCACGCCTTGAGCACAACTAACTTACAATCATTTAGAAGCACAAACTTCTGGAGGAAAATAGATCATAAAATCATAAAAAAATGAGGTATTAGCTTATATGAAAGCCAAGGGAAAACAAACAGCACATGAACCTTAATACACCATTAGGTATATTAGTAAAAACGACCCAAATTCTTCACATATTTTTTCGAGTAATGTTTTTAAACACTATAAATATTTGTCATAATATTATATTTGATATACTATATACTTTTTAACTAAATTTAAAATTAAATAGAAATGAATAGGAATTGCATATATTGTTTTATTTATTTATTTATTTACTTTAATTTTCAGAGTTTGAACTATTTCTTCACCATTAAAGTGGTATTAAAAGAGGAATTTTCAATTAGATTGACATTGCATTGTGTTTCATTATTTTGTATTGTTTTGATATATTTATTTTATTTTGATTTTTTTCCTCAAGTTTTACAGTTTTAACTCTGTTATCTTCAGTAAAGTGATCTAAAAAGTGCAACTAATTTTTCAGCTAGAAAGACATTGCCTAATCATTTATTGTATTTTATTTTTACTCAAGTTTTTGAGTTTTAACTCAGTTTTCTCCATTAAAGTAATCTAAAAATGCAATTAATTTTTCAATTAGTTTTACTTTTAAAGGTGCCATAGAATGGAAAACTGTATTTACCTTGACATAGTTAAATAATAAGAGATCTGTACATAGAGATGAGATACAGTGAGCCTCAAACACCATTGTTTCCTCCTTCTCATGTAAATCCCGTGAATAAAAAAGATCACTGAAAAATAGGTGAATCAGAACATAACACCGACTGTGACGTAACAGTCGGGATCACTAATAGTTATGCCCCCAACATTTGCATATACCCGCCCATGTTCTAGGTCAGCCACAAGCCAAACCATCAGAAGTTCTGCAGGTATTGTGAAGAAACAAGCGAGGACAACAGCGAAAATGGCAGATCATGGAAATAAATGTTATGTTCCAGGCTGTGCAGGGGATGTGAAGTGCAGGGATGGGTTGGTGTCTGTATTCAGAAAGGCACGGAAAGCAAATAACATGTTCTAATAAAATAACGCGAGCCACTAAAGGGACATGGTTAGCTCCTTGGTAGCGGTAGCCTGTTACATTACAGTACGTAAAATTTCACTTACCACTTAAACAGAGTAAGGAGAGATGACTGAGGATGATGGCAAACGATTTACAGATCTTGAGCACCACTGACAAGCATCTGATCTTGTAAAATGTGTGGTAAGTACTGCCACTCCATAGTATAAACAGAGTTTGTGCGATCGCGAATCTCGAAAGCGAAAGTAAAAAGCGATCGTGCATTTGAAAGCAGTTTCAATGCCCTGCATATTAATAGCGTCTCCCTGATGCCCTCATTTTATATACAGTATAATTACCCGACAAAATAACTGCGACAGAAAGTATTGAAATATATATTTTCCTCCCTGTGTTTCCTTCCTGCTGTGTGAGCTACTGAAATGAGCCGCACTGTGAAACAGCCAATCAGAGCAGAGCTCAACATTATTATTCATGACCCTTCCAAATAAGGTAAAAAGAGACCATTTCTTTCTAGGGAGAAATCCTAGGGTTGTAAATGCACACGTTTCTGGAGAAATTTTGCCCTTACTTAAGCCACATACCTTCTATGTAGATATCAGAGAACAATTTAAAATATTGTATCAATGCATTCTATGGCACCTTTAATTAAAGAAGCAATTAATTTTAATTGCTGGCTTAAGGGAAAAATAATTGAAAAATTCATTGCATTTTTCAAATTTAGTTTTTTCCATACTTTTTTATGCAGTGTGCAGTCCTGCCTAAGTAATTATATTTTGTAAGTGCTCAAACATGTTTTTTCTGACCAGTAAATGATGTCAGGTACATGTATCAGACCTGTTCAATTTAATAATGTCAAATCGGTGATATAGCTTCTCAGCATCTGGTTCTGCTCAGACAAACACACCAGCATTGTGGGAAATGAGCAGATATTTCCACACCTCATTTCCACATTGTCAATGTTAACCGTACAGTCTGTTTAGTATTAGAGCAAGAGGCTGTTCATGGTGTTTTGGTAATCCATAAATCTTCGACTTTCATAATGCGGAGGGAGATAGAGAGGAAGCTTCCAGTGAGGCATTAGGTCTGCTAGTTCTAGATTGATTCGTCTCTTACATAATGGAGAAATCATCCATCGTTCCACTGGCTTCCTTGAGCATGCCAAACTTCCTCCTGCCTGACAGAAGGTTTAAAGGAATAGTTCACCCAAATGATAATTTTGTCATCATTTATGTCATTCTGACCCTGTATTACAGCTTGTTTAGGCGGTAGTGACATGCAATTCTTCTTTTGGGCCTCTGGATTCTTCTGAGATCTCAGGTGATCCATCTGGCAGGTTACCAGCCCTCTTCAACCTCCAAGTCCAACCATGTGGATCAGAGCCTGGAAATATATGGATTACCACGGGTATCTTTGGAAGTACTTGGCTTTCACTACACTGAGATCAGCCACATCATCTCAGATACCAGAGAGGAACCTGAGAAGTTTCCAGTAGCCCATTTCAACCTCGGATGAACTTGTGATGTTGTCACCTAACATTAGCAGCTACTGTGCTTCAGATCATCAACTACCAGGCTTCAGGTCTTTCTTATACGAATCACAAAATAAGATATTTTGAAAAATGTACATGTAGAAGGAAAGTCATACAGGTTTAGAATGACATTAGAATGAGTAAGTGATGAGCCTTCATTGCGGCCTGTAGGCGGAAAAACATTGACTCCTAGACAGCAGTTTATCTTAATTCTGCTATCTAATGTGTGTCTGCTGGCATTAACCATTCTTTAGTTCATCATTATAGACGTTATCTTTATATCCTGGCCTTCAGTCATTTCAAAACACACAGAGGCAAGTGAAGGGTCTATAAACACCCTAACATCGGTTAGGTAAGAGTGACACTCAGGGCAGAATATTCATTGCTCTCCAGTGTAGGCTAAGAATACACTGCCCAAAGAGCAGATGTGGAGTCTGATGACCCATGTAATATGAGTACTTGCACAGACATGGTAACTGTTGCTTGGTATACATGTCCCAGACAGAGAACTGCTCCATGTTAACAAGAGTGTGGGGCTGAAATAATTAGCATTTATGTATAAGGCATTCAATAGATATTCTTATCCAGAACAACTTGCAAAAATGTTTTAGCAATTTAGAAATGCAATTTATGACATTATCTGCTTAGAAAAAAGGGGTTTCTTTACCTATAAAAAAGGTGTGAAAATTGGGTAACACATTATTTTAAGGTCCAATTCTTACTATTAACTAGTTGCTTAGTATGCATATTACTAGCATATTGGCTGTTTATTAATACTTATAAAGCACATATTCTGCAAGACCATATTTTACATCCCTTAATCCACTCCATACCTAAACTTAACAACTACATCACTATTAATAAGCAGCAAATGATCAGTTTATTGAGGGAAAACTCTTATTTTATAGTGAATATGTGTTCCCTATTCTAAAGTGTAGCCAAAAATTGTGGGAAAACATTGCACTTGCACATTTACTTGTTTTTCTTCCATGTGGGGTTGTTGGGCCAAGGATTATTTTTGAATTATTTCTCTGAAAGTCAAGGCAGATTTTAGTAAATGTTTGTGTGTCTGTTTTGCCCTTGAAGCCTTTGAATATCAACAAGTAAATGCTGTTGGTGCAAACAATCAAGTTTACAAGTCAAGTTCTATTATATTCAGGTTCTTGCACATATTATTATCTGAGATTCCTGGGTTATGTAAAGCATTGAAGCATTTACAACAATTTAAAATATCTAATCTAAGTTATCTTTGCCTAGAGCCTTCCTTGAGGCAGTTCTTATCTTTTCTTTTTATTTAACATGCTATTTCTCTTCAAAGGCACATTTGTGGGAAGTCAGGGATGTTTTCTGTGTATCTGTTAAAAGAGCACTGGATCCATTGAGACTGTATTGAGAAAAGCGTATCTTAGAGCTGACACAGCTTGTTCCTGATAAAGAGCAGGGCCTTGTAACCCACCCACATGCTTAAACAATATTACATCACATCCTCCATTCTTCCCAGTTTATGATCGGTGCTGTAAATGCACATTACACGTGTGTGCTGTTTCCCGCGTCTGGAATACATTATATATCTGCTTTGACGTCACGACCGCTCTCAGAAACCCCAATCACAGCTCGCCACTGACCGCTGTCATAAACTACAATTACAGGTTCTGCATTACCAAGCAAGTGTCCAGTTAAACATATTCTCTGTTTATGCATTTTTGGACATGCTAATGTAAAGAAACCCCACTTCATAGTATATTTTAAGACCTTTTCGTATTTGCATGGCCTTTGTGTTGCATAAGTGTGTTTAACAGGTGCATTGACTTGTAGTGCTGAGTTTCCCACACTTGGGGTTGATGAATGTTCAAATAAGATTATTTAACTATCAAGGACAACTCTTGCCTTTCATGAAAAAACAACCCCCACGAGACACAATCTTAAGTACTCAACAAACAGCTTGGATGGAAAGTCCCTGCTAAAGTACAAAGACCTGATGAATAGATGTCATGAGCAGTTTTTCCCTCAGTAGGTAGATCAGACAGATAGAATTAGTCACAGATTTCACAATTAAATTTAATTCAGATTCACAAGCACTTGATTTGATTCGATCGGAGTCCAATTTTGATGGCAGCATTTCAAAGTGATCCAAAACAGTAGCTAGTCACATAGTGTTTTATTTAAAGCATTGCCTCATAAGATTCATTTGTTTTTAGAAATTGGGTTATGCTAGTTACAATGTATGTTTTTGATTCCCTAAATAGAACCAAATCAGAGTCATTTATTCTTAAATCAGACTACACTGGTCATGTTGTATGTTTGTTTTTGCATGCAGCCTGTGAGAAGAAAATTATGTCCAAATTTCCAAAACTGTCTGTCAGGTTTTCAGTAATATATTTTACACTGCACTTGTGCATTGTAGCATAAACAAATTCTACTAAAAATTTGTTAGCTTTTTTTAAATGAAAGGCAAGATTTTTGTTGCGATTTTTCCCATTCATATTCCTGTGAGTGGTCATTCATCTCTAGTAAAACTCAAGGCAGTCATTCTGAGTGTGGTTCCATTAGCGGTTAGTTTAGCACTAAATTGCACTGGCAGCCACAGCTAAGAACCAGTCCATTAACCACCAGAACTGGGCTTCTGCCAGAGGCAGTTACTATAAGAACAGACTTAGCCTAGGCTACATACCATGGAGAACAGATTAGAAAAATATGTCTTATAGATTCTTCATCCAGTCATGGAGTCATATACCATGATAGTGTTTTGCTTAGGAGCAGGTCCATGTGAATAGTATATACTTTTTCTTTTTTTTAAAGCTGTATCTGAAAACCCTTACTATGAAAGATGATGTCTTTTTCAAATGGCTATAATTGCCCAACTAGATTCTCCACTGGACTAAGCTGATATTCAAAAGGAAGTGTTTATTCATTCTTGAAAAGTAGCAGGAGATCAGAACGACAAGCTCTTTAACTTTCTGGGCTAAAGCTGTTACTGTTATCTCTATAAATCTGGATTGTGTTTGATCGCTGAATCAAAGGCAGAGGTTCTCAACTGGTGGATTGTGACAAAAATAGGCCTATGAACGCTTTGTGGTTTTTTAATATCAAAGGTAGTGTGTCCAATAAAACTCAACTATATTTGAGCAAATTAATGTCACTTGCTAAATAAGACAAATCATTTTTTTAAATTATTTTTTTATTTCCATTTTTTAAAAAGTTATTTCATGTGAAAAATTATTCATATTATTGGACCTATGCAGTTCATGATTTTATTGATAAGTATACAATTTTAAATTTTAATTAAAAAAAATTTCTGTTCTTTATTTGCAATTTTGGTCCTGAACACAGCAATGGATATAAATACTTCTGGAAATAAATGGGTAATTTCATGCCAATTTTTCACCTCCCAAATTACTCCATGATCTGTTCTCTTTTCCCAAGAACAAGGAATAATATTTCAATCAAACAATCACAGCTTGAATACCTTACACCTAATTTTAACCCTCTGAAATGAGAAAGATATTATTGGTTTATAAGAACATTGTTCAAACCCCAACCCTTAGCCTAATTGTAAAACTTGATTAGTTAATAGGAATAGTAAGTTCTTTATTTGCAATACCGATTTTGGTCCTGAAGCAAAGAAATTTTAAAGCACCAGTTGAGAACCACTTATTATTAAACAAAAATAGTTGAAAACCACTTATTGTCAAGCAAAGCCAGCAGAGAACCACTTATTATTAAGCAAAGCCAATGGAGAATCACTTATTGTGAAGCAAAACCAGATGAGAACCGCTTATCTGAGGGGAAATTGTGGGTGGGCATGCAAAGCAACTGAGGGAAGGAGAGAGTAAGTTTCACACAGCTGTTTTCCAGGACTGTAGCGGGGTACGTCCTGAAATAGCGTTTTCAGAGACGCAACAGCATTCCTCAGCAGCTCTGTCTAACATACAGGATGCTGGATCTTCTTTCCTACTTTCCTTGTAGTACCATATTACCACATTACTCTTATTAATGCACTCTTAACACACTCATGCACTCTTCACCCTTCACTCCTGCCAACTTCATCCAAACCTGTCAAGATTGTCCTCATCTGCCTCAGTTACATAACCAACTGTCTTTGCCCCACATTCAGGATGTTCTGTCAGAAAGATGTTATCCATTAGCCTAAGCACATGAAATGAGCTTTTTCACTGAGCATTTCAAAGTTTTGCGCTCACGGTAGGCTTGTCTACCTAAAGCAACATAATTCACGCGTGAAGTCATTCTGGACCATCAGTACTCTGTTTTGAGTGTGTTTTTGCTTGTTACAGACTAACAACCATGAGCATGAGGCAGTCATCGGTCCGGTTGACCTGTCACCTGTCTCAGGGGCCTGAGACTGAAAGGGGCCCCCATGTTGTTGGCACCATCTGGCTGTGCCTTTGACATAATGTCATGTGTGGGATAGGTCAAGCTGTCTGGAGAGCCAGATGTAGAAATGCAAACAAACGCAGGGCTGCCATATGTATTTTGACCAACAACTTCTGTCAACTACCTCCTTATTTTTGCAGAAAATTATGCAGTTCATCCTTTAAAGCCCAGAGCTGCAAATCAAAGTTATGAAAGAAGACAGCGCTGTCAGTTTTTCCATGTGTGTAGCACAGATTCTTTTTGCATAGACGGTGTGCCAACTTATGGATTTGGCACATTTTGATGTCTACTGCATTTCTAATACTTTAAAACACAGAATAGCTGCTTACATGATTTAGAAAGTTGTGTTTTGATTTGTCAGGGAATTCTGGTGTGGTTAATCTCAGTTTATACTTTATTTGCAGTGCCATTCTGAAGCTTCTGTAAATAAATGGATAATTTCATGTCAGTTTTTGACCTCCCAAATTGCTCCATGCACTGTTCTCTTTTTCTAAGAACAAGGAATAATGTTTCAATCAAACAATCATAGATTGAATGCCTTACACCTATTTTAACCCTCTGAAATGAGAAGGATATTATTGGTTTACAAGAACATAGTTCCAACCCCCAACCCTTAACCTAACTGTAAAACTTGATTAGTTAATAGGAATGTTGTTCCAGGACTCACACAGGAACATGACCTACTTGGGTAAATCGGATTAAACAAGTTAAACATCAAAGAAAAGGGACTAAATGTCAAAAAAGACTAAACAACAACAGTTGCTCTTAAAGTCGAGAACTGAAGGTTGGTTAACAAGTGTTGTTTTGAATTCCCAGCCGCTGAAGTCATTTTCAGCTTGAATGTGGTTCAACTTCAGTTGTCATAGACCTGTCCTACAAGTCACAAAGTATACAGAGCTCCCCAGACTCAATGTCCCATCATGTATGAACATGAATGAGCTAACCCATCAATTTACTTGATATATGTGTCTCTTCGACAGACCCGAAGGCTGACGAAAGTGGAACGGCAGCGGTTCAGTGAAGAGGTAGAGATGCTGAAGTGCCTGCAGCATCCAAACATCGTCCGTTTCTATGACTCCTGGAAGTCCACCATGAAAGGACACAAGTGCATCATCCTTGTGACGGAACTCATGACGTCAGGGACACTGAAGACGTAAGTTCAGTCCAAGCATAGTTGTGTAAAATTGCTACGAAAGTACTTGCAGATGGTGTAGCCATTAAAGATGCCAGGACAAAGACAGGAAAAGTTGTCTCTCCTGTAAATAAACTGTTCGTTCTGTGTATTCTCACATGAGACACTGAAGTCCAACTGCTTCTTTTGACCCATTGTCGGAATAAGAACTGTGCTTTGTCATTCTGCAGACACTTTTATCCAGAGTTGCCAACTGTAGAATAACTGCAATAATTTGGAAAAGTGTCTTGCTCGATAAATGGAATACTGTAGCTTTTTTTTGCCCCATTCTCACTTACAACCTCTGATGGA
The DNA here is from genome assembly GCA_039654775.1 of Spinibarbus caldwelli. Lineage (NCBI taxonomy): Eukaryota > Metazoa > Chordata > Actinopteri > Cypriniformes > Cyprinidae > Spinibarbus > Spinibarbus caldwelli. The sequence continues at coordinate 13,338,396 of CM077219.1, read as the reverse complement.
TAACAACCCAAATAATTCACAACTATCCCGCCACCATAGTTTAATTGTATATCCCTGTATGCATATGTTATGAAAAGAATAGTTCACCCCAAAATTAAAATTATGTCATGAATTACTCACTCTCATGCCATTCCAAACCTGTAAGACCTTTGTTCATCTTCTGAACACATATTAAGATATTTTTGATGAAATCCGAGAGTTTTCTGACCCTGTATAGACAGCAATGCAACTGACATGTTCAAGAGCCAGAAAGGTAGTAAGGACATTGTTAAAATAGTCCATATGACATCAGTGGTTCAACCGTGTTATGAAGCTACGAGAATATTTTATGTGTGCAAAGAAAACAAAAATAATGACTTTATTCAACAATTTCTTCTCTTCTGTGTCATTGACGCCATTCACGACAGTACCACGACATATGCGTGTAGTGCTGTTGACGCAGGAGCAGGCGTTCTGACATGTAACATCCATCTCTCTTAGTTCATTGTCTGTATATTCTGGTTCAGATAAATAAGGCTGGGCAAAAAATTGCAAGTCATCCTCTCTGTCGAAATCTTCAGACATGTTTTATGTAAAGCGTGCGTCTTCTTCTGCTTGTAAATAAAGCGCAGTGCATCTGGGTTCTACGTCAGAACGCATTCAGTCTAATGTCACTGTTCATTACCAGTGGCTCCATCCCAAATGGCACCACACTGTGACAATGTTGCACAGATTGTTGTCATAGGTTGCGTAGCAGGAGCACCATAAAATGGCAAATAGGAGAATGAAATTAAAGTCCATGGCTCTGTTCAAAGCCTAGTGATCTTTCTAACAGCCAATTGACTACATAGTCCACCAAAATATTGCTCTGCATGGGAGACTGAACTGAAGTTGATTTCAGTAGAGCTTGTCGTTAGCATGTTGCTTAGCTAACAGTGCAATTCCCTAATAATGCATTCTGGAATTGACCCTCCACAAAGACCTGCCCCCTTTAAAATACATTGCGAAGCAAAGAGGACACTGACAACATGCTGACAGACAAGACAGTGCAGCTCTCTTTTGGTATGAAACAAAGTCTCAGCTGTCAAATTTTGTCATTTTTTAAGAAATTCAAACAATAAATAGCGTTTTGTGGCTCTTTAATGTGTTGTGACAGATGACTGTGGTGCCTCAGTTCAAGTGGCATGTGAACCAATCATCTCTTCCTCGTGACTAGTTAAAGCACAAAATAAACACGGATGAACATCAGAAGGTATCTTCTTTCAAGCGCAGAAAGACGTCAATACACATTATTTTTCAAGTTTAAGTCCACCAATGTTAATCTATGTTAAATGTTAAAGTGGTTAGACTGCCTGTCAATCAAACTCCTGGCGAAGGGTCAGTTGCCTTCTTCATGAAGAATAGACATGATTCTGCCTTAGAATTTAATAATAATTATGCCTAATATAACTACAATGCTGATCTGTTTCCCTGTAGGTACCTGAAAAGGTTCAAAGAGATGAAGCTGAAACTCCTCCAGCGCTGGAGTCACCAGATCCTGAAGGGCCTTCACTTCCTGCACACCCGAACACCTCCCATAATCCACCGAGACCTTAAATGTGACAACATCTTCATAACTGGCCCCACCGGATCTGTTAAGATTGGTGATTTGGGCCTAGCTACTCTCAAGAGTGCCTCATTTGCCAAGAGTGTCATTGGTGAGTTCAGAATCACACTTTCAGTTGACTGCTTATTAAATTCAGATGTTACAGTGGCAACAATTTCTCTTCAAACACTCCTGCAGAACTTTCTTTGACCTTCACAACAGTTACTGTAAACAGTGCCCTGAGCTACATTTACTATGGGCTTACCTTGTTTGTTTACTCTGTCAACTGTATTTATCCCGCAACAAGTGAATGACACAGATTTCTCACCTTGCTTATATACGATGGTGCTTGTATCACATTAGCTCATTAGCTCCGTATTGGCTCGACAAGGTTTAAAATCTGATCTGCTCACACTTAGATTAGGAGAGTTCAATGACATGAATAAGTAAAGAATGTGTGACCTGCATGGGACATCAGAGAGCCCAACCAATAGCTCAAGTTCCGCTTGAATCTCAAATGTACTGTTTATGTTCACGAGAGCATGTTTAACATTCAGTCATTTAACGCTCTAGGATCACCATTGTGCCCTTGAGCAAGACACTTTATACAAGGTTACTCTATGAGGATTGTCCTTTTAATACTGTATGTTGTTTTGGATAAAAGTGCCTGCTAAATGGCTACTTAATGCTTACATTTTGGCATTGATCTTTGCTTCCACACAGGAACCCCAGAGTTTATGGCTCCAGAGATGTACGAGGAGAAATATGATGAAGCTGTTGATGTTTATGCCTTTGGCATGTGCATACTGGAGATGACCACATCAGAGTACCCTTACTCAGAGTGCCAAAACGCTGCGCAGATCTACCGCAAAGTCACCAGTGTAAGTCAATCCTTGCCCCTGTATTACAAGCTTGAAAAGAACGTCATGGCCCCAGACTGCACTTAATATGTTTTTTACCGTCAATGCAGACTTCATTGTTTTGTCAGGTTGCATGAAAAGTATCACCTCTTTTTCTTTCTGCCTCTCACACGTACTTCAGCTTGCGTACACTTTTAAAAATAAAGGTTCTTTATTGGAATCTATGGTTCCTTGAAGAACCTTTTACATCCATGGAAAATTCCACTGCTCAAAAGGTTCTTTATAGAAGATAAGGTTCTTTAGTTCATTGCAATGTTCTAAATGGTTCTTTTAAGAACTGTCTACTGAAAGGTTCTTTGTGGAATCACTGAAAAAAAAAAAAAACCTTTTGGAGCCTATATTTTTTAACGGAGTGTCTATTTACACTAAGTGCAAATAGCCCGCCTTGTTGGCAGACGCTATTTACACTAACTCCGCCCACCAACGTGTGATTGGGATTGTCAACACTGAAAAAAGATGCCTGGCAAACATCAGTTTCAGTGGCTTAGATGGTAAGTCATGTGCTTTTTGACGCGATCGACCCGAGTTCGAACCCACCTTTTGCCAAACTTTTTTTTTCTCCCTTTTCAAATCTAATATCGCATCGGAAAGGCATTTATTTTCAATAAAAATGAAGGAAATAATCAAAAAGTTGAAAATAAAGTATCGGGTAGGGTGAGGGTAGGTGTAGGGAGGGCTTTATTTTCCAAATAAGGTGGCATCCATTAAATATTTTGAATTAGCGGCTATTTGCACTAAGTGCAAATAGCAATAAATGCTATAATGCTATAATGCTATATAAATGCTATAATGTACTACATGCAACCTGACAAAACAATGAAGTTGAAAAGGGAGAATTAAAATTAGAATTTACAATACGTTATTATTGCGTACTGTTTTATAATGTACTACAATACTGAGGTGTAGATAATTGCCACTATTTGCAATAAGTAGTATAAATAGCAGAAAATCTTGCTATTTTAACAGTGTAAATAGAATCTATAGTTATTTAAACTTAGTGTAAATAGCATTTATTGCTATTTGCACTTAGTGCAAATAGCCGGTGCCATTTTTTAAAGTGTTGCTGGCCATTTTATGAAACCGCATACTGATTCACTGCTCTCTCAGCTCACTGCCACCCACTTCATTAGCCATCTCTCCTCAAAGCAGATTCAAGCTTTTACAAGTCTGTTAATGGTTGTTTCAGGCCTTTATGAGGCTCTCGTTGACATTTCTTTGCAACATGGGGACAAATAGTGCATCTCTCTTGAGCTGTAATTCTATTTAGAAGATGGCGATCTTGTCTCTTGCCCAGATCTCAAATCAACCCCCTGGTTAACCTCACAGTCCAAACTGATTTCTGATTACAGTGCTGGAAATGTGTCATTTCATTGTACTTGTGTGCAATGCATGCTAACCGCAATCTTGGGTGTGCATCGAGTTGCATGGTTATAATCTCTTCCATAAGGGACGACTTTTTCCCTAGGGGCGGCTCATTAAGAGTCCAGCCAATCTGCATGTTTACGTGAATAATATACAAAGCAAACCCACACAGTTAAACAGTTCTAGAACAACAGTAGTAGCATTGTTGAATACAGAAGCCCTAGAGGAGATTCATTATTTTAATGGGAAAACTGCCTGATTTTTCTCTTTCTCTTCCTATAACCTCAAATCAGTTCCATTTATGATGTATTTAATGGCCAACACATGTTGAAGAAACACTTTTCCAGTTTGTAACACTTTACATAGATGGATGCCATATCAATATCTGTTCCTTTAAAAGTGCACTTGTTTTTTCCATTTAAAGAATCTTCTAGCCAAAGAAAAGCATAAAATCTGTTGTAGAAAAAGCCATTTTATTCTACTTAAGGGTGGTCTCTCATTATAACCGCCATATTGAGATCACATATCAGATCACAAATTGAGATCACAAATTTGGTTGCAGAGTAAATTTATCATAAGTATGTTTACTTTAAAAGTTCAGTATCAATCAGACTGAAACATTGTTTTGTAAGCACTTTAGTTCCACTGAAATCAGATTTTTGCAAGGACTGACAGACCTAGATCATGAATTGTAGCTTGCTAGCAAAACAAACACACCTTTAAATATGAATGCCATATTTACAAAACTGAAACTCAATGTAAATGTAATTTCAAGTATTATTTGGGTTATTCTTATTCTTTCATAGCCATTATTAGCATTAGCTATGATAATTTTCCACCTGTTTTGGCTTCTCTTTATTTTTCGCACATTCAAGGACATTATATTGTCCTGTCCTGCATCATGGTCCAGTGTTTATGACATTACAGTCACCAGGTCTTCAATCAGCACGTCCTTTGGTTGTTTTGTTCCTGTTTTCCCTCACCGATTAGTGTTATGAGGCCATATCAGATTCAGTTGATAAGGAAAGAGGAAGGAAAGCGTGAATTAGATGCTTGCAGTCGTTTGTATGCCTAACATGACAAACAGACATCACCCTTCATTCTGCTGTTCCTGATACAGTTGAGAAGAGACTTTGTGGCTTTGAAGTTGGCATGCAGAAATTACATGGATGGTCGGAGAGCACATTTCTGTTTTCCAGAACACTGAGTGATAAGAATAGACAGAGTGAGACAGTAGTGCTTTTCCAACATAGTGAGTTGCCCATCTAGGCAACATTTTTTAACAGCATGGGTTTGCTTCTGATGCAAAAAAATCTATCCATATCCATTGCTTTGAAGGCAATCCCACAAAATGTATATTTGGTATATTTTTATAGTTTACATTTATCTTTCAGAAGTGTGCATTTAAATGTTTCTTAAAGAAGTCTCCTATGCTCACCTAAGCTGTTTTTATTTCATGAAAAATACAGTAAAAGTGGTAATATTGTGAAATATTATTACAATTTAAATTATTGCTTTTCTGTTTTGATATATTTTAAAAAGTAATTTATTCCTGTGATGGTAAAGCTGAATTTTCAGCAGTCTTTACTTCAGTATTCAGTGTCACATGATCCTTCTAATATGTTGATTTAGTGCTTAAATATTTTTTATTAAAGGAATGGTTCATCCAAAAATTGTAGGGAAAGAAATACTAACTAACTATAAATCTGTTTGATTACCAGCATTCTTAAAAAAAAAAATCTTCTTTTATGTTCAACATAAGAAGGAAACTCATACGGGTTTGGAACGACGAGATTGAGTAAATAATGACAACATTTTCCTTTATGGGTGAACTATCCCTTTAATATTATCGGTGTCAAAAAAACTTGTGCTGCTTAATTTTTTGTGGAAATTATGATACTTTTTTTTAAAGATATTTTGATGAATAGAAAGCTCAAAAGAGCAGCATTTATTTGAAATATATATATTTTTTGTAACAATATAAAAGTCTTTTCTGTTACTGGTTGATTTAATATGTCCTTGCTGAATAAAAGTATTAATTTCTTTTAAAATATTAATGGTAGTGTACGTCATTGTGTGAATAAAAATTAAAATTAAATTAAAATTTAAAAAAAAAAAAAACATCAGAGTTTGAAAAATAAACATATTTTGATTTTCAAATAAATTTTTATACGTGTTTATATAACACTTACTAGGTAGAAGACAAAAATACTGATTTAGACTGTGATTTTTTTCTGTGTATGTATTTCTTGTATATCTGTATTTTGCATGTGTATCTTATACGTCTGCATTTGCATGTCCGTTCACATCACCGACTCGAGCCAGTCACACAGTGACACACAGTGGATCAGCTATGCATGATCTAAGAGTGTTGACACAAACAATGCAGTAGCCCTTGACAAGCATGGGAGGAGTTCAGTGGGGCAAAGTGGAGCCCAAAGGAGGTCAAACCATGTGTCTGAGCATCAGCTGATTGGAGAATGTGTCTCAAAGGCACATTCATATTTGACCCAGACGGGCCTTTGCACTTCCCTGGGTTAATGAAAATCATCCTCTGTGTCGCTGGGGGCTGAGAGCGTGGGGTTTGTGACACGCCGGTCATGGTCTGTGGAGGCGGCGTTTGACCCTGGCGTGTTTTTGAAAGCAAAAAAAGATGCTGTTGTTTGTAGATAGTTGTTTGTTCTGTTTAGACTACAGATGGGTTTATGATCTGCATAAGCATGAAACAAGCTTTTAAGAGACCAAAAAAGGAATGTTCAATTGTTCCTTGAGCAAAGGATGTTGTCAAAGCTGTTTTTCGAAGCACATGTCCCAGGCATCCCAGAGAGACGAGGCATGTAAAACACAGAAAAACATTTAAATGCAGACGCTGAGCTTTGGAAACAACAGGCTTCCCTAAGCCATGCGTTTCTATTTGTGTATACGTTTGTTTTAGGAGATGTGCAAATACCACAAAACACATGCATTTTGTGGAGGATTGAGGTTGAGCTTCAATATTCAGAGTCTTAAGTGCATAAAATGTTCTGTAACAAACAATCCTCAATCTCAGAGTGTTTGTTTTTCAGATAGGGCTGGGCGGGTGGGCCCTCGAGCGCAACTTTATGAACCGCGGTCCCTGCACTTAAAATGCTTCTGTTGTTATGCCACGGGGTTTTCTTGGTATCCTAGGATTACCATGGCAACACAGTCTCTCATTTAGTTCTTAACCTGTCATTCTTTCAAACTGCTGAAAATCATTTTGTACGGTTAAAAAGGAAACGTGAACCACCTGGGACCAATTTCTGAAATATAAGAGCCTTCAAGAGACTGAAACCTTACAATTCATTGTTTTTGACAATTCAATTTCTTTTTATCCAATTATTCATAATTTTCATACATTACCAGTCAAAGGTTTTCTCACCAAGTCTGCATTTATTTGATCCAAAGTACAGCAAAAAAGTTAAATTTTGAAATATTTATACTATTTAAAATAACTGTTCTCTATTTAAATATATTTTAAAATGTAATTTATTCCTGTGATTTCAAAGCTGAATTTTTATGAATGAATAGAAAGTTTAGAAGAACAGCATTTATCTGAAATAAAAATCTTTTGTAACATTATAAATGTCTTTATCATCACTTTTGATCAATTTAAAGCATCCTTGCTAAATAAAAGTATTCATTTCTTTAAAGAAAAGGAACTCAACTGTTTTAAATATTGATAATAATAATAATAATAATAATTATTATTATTATTATTACAGCAAAGCAGCATAGCAGCATATTAGAATGATTTCTGAAGGATCATGTGACACTGATATAAACAGAAAACAGTTGTTTTAAATAGTAAAAATATTTCAAAATGTTACTGTTTTTGCTGTACTTTGGGTCAAATAAATGCAGATGTAGTGAGCAGCAGAGACTTCTTTAAAAAACATTAAAAATCTTACTATATATATATATATATATATATATATATATATATACAGGGTTTAAATTGGGCCGGGGCCGTCTGGTGTTTGAGACTCCATAGACTCCAGGGCTTGATATTAACACTTCATTAACGCCAGACAAGTAACTTGATTAAAACATCAATAACCAAAAATAACTAGGTAATCACCAAAATGCAAGTATTATTCTGATTTTATTACATTTAGAGCACGGGCGGACTGGGGCCAAAAAGTGGCCCTGGACTTTTTGGCACAGAGTGGCCCACCAAACCCGGTCCGCCACACACCGCACCACACCGTAAATGGGTGGCATACTTCTTTACATTATAATTTGTTTTTTTTCTGGTGTATATGGCAAATAGTAAATAATTTTAAAGAATTTTTACGAGGAACAGTTTAATATCACTAAAGTTAAATACCTATATTATCAGTCCATATGACACAATGCTCTGGTATCATCTAGAAGACTTGAATAGTGCAGAATGCGGACTGTTTTTTTGGTGCCTTTCTATTGGTCATATACAGTATTTGTCCTTTTGCAGGAGCTTGACATCTGTCATTTTAAGGAATAGAGCTCCAATTGTGGAAAAGAGTATACAAATTATTTTAAAGATGAAAAATACAGTAAACAGTACTGTGCAATATATAATGTTACAATTCAAAATAGCTGTCTTCTATGCGAATATATAGTAAAATATAATTGATTGCTGTGATGCAAAGCTGTATTTTCAGCATCATTACTCCAGTCTTCAGTGTCACGTGATCCTTCAGAAATCATTCTAATATTCTGATTTGCTCAAGAAACATTTCTGATTATTATCAATGTTGAAAACTGTTGTGCTGCTTCATATTTTTTGTGGAAAATGTGATACCAATCAGTCTTGGGTAAGATTAAAAAATATAAATGAATAGTTTTCTTCAACAATGTTGCATTAAATCAAAGATTATAGAATACAGACAGGGACTTTGATTAAATTGATTTAAGTGACAATAAAGATAATTACACTTATTACGAAATACTTCTATTTCAAATAAATGCTGTTCTTTAACTGAGAACCATTATACCAATAAAAAAAAAAAAAACATTATTGATAATTGATCACAAATAATAACTGATAATAACTAAGCAGCAAACTAAGCAGCATTAGAATGATTTCTGAAGGGACACTGAAGACTGGAGTAACGATGCTGAAAATTCAGCTTTGATCACAGGAATAAATTACATTTTAAAACATCCTAAATAGAAACCCACTATTTTAAGTGTAATATTTCATAATATTATTGTTTTACTGTATTTTTGACCAAATAAATCAATCTTCTTTCAAATAAATAAATAAATAAAAAGCCTTAATTACTTCAAATTTTTAATCATCAGTGTGTATATAAAATAGGCTAATGCATGTGAATTAATAAGCAAATTATATTTGTATTAGGCCTATAATATAAATCACTTTCCTATGCACAGCACTCAAAAGCGAAAGTCTTCAGATTTACAATGTTCTAGAATAAGATTGAGAATTAATTTTTTTATAGATTTTAAAACATTTTCTTAGACAGGTGAAATCACGGAAGAAAGCCTATATAGAGATATACATTAACTCGTATCTCATGTCTGCTGAAAACTGCTATGTTATGTAGCCTATTGTGATGAATAACGTAAATGGTCAGTAGTAGTTTCCTGAAAATTAATGTCTGTCGTTTAACTCGTTTTTCTTTTATTTTTTTCGCATTCAAGAAAAAAAGCTCGCATTCAAGTCACGTGCAGCTCAGCATCTGTGAACAGTAAATCCTGCCCAGTGTTGCCAGACGTACGATAATTATCGTATTTGTACGATAATTTTGACCTCTGTACGATGTACAATCAATAATGAAAAAAATCCCATGATGTACGATAATTTCAGAATTTTGTGACACTTCAAATGATGGTAGTTGTAATCATAGGGCTTCTATACTCATACACGAAATCGGTTCATTACAGACACTCTAAATGCGCTTGTGCACACCTCAGAATGCTGGAGGGTGCCCTGTTTTTAAGCCAACGAGCACTATTAACCCCCTCAACATCTGGCAACACGCAGGCTTCCGATGACAGCGAGTTAACACTGTCACGCCGCAACAGCTAAAGTCTGTCTACACTGACTGGACGCGTCAAAGGGACTGTTAAAAATTATTTTAACTTTGTGTAAGTATGTTATAAATAGAACGAGGCATCAGTTTACTGTTGGGGATTTGTCGTGTCGTGTCGCGCCGCATCCAGTGTAGACAGCATCGCTGATTATGGTTCTGTAGTATTTTGTAGTATTTTTGTGCGGTGTAGACACGATGTAAGGTACCCCTAGTTATTTATCCATTGTGGTAATTTGCAGGTCATGTCAAAAAGTTGTTGCTCTAGATAAATTCTCGTGTACGAAAATTTTCTTCCAAATACGATAATTCTGAGCTTCTGGTACATACTTGAGCATTTCCAATCTGGCAACACTGATCCCGCCTTCTACACTTTGATTGGCTATTTCAAACATTTTGACATTGACGAGCGCTTTTGAGCCGCTGCACTGAGCCAGAACACGCTAAATTAATTAGAATTTTTCAATCAAGTGGGCCGCATGGCCCGGGCCATTCGTCTGGGCCAATGGAAGGATATACATACATTTACTACAATCCATTTTTTATTTATATTACGCAAAGGGCCATCAAAAGTACCTTAGCTGTTATAAATTCACTGTAAACCACGGCTTCATGGGGCTTATTGCTTTTATAAAACGGTTATTCCATATATGTAGCAAGGTTTCACAAAATAAAACAGAGCAAATAAAGTGTAATGATATTAATAAAAATATTATTCTTCCGCCAAACAATGTAGTTCCTCAGAAACGGTTGTGGTTGCAACAAAGGGGTTGCCGAGCAATACACAGATGTAAACATGTATGTTTGTAGAGTAATTTACAACAGTTTTGAACTCGGCTCAACCAATCAGAATCAAGGACCGGAACTATCCGTTTTATAAATACATATACTGTAGCTATGTGACCCTGGACCACAAAACCAGTCATAAGGGTAAATTTTTCGAAACTGAGATTTATACATCATCTGAAAGCTGAATAAATAAGCTTTCCATTGATGTGTGGTTTGTTAGGATAGGACAAAAAATTCTTTTGGCAGAAATACAATCTGGAATCTGAGGGTGCAAAAAAATCTAAATACTGAGAAAATCGCCTTTAAATTTGTCCAAATTAAGTTCGTAGCAATGCATATTACAAATCAAAAATTAAGTTTTTATATATTTACAGTAAGAAATTTACAAAATATTTTCATGGAACATTATCTTTACATAATGTCCTAATGATTTTTGGCATAAAAGAAAAATCAATAATTTTGACCCATACAATGTATTTTTTGCTATTTCTACAAATATACCCCAGCGACTTAAGACATGGTCCAGGGTCACATATACACACACACGCACACATATATATATATATATTTATTAATTGTCCTCCATCTAATTTTATAGTTCAAAAATAAGGAGATAAATAAAGAAATTTTATACTTTTAATTTAAGCTTGATTTGTGTTATTTTGTTTATCTAAAGTAAATTTCACTTGTTCCAGTAATGCAATGCTGTCGTTGTCATGGATCCAGCTAATTAAGTGTAATACAATTAGACATGAATCTGGGTCCTGCATTGCCATGGGGACAGATCTGTTCTCACGAGGTTGCGGAGGCGTTAGGACCAAATTTACTAATGTGCATGCTATTGAGAGGGCAAAGATTGTGTAACACCTCTGCATATCAGACGTGCTATAATTAGACCATGTACACATCACTATGAAGACTGTCTCCTCATCTGCCTACACATAAACAGATAAATCTTTGATGAAATGTCATTATATTCAATGTTCATGGAATATAATGTTTTTCCAAGGAACCACTGCACCTGATTGTAAAAGATTTGACTTTCTCACACATGTATGGCCTTTAGTGTATCCACAGCGGATTGAGTGACATGCAGAACCAGAGGGAAACAGACAGAGAGAATTAAGACTGGACCAGACGTTAATTATGTCTGTTAGTCTTTGTGGAGCCTGTGATGTCACTAAAGCATGTGGTCTTACCACATTAGCTCAACTGATAGAGCATGGCGCTAGCGACACCAGTTACAGGTTCGATTCCTAGGTAATGTACTAAACAAACTGATGAAATGAGTAGCTTGAATTAGGAGGTAACAAACCTGTATTTATCTGAATTTCTTTCTTCCATGAAACACAAAAGAAGATATTTTGAAGAATATTTTTGCCCATAAAATGGAAATAATTGGGGTCCAAATGTTGTTGAACTATCCCTTTAACTGTAAGAACCATCATGGCAGCTTAAACTGTTAAACAGCTGCTGTTTTCATAAAATAATATTGCTTTCATGTTGAACCACACATGATGTATTTACCCAAACATGTAACCTTGCTATTTTCCGTATTTATCTTCCAATTCACCCCATGCTGCTTACCTATTAAACACACAGTGGAGATGAAAAGCCTTTCCATCAAGCATGATGTCCACGCCAGCAAGATGACTGTGGTCACTTAACTGAGACGCAGAGAAAATTGACCCTGCATTTTCACTGAAATCAAAAGCTTTCAGGTCAATTTATTGGCCAAGTGTGAGCATTAACCTTATAATGAAACTTGCCTGTAAAATGAACAAAGATCTAGCAAAGCTAATCAACCTAATCACAGTTCTCATGAGAGAACATTTAGATGTTTGCCAATTAACACTTGGTTTCTGCGGACATATTTGTTGGGTGTTATGGTCATGTTATGAGTACATTAATGATTTGGAGTTCAGCACAGTTTGTTTGTGAAGCTTCCAGTTGGTACACAAACAAGCGGTGTGTTTATGTTGACAGCTAGAAAGGTTGGCATATCTGTCTGCAATCCTTGGGGAAAAGGTCATTTCATATCTGCTGTGATGTTTTTGTACTAAGAGTATGAAAAGTGTTTCGACTGGACCTGGCAGGAAATCGTAATGCTCAACATTTGCTGTTGGATGGCTCTCAAGACTTTTGAAATTTTGTGTTATATTTCCTAAAAGAATAAGGTGTTCAACCAAAATCATTTCTTGTATGCAAAATCTCAAGTGAGACAGTTGTTGACGTAGTATAAGTGATATGTAGTGAATAGGTAAAATTTAATTACACAAAAATGTAGTAGTTTAATGTTGGTTAATGCAGTAGCTAATGTGAACTAACCATGAACAATATCTTTACAGCACTTATTCATTTTGGATAACATCAATTTCTACATTACAACAATTAAAATGCTAAATTAAAATGAATGTGTTATGAACAAACATGAATTAACACTGAACAAAATTAACATTAGCCTAGATTAATAAAATCATTTTTGATTATTGTTAGTTCATTGATACCATTATTGTACTAACATTAAAATAACATTCATGTTAACATTACCATAATTTTAACTAATGTGATTAAATTGAACATCATTGAGTGTTACCAACTAACATGTTTAGCATCACTCACATAATTTGATCTTGCAAGTATTTGGTCACAATTAGTTCAGAGTTCATATTGACTTATATTGAGAACTCTAGAGAAGATGTGCAATTACTGAGTTTTTTCAGTTTTCAGTTCTTACAGAAAGTTTAGAAACAAATGAAATTATGAAGAATATTGACAGCAAACTTTGTATATGGAGATGAAATCTGGTTTCAAGTCACCAGCACGTAATGGCTGCAGCACTTTCAGATGGATGTAATGTTGGACTTCTTGCCTAAATGTGAGGTAATGATTGTTACTCAAGGCATTAGCGAGGAAGAAGAAACTGAGAGAAGATGCAGAGCAGAAATTAAACCCTTTTTTATTTAAGATTCGTAAGATTCTTTAAGTTTCTTGTATCAGGACTGTTTTAGCTGGTTTAAACTGGTTCCTAACTGGTCTAGCTGGTCTCTTAGTCAGATCAAGATCTTAGTCAGATCAAGTCAGATCTTTAACTCATCTAGTTGGTCTTTCAGCCTGACCAGCTAATAATTACCCCAAACCCCTCTAAAACCAGTAAACCAGACCAGCTTGAACAGGCCGAGAGGCCTAATGCTGGTGTAGGTGTTTTTTCTCAAAAGAGACAGAAAAAAAGCTGATTAATGGTGTGTGAAACGAACATAAATGGGCATTTGGTTCGTTGCTTCATGGTCTCAAGGGGTCTCCTCAAAAGACTGATGTCATCAAGAAGCGCCTGGCCAGTGAAAAATCATTCAACAAATCCCTTTCAACTACCTCCTGAACCTCTGTTGAAAACTATGAGGTCAGTTTTGAGCAGTGCCTCGGACAGAAGTGGTTTTCAGGGGTGAGAACTTCAGGCCACCCCACCCCCTTTATGCTGAATTACACCTCTGTTTTGTATTTTTCTGTTTTCCTTTCCATCTCAACCTTTCAATGGGCCTATTATCTGAACAAGCAATACCATGGTTGCGTCAACAAGTTCCTCTCTGTATTTTCTGGGCAGCTCAGAACATTGAGGTTGCCACAAAAATGTTCTGTCCAACAGCAGCATGGATCTTGTCCATAATGCCTTTTGCAATGAGCGTATGGCACCAGGCCTGGCTGGAAGAATACTGAAGTTACGTTATAGCTTTCCTCCATGAGGGTTTTAAGTGATGATGTGATGGATTTGAAACTGTTTATGGTGTACATATACTGTACTTACACAATATAGTTTATGTGCTTAAGTTTTCAGTATCACTGTGGTGAGGAATCCGTAAGTATGATACTGCAAAAATGTCCTTAGCATCACAGTTTTGTGGTTTTCACCTCATCTGTTTTACAGTGCGGTTTCAGCTGCCTCAGAATTAGAGTTTGATGTAATTTTGCTTTTCCACTTAACAAAGGAGATGGTCTGTGAAAAGAGTGTTTCCTTGAATTCCAGAATTGGATTTCTTATCATCTAAATGAAAAAAGTGATGGTCTTTCTAGGATAACAGTGATTTTATAGAATCACTGTCCTTTTATCAACGGTTTTTTTTTTTTTTGTTTTTTTAAATCCACTATAGACTTAAAGTGTTCTTTGTAGTCATTTGTATAAATGTATTTGTGAGTGTCTATTATGCCCAATTGTGGAAACATGTCCTCACAAGGCTTGTAAAATTGTGTTAAGTGTGGAAACAGGCAACCAAACCATGTTCCACAAAGCCATGTCTTGTGTGATCGATGTTTTTCCACAATATGGCGTCTGTTGCCTGTCATTAAACGCCTGACAGATATCACTGATAACGTGGTCTGTTTAGCACAGAAGGACTGAACGTACTTCTGGTGTGATGTGTTCTGTTGACTAAATAAGTATATAAAACAAAAACCTGCTTACAGTTTCATATGGCCAGTCTCTAATTTAAATAATTTAAATTATTTGTACCATTATTTATTTAGTGGTACATTAGATGTCATCAGTTAGGTTTGTAGTAGGTTTTGATAGCTTCCTTTCTATTAGGTCCTCTTTAAATAAATGTTTTGAGAGTTAATCTCTATCAACAGCATCCTATAGCCTTCTATTAGTTATAGTAGATACAATTTTTGATTATTTTTTGCAAACTGTCAATTAAGCTTAAATTGTATTAAACCCAAAACATTTATTTATTCATTGCTGTCTGTATTATATTCATTAGTTTTTATTTTAGCAATATGAGGAACATTAGAAATAAACAGGCTGTTTTTGCTGAACATTGAAGTCTATATGTAAATGATCTCTGTTAGGATTGTTTAACCTCTTTTCATGTGAAATGAGTAAAAAAATGGCAAGTTGCTTTAGATAGTAGCTTAGGTCTATACTGCTGTTATGAAGCCAAACAGAGCCTGAAGCTTCAACAACAATGAAACGCTGAAGGTCAAACCAGCAAGCCTTGTCTGTAACATTATTGAGTTATGTGTACACACACTCGACTTTGTTTTTCTGTTATTGTACAGATTTAGGGTGTGAATCTTTAGGCGTTTTCAACTGGATTCCAAAGCATTTTTGCAGATGATTCAGATTCGGTTAATAATTTGATTCATTGTGATTAACAACAATGCAGTTACAATACATTTATAAGATTCTTGTCCTAATGTGTCCTTAGGCAAGAAAAAGGAGTGTAGACTTTTTATTGCACCAATATATACATTGATTCATTAGATGTTTTTTCATTTTAAATTAAATTATAGGCCAAATTATTCATAATTTAAATGTCGTATTTTAAGATTTATGCATATGAAGCAGTTTTAAATGAATATTTAATACGCCTGATCCATGCAGTGTAGACAATTTCTGATTTTACTATGTTTGTGGGGACCAAAAATTGGCAAAATATGAGGCGCATGCTATACAATTCTATTTTGTGTGACAGAATGAAATATCTGTAAATATTGTTTCTGTAAATACTGTAAAAATGATCTGTAACTTCCTCACTTGAGTCCCTGGAAATGTAACACTATGTAAATACTGCATACAACATCACATTCACACTTGTTGTAATAACAGTTTGTTTTAACTAATAACAGTTTTAACAGGATTTCTGCCCCTTTGACCTGGTCTGGCCTGATTTACTAATTTATACTAATTTATACTTTACTAATTTACTGATTTATAACTAAGTGTGACATTCGTGCCAAACATGCAGAGATCTCTTACAGCACCTTGTGTTTTGTGTGAAGATGGGTGGATGTGTTTCTTTTCTTTGTCAGTCAGCCCACAAACGTACTGTACACACACAAAATTGTTTTTCCCATTATAGTCTTGACTCCCCTCCTGATTTTTTCCATCCATGCCGTCCATCAAAATAATTGACACCTATGACATTACCATTATCTAAAGTGAATTTTCCTTTCCTTTACCCTTTCCTCTCCCTCCTCTCTGTCTCTCGCTCTTTTTCAGGGAATGAAGCCAGACAGTTTTTACAAAGTGAAAGTCCCTGAACTGAAAGAGATCATTGAGGGATGCATCCGGATGAACAAAGACGAAAGGTAACTATAATGTCTACAAGGTCGTTCAACAAACAGGAACATCTGTAACCAAAGAGCTGCAAAGGCGTGTATGTGCACCAGCAGTCATCATAATGTTTCAACACCTGCCAGACGGGTTTTTACTGTGCGCACACTAAAACAACAATACCCAGATTCTTGTCCTTTTGACATTTAAACAACTCCTCAGAAAGCCCTGCACGCTGCTATTTTTGTTACCCAACTGCACTGGTTGATATTTCTGTTCTGTCCTACATTGATCAGGTGACACGTGGTTACAGAATAAACAGTGTCAAAGATGCTGACATGAACACTTCAGATTTTCTAGTGGTACTAGGACATAAACTTTCTCCTCTGTGTTGTTTGACCTCTGTAGTGTCAGAGGGCTTTGGGTCACTAGTTAAAATGAGAGAGTGTTATGGTTATGGTTACTAAAACATTCCTGCCCATCTTTTTGAATCCCAGCTAATCTCACCAACACAATATATAGGCTATATATTTATATTTGTGTTTATTTTTGATTGAGCACTTCTAAGGCAGCTTTATGACCCTCATGGAAGCCCAATTTGGAACACTCTACTTTGGCAGCTACACAAATAGCAATACACGACTCACAATAAAGTTTAGTATTAGCAAGTTGCTAAGCTAACAGCATGACACTCTAACATAGAAATACACACAGCAGCACACACAAATATTGAGTTAAATTTATGTTTATTTACAATGGTCTGCATGAAAATTTTAATTATTAGCGCCTCTCGTGCTTTCTTAGACCCACATGTCATGCTAACTCTTTAGGCAGATCACTAGGTTTTGGAAAAGAGCAACTTTGTGTGGACTTCCTGCAAACATGATTTTTTGGCTTTTTTCACTTTTACACTAAAAAATGTAACCAACAGTTTCCATCAGTAACCAACTTGTTCTCCACTTGAAATCACTCAGTCACACCACTTTTGTTCTACCCAAAATATCCTCAGAATCGTACAATCAATTCAGCATAACACATTTCTGCCCGGATAATTGTCCATTTAATGTCATCCAGCCATTATGTAAAGCGTTTGGTCAATAGCCACTAGTAATGACTCACTCCATCCAGCAGCAGGTAATTCTGATGATTAATAGTGTTGATTTAATTAACTCCAGTTTTTGTAGACGAATGTTCTTACTCTCAGTCACATTAAGATCTCAAAGTGCTTGCCTGACAGTCCATCTCTCAGAAGATGTGAGACCATATTATGTTGGGATTTTACTATTTTTTTTTTTTTTTTTAAATCGGTTCCATGTTTCACAAAGACATTGTAGTCTTAACAATAAAGCAATCTGGTTGTAAATTGGCTTAAAATATTGGGGAAATTATTAGCATTTATTAAAAGCAATATCTCGTGTAAACAGCGTTAATCAAAAACAATAGCTTAAAATAGCTATTTTAGGATTGCAATTAATATTTGTCACTTGCATGTGGCTTGTAAAAATATTTGGTCATAATACAGAGCTAATTTTTAATGGCTTATAGTGGAAAAAGATGTTTTTTTTCAGGCAGATGGTTTAGTTACAACATCTACCAGTAGATGTACTAGCTACTAGATGTAACAAGCTCACACTAACCAACCAAACCTTGATGCCCTTTTGTAAAACCCATAAGGAAGTTTATGATAATATGTTTTCTCATTATCTTGTTTATAGGTACACCATCCAGGACTTGTTAGAGCACACCTTCTTCCAGGAGAATAACGGTGTCCATGTTGAATTGGCTGAGGAGGATGACATGGTGAAGTCTGGCCTTAAACTCTGGCTTCGAATGGATGACACCAAGAAGCTCCATGGCAAATATAAGGACAACAACGCCATTGAGTTCCTGTTTGAACTCTACAAGGACATCCCAGAAGAGGTGGCTCAGGAGATGGTGAGATCGAAAATCTTGATTTGATAGAGATTAATTTTAATTTTCTATAGTTTTCATGCCATTACTGAACAAATCAGCAAAAAATAATGACAAATCCATGTTCTTCAGGTTGTCCTTGGCTTTGTTTGCGAGGCAGACTACAAACTAGTGGCCAAAGCCATCCGTGATCGCGTCACTGCCATCAAGCGCCAACGAGAGAAGGTCCGTCGGCAGGCCGAAGAGGCACAGAGACGGCGACAAGAGGAGGTGATTGAAGAGGAACCCGAACCTAGTCTTGAAGCCGAACCTTCAGTTTCTAACCCACCTGCTCCTAAGCCTCCTGTAGAGACGCCTGTTTCCACCCCTACTCAGCCCACTGTCACAGTGTCAGGCCCTGTTTCCCTGCCTGCAAACGAATCTCTGGACTCTGGCTTCAATGCCAGCTTTGCCACTGAACCAGAGGAACTGGATGCGGACCAGCGGAAGCACTTCAACATACGTCACGCCAGCTACTCATCAGCAACCTGTAAGTTTTTGTACTATTCCGTATCTGTTCCGTATTCACCCTTTCTCAGAGATGTCTAAACTTGCTCCTGGAGGGCCACTATCCAATCTCAATTAAACACACCTGAACCAGCTAATCAAGGTCTTCAGGATTACTAGACAGGTGTGTTGGGGCAAGTTGGAGCTAAACTCTGCAAGAAGGTGGTTCTCCAGTAGCAGGATTGGACAGCCCTGCTACAATTCATCAATGCATATGCATTTTTTAATGCATTTGCATATTTTTCAGTATCATAACTGAACCTTGTAGAAGAGTGTAGAAACTCCTAACCTTGGTTGTAAGCCTAAACATGACAATAGCTGGGTTTCCATCAAAAGTTGCGAATTTAACTTGTGTGCTAAATTGGAATATCACATAAAAAATTTGCGAATAAGCACCATTTCCATCCAACAAGTCAAAGAGAACAAAATCATCACTACCTGAAAAACTGGCACTAAATATCACTAAGAAAAGTAGAAGTAGAATTTATTCGGCAAAGGCATTTCCATCTACCATTATTCACATTAACCTTTTTTCGCACAAGTCAAAAACCACCTCAAACGAGCGTAAAAACTTTTTTGCAAATTAAGAGATTTTTTGTTCGAAATTTGGCGTTTCCATCACTCGTTTCTGATGTGATACTTCAAAATACCCATAAAAACAGGGTGATGGAAACATGTCTTATAACTGTAAACTTATCCCTGATTGGTTGATTGGAATGTTGTTCCAGGAATATTGATCCACGTCTCTTCTGGCCAACCAAAGCTTCAAACATGTTTCTCATGACCAAATGACATTTAAAACCAGCATGGTTTACTTGTTAGTGGATAAACAGTTGCTACATTGTATAGTATGTCGGCATACATTCATTACCCAACCATTTACATGTACAGAATGTTTACTAACTTGCATGGCAATTTACATGTGTAAATTAGTTAAAAAAATAACTAGACAACACCTTTAGAAGTCCAAGCTTTTAAATCTGCCCAGAATGATTTGAAACAGCATTTGACTGCCTTAAAATCAAAGAAGAAAAATAAAAGGCAGTTTGTTTGTCATTCGTTTCCATTTCATACGGTACATGTTTTTTAGTATGGTTTTTATTTGATCCATTACACACAATCTGGCTTCAATTAGTGAGCATGGTATGTATCATTTTATTTTAGATTTACCATTAAAAAGTTTGGGTCAGTAAGATTTTCTTTAAAAGAAATTAATATTTTTATTCAGCAAGGATGCATTAAATTGATCAAAAGTGACAGTAATGTATAATATATAAAAAAAAATTGTATTTCATATAAATGCTATTTTGAATATTTCTATTCATCAAAGAATCCTGGAAAAAATGTCATGGTTTCCACAAAAAAAATATTAAGTGGCACAACATTAATAATTATACTTTTTTTTTTTTTTTTTCCTGAGCATCAAATCAGTATAATAGAATGATCTCTGAGGGATCATGTTATTTTAAATGTAATTAAAATAATAATAATAAAAAAGTAAAATTATAGTAATATTTCAGAATATTGCAGTTTTCTCAGTATTTTAATCAAATAAATGCAGCCTTGGTGAGCATAAGAGACGTTTTTCTGCCAATATTACTGACATGAAACTTTTGAAGAGTAGTGTATATTACAAAAACTTTAGACCCCTGTAGGGTCCTATAGAAAAGAGACATTTATCTAACTGTCTACTTTATCTGAAATTCCTTTAAAATAGTCAACCTCCATGAAAGTCATTGTATAACCTGTGGCCAGTTGCATAAAGTCTTAAAAGATTATTCATCTAATTTTTTTCTTCAAGACTAGTCATAACGTTTTAAAGTCAGTTACAAAAAGGTAGATTAGTCTAATTTGAATCTGAAAAGTAAGACTGATTAGCCCTTACCTAACTGATAGCTGGCCCAATTAGTTATTCAGACACAGTCCTAACATAGTGACTATGTTTATGCAACTAACCCCTTATGCCTTGCTAGGTCATGCATGACGTCTCTATGCACTTTCGCAATATCGGTAGGCTGCACACTAACAAACTACTCTTGTTTGGTTGAATTGTGGTTACCATGGCAGCTGACTGTGAGACGGATGGATACCTCAGCTCCTCTGGGCTTCAGGAACCTTCAGAAGCTCGAGTTCCTGTGGCAAACCAACCCTCCACAGCTCCACAACCAACCAGTGGAGCTCCTCAAGCGGAAACCCCACCCAATGAAGCTCCACCCACTGAAGCCCCTCCCACTCCAGCAGCAGCGATCCCTGCTCTCCGTTTCCCCTCGGTAGGTTACGAGTGGGCATGAGATAAAATGATGGACATAAATAACTGTTTGATGTATTACCCAACCAACACTAACAATTAAAAGTTTTACCTAAAAGTGACAGTAAAAGCATTTATACTCTTACAAAAGATTTTTATTTGAAATATATGCTTTTATTTCTATTTATCAAAAAAATCCTGAAAAAACTTATCACAAAAAAATTAAGCACAACTGTTTTCAACATTGATAATAATGAGAAATGTTACTTGAGCTGCAAATCATCATATCAGAATGATATCTGAAGGATCATGTGACACTGAAGACTGGAGTAATGATGCTGAAAATTCAGCTTTGCCATCACAGGAATAAATTACAATTTAAAATGTAGATAGAATTGAAAAAATCTATTTTAAATTTGTAAAAATATTTCTGTAATATTACTGTTTTTACTGTTATTTTTGATCAAACAAATGCAGGTTTGGGGAGCATAAATGAATGGTAGTGCATGTAACTAATAATTTAAAGTTAAAGGAAATGCAAGATTAAGATACTACAAAGATTATAACGGACAAGCAGCCCCTAAAATGCCCTTAATGTTTTATATGATAAAATAAAATGTTCAGTTGAATGACGTTTAACTCATTTGAGTCACAATTTGCATTGCTAATCATTTTCCATTACCATTGGTCCTCCCACAGAGCATTGCTGTGTCCCAAAATATAGAGAGGGCCCACTCAGGAAGTGCCAGTGGTTTTTCCTCTCCTGTTGACAGGTAAGTTGAGTTCATACACAGCGTTCACTGCTCCCTACACACTAAACATGGGATATGTGTCTAAAAATGTTCACTTTAAATGCATCAGCCTTGTCTTAACCTGCTAAGCTATGAACGCAGAATCAGTCCTACACAAGAGTGCCATTTAAATAAAATCTCCCCCACTGTGTGTGGATGTGGCTTTTGTTTTGACGTCAAGAAATTGTGGACCTGATCCCAGCTGTGAGAGCTGTAATCTTACTCACCAGCTGACTAACATCGTGCTACGTTTACCCACGGTGCCCACAGTGGAGAGCAGTTCTTTTTTTGTGTGACTCGTATTTAGACACACACACACACACACACATACACAGCACATAACTTAGTGGTAAGTGCATTAATGGTAATGATTTAGCTCAGGGGAGCAATTTACCATGAAGCCCATTTCTGTAGGAAGCCAGATAAAGGCAAAGCAAAGGTAGCATATGGTCAAATGGGTACACAAGGACGCGGTTGTATTTTACTCAGTTAACTCAACCTGATTTAGAAGATCTGTCGTAAATTACTTGGCCTTTATGTGCTAGAGGTAAATTGATATAAGAAACATTCTGTGAAGTCCAGTTCAGTGAAATTCAGGAAGTCGGAATGTCACCATGTGTTTTATATCCTTCCTCTCGGAACAGCTACGCTTCTGATGTCACCTCTGGTTTGAGTGACGGAAACGAGGGCCTTTCGGAGAGAAGCGGGAAAGGTCAGAACAAACGCACAGGAACCAAGCTGCTCAGGAAGAGGGCTCGATCACGGCTACGCATCACTGGGGTGACTCATCTGTCAATTAGCTAGCCTTAATTAACTGTCCATACATGGTTTCTGACCTTACACTACGCTAATACTAAGACGGAAATTGTGTCTTAACTCAAAAAATGGATAACTGCTTTTAAAATCAATTGCCTTTTTATGATATACTCATAGATAAATGCTCCCGAATCAATCCCTACCTGTGTCTTTCTTCATGCAGCTGTCAGATAAAGTGGATCGGGTTGTAGAGTGTCAACTACAGACCCATAACAGCAAGATGGTGACATTTAAATTCGATCTGGATGGAGACAACCCAGAAGACATTGCCGCAGTGATGGTGAGCAAGCAACACACTCAAAAAATAAAAAACAGAATGTCTCTTTACACTAACTGCAAATAGCCCACCTTGTTGGCAGAAGCTATTTACACTAACTCCGACCACCAATGTGTGATTGGGGTAGTCAACACTACAAAAGACGAACATAAAAAATAACAGTGCCAGTGGCATATATTTTAAAGCATGTGCTGTTGTCTTTTTGACGCGATCGACCAGAGTTCGAATCTCCCTTTTGCCAAACTTTTTTTCCCTCCCTTTTCAAATCTCATGTCACATCAGAAAGGCATTTATTTTCAATAAAAAAAGTTGAAAATATAAATTATTGGGTGGGGTTAGGGTAGGTGTAGAGAGGGCTTTATTGTGCCAATAAGGTGGCATCCATTTAATAACTTGAATTAAAATTAAAATTTACACTCAATACATTACTATTGCATATTGTTTGATAATGTACTACAATACTGAGGTGCAGATAATTGCCACTATTTGCAATTAGTGTAAATAGCAGAAAATCCTGCTATTTTAACAGTGTAAATAGAATCTATTGCTATTTGCACTTAGTGTAAATAGCATCTATCGCTAAGAAAAAAAATATATATAATGAAAAAATTTAATGAAATAAAAATATCTAAAATAAAATATGAAATGAAAAGTCTAAAATTATATTAAATTAAAATAGAATAGAAAATATACAATAAATATAAAATAAATATAATATCTTTATAATTTCTAATAATAAAGTAGTAATTGTAAATAATTTGAAAAAAAAAGTAAATACTCATGCAACAGGATTTGGTATGTTAATACTTATACAATTTCTGCATAGTCTCTTTTTAAGGAAAAAGGTACTCCACTAAATATCTGTAAACTGAAAGTTATGGAGGTCAAAGAGGACACAAGGACAGAGATAAGGCAGCACTCCTTGTGAGAACTACATTACACCATGAGAAATCAAGCATATAGCATTAGTTCTGGGAGGTCACGCGAGTCAAGCTTGCATCAGCTGACTCTCAGCTGATCACATCTACCGACTCTCAGCTGATCACATCTACCGACTCTCAGCTGATCACATCTACCTATAGCAATATGACACCTATCACGGCATCCCTACATAAGCGCTATTCAGTATTATTCAGCAGCTTTGCTTGCTCGGGAACAAATTATCCTCCTCCATCCCCAACTCCTCCTTTCGCCAGTCAGGATTTGGCTTCTGACATTCCCTTTGAATCAGACTCCCTAATCTGGAGTAATGTGTTACACTAAATGTAATTAAGTACATTAATGATATCTGCTTGGTTCTGTTCTGTTAACCCATGGGGGTTTATTATTACTGCTCTCCCTGCTCATTCATGACCGGCTGCATGGATGGGTAGGGACTTTTTGCCCAGAACAGAACCATACAGCCAAACCAAACTGTATGCTAAGTGTCTACCATTTGACGATAGTGGTCCTGACAGAAGTGTTGATGTTTCAGCTTCTGTGTTTGCACAAACCCTGCAACCTCAAACCTACAGTGGAAAATCTTTGCACCATTTCTCTCATCTGTTCATCTAAAACATTTTGAACTATAGCATCTTCAATTACCAGTGGAAAACCAGTTCTTATGGGTCTATTGTGAATCTTGATATATTTTTAGCCTACAGGCCAAAGAACTGGTTTGTGACTCACCACATTCTCAATTAGTGCTAAAATCATTGGCATATGTATTTCTAGTTTTTGTGTCACTGCTATAGTGTTTTTCTGTGGTAATATGGACTGCTTCTGTGTGTTTTTCAGTCACACAATTGGCAACATGTTTTTAAGATGCTATAGCAAGTTAAAAAGAGTTTCAACTTTTTTTCAGTATTGATGTGAGGTATTAAAAGATTTATGTAAAATGGAATCTGGGGTGAGTGTTTTTAGTAGAGACACTGAAAATAACTTTTGTGAGCTGCTTTCTTTGGCTTCTTTGTATTTAGCTGTGACAAAGTTGTTTTGATCAGCCTGTCCATGGCCTTGAGACTGGATTTAGGAGTCTTAAATATGGACGATAGTGTTTCCCTTTGCTACATTATGAGTACATGTTCACTGCACTGCATCACTGCTCAATATTGAATTCCAGTAGCTTTGAAGGAGACCTTTGAACTCATTAAGAAAGTCTGCTCAAAAGAGCACGCAAGAGGACTCAAAATTACATCAACCCAATTATCTTATCTGTTTTTTTGCACCCCTTTTAGGTACATAATGAGTTTATCCTACCTGGGGAGAGAGAGGGATTCATCCACCGCATGAGGGACATCATCCGTCGCGCAGAGGCCCTGATGAGGAGAGAGCCTTTGGAGTCGCTCGGCTCCAGAGACACTGCTCGTCTGCCTTATCTGAGCGTAGTCGGCTCACTGTCTGCCTCACAGGTTTGTATTCAGTAGCCAGGTTTCCATCCAAAGTTGCCATTTAACATATGCGCAAAATTGGTATATCGCATAAAACATTTGCAGATAAGCACCGTTTCCATCCAACGAGTCAAAGAGAACAAAATCGTCACTTCCTGATAAACTGGCACTAAATATCACTAAGAAAAGTAGGAGAATCCACTGAATATAATAATTTTCATATATAATAAATTATTTGCACCTCAGAGCGAGTGGACAAAATAAATGCGGTCATTGCTTTCGGAGGTGGATGCCTGCTGTTTGGGAAGGCAGTCGTGTAAGACAGTTCTGGGAGGCAATTATAGAAATACTTTGACAACAGACTTTGCTCAGGCATTTAAGAATAAACAATTCAGAAGCTATGGAACGAAATCAGTCTGCTGGTTAGTCAGATTATGCCGTTCCATAGCGCAAAGTCACATGACTTTTTTTGATGCGCATGGAGGAATTTATTCGCAAAATGCATTTACATCTCTGATTATTCACATTAGCCCTTTTTCGCACAAGTCAAAAACCACCTCAAGCGAGTGTAAAAACGTTTTTCTTTTTTGAATTTTCAAAATTTGGTGTTTCTAGGGCTGCAACTAACTATTATTTTGATAATCGATTAGTTGGCCGATTAATTTTCCGATTAATCTGATTTTTTTTAAAAACTAAATTTTCCTCTTTTATTTTATTGACAAAAACACTTCCACATTCTGCCCAATGTCCTTCAAACAAATGTGCCAACTGAATGCTATGAAAACATACAATGCTTAACAATTTATTAGACCACCTGTCATAATAAAGAGAAAACACAAATATTTTAGGAATCTGTCAAAGAATTGTTTAAATCTAAAAATGTTATTGTCATTTATTGGGCAAATAACAAACTGAAACAACTAAATTTTTATTCACATAAAAAAATAGCTTCCTGCCTTTCATAACAGCATGCATTCTTGTTGGTGTAACGGCTCCTATCTGCGTTGTGTGTAATAATTACGACAACCGACACCATTTCACGCCTTGAGTGCATCGATTAATTCTGTTGAAACACATTCAAACGAAGTGATCAGTTTCTCAGCATTTTTACACGACGTCTCAACCACAACCACTCTCTTGTCTGGCGCGAATATTAGTCTTGAACTTTTTCAAGAGTATATAAAACACAGTTTGCAAAATACAGTAATATAGAGTAGAACATGTACCTGTTGAAACACATTCAAATGAAGTGAGTTTCTCAGCATTCTTACACGACATCCTGCAATGACGGGTGCACATTAACCATTACAATATCATTTTGCAACAAGAAAGAAGAAAAATACATCGTCAAAATATAAAATGAGCAACAAAATAAAAATACATTTTTCGAGAGCACTCACCCGACCACAACCACTCTTGTCCGGCGCGATTATTAAAGACTTAACCGGAACCAGTTTCCAACATGGCGTCAGCCAATGAACAGAGAGTGCGAGTCGATTATAATTAAAGGGCCATACACATGTAAAAATTAAAGCAAGTGGAAGAACCTTTTTTAACCCGTTACACTGGCATTGTTTAGCTAATTTTTCACTGTAACTGGGTATCTGAAAAAGATCTAGATCTTCATTCTTTCATAGATAACAGATAATTATATTATAGCATTAGAAATAGCCCACTGTCACTAAAGAGCTTACGCATATTGGAGGACTAACCAATACAGATAGCAAAAAAATGATTTTAGTAAACACCAATACTGTTAGTTTAGAGCAGCAGTGGCACAAAGCTTACATTATTTGTTATAAACCTTAAATACATTTGTTTTAATAAATTTGTTAAGCACTGTATATAGGCCTATAGTTTAAATCTCTTCATCAAAAATTAAGATAATAAAGATAATAAAGACGAATAAAAACAAACTCAGTGTTAACCAACTTTTTGATCACAGTCACGTTTACTGTAATTTCTTTATCCTGTAAAAAGGCGGCTATGAAGCGTCTAATATTTATATTCAGACAGTTACACACTGTTATCCCTTTACTGTTCCTACTCTCATAAAATACGTGCACTACCTGTTGACTTTTAAACCTTAATTTAACGTTCAACAACAGTTATTTCAGCACAATGAATGTTTTTGCTCTGAATATTAATCCCTCTCTGACAAGCCTTCATGCGCCCGCCGCGCCGGCGCTCATTCAGTAAAGATTTAAACTTAACACAGACTGTCAGGACGGAACTTTATGCAAAAATGCTCGCGTGAATTTGTGACATTTACAGATAAGGATATGACCATAAACTGAACATTTTTGCGCTGAGGACGCGCACGCGTCTGTCAAAGCGCCTGACAGGGCAAGCCATTACGCTAAAGCATTAACTTAAAGCTTAAAATAACTAATCTTTATGTTTTGTGCAGCTTGGATCACGTACTTCTCCCGTAGCATCTCATTCTGTTTCCTCCACTATTTTAAATGCATTTTGGCCATAGAAATGAGTTATTCAGTGCTGTAACGTTAATTTGACAGGACCAACTGAAGTTGGACGTGCACTGTGGGCAGACCCGACTAATCGATAATTAGAATCGTTGTCGATTTTCATTAATCGACAATAATCGATTTTATCGATTAGTTGTTGCAGCCCTAGGTGTTTCCATCACCTGTTTCTGATGCGATACTTCAAAATGAGTATAAAGACAGGGTGATGGAAACATATCATTTTATCAACATTATCATTTTAGATTTTTATGTATTTATTATAATATTTATTATATTCTATTTTTGTATATATTGTATTTTTTTTACAATATATATGTAGAGAGAGAATTATTATACTGTAAATATATCTATATATCTGCATCTATTTTAGCATTTTATAAGAATTTATTTAAAAAATATATTTTTGATTAAATTGATCTTATGAAGGCGAAAAGCTTAAAATGGTGACAAAAGTTTGAAAGAAATGTTGAATATGTTGTCAGTGGTTTTTATATAAGAACTTTCATGTGTGTGTCTGGTAAGGGTTTGGAATTCAGTTGTTTACTTGAGAATTTATATGTTGTGGTTCAGAAATCCAATCTTCTGATGTCATCAGATGTTAGAGACAACAATTAACGAACAAAGACAGTGTGTTCCTTACGATGATTGTAATAAGAGAAGTTAGTCATCAATATTGAACAGTCATTAATAAGAAAGCCCTCTGCAACAGTGTGATTGTACACTTTATGCGTGCTTGTGTGACGATCTTCTTATCTTTTCTCACACGTGGTCGTCCTAACTTGGTCACTTTTCTAGACGGTGACGTTAATGCCAACGTATGCTCTGTTTTTCTCCGCAGCCCAATCTCCACACACAGGGCCTCGCTCGCACACACTCCTCCTCCTCGTTGCCAGGTAACAAACACACACACACACACATGCAGACCACATACACACACACACACAAACACTGATCATAGAAAGTATGTGTAAAGTCTTTGCAATAGATAATAATTACAAACAAATTACAAACAAAAATGTGTCCCTACAAAAAAAATAAATAAATTAAAAAAAAAATACTTAATAAAAGGAGTAAATAATGTCTTAATTAAAATCTAAAAATGCAAAAAGCATATAAAAATGATAAAAGTGCACATTATGATATGAACCTGTTGGTGTATGTCCTTCAGATTATGCTGCTGCCAGTATAGGGCCAGTGACCCGGGGTTCCTCACCTACACTGAGTGCCGACTTTTACGTTGATCCCAATGCTGTTCCACCCGTCCGCCCCCTGCGTTCACAGTCCTTCCACACTACAGGTACACACAATAATTCTCTTTTCTTGAATTTATCTACTGTGCTTTTTACATATTATTCCTAAGCAGCTGTACCTAAAATGACACCACATTGAGAATTTGCATTAATAATGGCCATAAATCATAAAATGGTTACCACTGATAATTACTAAAAACTTGATCATGCTGAAATCTAATTTACATGAGGGTGAGGCTCAAATTTACATCCAAATGATAATTAATCTACATTGAACTAAATGAACTCAAGAACATAGCTATAGATCATGTAGATTCTGTCAGATTTACTGAATAGAAAGTGTTTTTGTGCCTGTCATACCTTGCAACTTGAATCAAACCCAGTAGATGTCTTTTTTCTTCACACAATGGGTCTTTATTGCTCCATTGTTTTATGTTATTCAATAAAAGCTTGTATTCCAAACTATTATGTTGATAAACAACTTCATAGTCTATTTTCAGTGTGTTTCCTGCTTTTACACAACCTCAGGTGTCTCAAAATACATTAGTCTGTCAGTCTCTGTATTAACTAATCATATTTACGTACAATGTTTAGATTTCTAACACGAAGCAAAATTTTGATTATTTACATTTTCATATCACCACCAAGCTTCCACTATCAGAACCAATCATCTTTGGTCTCTTAAAGTAATGAGCGCTATGTTCTGGCACACAGACAATCAGTACAGTCCGGACCTCTTGGGGATGTTTAGCATACGAGGGGCGTCATAATGAACATTCTGTCTGTCTCGCTCTTTCATCTTGTTTCTTTCACTCGTGTCATTGTTACCAAGAGCACTTTTCCATGCCTATTTCTCTCTCTGCACACCATTAGCTTTGGGGCTACTGGAACAAACCGATATCTTGTGTATCCCACTCTGCAATTGGTTTTCTGAACACCAATCCCCATGGAGACCAAGCTTTGACGCCAGTGTCATTGTTGACGTATCTCAGGATTTGCTTTTGACACCTGCTGCTTCAAAATGAACAAGTAGATTTCATTACCTGAGAGAACAAACTACACATTACACAGCCTGTGCACAGGATAAAAGCTCTATTTCAAGATTACCAGTTTTTCTTTTCATGAAAGACACATATGGTGACAAATCATTGCGCCAATGTGTCTGCACAGGAAGTAGAGGACTGGCACAGGGGGTTTGATAAATGCTCTAATGTGGTTAGCTTCTCTGGAGTGAGGTCACGTCCCAATGTGTGGCTTTATTTTTATGCCACAGTGATGTTTATGGAGCCTTTTCAGAAGTCAAGCACAACACTGACAGGTCAAAGTACGTCAGAGAGTCGTATTTTAATAAATGTATTGTTAGTTGAACATTGAAAATGATCACATAGAGAGTGACAAAGCAACCAAAAGTTTTCCACAAGAGTTGCTGATTTGAACCACATAGCCAATTATTTTATTCACAGTAATATACAGCACGTTTACTCGAGACAACCGCTGTGGAACAACCTGGAATTTTGTGAATAAAGGTTGACAGATCATGGCTTGTTCTTTGTGGGATTTGAACCCACAACTGCTTTCTGGTCCTAAGTTTTAGCCACAATATCACAACACTTCTTACAATAGCATCAGTGGTGGTAATGACTGCTTTTTTTAAAGATTTATTTTTGGTGTTTTTGCCTTTATTGTGATAGGACAGTATTTAGACAGGAAGCAAAGTGGGAGAGAGAAAGGAGGATGGGACTGGGAAAGGTCTGCGAGCCAGGAATTGAACTCTGGATGCCCGAAGCGCAATGGAGCTGTATGTTGGCACGCTGCCCACGAGGCTAATGGTGTCGACGTGGCAATGACTGTTGACGACATGACTTAAGCCCGAGACACACTGCACGATTTTCGGCTGTCCCAGGCGAAAGATTGGCATTGTGAAACAATCATGGCGATTTCTGTGATCGTGGTTCCTAATCGGTGGTCCTATGTCGTACAGTGAGAGAGGTTCAAAGACGGCCGTTGTCATGGTCTTGTGACCAAAGATAGCCTACGATCATTTTCTGACAGTGTCAGAAATTCAGCACGATCATTGCACTGTATGTTTGCTGCTATGACCCACGTTTACTGACCAGCCAATAAAAATGTGACATGAAATCAACGCGACATGGCGCTAAAACATAAAACTGCTTACCTTAAACTCTTATTCCTTCCTCTTTCGCCGCTTCCACTTTTTTCAGCTACACATGCATCCATAGTAAGCATTTTTAAAAGGTGTTTTGATGATTTAGAGCCACGGTACAAGGCATCTGACAAGTTGATCCACTTCATCTCACAGCAAAAAAAGCACCGTAAAGGTCCTTGCACGTTGAGTTCACGGAAATTGGTGGTCTTCTTTTTAATATGTGGATCCAGTATCGCTAGCAAAGCATCAAAGTTTACTGACATCCTAAAGTAAACTTTGAATCACCCAGGATAATCTCGCAGCTCCTTAATAAAGAGGTGGAACTCTCCTTCTTCTCTACGTTATCTCATGATTGGATGGACCCAATATTTCCTCTTTTCTTTTTAAAAATAGAGAGGACAACAAAATCATCCTCACTGTTGAAGACTCCATTTTGTATTGTTGCAAATATTTTCGCAACGGATTATTTAATATGCATCAGACTCAGTGTGCAAGGTTTATGTGCATGACAAATTTTTAGAATGACGAATACAAAAAAACGTATATGAAAATTTTGGACTCAGTGTGCAAGGACCTTAAGTTGAGAAGAGTTTAACAGGAATACCTACTAGCGATGAACACTACAACCACTTGGCAACCGAGATTGATTTAACTGCTGCTATGCCTTATGTGTATTGAGCTTAACCCAGTGTTTCACTCTTTCTTTCCATTTACGTTTCCTTCAGGTTCTTCCCAGACCTACCAGTCTACACCCAACTACCCACAGTACTCCCATCCCGATGTTCTGCCACATCTTCTGCCAAATCAGATGCCTGCCATGCCCCCTCAGCTCCCCAAACCCCCTTATGTTCACAATGCCCACTTTGCCTACCCCTACCAAATGGATCACGCCTCCCTCAAGAGTCCCCTCAACCCAAGTCCACTCACCCGCGTCCCCAGCAACCCAAACTTCTTTTCCTCCTCTTCGTCCTCTTCTGTTGTTTCACCAGTTCAGCAGTCCGTCGAGATGCCGCCTCAAGCTGAAACCAACACTCTACCCCTTTCAGTTGCCCCTCCACCTGGTCCACAAGCTGCAGGCATGTGGCCACCGCCTTCCCAGCAGCCCCTTATTTCACTGGCCAATGTTCTTTCTCTGGCTATGAACTTTGCACAGTCCTTTATACCCGCTGGATCCATCCCTCAAGGTTTCCACCCGCAAATGACCCCACAACCAGGGTATGGCCCTATGTATCCACCTCAGTATGTGGGTATGAGCAACGCTGATGCTCCATACTTCCAGGGGGCACAGAGCGGCCAGTATTTGGATATGTATCAATATCCTGATGCTCATATGCAGATTCCGGTACCAGTTCCAGAACCTCAAGAAGGGGGCCAAACAGCATCTCCACCAGTAGTCCCTCTTAGGGAGCTGAGAACAGGCATGGCTCCTGAGATTAAACAGCCCATAAACCCAAACCCCTCAAACCCAAGCTCTTCTCCATTATCTAGAAGAAGCCCACTGGCAGAGAGCCAGTCTAACCCCATTGGGCAGCTCAGAGAGCGGGCAGACAGTTCAGCGTCAAGCTCCTGCACCTCATCCAGCACAAGCTCACCCGTGTCCTCCACATCCCCAAGCCCGCAAAACACTGTAAGTGTTCGAAATAACACACATAAAGTGTCTGTCACTTTACTGTAATTTTAAAGACTTCTACAGCCAAACCTGTTCTTCTAATGATGTGTACCATTTAAACAAAGACAAGAACGTCTTTTAAGTCTTTCTGTCAATATAAATATGAGGGTATACTATTAAGTAGAGCATTGCTCTCAGACGTCTTTGTGAGCATACTTAGACAAACCTGTTCTGAGCATGTACAGTATTTGATGTGGGTGTTGTCTGTTATTACATGTCTCAAAGCACCTGTAGAAGGACGTCTGAGGTTGATGCTTTTATTAATGTTTTTCAACATTAATGTTTTTAGGTGTCCTCACCTGTCCTAAGGTCCTCCCCTACTCTATCCATGTCTCTGGCAGTGTCTGAAACGAATACCATCGCAGCCAAATCTAGACTCTCACCTATATCTGAAGGTGAGTTGCACATGTTCCATCTGTAAAACACACACATACTGTACACACACACACACACCCATAAATAGTACACACCCTATATTCCTTGTACACAAAGACACAGAAGTACATGAAGGCCACACAACCAGGCAAGAAGAAAAATATTTACATGCACATACATGTCCATTATTTCATGTGCATATGCTTTCAAGCTTTCTATTTGCTAAACAAACCTGAAAAAAATGTATCACAGCTTTTCAACATTGATAAAAAAAATGTTACTTGACATACAAAATATTGGTTTTGCTGTAATATTCTGCTCAGGTTTATTTCTATGTAGTGTCCAACTCAAACTCAGTTCCTATAATTGTGTAGCCAAGGGCTAAAATGAAAATACACAGCTGCCATCTATTGACTGTAAGAGCTCACTGCATACTAAGCACATTGTTCAGTTAGTTTTGATACATTTGGTTTTTCTTTTCTTTTTTTACCACTTTACTACTCACATTTTGTATAGAAAATGTAAAAAACAGTTTTTTTGATTGTTTTTCTGTTTTACCATGTTCACCGTCCACATAAAAAAAAAAAAAGAAAAATCCTTTGTCTCCTTGTCCACAGAGAAAAAATCTATTGTCACAGTGGGACGGTTTCAAGTCAGTCCAAGCAAGGAGATCCCCATTCCGATTCCCAGCCTGATGCCAACTCCCACCCCTACCGCTACGCCCACATCCATACCGACCCAAACATGCCCTACAACAGTTTCCCAAGCCACGCCCCCCACACACAACAGCCAATCAGACAGCAGCACAGATGTACAGGCGGAATCAGAGAGCAGGCACAGCTCTCTGAATGAATCCCCACCACTTATCCAACCACTTAAGGAGGCTTTGTGCAGCTCAGAAAGCGCCCCCTTGTGGACTGGAGAACCTAAAACACCAGAGAGGAAAGTTGTAGAACCAGACAAGGGACGTGGAGCTGAAGAAGGGGAGGAGGTGGAGGAGGAGACAGAAAGGAGGCGGAGGAGGATAAGTGTAAGTTTGCTGGAAAGTTCAGCCGGGAGTCCTCAGTTCAATCTAAATCAGCCGTGGATGAGCTACACACGCAGTACGTCGTACGCTAGCAGCGACGAGACAGAGAGTGAAGATGAGGAAATGTATGAGGAGCTACAGGAACTCAGAGAGAGGTGAGCCTGTTGTGTGTTTTGTAGGTTGCTTGTTTGAAGTACGTTCCTGCAGATCGCTATACATTTTATGAAGTGCTTCATCAAATTCTAGCAGTGTGTCTAAGCACAATGTCAAAGCTGTTAAAGCTACTGTAACTCTTATAGATTAGACCCAAGCCATCAGTGTTCATTATAGATTTAATCCCAAACATTTGAAAGATCTGATGACATAATGCAAAAATCTAGAAACATCTGATGACATAATGCAAAAATCTAGAAAATCAGAAAAGCACTTTCACAGACTATACCCTATGATATATTGCTGAATGAGATCTACCAGATTTACTAACAGCTTGCGCCAGCGCAAACCGTCTTTTGGCATTAAAATAGTACTGTAAGGATTTACTAAAGCCGTGCAGTGAAGAATTATCGCTAAAAAGGCATGGAAAAGGCATTTTTGCGCCTGACCTTATTGAATATGCATTTGTAGGAGTTTCCCTTTCAGACACAAAATTTATGGGAGGAGAGTATTATAATGACTGATTTACTAACATGTACACTCGTCAAATTACTGTTTTTTGCGCCATTATTTAATGTCCAAAAAAAGCATGTCTTAAAGCAGGTGGTAATTTGAGCTGCTCTTGGTAGATTGTACTGGTCATTATGGAAATGATCTGGCTGCGTCTGTGTTCTTTAATGTGCGCATTGTCAGTAAATCACACGTAGAATTTTCCCCTCCCATCTGCGCTTTTATGGAATTGCACTCTAACGCTAATTTGCCCTGTTTAGTAAATCTGGCCCTTAGTGTGTTCACATTATTTTGTGATTAAGTGTCACTTGAAGCTTTAAAACCACTGCCTTGTTGTTGACTTCCTTCACAGACATGTGGAAGAGGTTCAGGCTCTCCAGGCCTCTCAAAAGCAAGAGATCGAGGAACTCTACAAACGGATGGGTAAAGTGCCCCCTCCGGGAATCGTGTCTCCAGCGGCCATGTTGTCCAGCCGCCAACGTCGTCTGTCTAAAAGTGGAGGGTACCCAAGCTCTCGCCGAAATAGCCTGCAGAGACTGGACATACTGCCCGCTACAGGTAACACAGGAGAAGTTACAAAGATTTTACTGAATATTTCAACTTGGAAATGCATTCACAACCTATTTTGTACTTAAAAGGGTAAACAAAAAAAAATAACTTAATTGTATCCACTTGAAATTAGTGGGCAGTGCGACAACATATAACGCTGATGCGTTACGGGGGGTCCAGAGTTCGAATCCCGGCGCAAAGACCTTTCCTGATCCCACCCCCCCTCTCTCTCCCTCTCCGCTTCCTGTCTGCTCTCTACTGTCCTGTCCTAATTAAAAAAAAGGCAAAAAGGCCAAAAAGAAATCTGAAAAAAAAAAAAAAAGAAATTGATTGGATCATGAAAATTGGGTGATACATGTTGAAATTAAGTTAAGTTATTGACGAGGTTGAAAAATAAGAGGGCTTGAGGATGTCACCTTCATTCAAGGTTTCATTTGAATAAATATTACAAGAGAAAAACATTTCTTTGGCATTTGGAATATGCAACATATCGGCACCATAGTAGTATAATGTGATTACAAATTATATTTTTTAAATTTTTTGTAATGGTATTAGCATCAGCAGATAGACTTTTTATTGGCTGACATTTTATTTATTATTTCGACCTATTTTAAGATTTAGTTCATCATCTAGCACTCACTTAAAGGGATAGCAATATATATTTTGGCCCTTTAAAGGGATAGTTCATACAAAAATGAAAATTCTGCCATTAATTACTCACCATCATCTTGTTCCAAACCAGTATAAGTATAAATTTAGTATAAAAAGTATAAAAGTAATATAGATTTATAATAATAGCCATTTACTGGTTATAGATTACTGCTTAAATGGCAGTAACTCATATATGTGTTAATGTAATTTCCACAAACACACTTTCAGGTATCATGCGTAAGAGCTCAGTGAGCGGCAGCAGCAGTGGGTCACAGGAAAGGACCAGTAAAGGAGTGACATTTTCCTCTGATTATAGCAGAATTGTGAGTGATACCTTCTATTTGCTTTTATTGATTACTACCCTTCTGTACCTTCTTAACCCATTTTGGTTTGTTCTTTACCCCTTGCTAATGAACTACACAAGAGAGGAATGTTACACACACTGACCTTTCTTTTTTATCTATCCAACAGTGATTTATTTTTCTAAGGAGCCCTTTGGCCTTCGTACTGCTCTCGTTATGGACTGAAGTGACACCATTGCTTCCTCTGATGTGTGTGAGCACATGTTTGTGATGTCAGGAAAGGAGTGTGTGTTCTTCACAGACTGTGATGTGAATATTTTTAACCAGTATACCTCTGTTCAGTATTCTAAGGATGATTTACTTACCTAGTGAGCTTTCTGAAGAGACAGGACACTTGGAAGCACAGACTTTATATATGAAACTTGTTTAGAGATGTGATGTAGTTGTTCTCAGCACGGATTTATGGAGAAATGCCCATTCGTTTGCAGCTATAGCACCCCTAGTGTTTGAATGTATAAATTGCAAATGTGTTTTCACTTATAAGGCAGTCCATATGGTTGCTCTCTATAATTATAGATCAACTGGTCAGTTAATGGAAGTCATAAATACCTGAAAGAATTGGTACTGTAAACAACTTTATTTTCTCTTTTGCAAAAATGCCATGCAATTCAATACATTCAGTCCTTATAAAGACTTTTAGGCCTCACTGTAGGTTTGCTTTTAAATGAACAGTATCATGTACATATTTGACAGATTGTAAAAATGTTCATCATGGATTACAGCACATATGTGACTTTGTTGCTACAATGTTTTTGCACTCTCAATAACTGCACAAAATGTTTTTCTAAACTCCCATAACTCGCAGTATTGACATTGATTTTATTTCTTTTTCATGATATTGATGACTCAGATTTATCTAAAATTAATGTAGATGTTGTGTTCACATCATATAAACAACAATGCAGAATGCAAGGCTTTATTGATATTTAGAGCTAAAACCACTTAGGTTTTGTTCTGAAATTATTATAATATATAAATGAGAATAATAAGCATGCTTAAATGCACTTGTCAGTCAATTCTCATTTATATGTTACACTAAAGTGATTGAATAAATTAATTTCTGGAGGTAACAATCAATCCAAAGTATCTAAAAACCAAATTTTAGAGAACAAACAGGTGATAATTTCTTAAATAAATCTGCCTTCAGTTCATTTAATGTCCATACTGCCATATTTTTCTAAATTGTAAATTGTAATTATACATTTAGTTGTAATTTTAGTAGGTACTGATTAAGAATTTAGTTCCTCCCAATGTTAAAACTTAGCATACATGTGATTTTGCTTTTTTAATGGCTTTTCAGCTTATGGCTGCCTAATGTTTCCTATATTTGAAACTCTTCTGTCTTAATGCTTTTCCCTTTGTTATTCGTATCTTAGTTAATAGAGTGTGAAATGAAGATGTTAACTCGTGTTTTCTTAATTAAAAGTGGAAAAACAAGCAAACAACTGACACACCGCACTTTTCTTCAAGGCATTTGCCAGAGGATGCCACAGATGATCTGTATATAAGGACACTAATGAATTGTGACGTGTGGAGTCTCAGTTTATGTGCTTCGGCCTATGCAGCGATGTTACATATATATGAATATGTGAAGACAAACATAAATATATTGACAACTGACAAACTGTGAAGTTTGAACAATTGTTGCCTTAAAGTATCTGCGTTTGATTAGACAGCAGGTGTGTTCTACTGCATTGCAAGAGAAGATTTATATATAGATATAGATATATTTAGATAAAGAGAAAAGCTGTATTATATTATGGGGAAAAAAATGTTGTACTGCCATGCAGATTGTGTCTATTGTTTTTTTTTTTGTTTGTTTGTTTGTTTGTTTTTTTTACAATTTACTCTTGATTCCTGGATGAGACATGATTGTTGTATATGTACAAATAAATAATGATTCACAAACAACCAAATGTTTTCTTAAACTGTGTGAACATGTCACATACACTGGGGTCCAAAGGCCTGAGACCACTAATAAAAATGCTTATTTTTGCTTTTTCCCCTAATTTAATAAAACATTTTTCAAAAGTTACTCAAATTATGTTATTAGCATAACAATATACAGTAGTTTTAAAATGTCTTTGAAAGAAAACCTCACTTTGTCACAAATTTGCTTACTAGATTAGTTACCTAGAATAGCGCAGAATCTTAAAGGAACCGTTCACCCGAAAATAAATATTTGCTGAAAATTTATTCACCTTCCAGCCATCCAAGATGTAGATGAGTTTGTTTCTTCATCAAAACAGATTTGGAGAAATTTAGCATTACATCACTTGCTCACTAATGGATCCTCTGCAGTGAATGGGTGCCGTCAGAATGTGAGTCCAAACAGCTGATAAAACATTGTGAAAATGTTCTAATGATGGATTTGTTTATTTCGAACACTGAGCTTTTCGCTTCACAAAGTGCTAATTGATGGACTGGAGTGGTGTGGATTACTTGTGGATTATTATGTTTTTATCAGCTGTTTGGACTCTCATTCTGATGGCACCCATTCACTGCAGAGGATCCATTGCTGAGCAAATGATGTAATGCTAAATTTCTCCCAACCTGTTCCGATGAAGAAACAAACTCATCTACATCTTGGATGACCTGAAGGTGTGTGGGGTGAACTATACATTTAAATATCATTACTTTTCTATCATACTGTAACACTGTAAAACTTTTCAAATCTAAAAAAATAAAAAAATAAATAAATAAATAAAAACCTAATTTTCAAGTTTAGAAGGGAAATATTTATTTGCATCCAGTTGTTTTTACCCCCCTTTTTTATTCAATCCATACAAGAATGTTCTGCTTGGTGTTGGGCAGCTGTTATTTATAACTGCATGCATTCCTCAGATCTCAGACTCAGCCTCACCGTCCAAAAAGATCATCTGTACTGACCCTTCTCCTATTGTAGGAGGAGAGTGGTATTTTTACTACCTATTGTTCTTAAACTAGGTTGATTCAGGTCATCATCGCATTGTGTAGCTTGTACGTATTTATACTGCAAGACAGCCAAAGACCAATAAACCAAAAACTAGCTCCATCTAAAGTCAACATCGGGAACTCGGTTGCTTGTAGATTGTGTTTAATGATCCAGTTTGACAGGAGTGTGGTGGGATGTTGGCCATAAAATCATGTAATGGCTTGAATATGTCCTTGTTTGGAAATGAGCCTTCTTGCTGCTCTGTTAATGGCTTCAAACAGTTGTATTGGCCAAAGCACAGCCACAAAGAAGAAAAATGAATAGAATTTGTATTTATTCAGTGGAAGGGAATGACTGGGTATTATGAAGTCATGCCTTAGTGTATTGTTGCATCAGTATAGAAATATGGGTTGTAAAAAACATCTGTGAAAAACAAAACTATATGAATTGAGGAATGGTTTGCTTTCACCTCACAGCCACTAGAGGTCAGTAGAGACTCTTTCCATCTTTAGTTTGCTCATAGGACAGATGTACAGTATCAGTCACCGCATTTCAATTGGCATACTAAATAAATAGTATGTGAGATTAGAATTGGTGTGAATCGTGGTACACTGAAAATTAAATGACAAAGGTGCTCAGTTAGATTCTTGGAAGAGTCCATTGTATTGTTTTCAATGTTTAGCTGTACTGAAGTGGCGAGTGAACTGTGAACCAGTCTTGTTATTGACAACTAAAACAATTTAAAAAAATGTTTTTGTTAATTGAAATAAAGTTCAAATAAAATACAAATATTGGATGAAATTCTATCTGTCATTCTTCTATCATTCTATCTATCATTCTATCATTCCATCTATCACTATATCTATCGTTCTATCTATCTATCTATCTATCTATCTATCTATCTATCTATCTATCTATCTATCTATACACACTGCCTTTTCCAGTAATATACTGAAAAGCTCTGTATATTCTTTTATGTTATCTTAAAACATATTGATCAAACATTAAAAAGGTTTTTCTTCCATCTGTTCTGTTCCACATTTGTCACTAATTTAAAATTAATTAAGTCGGTTAGGGGCAAAACGGCTCCATTTGTCACAATGAGACTGCCAGCTATGACACTGTCTGTGAATACTGTGGGTTAATCCAGACTCGATGTGTTTCACAGCGTTCTCCTCCACAACATCTCCAATCTGACAATCTGCCACCCTTAAAACACACATGTGGCCCCATTCTCTCCTTCATTGACTCCATGTGGTCACCATGGTAACCCAGCAGTGGCATTTTCAAGCACTGCCACAGGGGGAATTCCTTCTTTTTGGCACAGTATCTCTTCAGGGGGGCTCGCCTCTGATTCGGTCCTTAGCAACCAGTAGTTAAGCCGCCTTGTTGCCATGCGAGGTGCACTATGCAAGAACCTTTCCTAATGGCATCCACAGACACTTGCAGATATGCACAGCCTTTATATGGAATTCACAGAAAGTGTTGTGTTAGAGGCGAGTATGACCCACTGATGGCTGGTGGCACTAACTTCACACCTCCAACAGGTCACCTGCACTGCTGCCTGTGACACTATATATATATATATTTACATTTAGTCATTTAGCAGATGCTTTTATCCAAAGCGACTTACAAATGAGGACAATAGAAGCAATCAAAACCAACAAAAGAGCAACAACATGCAAGCGCCATGACAACTCTCAGTTAACCTAACGCAATACACGTTGCAAGGTTTTTTATTTATTTATTTATTTATTTTTATTTATTTTTTAAACAAGTAGATAGAATATAGAAAAGAAAGCTAATGTTTTAGTTTTTTAAGAAAAGCTAGCAGTTAGAGAATAAATATGCAATTGATAGAGGGTCAAGTGTGTGTGTGTGTGTGTGTGTGGTTTTTTTTTTGTTTGTTTTTTTGTTTTTAAATAAAAAGAAAGGAGATAGATAAAATAAAATTAGTAAAGAGAATTCTAGAGTTAGAGGGTCAAATAAAGATGGAAGAGATGGGTTTTTAGCCGTTTCTTGAAATGGCTAAGGATTCAGCTGCTCAGATTTGAGTTGGGCAGATGGGAACAGTTAATGAAAAAGTCAGAGA
Source organism: Spinibarbus caldwelli (assembly GCA_039654775.1). NCBI lineage: Eukaryota > Metazoa > Chordata > Actinopteri > Cypriniformes > Cyprinidae > Spinibarbus > Spinibarbus caldwelli. The sequence goes on along the minus strand of CM077219.1, from coordinate 13,296,493 downwards.
AAGCCTCTTTGGGAAGGCACAATAATGCGGCGTTCACTTGCAGAACGCAAGCTTCTAGAGGGCACATAGATATATATAATATATATGTGCGTGTTTGTCTATATAGTGAGTAGTGTAGTAATAGCAGTATACGTGCAGGTATGTGCATATACACTATATGTAAATATTATGCAATTGTATATTATATAATTGTATATTATATATGTATATTTACTATGAGTTTGTATATGTAAAATATGGATTTGCATATATACTGTAAAAAAACATGTTTTTTGAAGTTGTCAATGAAACAATACATTTATGAGGAAATACAATTTCCATCTTTCTAATTAAAAATTTCATGTTTTATTCAGTGCGTTACTTGCCATTTCTTTGTTATTAATTGTGAAATTTACTAGCAATTTCTAAATGAAATTTGTTTCAACATTATTTTTTTTCATTGCATGTGCACTATATGAACATTTACTATATGATACAATAAGATACTATTCTATATGTTACGACACGATATGATACTATTCTATGTTTCGATACTATACTGTACTATACTATCGCCATATACTATACTATACAATACTATACACATATTATGAGTTTGTATATATAAAATATGGATTTGCATGCACTGTAAAAAATGATTTTTCGAAGTTGTCAATGAAACAAGAATTACTGGAATACGTTTTACGAGAAAACACAATTTCCGTCTTTCTTGTTCAAAATTTCATGTTTTATTCAGTGCGCTACTTTTTTATTACTTTATTTTTATTTGTGAAATTTACTAGAAATTTCTGAAGGAAATTTGTTTCAACACTATTTTTTTTTCATTGCATGTGCACTATATGGATACGATACTATACTATACACTATACTACTCTCTCTCCATATACTATACTATACGATATGATACTTTATATACTATACTATATACTACACTACTCTTTCTCCATATACTATACTATACTAGACTAGACAATACGATGCAATATTATATACTATACTATACTAATCTCTCTCTTCATATACTATATTATATTATTATACGATATGATACGATTTGATACTATATATACTATACTATATAATATACTACTCTCTCTCTCTCTCTACTATACTATACGATACTAGACAATACAATACTATATAGTTTACTAATCTCTCTCCATATACTATACTAGACGATACGATACAATATGATACTATACGTATATACTATACTATATACTATGCTAATCTCTCTCCATATACTATACTATACTGTACGATACAACACAATACGATATGATACGATACAATACTATATATACTATAGTATATACTATACTACTCTCTCTCTCCATATACTATACTATACCGTATATATAATATATACCATATGCATATGCATTGAATATTTATTTGCATGTGTATATGTAACATTACTATTGCTATATTGGTATATAAACTCTCTCTCTCTTTATTTTCTGTATGTATATTTGTCAAATATAGTCTGCTTCTATAGAGTATGTGCTATATACTGTATGCATTTGTATATGTATATGCATACAGTTATGGTCATAAGTTTACATACCCTTGCAGAATCTGCAAAATGTTAATAATTTAAAAAAAAAAAGAATCATCATAAACATAGCATTTTTTAAAATTTAGTACTGAATGCTAAATGCTGGATTTACACCAATCATCCTATTTATTTATTTTTAATTGGTAACATTTTGCAGATTCTGCAAGGTGTAGGTTAACTTATGAGAACTGAATGTTTGCCAGCATCTATGTTCAAACAATATTGTCAGTCACTCCTCAATATCTGACAATATTGTTTTAAAAAAAGATACAGTGCAAATCTCTCTTAAAGGAAACAAAGAATTGCTAGCTGCTAGGATGCAATAACGCTCAGTAATAGCCATCTCCCACACTGTATTGATCTCTCGTGCACACTGTCGGGAGTCACGCCGGCCGCTGTGAGCAGACGTGGCAGATCCAGAAAAAGCGATTAAGGAGGAGTCAATGGCACAGTGCAATCGCAGCACATTGCTGCAAGGCCATCGGGAGCAATGCTGCCTGGAGCAGCCGGTAAGCTTCCTATCTCTGGCACCCACAAAGAACGGCGAGTGACATTTCTCAGCTTCCCCATCCTCCTCTTCTTCTCCCCCCTGCCTTTCGTGTCCCATGCCCCCCTCATCACGTCACCTTCACTAATTACCAGGAGAGCCAGAGGAATCCTGGAGACCAAGGCAGATGTAAGGACACACTAGAAGATGAAGGCTGTTTGTTGTCTTGCGTTATGGATAGTTAGTGAATGTTTTGGCATGGAAGAAAAACTTAAGTCCCAAATCACATTTACTAAATCTAAATTCAAAGCAGCCTAATTACATTTGTAATCCAAAAGCTCTTGACTTGAATAATCCCATGAGACTGAGCTAGCTTCTGTTTTGGCACCAAAAAGTGGAACCAATTCCGCTTTTATTCCTTTTAGGTTCGGACACCACAGGTGAATACATTAGAAAAATGGTACAAAGTTGTCACTGGGGCAGTACCCTAAGGTACAAAAGTTACACTAGAAACAAAAAAGAATGTTGTAGAAACAATTTTCACTCAGAAATTGCTAGTACTGTGCATTTCACAATGAATTACAAAGAAACAAGTGCAAGTATAGCACATTGAATGAAATGTGACATTTTGAAGTAGAAAAACTGAAATATTTTCCTGTAAACATACACCAGTAATCTGTTTTATTTACAACTTCAAAAAATATTTTTACTGTGTAAAACGTACATCTTTGTATCTTATTTACCACTAAATAGTACATATTAGTACCTTAAAAGTACATATTAGTACCTTTTAAATCTAACTTTTAAACTAATAGATGTCACCATATTTCCCCAGTTTAAAAATAAAATTTATTACATATATTAAAGGTTTTCTGAAGTGTTATGTTTACATATACAAATAAGGCATCATCTACTTAAAAATGCACTCATTTGCATACATTCCCAGAACAGAAATCTGAAAGAGAAAGCCTCTTTGGGAAGGCACAATAATGCGGCGTTCACTTGCAGAACGCAAGCTTCTAGAGGGCACATAGATATATATAATATATATGTGCGTGTTTGTCTATATAGTGAGTAGTGTAGTAATAGCAGTATACGTGCAGGTATGTGCATATACACTATATGTAAATATTATGCAATTGTATATTATATAATTGTATATTATATATGTATATTTACTATGAGTTTGTATATGTAAAATATGGATTTGCATGTATACTGTAAAAAGAAACATGTTTTTTGAAGTTGTCAATGAAACAATACATTTACGAGGAAATACAATTTCCATCTTTCTAATTAAAAATTTCATGTTTTATTCAGTACGTTACTTGCCATTTCTTTGTTATTAATTGTGAAATTTACTTGCAATTTCTAAATGAAATTTGTTTCAACACTATTTTTTTCATTGCATGTGCACTATATGAACATTTACTATATGATACAATACGATACTATTCTATATGTTACGACACAATACGATACTATTCTATATGTTTCGATACTATACTGTATTATACTATACTTCTCTTTCCATATACTATACTATACTATACACATATTATGAGTTTGTATATATAAAATATGGATTTGCATGCACTGTAAAAAAATATTTTTCGAAGTTGTCAATGAAACAAGAATTACTGGAATACGTTTTACAAGGAAATACAATTTCCGTCTTTCTTGTTCAAAATTTCATGTTTTATTCAGTGCGCTACTTTTTTATTTCTTTATTTTTATTTGTGAAATTTACTAGAAATTTCTGAATGAAATTTGTTTCAACACTATTTTTTTTCATTGCATGTGCACTATATAGATACGATACTATACTATACACTATACTACTCTCTCTCCATATACTATACTATACGATATGATACTTTATATAATAAAAGTATCATAATATCATTAATATATGTAATATGTAAATTTATTACATATATTAAAGGTTTTCTGAAGTGTTATGTTTACATATGCAAATAAGGCATCATCTACTTAAAAATGCACTCATTTGCATACATTCCCAGAACAGAAATCTGAACACTGGATAAAGCCAGATTCAGATTTCTTGTTTTTTGTTGCTGACATATTAGAGTTAAAGGTTTTTACAGAAGCGATTTTTCTCTTTTTAACATTCCATAAATCAACAACACTGTCAACAGTCCACCATATTTTCACCATATTCAACATACAGTTTCACCATGTTTTTAGGAAAAACAAAATGTTATATAAAAAGGTGTGAAAATGTTGAAAATATGTCATTATTTTTTTTACTGTTTTTTTTGTTAACAATTCAAATTAGATTTTATTTTTAGATATTTTTTATTGTTTGTATTTAAAGTATTAGTAGGTTTCATTTTTTTTATTTATTTATTTTTTTTAACCAAACAAAAAAGGAGAAATACGTATAGGCAGGTATAAAACTGTGAAATTCAGTGTATGTTAGTGCTGCTAAAGTGAATATTTCAGGCACAAATAGATAAAGTGTACTAAAATAAACACTTCAATTTGTATTTTGGATGTTTTCTTTCAACTATTTTGAAATGTTATGGAAGCAAAGTAGCCAAAACCTCAAAACTGACCAGTGCATAAAAAACAATGTTTTAGTGTCTTGCCATTAAAAGGGTTTGTCCTAAAAGTAAACTCAGGGTCAGATTAATAGATAGACACCCAGTGAGATTATACTCAAGGGTGGAGGAGGTAGCATGCAACATGCAGCCTTGCGTAAAGGAAATTCAATTTAGATTATTGCACCAGTCTGCTTTTGCCACCCGTGGGACTAAGGAGCTCGAAAATCACAGACCTTTGAGAGTTTAATAAGGAGCTTTGGTTGACTGCAACGTATAATCTCAATGTTGATGAAAAGCACAAATGTGGCGACACGCCCTGAGTTTGTTTGTTCGTTTAATTGTATGAAGCAGCTCACCGCAGGCCTGGGCAGCTCTGTTGGGGAGCCTGAACATGGGAGATCTCATTCTGGTGTAGCCTTGAGGATTTATTGATAAGCGATTGCTCGTGGAGGCTTATGAAGAGCTGTCTCATTCGTCAAACGTGTATCTGGCAGAGCCAGCCATTTGATTGGAGCTCAGTGATCTCATAAAGCCTGATTTCTATAAATGGGAAATGGTTTGTCGGTTACCTAATATCTACTTCTGCAGACATTGATGGAACGGTTGTCTTCAAGACGTTGGCAGACAGTTTTGGCTGCGCGGATGAGGCCTCCTGGGAGTTTTGAGTTTCATTCGCAAAATCTGGACAGTCTAATCATGGAGGTAATATAGTGTGAAGCAAAGGCTGGTTTCACTTTCTCTGAATCTGCCATAAAAGCAATTTAGCAGCATTTATAGAATGCGTCCGTGTAGAAAAATGATTGCACTGCTCTTGGCACACTTTGTCCTCTCATGTCTGGAGATGCTTTTATGGCAACAAGAGGATTTTTCCAGCAGTTTAGTTACACGTTTGCCACCTATCAGATTCACAATTTTCACTATATATTTGCCCTTTGATTCATAATCTATTGGCAAAAGCAGCGTCCTACTTCAGGGGAAGACTGACTATGAAACTTGAAACTCACTATGAGACTCAGTATGAATGGAGTAAGATTTTTGTATCTCTATCAGCACATTTTACATAACATTTACATTTGACTTACAATTATAGTTTGCTTTAATAGCTGTAACAACCACAAACACTTAAGGAGAGATGGTAACATTTCCTTCTTATGTCCAATAAAACATTTGAAACTGTGGCACTTAAACTATTACGTGAACAAGCCTCTAAAAGACATCTGTCTTAATCAAGGAGTTTAATGCTGTTTTTATGTCCAGATGGCTTGGCTTTTAAGCTACTATTTTAAATTAAACAGTAATTTATTGGTGCTTGTGAAGACAACCATCACTATTACTGTTGCTCATACTTACGGTTAAGGATTTGAACCAGCTGTAATTCTAAGTATTAAACTTTGGTGAATAATTTGCACCATTTATGCTATGCACATGAATTATACCTCAAGTCATGTGGCTTGCTGAGGAAAGAGGTGCTATTACTTTTGCTAACCAACTGTACTTGTGTTTTTTTCTTGAGATATGGTAAAATGGATTTTAATAAACTTAAACAATTGTAGATTTAAGACCTGTCACGTCTGAGGTGGTCAAAATGAGGAAATCTGATTGGAAACATTTTGTTTTCTGCATTAAATTTGCTTCCATTTAGTAGCCATTCCAGCATGTGTAACGTCTCAGAGATTCTGCCAGCAAACCCATCCAGTTGACATATCAATCAGAGTAGTTAGACTTTTACTCAATTAAGTGTTGGCACTAAGCAACTGGAAATCTAATCTATTTCGCATTAGGCTGTTTCTTTGTTAATGCTTTGTCCAGTGCATCCGACAGGCCTCGTCTCACCGTGCCAGAGCCATCTAAGATGTGTATTCTTCAAAGCGGGTTAGATGTGTGCAGTAGGTCTAATTTTCCATCTTTAATCTGAATCACATCAGTGAGAATCAGATTCTGATTCTGACAGTTCTTAAAACATGTGTTATCCTCTTTGAGGGTTATTTTTTGATTTAGAGCATTACATATAGTCTACATATAAATGAATGATGAAATACATATGAATTTTCACTTTTGTGAGTCACATTGATGTTTGAAGGAAAACAGTGTTCCAAGAACTGCAGAAGCTTGGCTTGTTCATGTGGGTTCGTTGGGATACAGAATTTCTTAAAAAGGTATAAAGTGCAAATTCATAAAATCCACACATGGCTTTATGCCCTCAGAGACGGCATTTTACTGAGGAAAAAAGTTGCCTGAATTCTTTCTCTAGTATTTTATCCTTTGATCAAGACAATTACCAGAAAACAGATCCCAAATAAAGCACATTTTATACATTAGCCTGTTCTCGTTCGGTCAGTCTGAACATGGTTTACACCTTAAAAGATTTTACACAAAGATTACTTGATTCAGCTATACAGCACTTGGGGAAAAGGTCCATTAAAATGAGCAATCGACAAATTCCTCAGAAATGCCAAGGACTTCCATTTACAACTCTCAACCCAGAAAGTGTTGTAAATTACAGGCTAGTCTATAAACCATTAATACCCTTTTCATGCTTAAATGTTAAGTGTCAGAAATAAAGTGCAAAACATGAGTAATGATGTATAGGTTGGTATTAGCATCAGAAAGGCTTTGATGCCCATAGGCAAGTTTGAGCAACAGAAGATCAGATAAGATCAATGACTAAACGTGTCCTAAAAAAAACAAAACAAAACAAAAAAAAAAAACACTTGGCACATTTGATACAGACCCCGCCCCCATACTAAATATGCCAGAGAAGCTTTTGCCTAAGGTAGTTAACAGAACTGCAGAATAACTCTATTGATTTTAGATGAATGTATTCAGTTAATTATTTGAAGAACGTAAACAAACAAACAAACAAATACAGTTTAAGAAAAATGCACAAAAATATATTTTATATATATATATATATATATATATATATATATATATATATATATATATATATATATATATATATATATATATGTATATATACATACATACAGGTGCATCTCAATAAATTAGAATGTCGTGGAAAAGTTCATTTATTTCAGTAATTCAACTCAAACTGTGAAACTTGTGTATTAAATAAATTCAGTGCACACAGACTGAAGTAGTTTAAATCTTTGGTTCTTTTGATTGTGATGATTTTGGCTCACATTTAACAAAAACCCACCAATTCACTCAACAAATACTTCATAAGACCAATAAAAAAAAAAACATTTTTAGTGAATTGTTGGCCTTCTGGAAAGTATGTTCATTTACTGTATGTGTACTCAATACTTGGTAGGGGCTCCTTTTGCTTTAATTACTGCCTCAATTCGGCGTGGCATGGAGGTGATCAGTCTGTGGCACTGCTGAGGTGGTATGGAAGCCCAGGTTTCTTTGACAGTGGCCTTCAGCTCATCTGCATTTTTTGGTCTCTTGTTTCTCATTTTCCTCTTGACAAGGTCTGGTGAGTTTGCTGGCCAGTCAAGCACACCAACACCATGGTCATTTAACCAACTTTTGGTGCTTTTGGCAGTGTGGGCAGGTGCCAAATCCTGCTGGAAAATGAAATCAGCATCTTTAAAAAGCTGGTCAGCAGAAGGAAGCATGAAGTGCTCCAAAATTTCTTGGTAAACGGGTGCAGTGACTTTGGTTTTCAAAAAACACAATGGACCAACACCAGCAGATGACATTGCACCCCAAATCATCACAGACTGTGGAAACTTAACACTGGACTTCAAGCAACTTGGGCTATGAGCTTCTCCACCCTTCCTCGAGTCTCTAGGACCTTGGTTTCCAAATGAAATTCAAAACTTGCTCTCATCTGAAAAGAGGACTTTGGACCACTGGGCAACAGTCCAGTTCTTCTTCTCCTTAGCCCAGGTAAGACACCTCTGACGTTGTCTGTGGTTCAGGAGTGGCTTAACAAGAGGAATACAACAACTGTAGCCAAATTCCTTGACACGTCTGTGTGTGGTGGCTCTTGATGCCTTGACACTAGCCTCAGTCCATTCCTTGTGAAGTTCACCCAAATTCTTGAATCGATTTTGCTTGACAATCCTCATAAATCTGCGGTTCTCTTGGTTGGTTGTGCATCTTTTTCTTCCACACTTTTTCCTTCCACTCAACTTTCTGTTAACATGCTTGGATACAGCACTCTGTGAACAGCCAGCTTCTTTGGCAATGAATGTTTGTGGCTTACCCTCCTTGTGAAGGGTGTCAATGATTGTCTTCTGGACAACTGTCAGATCAGCAGTCTTCCCCATGATTGTGTAGCCTAGTGAACCAAACTGAGAGACCATTTTGAAGGCTCGGGAAACCTTTGCAGATGTTTTGAGTTGATTAGCTGATTGGCATGTCACCATATTCTAATTTGTTGAGATAGTGAATTGGTGGGTTTTTGTTAAATGTGAGCCAAAATCATCACAATTAAAAGAACCAAAGACTTAAACTACTTCAGTCTGTGTGGATTGAATTCATTTAATACACGAGTTTCACAATTTGAGTTGAATTACAGAAATAAATGAACTTTTCCACGACATTCTAATTAATTGAGATGCACCTGTATATATATATATATATATATATATATATATATATATATATTATATATTTTATAAACTTAATAAAGAAAAAAAAACTAGAAAAAATACTGAAACACTGTCAGCATTTATCTATAATTAATTATTCTGCATCATCATATATTTAATCCAAAGTGCAGCGTGTGGAGAACAGGAGGCAGACGTATCCCCGCCTCCTCATGAATAATGCACAATAACCCCGCCCCCAAGCGCAGAAGCTGTTGCAGAGCACCCGTATGCGCACGGCGTCTTCATATGATACCAGAACCGCGTCGCTACAGTTGATAGATACACTGGTCCTTCCGTCTGCGGCTGCACTCTTGATTTATGCTGATCTTCTGATCACAAATCCTTTACATTTGCTACGTGCTGACTGGTACGCACGAAAAGCAGGAGTTACCGTTCAATAGGAGAGGAAAACCGAAGGACGAAGCGTTTACACTTGGCGAAGGTGTTCTTCATCTCCAGCGCTTCCCACTATACGGACACCAGCGCAAAAGAGCAGCAGATCCACATCCATACGACTGCATATCAACATAACCGGTAGGTCCAATCTCCACATGACTACATAATATAAGATACATACAGCGTGTTGACGTGAAATGGGCGATGGTTACGCGTTGTTTGCGAGCGGCGTTCATCGTATTTAATGAACCAATGAACCATCCGATTTATTTACAACGTTATGAGTAACAGAGGAGTGCTGGTTAGACAGACTTTCAGCTCCAATGTCTCTCCTTTGAAATGCTTGCATGTTCCTCCCATACAGTTGGATCTTATTTGTCAACAGTGTTGCGCGTGCAGTGTTTGGCACAGACTCATGGCGCATATATATATATATATATATATATATAAATATAAATATAAATATAAATATATATTTGTACATTTTGGCTTTATTATAAATACTATATATGTAACATTGTACATACATATATATGTAATAAAAGATATGACTATATATATATATCTATCATCATCATCATTTTTATGACTAATTATTAAACAACTTTTTCGTAAAAGGGAGATTTTGTTATAGATAGATAGATAGATAGATAGATAGATAGATGTGTATGTGTGTATCTATATGTATATGTTTGTGTATTTTTTTGTTTTTTTTAATTATTTTTATTGATTGCTTCTTTTTTTTTTCTTAGTACAAATTTACATATTAGTCCAAGGCATTTATATAAAGTAGTGGTTCAGATGGGTCCATTTTTGTCATAATAGCATGTAAACATATCATTGCGGTTTCCAGTTCTTCTGGTTCCTGTTAATATTTGTTTAAATATCCTAATAGTATGTAGTGCCCTGATATGGCCTGCTTTGTTATTATCCAGAGAATGTCTTTGTGTCTCATTGGACTTTGGGGTGGGAAACCCTCCTTATGTGCAGCCCATCATTATTGCATGCATTAATTGCATATACATGCAGAATCCATGCGGCGAATGGAACAGCACCATTCCTTCTGCATCAGCATTGACTGGGGCACAATGTGGGAATTCAGTTCACAACTGTGTATTGACATTCTTGGCCTTGTCAGATTACTCATTGGCTTTCATGCTGCAGACTACCACCCTAATGCTTAGGAGTCTTTGCCAGGTGTGGCGCCAAACTTTTGAACTTTAGTGCCAAAGAATTTACCTAAACTTATCATTGGCCCATAAGCACATCCTGATGATGGCTCTTCTAGCCTTAACTAGTTGATTGTGGTTTTTAATGTAATATCCTTATTCCAACAAAGGCTTTTAATTTTATACTTCATGTGAGTGTCGTTTATGTCTTCACAGACTGTTATCCTTTCTTAAGAGAGACTTTGCATTGATGCATAATCCAAAATGATCCCTAAAAATACATGTGGTAAGGGTCATACACACGTTCTTAGAAGTGATTAGCATGCTTAATATTAATTTCTACCTGATTGGCTGTCCATAATAGCAGCTGTGGTGAAGTGATTAGGGATTTCCGTGTGGCGTCTGGGTTTTGGGGGCTTGAGACTTTTCCATCTCAGCTGTGTCTCAACACTGACAACCACATGAGAAATGTCTTCCCTGGTCTGGGAGGCATCAGCTGAGAAAATCACCCAATTGTAATTAAACGCCGCAAATTGATTCACCGGCTTGTTAGTATAGGGTGTGTGAGCGCAGGATGAATATGCCCAGGGGTCCTTAACTAAACAGCAGTGAAGTAGGAGAACTTTTGCTCTTGTTTTGGAGAGAAGAGGTATTTGACAGGTATATTTTCTCATACACCGGATTTCAACCGCAAGACAAGTGAAATTCAATTCAAAATTGAAGGAAGCATGAAGGGCCGGGAGGAACTGATAGATTTGACACAGTTTAAATTGGTTTTCCCAAAGTTAATTTCAGACCGTGTTGTTTTGACCTCAGACGACAAATAGTGTTGCCACATTTCAGATCAAATCTTGGGGATACGTTTCTCATAACTTCCTTTTACGCAACTGAAGAAGAATTCTCTGAAGCTCTTGAAACCTAGCAGCCATTCAAGCATGCTAGAATTTGTTTTGCGCTCTCGACTGCGGTCTTGTTTGTGTTGAATGTCCCGTACATTGATCTATGGGGAAATTTTGGCGTAATCTCATGCTCATAATTTAAAATGAGCATCCTGCGTCATCCACTTATTATTCGAGTGTCAGACAGGAGGTCCCATCACCAAGGCGACAAGTCACCACAAAGCCGAGCATGCCAGGTGTTGCTCTTTAACATTTGTCCCTTTGAAGCGTCCGCACCCCTATGGGGACCTTTTATGGGGTCTGTTTTCAGCCTTTTTGCTGCACTTGGCCAGGCACACGTTGTTTCTCTGCTTGACATTTGAGTGTAGCCAGGATGCTAGTTGGGTGCGGGTTCGAAAATACCCCCTATGAGCTTTATTGTATGTTTTTAAGGACCAATGACATTCATATAAATTTTTTCCAAAATTAGTGTTTTCGATTTTAAGTTTTCTTGATTTCTTTTTAATGGTTTAATACATTTTAATAATCAAAAGGGATGTCTAATCAATTAAATTCATAGAACTTTAACAATATCTAACAATGCTAGTATGCTAAGAAATGCATTTTATTTTTTCAGAAATTCCGTTTTGTTTATTTTTTCTGGGTTCTGTGTTTTAATACAAATACTTCTATCAAAAAATTACAATATTATCAAAAACAGTAGTAAATGAATGCATAAAGCATTAAAAGTTTAATTAATCTTCTAAAATATCAAATGAAATTTTCTCAATTTATTTTGAAAATACAGATGAAAAATTTTGATGTTATTACTTCAAGAAGTACATTATACTGTACAATATTAATATGTAGTTGTCATAATTTCTTCAAGTTAAACCAGAATTTTATTTTGCTGGGTTGTACTGAAGACCTTTGAGTGTATCTGATGATAGTTTTATCAAATGAAATGGTGACATGCAGAGCATGCAGACTTTTTGCAGTTTAATATTCTGTGCTCACTTAATAGCCCCTTTCGCACCGCTTTAGTTCCAGAACTAAAAGTACAGTACTGGGATGATTTTGCGCAAACTATTTCCCAGTACCATTTAAAGGGTTGCATTCGCACCGACAGTGGTTACTAGGATACAGGACTACAGTAGACGCAAATACCTTAATGTTGCGTTTTGTTCCTTCGAATTCCAACTGGATTTCCTCCGTACAAAAGTGCCTGCACTTCAGCGTCCGTCCATCTATCGCTGTTCTCCATTCTTGCGAAATGTAATTTAATACAATGTTTACACAGTATGTGTTTACACGGCGTTTTAAATCATGGCGGGTGAGGACGTTTTCGTACGCGTTTAGCCAATCAGTGTACACTTACGTCACGATAGTTCCCATGGAACTGTTTTAGACACTACTCTGAAGTAGGAGCTAATTTAGTACCTCCAAATGGAGTTCTGGGAACTAAAACTGTTCCTAGTTCCCGCGGTGCGAACATGCCAAAAAGTGGGTAGTTCCACAATTAGTTCGGGTACTATGAAAAGGTTCCTGCGGTGCGAAAGGGCCTAATATTCTGTTAGTTCACTTCCAGAATAAAAAATTTCCTGATGATTTACTCATCCCTATGTCATTCAAGATGTTCATGTCTTTCTTTCTTCAGTCGAAAAGAAAAAAAAACGTATATGCTTTTAAACAACAAATGCTCGTCTAGCACTAGCTCTGCGATGCGCATGCACAACTTCACGCATTATGTAATCATGTTGGAAAGGTCACACGTGGTTAGTTCTTCGTCTGTGTACTTTTGTTCAGAAAGGTAGGGTAGGGTGAAAATCTCCATCTCAGTTTCTCCAGCTTTATAATCGTCCAACATCGTTGTTTTACCTTTTTTTGTAAAGGGTGTTTGACTTTCTTTGCACGTTCGCTTTGTAAACAGTGGGTTGGTACTTCCGCCTACGTCACACGTGACCATTCCAGCGTGATTACATAATGCGTGAAGTCAAGCTAGTGCAAGACGAGCATTTGTAGTTAATAAGAAAATGATAGATTGTTTCGCTAGATAAGATCCTTATTCCTCAGCTGGGATCATGTAGAACCCTTTGAAGCTGCACTGAAACTGCAGTTTGGACCTTCAACCCGTTGGCCACCACTGAAGTCCACTATGTGGAGGAAAACTCTTGGAATGTTTTCCTCAAAAGCCTTAATTTCTTTTCGGCTGAAGAAAGAAAGACATGAACATCTTGGATGACATGGGGGTGAGTAAATTATCAGTAAATTTTTATTCTGAAAGTGAACTAATCCTTTAAGATCTGATTAAGTCTACAGCCCTGCTTTTGATTTATTCATCCAAATTTTGCCAAATTCTGTGACATTCTGCATTATACAGTATGTTCCATTTTTATGACTGGAATTTGCGATTTCATCGAATTAAAGCTCATTCTCTTCTGCATTGCAGAAATCAAAGGGTCCTATATTTGTGTGTATGTGGACTAATACACAATATGTCTGTGGAGTTTATCAAAAGGGGTGGAGTCTGCAAATGTAAGGCAGGGTCTGTGCAAAAGAAGGAAAGGCCTGTGGTGAATAGGTGGAATATGGTCCCTCAATTTTTGCTCTCCAGACCAGGGTCACCTTAATTATGCGAGAAGCAGCAGATGTAGGGCAACTTAGTGTGGTGTGCGGCTGTAGAAACCCACGGTGATTTAAACACGTTAAAATGTCTTGCCTCATCTACTGCTGTGTTAATTTTTACTTTCAAGTCCCATGTTTTGCCTTATATGTCTTACTCCACTCACACTCACATTAGGCTATTTTTAAAGCTCTCTACTTGGTTTTGGAGGTTTAATCATCAAAATGACTTTTTGATGCCTGAAAGATTCAGTCATCACCCTTATCAGGATTCTCAACGATGTCTATCTTAGCCAGCCAGAAACAATGCTGAAAATAGAATGGTTTGATACCAGACACATCTTTTCCAGTAGACTTGTGTTTCCTATGGTCTGTTGTTTGGAAAAGCTAGATTCAGTCCCAAATCCAGATATTGTAGGTATTTATGTTGGATCCTTGTGATTTGGATGGTACTTCTGCTCTGGATTGAGCTTTATTGCCTTTCATCAACATTACATTGGGGTGCTGGGATCAGATTCTGCAGTGCAGGTGGGTTTCGTCTTATCACCACCCTGATCCTGAAGAATCCTGAACTCTCGGGGTGCCTGAGGTCTGTCCTCAGACTCTTATTTTCTCATTTCTCTCATACATTCCTGTGGGTATGATTTAATTAACCTATTTGTCAGTTGCACTCCGCCCTCTCTTATATCAGCGATGAAGCTGCAAAGTGACAGACAATGTCTGGGTCATCAAACGTCAGGGCCAGCCTGCAGAATCTGTGTTTGTTTTGGATCACTGCCGTGCCATTGTCTTCTGTCAGTTTATCCCAGTGTTCAGGTCAGTGATGGTTAGTTTGTTCCATGGAGACCAGGCAAACAGGAGTTTTCGTTAAGAAAACATCTAGATTATTTTGTTCCTAGATCATACCCAGGACACTTCCTGAGACAGTGTGTTTATGATAGTCAGGGATATATAAAAACACTTATGATGATGTTTGTGTACAGTAGTGCTTGATAAAACTCAACTCATTGACATCCCCAAGGCTTTGCTTTTTGGTTTGGTTGTCGTTTAGCTGTCTTGGTGTTAGATAATTAATTGTTGTTGTTTTTTAGGGCATGCAAAGCTTGACATTTGGTTTTGCGTATGCAGAATCCAACTATAAGCCCCTTTCACACATACAGAGTTTACTGGCAAATTACCGTTAAGAGATCATGTGTGAACAGGAACTTTTCAAAAATACTGGTAAATTCGTTCCAGCAATTTACTGGTATGAGAAGTTGTAACATTGCCATTAAATTGCCGGAATAATGCTGTGTGTGAATGCAGAATGAAGCTTACTGGTATGAGCTCATACAGGTTCAGAACGTGGTGACGTAAGACATCTACTCCAATCCAGAGCCGTTGAAATTCAAATTTCAATGGCTGGGCCAATCACAACATTCTGACGCAGATGACACATTTACTCCACGTTGTGTAGTTCGGTTTGAAGTCGTGTAATGCGATGTCTCTGGGCCAAAAGCGCTGCATGAATGTGAACGTTTGACACAAAAATGAAAACATCAACAAAAACTCTGATCGTGTTTCACCTTCCATGTTTACAAACACAACACAGGGAGGCGCTGCCATTTAGGTCATTTCTGGTTAATGATGTCACAGAATTTACTGGTATTTTGAAACCGATGTTTGAATGGTGCTTTACCGGTAAAAAGACGGAACGTTGTTACCTGTGTGAACAGCGCATTTTTGTATTACGGTAAAGTTGTTCCTGTAATTTAATGGCAATTTACTGGTATTACTGTGTGAAAGGGGCTTATAAAAAATGTTGTGGGAAAACAGAAGCAAGATGAACTGACCTGAATGCTTTCATTGGCACTATGATTCAAGGAAATGGTCTTAGATTAACATGTAATATCTGCCTGATGATTTAATTGGATTCAGTCTCATTTGTTGTGGGCTAATCATCATGACTTATATGACTTTCTATGGAAAAATCATCTGAAAATGTGGATGTTTACATTTAATGTTGAGGTTCTAGTTCTTTTTTTTTCTTTTTTTTTTTTTGAAAATGCTTTTTTTCATACAATAAAAGTCAATGGGGTCCAACATTCTTAAAAATACCTTCTTTTGTGTTCCACAGATGAAAGAAAGTCATACAGATTTAGAACAACTAAATGATTTTTCATTTTTGGGTTGAACTATCCCTTTAAATTGTGGTCTTTTTTTTCACATTAATCAACTTGTGTACTATATTCCAAGTCATGTGGGCCATTTCATATACTTTATTTTGGGGCTTGACAGCCCGTCATCACTCAGTTTCAATATATTCAAACGAGAGGTGAGATATTCCTCAAAACATTCACATTTTGTTTGGAAAAAAGAAAGTCATACAGGTTTGGACCAACTTGAAGGCGAGTAAATAATGAATAATGGGTGAATTATGTCTTTAAACAAAAGTGCATTGTTGACTGAAGGAGACCAGGACGCTTGTTCACAAGGAAACAAGTGTGAATACGAGCAACTTCAACCGAAGCCACATCATTTGCCTGGTATATTTGCCTAACGAGTCTGGTTTGTACACCTTATTAATTCAACAACCTGTTTAACTTTCCTTGTTTGCTCGTGTACAGCATCCATTCCCACACTTTCTCCCTGCTGAATGGAAAGTTACATTTCCCTAGCGTTCTGTTCTCTTCCTGAGTGCACTTCACCATAAACACGCTGTAAGTCCTCTTATTGGCCCAGTGTCCAGCACAACCAGTTTGTCCCTTTAAATCCAGTTAATCCGGATGACGTCTTACACCACAGACACTAGTCAGTTACCTACAAGTATTTGTTTACCTCTTGCAAGCACCAAGCACCTCTTGAGTGGATAGACTGTTGATAAAAGCATGTGACTTGAAATACCCTAACTACTAATTCTAAACCTGTTGAACAGGCTTTTTATTACTTTTTATTGTCAGAGATAGTAGACTAAGATAACAATTCTTGGTAAAAGAGGAGACCATAGACATTATGTAGACCTAAGAATATATCTCATTTAGCATCTGTGACAGGAAACGAGCTTTCTTCGATAATGTTGAAGACATAGCTGTGCTTTTGTAAGGACGAGGCCTACTGTACAGTCACCTCCAATGGAGAGGGCTACTGGAGCCCTCTGATTTGATATGATGGCTCCTTGACTCTGTTTCTTCTCCTTGACTTGCACACACCGTGTCCTCCTCGATGTGGTAAGTTGACTGCGCCTCTGCAAGCTTCTAGCGCGTTATGCCAGTGGCGTGTGTTGCAACGGCTGCAGGTTAACTGCTGGATCCATCTCTGATCTGACAGGCTTTCGCTGGGTGAAACCAACCAGCCAAAGAAGCTTTGTTCAGTGTGAAGTCTATTATATCTTACGCTGAGAGCTCCAGCTGCTAGAATGAGAGCTTGTCTCCTCAGACTTTATGCTAGGAACTGGAGGATCATCTGTAGGGAACTGTATTGGCATTTATGGCATTTTTAAATAACTGGAAAATTGCTTTAAATAGCTGGAAAAAAGTATTATGTATGTAATATGTATTTCTAAATATAATACATGTATATTTTATGTTTTGTATGTGTATTTGTATGAAAATAGTAACACAATTTAGTAATTTTATATATATATATCACACACACACACACACACAGTCATGGCCAAAAATATCTGCACCCTTGGTAAATATGATCAAAGAAGGCTGCATTGTTAATCCTTTTGATCTTTTATTTAAAAAAAAATCACAAAAATCTAACCTTTCATTGGATAATAAGACTTTAAAATGGGGGGAAATATCATTATGAAATAAATGTTTTTCTCTAATACACATTGGCCACAATTAATGGCACCCTTTTATTCAATACTTTTTGAAACCTCCATTTGCCAGTTTAACAGCTCTAAATTTTCTCCTATAATGCCTGATGAGGTTAGAGAACACCTGACAAGAGATCAGAGACCATTCCTTCATCCAGAATCATTCCAGACCCTTTAGATTCCCAGCTCCATGTTGGTGCTTCTTCTCTTCAGTTCACCCCACTCATTTTCTACAGGGTTCAGGTCAGAGGACTGGAATGGCCATAGCAGAAGCTTGGTTTTGTGCTCAGTGACCCATTTTTGTGTTGTTTTTGAGGTTTGTGTTTGGATTATTGTACGGTTGGAAGATCCAAACATGGCCCATTATAAGATTTCTAACAGAGTCAGTCACTTATTGATTTTTTTATCTGTTGGTATTTGATAGAATCCATGATGTCATGTGTCTAAACAAGATGTCCAGGACCTCCAGCAGAAATATAGGCCCACAAGATCAAAAATACAGCAGTATATTTCATTCTACACATGGGGTACTTTTTATCCCTGTGTTCACCAAACCCATCTTGAGTGTTTGCTGCTAAAAAGCTCATTTTTTAGTTTCATCTGACCATAGAAGCCAGTCCCATTTGAAGTTCCAGTCGTGTGTGATAACTGAATATGCTGGAGTTTGTTTTTGGATGAGCTAGGAGAATTTTTCTTGAAGCCCTCCCAAACAACGTGGTGATGTAGGTGCTGTTTGACAATTTATTTTATTTTTTTTAAGGTTTTCTGACCCCGAGACTATTTTCTGCAATTCTCCAGCTGTGGTCCTTGGAGAGTCTTTAGCCACTCAAACTCTCCTTCTCACCGTGCATTAGGACGATATAGACACATCCTCTTCCAGGCAGTTTCGTAACATTTTCTGTTGATTGGAAATTCTTAATTATTGCCCTGATGGTGGAAATGGGAATTTTCACTGCTCTAGCTCTTTTCTTAAAGCCACTTCACTAATTTGTGAGGCTCAATTATCTTTTGCTGCACATCAGAAATACATTCTTTGGTTTTTCTCATTGTGATGGAGGATTAAGGGAATTTGGGCTTTGTTTTCCCTCCTATTTACATTTCTGTGAAACAGGAAGCCATGGCTGGATAATTTCATGTTCATAATCACCCTGGAGTGCTCAAAATTGTGAATATGAATGGGAATATACTTCAGAGATATTTTACCCATAAGAATTTCTAGGGGTACCAATAATTGTGTCCAACGTGTATTAGAGAAAAACATTTATTTCATAATGATATTTCCCCCCCATTTTAAATTCTTATTATCCAATGAAAGGTTAGATTTTTGTGAATTTTTTAAATAAAATATCAAAAGGATTAACAATGCAGATTAATTTTCACAGCCTTCTTTGATCATATTTATCAAGGGTGCCGATATTTTTGGCCATGACTGTATAATATATATTGTGTGTATGCATGCATACATACATACATACATACATACATACATACATACATACATTTATTATATGTATTTATATTACTGAAATATAAAATATTACATGCTTAACATTAATAAAAAGTTATAATATATTGAATTTTGTATGCATTTTAGTATTCATGATTTTAGAATTATTAGTATTCATTATTTTGCAGTTATATATAATACATTTTTTTCTTATTGTGTTACTTATATATGTTACTTATATATTTATACTTAACATTCTGTTGAAGTTAGCAATATTAAATGATGTTACTGCTAAATTTATTTATTTATTTATTGCATAGCTACTAGCAGATGGCCTGGGATTTCAAATATCTGTTAGTCACACATGCATATTATCTCACATTTGCTCATTCTGCTGATGTTGTGCCTGTATATTTGCTGACTTGCATGATTCAGGTCAAACAAAGGCTGACGTTTAAGTGATGATGAAAAAATCATTGCCACTGGTTTAGTGTTCTTTTGTTCTTTGTTTTGCCCAGCGCTCCACAATCAGCCATTGAAACCCGAAGTTAAGCAAGCAGAGCAGAAAGGAGAAGTGGAGGCTTTTCAAACATGTGTGCTGTAAATCTGCGCTGGTCAGACAGTCTGAGTCATTGTTGTGGCAGATGTCTGTCCAGGCACCTTTGACCCCTTTGCTTGAGGCCACAGTAACTGCTCTGACTAGAAGAGGCTGTTAAACAACAGGTTCTGCTTTGCATTTGAAAGTGTTGAGATGTTTCAATTAAGATGCAGATGTTGTCACTCTTTT
The DNA here is from genome assembly GCA_039654775.1 of Spinibarbus caldwelli. Lineage (NCBI taxonomy): Eukaryota > Metazoa > Chordata > Actinopteri > Cypriniformes > Cyprinidae > Spinibarbus > Spinibarbus caldwelli. The sequence continues at coordinate 13,276,215 of CM077219.1, read as the reverse complement.
TGTCTTTGCTTTTCTGGCTACCGAACTGAACATCGTTCACCTCTCTCAAACTCTGAAAATGTGTGAAACCTGTGTATGTGTGTCCATTTCTGTAACTAGTGGAAATTGAGGGTGTTCTTTTAATATGCAACTCATTAATTCAAGTTTTTTCCTTATTCATTAGTGCTAATATACCATCACCACCTGGACCAGCTGGTGACAGTAGTGAGTGAGTGCAAACACTTGCAGAACGTTTGGCTGTTTTAGTCCAAACCTTAATTCGATTCCACGCCCCTCTCACCACCCTCTCTGGGCTTTTTTCACATTAGTTATGTCTGAATTTGTGTACTGTTAGAGTATGTACTGAATTGGGCAAATAATTACTTAACATTTAATAAAGTGCGTTTTGTAAGTATGCATGTTACCAATTTAAAATAATTGTTTTCAATTTGAATATATTTTAAAATGTAATTTATTCCTGTGATGGCAAAGCTGATTTTTCAGCATCATTACTCCAGTCTTCAGTGTCACATAATCAGAAATCATTCTAATATTATGATGATTTGGTGCTCAAGAAACATTTCTTATTATCATAAATGTTGAAAATAGGTGTGCTGGTTAGTATTTTTATTTTTTATTTTTTGAAAACTGTGATGCAAAACTCTGAGAAAGTTAAAAAATATTATTATATTATATTTATATTGAAATGGAAATCTTTTGTAACATTTTTTGCCTTCACCTTTGATTAGTTTAATGCATCTTTACTGAATAAAAGTATTCATTTTTTTTAAAAAAATTACTGACCCCAACATTTTTTTCAATGGTATTAGTGTATGTGTAGAATACTATACATATTACCAATCCAGATTAATATTCACCATGTTGCCATTATCATGTGACCTAAAATGTCAGCCCTGTTGCTATTTTCCACCATTTACAAATATGATTGCTACTAATTTGACTTCTACTAAAGCGTCCACTGGTTGTGCAGTTCAGAATTTTAGTGGAAGTAATAAATTAGTCAGGTGTTTTTGCCTGTTGTTTATGAACAATTTATACATATTTTGATATGCTAGTTATTTTACTTAGTGCTTTACATTCTGTATAATAGGGAAGTAGAAATATTCATTTGTTAGTTTAAAAAGAATCCTCGAAATTGCACAAACAACCATATTTACATTAATAATGTGACATTTAAAAAGAGGATATTCCAGTGACACTAGCAGAAAAGGAATGTTGTTTCAAAGCAAGTTGTTACATTTTGAGGAAAGATTGTAAGGATTGCTTTTTCTTTGAAATAATATGCTCTGATGCATCATTCACACTTACACCAGGAGTGTGATGTTTTTAAACAATTTTATTTCATGTTCACTTTCACAGTGTGGTTACATTAGCAAAATTTCAGCGAAATTTCAGAAGCGAAAACAGGTTCATTGTATATTGTCAGTAGCAACCAAGAAGATTTCTGTGGGTCCGTTGTGAAATCTGTGTGAGTAAATCTTTGAGCCTCACAGAAAATTCCTGATCATGTGGATTCCAATTGAAGTGACTGGATTTTGCCCATGAAAGTTCACTGTAGAACGGTGAATCTGACTACAGCTTAAGACAAAAAGAACAAAAAATGTTGTATGTTTCGTGACATTTTATGTGAAATGTCCACTTGGTGGCGTGTTCACTTTTTTCCCCCAGGAACAGATGAACGTACATATGTTTTATGTGACGTTGGTTTTTTAGGCATCACCGCAGTTCAGACTTGAAATGTCCATTGAGTGGCGCTATAACTGTAATGCTCTCTGTGACGTTTTAAAATAATGTACCATCTGCATTACACCTAAACCTACCCGATAGTATGAAAAAAAGTGAATGTGAAGTAAAATCGCAATCGCAAGCATGCTGTTTTTGCTTGTTTTTCGATCTCTCATCTTTCAGCTCTTTCATCATGAGTCATGTTTCTGATGGGATTTGTACCCAAGGATTCTGCATCTTAAGTCCAGTTCCGTGCCGGCTGAGCTACCAAGCAAGTTACGTCCGGAGAGCGAAACATACTGTATGGAGCTGTAATCATAACTGTGTACGAAAACAATTACAAGTGCTAACTGTTTTACCACCTCTAGTGTTAATTTCTGTTGGAAACTGCAGTGATATGTACTTATTGGTACGTATTTCGCGTCTTGCGAAAAAGTTCCCACAGGTATGTTTTCGTCATGAGACCAGGTAGTTAATGAATCCAAGAAATAAGAATTGTAATGTTTTGTGCAGAGATAACGACCTTCAGACATTACCTTCACACACTCCCAGAAGGCAGTGTCATGACTACTATTGTTGTCCTCTGTATTCGATGCTTTCTGAAATAAGACACCTTTGACCTCTGCTGTGACAGTCTGTTCCTTCTCAGAAAATGCCCATGCAGAAACAAGACCCTTTAGGTGGAAAGAACAAACAGGAAGACTGCAGCGACAAAGAAGTGGGTTCTTTCTTTATTAAAGAGCCAAGAGTGTGAGAATATCTCTCTACCGTACAACATCTGTTTCCTCTGAAGATAATCTCAGGCTTACATGATCCTCAAACGGACAGCTGTTTGACTGAGAGAGTACAGAAAAGACTGATTTACCGCTTTCTTCTAGAATTCTCCTTAGGGAAGTGTCCAGGCGAGGTGCTCTATGTCATCATTGTGTAAAACAATGCTAGGTACGCTAACGTAGCCGTCACTGTTGTGCTGCGTTGGATAACTCTGATTTTGCAAGACTGTTTTCACCTCAGTGGTATGGATTATCAACACTATGAAGCTATGCTAGAGATGTTAGCGTATGTGACTCAGATGTAATACCATGTGTACAGTAACACCTGAGGCCTGGATTTAAGTTTTCACACCAAGCAGTTTGTTGGATAATGTGGGACTCAGATGTGATGCCTTGAGCCAAGCAAGTGATTTGCAGAAGTATAGGACACATTCCTGGATTAACATCCTTTCTTGGACCTCAAACAACATTCCTGTCAAACATGCATTTGTTTTCTATATAAAATAAAATAAAATAATAAAATGTAATGTAATGTAATAAAATAAAATATATTAAAATAAAATAAAATATAAATCTCACTGTTAACTAGTTGCTTATTAGCATGCCTATTATTAACATATTGGCTGTTTATTAGTATTTATAAAGCACATATTCTGAATGACCATATTCTACATCCCTAATCCTACCCAATACCTAAACTTAACAACTACCTTACTAACTATTAATAAGCAGCAAATTAGGAGTTTACTGAGGCAAAAGTCGTAGTTAATGGTTTGTTAATGGCGAGAATTGGACCTTAAAATAAAGTGTGACCATAAATACAATAAAAATGCTGTATTTTAGATTTACTGTATTGGTCAATATATGTATATATATTTTTTCTTTTTTTTAATATTATTATGCATATACTTGACTTTATTATGCATATTCCATGACTTTTATTTTGCTTAGGTAACCACTGAACACTAAGCTATAAAAACAATTTAAAATTATTGGTTGATAAAGTTGTTGTCTAATCACAAGCCTAAACCTACCAATAATATCAGAGAGCCGATGGTATAATTTTAGTAGTATTTGTATTTTACAGGTTTTATGATTGTTTTGAATTAGCTTTTATTTTTAAAATTTTAGTTTAATTTTTAGTAATTTTGCTGCTTTTGTAATTGTAGTAATTGTGTGCGTTTTGTCATTTTTATTCGATTTAATAGTTTAAATATTACCATTAAGATTTTATTTTTAGTTCAGTTTTAGTTTTCATTTATTTCTATTTTAATTATTATGCTTCAACTTTTCAGAACTTTCCAGTTAGCTAGCAAGTTCTCTCTCTCTCTCTCTCTCTCTATCTCTATCTCTATCTCTATCTCTATCTCTATCTCTCTCTCTCTCTCTCTCTCTCTCTCTCTCTCTCTCTCTCTCTCTCTCTCTCTCTCTCTCTCTCTCTCTCTATATATATATATATATATGTATATATATATATATATATAAATAATATTTTTTAGTTTGTTTTTCATATAATATTTATATTTGATCTTATTTCAGCTTTATTGCAATGAATGAAATGTTTTTAATAGTTTTAGTTAACGATGATAACCCTGATAAGAATGTTATGCAAAAGACGTTGATCCAGGAACATGTCCTGCTTGTAAATTATATTAAGGCTGGTTCTGGAAGAGTACTGGCAGTATAATTAGCAAATCACAAGCTTGTGTCCTGAGAAGCTTTGGACATGTTAGGTGAATCTGATTCATGCAGATAGTGGAAGTACTTTTTATATCATCTTTCACTTCCTGCAGTTTTTTTAATGCCGTTTGTCCGATGATACCCTAATGGTGCACAACAACAAACCTCTTTCTCAAGTGTACGACCTCTTAGTGTATCTACTGCGCAGTTTTTCTGCTCCCTATTTTAAACAGTGCTCTATCGATTCATCAGCTCTTACTGTTGTTTATGTTAGTCGTAGCCATAAGCGTTCAGGTCAGGCTAGGACGTGCACGTTTCCTGCTCACAGCCAACCATAAAAGATATAGTATATGAGTGGGCGTGTCTTCCACTCATGTTTAATTTCTCAGTTAGTGTGTGACCCCGCCCCTTCCTGCAGTGCTGGAGCAGCGTGTGCTGTTTATTATGCCGCTGAATGAAGAACCAGCCCCAGCGTGTCCTCATTCTGTCTCCTTTATTGGGAGAGCGACCAATCAGCCTCCTTGGCTTCAAATCCGCAGATTTGCACGAGTGCTCTTTGATATGAGATTGCTTAGATGGCTAGCATACTTCTCACCTCATGGTTTGTGCGAATTCTCCACACAGGTGGAGAAGCAGAGAGAGTGAAAGTGGAGGGATGGATGGATAGATAGATAACACTCTGTGCTTCACTGGAGTCTTGGACTCCCTCGGAGGAGCCGGTGGATTCCAGCACTACGCTGGATTATTAATGAGTGTCTAGTTGAGAGAGAAAACCCAACCCCAAGAGCACACACATACTGAGAAAAAGGAGGGAGTGGCTGAAAGAAACAAGCGCAGGAAACGAGATAAAGAGAAGGAATCACAATGAAAGAGTATATCGCAATGGGAATGAGATAAATAGAGCGATTGAATGCGCTACAAGAGCAAGGAAAGAATGTAAAATACAAATGCATTGTGAACACGTACAGGCGTTTAGCATGCGCTGGCTGGTCCACAACACCCAGCAGGCAGGTGAGATGGCAGCCAGTATGGAAATCAGCTTGTGATAAAACATTCTGTGTTTGTATGCATTTGAGGGTGTGTCGTTGTGCCGGGGTAAAATGTGGATGCGCAGTTGAATGTTGTTTACACTAGCTTCAATAAACGGTTCTGACTGCCTTTGTTAGCATGCACAAAGGAAACACAGCTACCTCATGGATGCAGCTGAAACATTTATGAGTTCTCTCTCCGTTTCCCATCATCTTCACTCATGATGTCATGCCATGTTGTTTAGAGTCTCGTCATGGATTAACGCTCTCGAATTCGATCCTCTAGTTGATTTCTGTCAGGCACAATCCATCTGTGGATCATAACCTACAAGGGCTGTGAGACGTGAACTTTGTTACTTCAGTCAAAAATAGCTATTTAATCAGCTTTTTTAACAGCTAAGAACATTTTTTAACTTGACACTGCATCTGAAAATGCAGTGCTTGTTGCAAGATGTGGTGCAAAGATTTGTCAGATTTTTTCCAGTTAAAATATCTTAATATCTTTTAAAAAAGATAAAGTATGCTAGTATTAAAGGGATAGTTCACCCAAAAATGAAAATTCTGTCATTAATTACTCACCCTCATGTTGTTCCAAACCCGTAAGACCTTCATTCATATTCAAACACAAATTAAGATATTTTTGATGAAATCCGAGAGCTCTCTGACCCTGCATAGACAGCAACGCAACTGACACGATCAAGGCACAGAAAGGTAGTAAGGACATCGTTAAAATAGTCCATGTGACATCAGTGGTTCAACCGTAACTTTATGAAGCTACAAGAATACTTTTTGTGTGCAAAGAAATAAAAGAATAATGACTTTATTCAACAATTTCTTCTGTATCAGCCTTTGACACACATTTAAGACAGTACTGAAAATAAGTCTTATTAGTGTCCTTGGTGGTTCATCTGAAGTATATTTTTACTGATATTATTTACTATTTAAAATCATTTTTTGCAGTTGTTTCAATACAGTTTTTAATGTTTCAAAGTCAGAATAAAATCATGAAAAACATGTATTCTTCACACATGAACTCAACTTGAATTGTAAAGCCTAAATACTATCAGCAAAAGTAAAAAGTTAATGTTAGGCTATAAATTAACTACACAAAGGTCAGATGACTTCGACATCTCCACCACTTCCACCAACTCTTTTAATTTTTTTTTTTTTTAAATCTACAAGTTGGAAAGTTTGGGTTGGTTGTTAAAGTGTAAACAAATGAGGATGTAAAAGTTTTGATGTTTGTCATGATGACATTTAATGTCCCTGACAACCTCTGTAGTCCCATTTAGCCATTTGTTAGTGACTGTTAAAGTGGGTTTAACTGATGTATTTTATGTCATAGCATAAAATGCGAACATATATTGAGTTTGTGTTAACCATAGGCATTATTTTAGGCATTTCACCAAAATCCATTATTTTAGGCATTTCACCAAAAACTGGCTTTGGGACGATGGAACCAGAAGTTCAGAAATGCTCATTTTCATGTTTTAGGACTCATTCCAGCTGTACTGTTTATTTTATTAATGCATGCAGTGAAATTAATATGTGTTTCCAATTGGGTATGCAACACTCACTTTTCACAATCTAATCAGCAAGTGACGGATAAACTCAAATCCATGCTACCGTATGTATTTTTCTTGCTCAAATACCGTTTCAATGAAAAACATTTCACAATACGGTAGTAAAGTGGGTCGGAACTTCTCTTTCTTATGTAAAGAAGAATATGTAAAAATGAGTTGTCGGTGTAGAGGCTTATCACTGCAAGGATCATCCCTGAAGAAGCAGTGTGGAGAAAATAACACAAAGCACTTAAACCAGAAAAGCCTGACCAGTGGAAACAAATGAAGGACTAAACCCTTCTTGGCAGCTTCAAACCAGATGTACATAAACCACTCTGATGAGTCAGCCTGATGTTTGGGGTCTTTCATAGAGTAACAGCCGAGAGCTGTTTATCAGCATTTCCTTAAAGTACCTCATTGTTAGTCATCAGTTAGACAGTCTCCATTGTTACACTTGCGTTAGCTAGAAATGGCTAATAAAACTTTTGAATCTAAACGTCTTTGTCAGGCAAGGGGTCTTGCGTGGTTGTCCCCCTAATTGTTTGCAACGCAGTTTTACTGAATATTTCTTCCAGAGCTATAGCTCACTTGCTGGCACATCATAAATTGCTTGCGTTATCGTCTCTGTGTTCTCTGGTTGGCTAGTTTCATATGATCTAGTTTCTCTGTAATGTTTGGGCACAGTTTCAGTTGTTGCTAAGAACTTGAGCTTGAATCAAGCTATTGTTTTATGAAGATATATTATATTATACGCTGTGCACACTTGTCTGTCTGTTTAATGTCAACATGAAACGACATTTGGAACCAATTTTACTTCCGCAGTGTGTCAAATTTCTTAGTGAAACAAGAATTTTCAACAGACAATACTAGGAATGTGTATTAGGGAAGTAAAAGGGTGACTTTATCTGCTGCCTAATAAAGCTACATGTTAATCCTTCTTGAGGGTTTGTGGAAAATTGTAAGAAAAACGATTTTTCAAAATGTGTTTTGTTAAAGTGAACTGTATCTGGAGCAATCATGTAACCTGTTCAGTCACGTAACTTGCAAGCTTTTATATCTGTGTCCCATGCAATTTTTCTCCTTTCTTCATCCTCTTTTTGTTCTTCTCTGCTCCTCCTATCCGTTTAACCGTTCCTGACAGTGACAGTGCTCCCGCAAGGTAGTCACACCGGTTTAACAGCGGGGACAGGTGGGATGAATGGATTCACATGTTCCAATGAGTTTCTTAGCCCAGGAAGATTAAGAGAAGGAGATGGCAATGCAGTGAAACGTTACAATTTCCTCATCTTGCAGTCACATTATAGAGCATCAATTAAGCTCCACGTTTGAGACACACTGTCTCTAGATAAGCCAATGAATTTGCATATTTTCTTAGGCTTAGAATAAACAGACAATATCGTCTACTGGTGTGGACGCTAATATAGTTATCTTTATAGTTATCTTTATAGTTATTGTTCTCAGAGTGAACGGGCCTTTAGGATTGCATAATTTGTGGAGAAATGTAATTAATTACTTAATTTTTCACATTTTATTAAAGTTTAAAGTTTGTAGGGCTGCGCTATTTGTCCAAAATATGTTGTGACTATGTCAATATGACTATAAACTATTACTACTACTACTATACTACAACTAAAAATAATAGGTGCAGGCGTAGTTCTAGGAATTAGCCAGCAGGGTCCTTTCTAGAGAACCAATTTCTCCCTTGGACCGTTTTCCTGGTTGCATTCGCACCAACAGCAGGAACTCTGAAGCGGCCGACAGCGACGTCTTTATTCGCAGCATTTACAAACATCAACAACTGATTAATGGAGGACGCTGCGATCGGAGATGTTTTTGTAGATGTCGTGGGTTGTGATAACGGAGATGGAATGTAAATGCACAATTTATGTGATTAAAAGAGCACGAAAAACTGACTAAATATCCTATGACAACCTGCAGTGTTACATATCATCGAGGCTGAGAAAAGAACACAAAGCTGCAGATAACAGGTAGCGAAATGCTGTTATTATCGATGTTTTCCATGTTCGGTGTTTTGTGTGTGTTTGGCCAATCAGCATACACTGTCACTGGTAGTTCCTATAGAACTGGTTTAGACCCTACTCTGAAGTAGGAGCTAATTTAATTCCCACAAACGGAGTTCCTAGAACTAAAACCTATTCCTAGTTCCTGCGTTGCGAACAGCCAATAGTTCTAGGAACTATGAAATGGCACCGATGGCCTCGTGGGAAGCGCGCCGACATGTAACGCCGTTGCGATTTGGGCATCCCGAGTTCGAGTCCCGGCTCGCAGACCTTTCCTGATCCCACCCCCCCATCTCTTACCCACTTCGCTTCCTGTCGACCTCTACTGTCCAGGCATAAAATGTAACCCATAAAAAAATATTGCTACTGTAATATTTCACTGTAAAATATGGCTAATAAATTTTTATAATAATAATAATGTAATTTCTTCATTTTGTAGTTTCATCATTTCTTCATTGTGTACAGCAGCATTTGCTGCGAAATGAGGCACGGAAAACAAAGGATCTCGAGCTTCTCGCATGCTTCATTGTGAAACATGCAGCGCATATATAGCCTTTACGATTTAAACCATATCATGATTTAGGTTTTGTTTGAGCATGCAGCCTTAACGGCTATACTGAATCCAGATTATAAACACACAGAATCACAATTTGATGTGTAATCAAATGTGTACTGAAGCATTAGAGCGAGAGGGGAACAAATAGAAAGGAATGGAAGCTAAAAAGTGAAAGACAAAGAGAAAAGGATAGAAAGGTAGAAGCCAAACAGAGAGAGGAAGAGAGAGAGCGTTCAATGCACTGTTGTAAACAGCCACCTTCAGGCACTCAGACACATTGTTCTGATAAAGCTCAACGGTGACGTGTAGAGTGTGTGTGTATATGTTTGTGTGTGTGTGTGACCATTTAATTTTTAAACTACGTGCCAAACCTGGAGATCCTTATGCAGACTTGCTAGCATTAGCCCTGGAGGCTGATAACATCTGGAGTGGCTCAAATCACCACCGTGCTCCCCCCGCTTCAGACTCCAGCAGTGGAATTCCTCCCTCTGCCATGGGGGGGACGTTTAACATCTAATGCCACTCGGGAATCACAGCAAAGCGGAGCATGATAGCAAACCCCATTTCGGCTCCAGAGAGCCCCTTTTGAAGTGGAAATTGTGTCCCTTGGAGTCACACGCCACCATAGAGCGGTCAAATGAAGTCAATGACCATTTCCTCATCCTCCATGGTACTGTCATTTCTGGGTCCTTTTGAAGTGACTAATGATTTTCGGTCTACAAATAACAGCACGAGAACATGAAAGATGCCTGCCATCTTCACGCAATGCTTTTATAGGGCAGCAGACTGTCACTTAAATGGTCACAAATGGTTGTATTAAAAATTTTGTTTTTAGGACTTTGATTTTCATCGCTGATCAGCATTTTTAATTTGCATAAACCATAATGTCAGATTTGTGAATGATTATGAGCTAATCTCGAAGTTGTTTGAAGTTATTTGTCCATTGTGTAATTTTTTTCACCTATGATTAGGTAATTAATTGTTTATATTATATTATATTATATTATATTATATTATATTATATTATATTATATTATATTATATTATATTATATTATATTATATTATATTATATTTATTATATTATATTATATAGCCATTGTTGCAGATATGGCTTAATAAGCCATAATGTCAGATTCATGAACGGTTATGAGCCAGTCTCAAATTTGTTTGAAGTTATTTGTCCATTGTGTTCTTTTTTCACCAGGATATGATTAGGTAATTCATTGTTTACATTAAATTACATTATATTATATTATATAGCCATTGTTGCAGATATGGCTTAATAAGCCATAATGTCAGATTCATGAACGGTTATGAGCCAGTCTCAAAGTTGTTTGAAGTTATTTGTCCATTGTGTTCTTTTTTTCACCAGGATATGATTAGGTAATTAATTGTTTACATTAAATTACATTATATTATATTATTCAGTGAATAGAGCATTTATTATATTATATTATATTATATTATATTATATTATATTATATTATATTATATTATATTATATTATATTATATTATATTATATTATATTATATTTATCATCTCATATCTCATATCATATGTAGTGAATTTTGCTTTCGCCAACCTAAGGAGGCGAAATAGTGTAGTGATGGGTACTCACGTCACAGGTGATGTTATGATTTTTGGATCATGTGTCACTTAAGGTGTGGTTAGGAGTACATCACATAAGAAAGATTGGTGGGATACCTAACTTGTAGAACCTTACTGCATTATCAACACAAGGAAGACACAAGTGTAATAAAATAAATTTTATTAACAAAAGATAGACGAGTAATCAGCAACTACTAAATGAATACCATGAATGAAAAAGGAATAAAGTGCATAAGATGCATAAAATGCAAGTGATTGTTGAATGTTGCTATGTCAGAGCTATGTTATCTGTAAAGATAATCTGTTGCTACTCTGAAAGAAATAAGGTGAAGAACCTTATTATGCATCAAACAAATACATGAAAGATTTGCTGTAAACTGCAATCAGCTATATAACATCTAATGTCAATTAGAAAAATCATATACTGATAATACACAACAATGCCAAGGTCTCTGGAAGAGGTTTGGATAGGTGATATTTACATTCTCTGTGGTTGAGTGAGCAGTCCGGTAGGGGTGACTTCATCCACTGGTTGTGCTGGTAACAATGCAGTAGGGAAAGGAGCAGGAATCCGTTTCGACAACCTTGAACACGAAGCGCTGGAGGATGCTGATCTCCTGGAGCACCAAAGGGTCCTAAAATCTGGAACACGCAGATGTGACCCTGAAGTAGGTGCAGAAGGTTCTTAGCCTGGAACACGCAAGCAAAGGTACCTTGGAGTGAAGCTCGCCGGAGCTTAACCTTGTTGCAAATGTCTGTGTCTTCTGCCTCTCTGGGCTAGAGACCCAGAATTTGGTTGATCTGCTTTGTTTCTCTAGGATGGAGACTCAGGACGTGCTTGTCTCGCTGGACGAAGACTCTGAATGAAGTCTGAACGTAGATTATCTCTTTCCTCGCAGACTGGAGGCTCAGAATGTGGTCGTATCTGTTGCTGCCTCAAAGCTGCAGACTCAGGACTTGGTATCTGTTGTTGCCTCTACCCTCATGGCCAGAGGTTTCGGTGTTTCTGTTAGTGTCTCTCCCTTTCGGGACTCAGACTCAGAACGGAGGTTGATCTGCTATCGTCTCATCCCTTACGGGCCAGAGACTCAGAACGGATGTCTGTTACTGTCCCTTCCCTTACGGGCCGGAGACTCAGAACAAGAAGTGTCTTTTGGGAAGGTACCTGTATCCCTTGCCGATGAGGAGGAGATTGCAATCTGGTGCTTCTCCGTTTCCAGGCTGTGATTGGCTATTTCCATCAGAGTGGGGGGACACGGTGTGGCCCATCCTTCTTTCCTCCTGTGGAATTTATTTGCATAGTCCAAACACACATTTAGAAAAGTGTCACTAAAGTTTTACCAATGCATCATTCACTTACCAAACCACAACCAGAATACCTTTGGCAATGTTACGAACACATTAAGTCCAAACATGATGGAAGAAGATTGAACTGTCATGCATGCATTCATTTGTCCATTAACAGCTGAGTTTGTGTAAGATGTTGCACTACACGTCGCTGTCACTGAGAATACTTATTTCTCTGAATAAGTATAAGATGTGTGTGTTGTAGTTTGCATCAGTTTAAGGTTTGAGAACATAGTTATGAATGGATTTGGATGGAACTCTGTGATCCCTGTTTGTTTCACCCACTGCTGCTGTGTCCAGAGGTCCTAAGGGATCTGAGGAATCAGTCTGTTGGTGGGTGAAGGGCAAAAACTGCATTTTGACCAATAGGAAGTCCCGTCCTTCCCGGGCTTTGTACCAAAGGTCTTCTTCTTGCCCTCTAAGAGGTGTCTGGCTGTTGTCCTGGCATCTTTATCTGATGGCGTTGGACAGTTTGCTTATGTTAGTCCACCAAGATCCAATCAAAATGTAGCAAACCTCTGTCCACTATTGTGGTCAGAGAGGGGCCCTGCCATAAACTGGGCCCTGGAATGTGCTGTCCACTACACATATATCATATCATATATCATATATCATATATCATATCATATATCATATATCATATATCAATCTCATATCAATCTCATATCAATCTCATATCATACATCATATATCATATCAATCTCATATCATATCTCATATCATATATTATATATCTCATATCATATATCATATATCTCATATCATATCTTATATCATATATCATATATCATATATATCATATCATATATATCATATCATATATCATATCATATATCTCATATCATATATCATATCAATCTCATATCAATCTCATATCATATATCATACATCATATATCTCATATCATATATCATATCATATATCTCATATCATATATCATATCATATATCATATATCATATCAATCTCATATCATATCTCATATCAAATCATATATCATATCATATCATATCATATCATATATCATATCATAATGCCATGCCATGAATATAGCCATTGTTACAGATATGACGTAAATGCATATTATATTATATTATATTATAGTATAGTATAGTATAGTATAGTATAGTATAGTATATTAATAATGTTACAATTTAAAAGTTTGGTGTTGGTAAGAATTTTTTAAATGTTTTTGAAAGATGTCTCTTATACTCACCAAGGCTGCATTTCTTTGAAAAATATAGTAAAAGTAGTATTACTGTAAAAGATTTTTACAATTTAAAATAACGGTTTTATATTTTAATATCTTACAAAATGTAACTTATTCCTGTGATGGCAAAGCTAATTTTTCAGTAGGCATTAATACATTAAGTGTCACATAATCCTTCAGAAATCATTATAATAAAATATGGTGCGCAAGAAACATTTCTTATTATTATCAGTGTTAAACAATGTTAATGTTAAAATCAATGTTAAAAGAATTTATAAATGTCTTTACTGCCACTTTTTATCAATTTAATGTACCTAATTTAATACAATGATAAAGGGTCAAAAGAAAGAGATATATTTCTTATATCTCCCTTTCTTTTGACCCTGTGACGTTTCTCTATTGTAGATGTTTCAACATTGTGCTCTTAAAGGCCTTTTGCTGCCTAGATTCCTCTTTCTAGCAGTGCTTTACTGAAGACCACTTTCAACTGAATGTTAAATAACTATGGGCTGACATCTTCCTCTGGTGAAACTCAGAGAAATAGTCTCATGAATCGTGTGAAAAGAGAGATAGAGGTGTTTGATATGATGTCTGATGTTCCTGAGATGTGACAACCTCTCCTTTCCCTAAGACCTTTTATATCTGTAGGGAAGAGAAATATAATTTTTTTCATAGCTTTCTCTGTCTTCTTCTCTCTCACTTTCTCTCCCAGTTGGTGAGATTTGTCCTTGTGAGGGCACAACGCTCTCCACTGTTTCAGCACACTGTGCTGGCTAAAAATACCCTCCACCCCCTTGGCTCAGAATCCACTGCCCAGTGTGGGCCAGAGAAAAGAACGAGGAAGGGAGACCAAAAGGCGCTGAGGGTAGGTGAGAGATAAGAAGAGGGGTTTGAGTGAACTCCAGCTCTTTCTTTTGAGTTCCTGCTGAGATTCTTCCACCCCTAGGTATGACGGCAATTACTAGGCTATTTTCAATGGAGATTTGTCATACTGAGAACCTTAAACACATGATGTTCATGATGTAGGTGTTAGGCAGTAACTCCAGTCTAACATTGTGTACTAGCCAGGTGTGACACAGCAACTTTCTAGCCTTGAGTAACTTTTCTGCCCACACTCAATATGAAAATCATGTGTGAAGGGAAAAAGCTTGTTATCTGAGCCAGTCAAATTTGATGTTTAGGATTTCCTAAACATCACCTGGTGTGATGTAATTAGATAACCGAACCACTGACAAAATATCATGTCGTTTGTGATGGGGGATGTTCAGAAAAATATATCATAATAATAATTTCATTCATAAACCTTTTCAAATATTGAATTTTGAGTAGATGTAGACCAATAATTGGTTTTATGTTCACAGGCCAAAACAAAGATAAAAATGAATTTAATCAAAAACAACTTTGGTTAGATATAATGGCATTAATAATAATAATAATAATAATAATAATAATAATAATAATAATAATAATAATTGTCATTATTATGAAAATGAATTCCAAAATAGCTGCATAAATAACAACAGAAATAATATAATCTTATAATTTAAAATTATTAATGTTATTGTTATTGATGATATCACTAATAATAATAATAATAATAATAATAATAATAATAATAATAATAATAGTTATTTTTGTTGATTTATTTTATATTATTATTAGTATGTCCGTTTTGGATATCTAATAATCAGTTATCAAAAATCAATATCGTAAAATCTGTATCGGTTTTGAGTCTTGTTCTTACTTTCAATATGATATTGTTGCTGAATATTGTTTACAGCACCATGTCAAAATGAATTATATTAAAATCAGAGCTGAATAGTAACCGATTAGATGTAATCTGGATTACATAATCAGATTCCAAAAATTAAGTATTTGTAATTAGATTAAATTACATTTTAAAATACTTGTTATCAGACTACATTTACTTTTTATGGATTACATGGTTGCATATTATTTAAACAATAGCAATAAATTATTCATAATTTATTGATTCTCCCTAATTCCTCTTTTTCATCTTTTAAATTTTCCTTTCTAAAATAGCCAATTGCTTATATATACCCAGTACACTTCTCAAACCCCAGTTTGGGAAACCTTGACGTAATGTAATGTTTAATGCACTTTATGTTGTTTATAATAACAAATGGAATATATTTCTTACTCTTTGTATTTTTGTGTCAATATGGTACAAGATTATCCTATTTAAATCAATGTGATAAATGAGGTAGGTCAAAAGTAATCTAAAAATAATCTAAAAGTAGTCTGATTATGTTACATAAAATGTGTAATGTAATGGTTTACGTTACTAACTACAATTTTTGTCATGTAATTTGGAATCAGTAACGGATTACAATTTGTTAGTAATCTACCCAGCTCTGATTATAATTATATTTTAGTTCTTGTTGTGGTTCTTGCAGTCTGAACTGACAATGAGACATGTCTTTCATGAAGAGTTTAGTATAATTCACAAGAGATTAGCTCTTATGAGTTGGTTCTGTTAACGAATTGGGCAAAAAAACATACAAACTCACTAGTTTACAGCTTGAGTCATTCATTGGAATAACATCTGACTCACTTACTGATTATACTTCCATTAGCTTGTCCTAGCAACAAAAGACATACAGTATATTAAGAGAGCGGCTATGCTAATAGTAAACTCTTTCACGAGTGAGTATTTCAAGCCTAAATGGCCCAAAAGGTCAAAATTGATGAATCAGAGAATCAGTGGACTGGAGGAGTGACGCCTTCTAATGGACATGCTAATGAGTCCTTAGTTGAGTTGTAGAGAGACGTCTCTGTTGCACCTCTCACCACAAATGAAGACATCTCAGGAGAGCGATCATGCAGCTGGTTTCTCAGAGGAATTCCTCACAGAGATCATCTGTGCGACAAATCCAGTTGCAAGTTAACTAAGGTGAATCAAGGCATTAGTTTTAATTAAATGAAGACCATGTGATAGTCATCATATGCAGACAGTAATGTTGTCAAGAAAGTTAATGCCGATTTTATGAATGATGAAGACAAAATGAAAAAGACCCACTATGATGATCATTTTAATTGTTAAATGTAAATTAATTAATATTTATGTTGACATTGACAATTTAATCACATACAAAAGCTATTTTTATTTTATTTTTTTAAATGAAAAAGTGTCTGGTTTGTGTGTGAAGTCTAAAAAAGCATGAACTTGGAACAGTAAACTCCACACAGAGCTTTGAGTGTGTCATCTTCAGGTTATTCAGGTCTTTTCAAATCATGTCTTGTCTGTATTTTTGTCAAGTGACTCATTTCTCCTCTAGATTGGTTGCAAAAGCCCTGTTTTTCCTATGAATTTCATCACAATATATTTAGTTTGTAATCATTTCCTGAATCAGAAGATGTGTACAGGTAGTTGCTCATGTTTCCAGTCTGTCTGGTATTGCGTCTCTTTCCTACACTATTATGAGACGAATGGATTCATATGACTCACTAACGTAAGCTCAAATATCAACAGATGTGTAGTTATGCATACCAAAGTGTTGAACCTTCATAACTAGTAGCCTCAAGTCTTAACTTTCCTTGGCTTCTTGTTTAAATAGATTATGTGATTGATTGATATGTGTTTTGCTTGATTCAATGAGTCAAGCACTCAGTATGTGAGAGCAAACAAGCTTTTCACATCTACACACACCTGGAGGAGACTGAAGTATCTAGTTTCAGAGAAGATTTGGAAAGCGACCATGATGACAGTGGCTCATTTCAGGTTCGGTGAAGGGACTGGAGACCGAATATCACCATGTTCCTTGCCAAGAGCATGAGGTGACTGAGTTGTTATGAAATTAGTGATGTATTTGCGGTTTCGTATTACCTCTATGTGTCATCGCTGTTTGTTATGATCCTTGCGGTGAACTTCCTGCCTTCTCGACACGTCATGACATGATATTTATCGACTGTCTTTTTCTAGAGTGGAACCCAACCCTGAATGTTGTGGGAAAATTAATTTTGCATTGAGTTATGGTTAGGTTTTGTTGTAGATTTTCTGCTCGTAGTATCATTCAGATTCAGAAGGTGGCAATTCCTGGGCAGAATGAGCAACAGAACTAGTTAAAAGTCTAGCTTAAGATCACACTGTCCTCCTGACTTCCATGTCAGTGTGACCTTTGACCTTCTCTTTGCACATACAAGAGCTTCAAGGCTGACCTACATTGTCATTCAGGGCTGGCTGTGAAATTGCAATTTTCCACCTGGTTGATGCAGTAATGAGAAATTGATGTAATGAGACAGCATTTAGGGGAAGGAGTTTATAAGAGAGCTCTTTTCCAAATGCCACATGCACTCTCAGCATCTGTTGTCTCTTGAAGGCCTCCATGTTGATGTTTTTTTTATCTTCAAGAACACTTTGAAGAAGCTAATCCGTGCCGTTCACTTTAAATGAAAGCCATTTCATCAAAAACCATTTCTGAAGCAATGCCTCTGTTTAATACAACTCTAATGCCTTTTCTTCTTGGTAATTCAGCTAACTGCAGCAACCTTAGCACCATTACCTGGACACCAATTGGTTCTTTGGTAATTTATCATTCATGGTAATTAACTTTGCTCCGTTTCTCCTATTTTCACTTGTTTCCTGCCAGATTATGGGGTATGTTTTATATGTGTAATATTCAGAACTCCACAGCTCTTTGACAGTATAATGCCAGCTTCTCTTAAATGTGTAATTGTGACTTTACTCTACAACTGCAGTGTTTTGTAGACTGGAATTTTAGTGTTTCTTCATAAGTTAGAGCTTGTTATGGCACAGATGGATGTAAAGCAGAATTTTGTTTGTCCTACCGAACTGATGATCTGAAGGATCTGGATTAAATGTCTCGGGGTGTTCTGGCCTAGCGGGTGTCCTTTTGAGTCCCCCTTATCCCTGAAAGGATGGCAGGTTTGGTTCAACACAGGAACTGGAAATAAGTTGCCATCTATTCATGTTTGATAATAAAACCAAGAAGCATTTAACAAGACATTGTTATAGAGATACATAATGGTTCCACAGTTTCAGCTTTTAACTGTCTATTTTGAATGTGGCAGTAGTAATTCAGATGTAAATTTTCGTCGCCGTGATTTACCTGCTACTTATTTTCGCAGTTATAATTGACAGGCTAATCATTTTGGATCAAAAAATTGAATTAAAATGCTAATTGTACAATTCCATTAAGTATCAATCCTTGATATTTTAATGAGTCATAGAAGCATAACAGAAGCTTTACTTAATCTGTAATGTGTAATTATTTTATTTTCATTACATTTATAATTTTCATTATTTTTCTAAAATAGCCAACTAAGTTATGTTTTATTCATGTTTATTTCATCTGTAATGTGTAGTTTTAATTTTTGTACTTTTATCATTAGTGTAAAATATCCGAGTTTGTTTGTTTCTTTATTTATTTCACCTGTAATGCAATTATTTTTATTTTTATTACTTTTATCATTATTATTCTAAAATAGTTGACTGTTACCTGTTTTATTTATTTTATCTGTGTAGTTTTTTATTTTGATTACTTTTATCATTTTATTTATTTATTTATTTATTTTTCATTTATTATCCTTTGCACATAACTGACCATATAACTCACCAGGTTGATGCTGTTATTAATGAGATTAATAGTTTATTGATTGTATAATATTTTATAAATACAGTATAACAGTAGTCAGTCTACATCATCTCTTTAACTATGTTAGCTCTTTTTGTTTGGTCTCTACACAGTAGGGCCTGATCTGTACAGCTCTGCCACTGGCCCCCTCTCTTACCCTCCTTGCTTTGGGTGTTAAAGTCAGTAAACCCACAAGCCTCAAGTCATAGCAGGTGCCCTGAAAGACAAAGCAGATCAGGATGTTTTTAAAAGTGGGATACAATGCCATGATGTAGCCAGGGAAGAGTGTGTGTGATTGTGGATGCCTGTAGTGGCCTAGTGGGCAGCAAATGTAATGCTTTTTTTGTTGTGATAAATGTGTTTAGCTCTAAGGACAGTGGCCAGTGAATTTGTCACTGCCGTTTTGTTGTTAGGAATAAGATTACGTGTTGACCTTGTGAGGAAATTACAGGTTCTGTAATTGAGTATACTACATGACAAAATACAGAATGCCCCTTAGTTCAGTCATTCAAACCTGATAGATATGTGGACTCGTAATACGTTTTTCATCTTAATATCTGACAGGGCCTCTTTTTAGGACTTTTGTGTCAAAACTTTGATTGAAAATACTTTTGATATATTTTGTCGCATATTGGGGAGGCCTTCTTCTCGTAGATTTTTAGTTCAGATTTGACTTCTGTCATTATTAACTCACCCATAAGATTTTTTTTCTTCTTTGCAAAATAAGACATTTTGAATCTGAGTTTCCAAGCTGCAGTTTTCTATACAATGAATGCATGTTATCAGGGATGTTAAAGAGACAGTTCACCCAAAAATGAAAATTCTGTCAGTAATTACTCACCCTCATGTCGTTCCAAACCCGTAAGAACTTCGTTCATCTTCAGAACACAAATTAAGATGTTTTTTTTATTAAATTTCTAGATTTTTCTGAGTTTTAAATGAGTTTTCTGACCCTGCATAGACAGCAACCCATCTACCACATTCAAGGCCCAGAAAGGTAGTAAAGACATCGTTAAAATAGTCCATGTGACATCAGTGCTTCAACCGTAACTTTACGAAGCTACGAGAATACTTTTTGTGCACAAAAAAACCCCCAAAAATAACTTTATTCAACAATTTCTTCTCTTCCGCCTCTTCTGATGTCACATGGACTATTTTAATGATGTCTTTACTACCTTTCTGGGCCGTAAAACATTTAGTTGTGTTGCTGTATATGCATGGTAAGAAAGCTCTCGGATTTCATCAAAAATATCTACATTTGTGTTCCGAAGATGAACAAAGGTCTTACTGGTTTGGAACGACATGAGGGTGAGTAATTAATGACAGAATTTTTGGGTGAACTATCCCTTTAAGCTCCAAAAGATACAAAAAAGGTCCATATGACTCGTCTGCTTTTTTCAAGTCTTTTGAAGCCGTCCGATAGCTTTTTTGGGAATTCATGTTGTTTTTTGTTTTTAAAAGTGAAATAAAAATCATGGAACAGTATTTATTCAAATTTCATACACAATTTCACAGAACTAGACTACAGTTTGACAGAAACTAACATTTTTATCATAAAAATTTACGTCCTTTATAACCCAAGTATGATTTTGACAGTATGATATTCCTTTTTACAGTTTCCGTTTGTTTCCATCAAGTTTCCATCACCTTGTTTGAAATTCAAGGCAGCTGTTTGAGCATGTCAAATGTACCCTCGGCCCCACACGTCCCACGAACGACAGATAGACTGGTGCTACATCTTTCCATCCTTTCCTCCCCTACTTCCCAACATGCTGTAATCAAGATTTATCAGCTCCGAGGCAGATGGTTTTCTAGGATGCCAGCCGCAGCCCCCCTCCCGACCCTCGTGCTGGATCCTGAGCTCTGGGCCCAAGTGTTTGTCTAGACTTGAGTTATCCGCCTCATCTAGGAATGACAGGGCCCCTAACCTCCCCTCCCCATTCTCCTCCATCCCTGCATGTCCCAGAGGAATTAGGGTCATCCATCCTCAAGTACCCCTATGCTGCTAAAAGTAGCTCAACACATGGTGGAGCTTTTCGTAGAACTGCATCCCATCTTGTGGGTTCCTTAAAATCTACAAAAATCCATAGCAACAATGCCTTTTTATACCTCTGATAATGTCAGAGTCCTCAAAGGTTTCCGAGTACTTTCGAAGAAGAACCTCTCTTTCATACAATGAAAGTCTGGAGTAATGAGATGAGGCTGTTTTTTAATTTAAACCATAAGACATGAAAAGAATAGAAGGGCAGGCATGACGCGCGTGCTCTCATTATCAGCTGGCTCATGAATTGGCCGTAGCAAGTGGCGGGACACGTGTCCTTCTCTTTGTTTAGTCAGAGCCTGAATTGGCGCCTTGGATGGGACCTATTCATGGCTGGACATAAGGCCGTCTTTGAGAGCGGTGGCTTGCTGGCCCTCATTATCCTCATTGTTGCATTCCATTACACCTCATTTTTTGCCCCACTTCAACTGGGACTTTGGACAAAGCCTGCGGTGTGAAAGGGAGTAGTCGAACCAAAAACGGCAGAACTTGGGCAGCAAATGAAGGCAAAGGAATTGTTAACATCTCAGTCAGTTGGAGGATCTCATTATCTGCCTGCTATCACATATCTGATATTAGAATATTATATTAGGCAGCCAAGTAATATAATCCAGTCTATGTTCTTGTCTATTTGATATGCTGTGGATGTAAGAACTTTGCTGAAGATGTCAGCTATTGTGAGTCATAGTGTGTACGTAACAGACTTGTAGTGTTTTTGTCAGTTTGTCATGTGGTTAGAAAGTTGTGTAAATGGCTTGTCTTGGATTGTGGGAAGGGTCACACATTATGAGGCTGTTGTAGATGCCTTCAGACATCCATAATGTAATCAGTTTTTCTATTTGCTGTTTCTGAATTCAGTTTCAATTTAATTCAAAAGTACAAATTTGAAAGTGCCATGATTGTTTTGCATAATGTACTGCCTGAATACACACCAAAATTACATGAATTATGCATTTGTGTGTTTGTATTTGTATAAAATATGTAAGAAAATATAGTAGCATTTTAAAAATCATGCGCCTTATAGATTTTTATTAATTTGTTCTTCTGTAATAAAATATGACTTCTATAATAAAAATGTGTAAAGTCCCACTAATGCTATGATTTTTTTTTATGTAATTACAGTATATTATACAAAAAATATTCTATTCAATTTAAGTACAAATTTGAAAGTGGCATGATTGTTTTGTATAATGTACTGCCTGAATACACACTAAAATTGCAATGAATTATGTATGTGTGTGTGTGTGTATATATGTATGTATATATTAAATTATGATAAGAAAAATTGTTATAGTATTGTTTTTATAATTATTGTTCTTATACATTTAATTCATTTGTTCTTATAATAAAAACTTATAGTGCCACTGATTATATTATTATTTTTATATAATTATATAATATATAAAATTTATAATTTTATTCAATTTAAGTACAAATTTGAAAGGGGCATGATTTTTTTGTATAATGTACTACCACTGATTATATTATTATTTTTATATAATTGTATATTATATACAAATTATTATATTGATATACATATATAATCATATATGTAATATATTCATATATAGATATGTTTCTTAGTATGTGTGGCTTGTTTATGTCTAGATAGATAGAATGATGGAACGATAGATAGATAGATAGATAGATAGGTAGATAGATAGATAGATAGACAGATAGATAGATTTTATTGATTCGTCCTTCTATAATAAAAACTAATAAAGTGCCACTGTTAATTATGTAGCCTAACTATATTATTGTTAAAAATTAACATCCAGCAGTTCTATATTGAACATTAAACTAAAGTCAACTTTCAGCTCTGTGTCTTTCTCTCTCCCGCTGTTTTCTTCATGTGTCACTGAATATCTGTTCTTCTCACCGCCCCAAATCTAGTTAACTCAGTCTGTGTGTCGTCTCTTCACATAATGGCAGTTTTGTTCCTAACATCTCTCTGAGTGAATTTACATGTGTGACAGATTTTACATTCTTTCTGCCTACGTACTGAGGTCCATTACGTCGCCTGTGTAGGAGTCAAGGGCTGCCCTTAGACAAAGTGAACAATCTCCCTATCCCTCCGTCCACCCACTCCTCGCCGTTTGACTAGAGGGACAGTCAGATACGGGGCGGCAGCATACCAGATGTTGTTTCAGTAATGCTGCTGAAATGAGAGATGTTAGATACCTGCTGTCTGAAGCCTTGATTGTTATCCCCTACATGGATAACTACAGCACTGCCTTTGATGCTATCTGATAACAGGCTAACTTAAATGTCACGGCTATAGCAATCACGCTTAGATTAGATTATTTCTATGTCAAAGAAGGTGAGATCAAGCTGGCATCCAATCTGCAAGTCGTCCTATCTTTGTCAGGCACTGAAAAAAGAGGAAAGGATGTGTGATTTTCTTTTTTGTGATAATATATAGTAAAAAAAGGTACTGACAAAGGATAACAGGCACCACTGCATCCCTTGATTAATAGTGCACAGAACACTGGAGATATGTTCTCATTTGCTTGCTGATTGTGTGTCTGACTTTTTACCATGGTGTTCCTCATGTTATACATATATGTGACCCTGGACCACAAAACTAGTCTTAAGTAGCACGGGTATATTTGTAGCAATAGCCAAAAATACATTGTATGGGTCAAAATTATCGATTTTTCTTTTATGCCAAAAATCATTAGGATATTAAGTAAAGATCATGTTCCATGAAGATATTTGTAAATTTCCTACCGTAAATATATCAAAACTTCATTTTTTTTTATCAGTAATATGCATTGCTAAGAACTTCATTTGGACAACTTTAAAGGCGATTTTCTCAGTATTTTGATTTTTTTGCATTCCAGATTTTCAGATTTTCAAATAGTTGTATCTCGGCCAAATATTGTCCTATCCTAACAAACCATTCATCAATGGAAAGCTTATTTATCAGCTTTCAGGTGGTGTATCTCAATTTTGAGACTGACCCTTATGACTAGTTTTGTGGTACAGGGTCAGATATATGCTCCATAACAGGAAAGTATAACATCAAAGGATTTTTATAATCAGATCAGTGCTGAGGCTCACAGAAGAGGGCTCTGTTAACCATCTCTTTTTCATGCTGAATGAAATACACAGAAGAAATGCTTCCCAGATCAACAGGGACACGTGACCGCATCCTAGGTGACTGTTTTATGTTTTGTCTGGAATTTGTGGATCATCCACTCACCTGCTGTTTTTATAGGGGCTTGTGTTTTTACCTTACTTTCATTCTCATATTTTGTTTAATTTTTTTAAAATAGTTGTTTATTATTTTTACTTTTTTTTTTTAAATTGTTTTTAATTTTTGCTTTTTTATTTTATTTGCTGATCTTATTTTATATATTTATATTTTTGTTTATATTTTGATATTTTTTATAGTTTTTTTATATTTGTTATTTATGCTTTATGCTTTATTTATAATTTATGCTTATTTTTAATTTTATTTATGTGCCTATTGTATTTTTAGTTTTCTATATTTTTTATTTTTTTTACATTAAGTTTTGCTTATTTTACTATTTTATTTTATTTAATTTTTTTAATTTTTTTTATTTTTTGGCCATGGTTAACACCACAGTTCAGTGTGTCAGAGCATGTACTTTAACTGCTGGGCTACGTTTCAAAATTTTCTGAATGTATAGGTGTATAATGACCTGCATAAAGTGCTCTTTATTCCTTTCTGCAAACTCTTGCACAGGACCTTAGAGAGATCAATGTGCATGATGCTGACGCTTGGCTGCACCTCCCCACCTCACCAATTACATACATCCTGCTCCATGTTGCTCAGAATGCGTGTCGTCTCACTGAAGCAGTTGATGTGTCTGTTTGTGTGGGTATGAATATGTATGTTCTATGCTTTAAGCATGCCATTTGTTTTTATATTTACAAGAATATGCATATGCTTATATGGGAAATTACTGTGGGTGAGAGCATGTGAGTCTCTCTCTCTCCCTCTCTGTTGCTGCATTGGAATTACACATAATTGTACATTCATATTATTTGTTCCTGAGCTGCATATAGAGAGCATCAGCCAGGTTCAATAAGTAAAAATCCCATTCATACAATAACTTATAAGCTTTTAAAGACAGATCTACTGTGAGCTACGAGGTTATTAATCAGTTTTATATAGTTTTGTTATAGCATCAGTCTGCAATTATTCATATTTTCCAAATAATCTTATTTAACAGCAGAATTCCTGCTTAAATCTACATTATCCATGATTCTGCAAAGAAATCTCCAGCAGTCTGAGAATTGAAATTAACAAATTGCACCAAAAGATCTCTTTAATGCCTAATCACTCCATGATTCACTGCAAATGACATAGACATTTTTTAATTTGATTGTCATTTGCATTACTTCATGGAATTGTAGTTTTTTTTCCCCCTTCATTTTAGCCTTTAAGCACTCAGTTGTGTACCTTTTCTTTCTTTACCTTTTCTTACTTTTTTTTTTTTCAAATCAAAGTTTGTAGTGTTATGATTTCATGTACCTTGTAGCTGGTTGATTTGGATGAAAATGAATGGGAAAAATACTTCTTATCCCTAAAAGGTGGATGGCAATGTTGCATCCTATAGAGAATGTAGTATTCTTAAGTGAAAAAAAGCATATAGAGCAGTTTAAAATAATAAAGAACATTAAACATTTAAAGTACAAAAATAATTCCAAGCATTTCAGGTGAAATGTGTAATTTCTGAACCACTAATGTAACCAAACAGAATAGAGCTATTCAGTCATGATGTTAATTTGTAGGCTAACCCAGAAGGCTAATTCACCATGTGTTCCCTGTGGGCTTTTCGAATGGTGGTTCTGAGTAAATTAAAGTCTCGTTACTTGAATAGACTTTGACATTATGTTCTGCAGCACAAAGTGCACTGTCATTCCTCAAACATGAATCTGGAAAAACACGATACATTCTTTTTGTGTCACTTTCTTTCTAAATGTTCAGACAGCATCTGGCTATATTGAACAATACTTTCATTTTTCCCACTCATATTTCACACCCACTTTAGAATCTGCATATTTTGAATCACCTATTTGTCATATAGACCTCAGATCCCTTTATTTTGAAAACCAAAATACGCTTTATCTGCTCAGCGAAGGTGCTGATAACATCAACAGATGTCTGCCACACGCGGTCTGCAGGTAACGTAAGGCGCGGCTCATCTGTCGGCTCTCATGTTTTGGCTATGGTTTGCAGTATCTGTGTCTCTTCTCTGTGCTGTAAGGGGTTCAGGTATCACCCACACAATACACACAACAGGGCCGTATATCAGCACCGAAAGACTGTTTGCCCACTGTTCTCCAGAGCCTCCGGCAGCCGTCAGGAAGGTGCATTTGCAAAAAAGCAAAGTAACTGGAACTGTGAAATGCTGAAAAAAATACATAAAGTTGAAGTACTATGTAATTTCTGCACCATCAGAATTACCAAAAAGGCATGACAAATGGGATTGTTTGCACACAGTGTTCATGAACACTCCCCTGTCTGCCATTGGTCAGTCAAGCAGTTAGCCCCGCCTTAAGCACATTCCATTGGTTGAGCCACCGTTTCTGTTGTTGGGCTGATTGTGAAGCTCAAACAAACAGAGCAATGTTTTGATAGCGCCACAAAGACACTGTATTTACACAGAGGTGAATTTGTTTAGGCAGCGGTTATTTGCACTAAGTGTAAATAGCGATAAATTCTGTTTACACTAAGTGAAAATAGCGATGGATGCTAAAATAGCAGGATTTTCTGGTATTTATACTACTTATTGCAAATAGTAGCAATTATCTGCACCTCAGTATTGCAGTACATTATAAAACAGTTCGCAATAATAACGTATTGAGTGTAAATTATAATTTTAATTCAAATTATTAAATGGATGCAACCTTATCGGGACAATAAAGCCCTCCCTACACCTACCTTAACCCTACTCGATACTTTATTTTCCACTTTTTGATTATTTCCTTCATTTTTATTGAAAATAAATGCCTTTCTGATGTGATATGAGATTTGAAAAGGGAGAATAAAGTTTGGCAAAGGGCGGGTTCGAACTCGGGGCGATCGCATCAAAAAGCACACAATAGAGTGTTTGTAAATAGACACTCCGTTATGTTTATTTATACATATTGAGCATTTAAAAAAAGAATTATTCAGAGAATATAAAAATTTGATTTATATATTTGCTAGTGCAAAGTCGCAAACACAATGCTAGGCTTTTCTGGGGGTTTCCAGGTGGTTGCTGAGGTTTTCTGGGTAGTTGCTAGGTTGTTACTTACTGGCCCAAGTGAAAAGGTGTGTTCAGACTTTAAGTAGTACTCATCCTAGCTGAATGCATAGTCACTGGAATAACGTGCCAACTGAATGCCATGCTAACTGGAAAAATAGGCTTGTGGTGACATTTCATTTCAGTGAAATGTTCAATGTCCATCCAGTTTTATCTGAAAAAGATGAACGTGAATCAAGCAATGTTTTATTACGTTGGTTGTTGTACGTATTGCGACAATTTCAAAATAAAAGGTCTGTTGAGAGGCTACCCTACCCTAAACCAAGTCGAAAATCTTAACCAAAGTAAACGTGAGATAAAATTACAGATGCTGAATCAACCATGCCATTTTAGCTCCTGCAAGTCTTTGAGCTCTTTTATCGTGACTTGTCTTTCACGGGACGGTACCCTAGTGCTCCACATCAAGTTCAGTGCTGCACCAGGTGAGCTACTGAGCAAGTTTACTACATAAAAAAGCCAAACATATGTAATGGATTAAGTGATACAAAGGTATTATTTTACAAGTCATGCACTATGGTAAAAGTCTTTTAAGGCTATTAGGATTGCACTGTGGAAGGGGCTGCATGAAAATAAGTCTTTTTTTTTAATCAAAAATTTTCCCCTGTAATTATAATTTGTGTGAAAAGAAATGTCATTGGTGTTTTACTGCCACTAGTGTTCACTGCATCTGGAAACTGCAGGGAATTGTATGTATAGGTACTTTTTTGGAGCTTAGCAAAATTGTAGGAAAAGGTCCTTTTCCTAATAAGCCTCTGTAGGTAATACTAACAGTGTCTCTTGACCTAGCAAACACCGCTAACTGTGACATCTGATAATTGATGCTCTGTTTGCTTTGTGGTGTTTTTATGTCAAGAAGTTGGCAGCTGTTCTACTCATATTCCACCTCTCTCTCCTCCCCCCTCACTCTTTATCATCTCGTCTCTAGAGAGAAACTTGTCTCCCATGTGTGCAGACGTGTAAATGTTCACGTTACGTGTTAATTAAATTGCATGTGTAGTGTTCCATGTTTTTTAGCACTATGAAGGTTGCACATAGACGCTCCTCCTTCCTAGGAGCTTCCGGCAACATGCCACTGAAGGTGCCGGTGGGATTTGTCGGGCTATACATAGGCAAGATGCTAGTTTGTTTGGCTCACGATAGGATCTGGAAAATGAAGGCCGCTGTTTTTGTTATCATGCTTTTGTTTTGTGTCTCTTATACAGAGCCGCTGAGATTTAAATCTTAAGGAGATGGGACTTGGGCTTCTGCCCAAAGGAGAACGTTTCCAGCTCTGCCCCTATAGCTGCAACCGGTTTGCCGTGAGGCCCCGTACCCTCTTCTAATGGTGAGTTGACTTTCTTTCTTTATGGGAAAAACAGGTTGTACAGTGAGGGACTGAGAATAAATCCCACTTTTTTTGTTTAATGAAGTATTATAGATTTTTTTATCTGATCACTTCCAAGGTTTACTGCATATAACAATTGCTTGTTATGGATATTTTTGGTAAAGTTTACAATCAGCCAGGTAAAATGTCAAGCTGTCAATCTTATCACATCTTAACCAGTTTGTGAAGTTTCCAGCGACAAACAATTTGTCCATCCACAATGGAAGTGAAAAGGACTGTTAATGTTTAACATACAGTTGCATTACATCATAAAGCAAGATTTTGGAGCAAAATTTCATTGTGGGTTGGAATATCCAGTATGATACCAAGGACCAGCGCAAACCGTCTTTTGGTGTTAAAATATACTGTCAGGATTTACTAAAGATGCGCAGTGAAGAATTAGCGCTGAAAAGGTGTGGACAGTTTTTTTTTTTTTTTGGTCTGACCTTATTGAATATGCATTTGTAAGAGTTTCCCTTTCACACGCAAAATTTGTGGGAGGAGAGTATTAAAATGAATCACGCAACGCAATTTACTAACATTTGCGCTCGTCAAATCACGGTATTTGCGCCATTATTTAAAGCCCAAAAAATTAATTTGAACTCATTTGTAATTAGTTTGAATTAATTTGTAATTTGCACTGCTCTTGGTAGATTGTGCTGGTCATTATGGAAATGATCTTGCTATATCGGTGTTCTTTAATGTGCGCATTGTCAGTAAATCACACGCAGAATTTTCCCCTCCCATCGGCACTTTTATGGAATTGCACTCTAATGCTAATTTGCCCTGTTTATTAAATCTGGCTGCAAAATATCCTACCACTTGTCACAGCTGCTGCAGCTTAGGACGAAAACTCAAGAGCGATATTGTTTTTCCTGGTTAGGATGGTTGCATGCTACAAGTCCCATTTGACAACCTTTATGCACCAGTCAAAACCAATAGCCTCAGAGAAACTGTTACTTATCAAAATTTCAACTTGCAGAAGGTACACATTTAAAAAAATTGAAGTGGAAAAACTTTACCTTGACTCTGTATGATTGCCGCCTTATTTAACCAAAACACGGTTGTAATCTGTAGAAGCCATTTAAATTTACATTCTCCTCCGTCCAAAGAATTTGTTCTGCATGCAGCCAACAAATAGTAATGGCTCCTCTGACAGCAACTCTGGCAAAGACAAAAGCAGCTATCATGATTGCATACTTGTCACAGTTTTACA
Organism: Spinibarbus caldwelli; assembly: GCA_039654775.1. Lineage (NCBI taxonomy): Eukaryota > Metazoa > Chordata > Actinopteri > Cypriniformes > Cyprinidae > Spinibarbus > Spinibarbus caldwelli. Next base: position 13,246,186 of record CM077219.1, on the reverse strand, counting down.
ATCCTCATATGGTTCCATAACTATTAAACAGCGCATGCCATTGCCAACCTATGTAGCTATTGTTCAGTTTTATTATTATTTTTTTTTTTATCTTTTTTACTTACACAGACGAGAATATTATAGAAAATCATAGAGACTCTCATAGGCAGCTTTTGCCATAATTCAGATTCTTGCCATGATAAGAATCTGAATTGGGGAAAAGAGAAATAAATTAGATATTTAGCACTTTTTTAAGTTCATCATGAAAACATTTCAATAGAAAGAGAAAAAATGAAGCCTACTGCAATGCAAAAACACTTTGGTAAGTGTAAACATCTAGTGTATTTATTAATTCATTCAATTTTTTTTTTCATGCCTTTTGCTTGGTTTCTTCACTCAGGATTTCCCTTCATTTTTTGTATCCACTCTAACTTTCGAAGTAACATACAAAGTTGTTATACTTCCTTGCAGAGATGTTCACAAGTCTTTAACTTGGAGTCTGAGTCAAGTGTGAAGTCTTTATCGCTGGAGTCTGAGTCAAGTCTCGAGTCTTTGGTCACAAGTCCGAGTCGAGTCTCAAGTCATTTAAAGGCTTGCTAAAAAATCCCATTCAGAATCATCATGTATTGAAATCTTCCTATTTATGAAGCTGTTTTATAGCCTATAGACAAAATATATGATCTATGATCTGCTTTGTAAAAAAAAAAAAGAGGTGTTAAGATGTAAGGTTAATATACATCCAGCCTGTTACTTATGTTTTAATCCATTATGTTCAAAACAGTTATTCTGTAATCAAATTCTATAAAAAGAGTCTGATCTACCATGACGCATAAGGAAATAGCCTATGTGACACAGATATTACAAAACCATACAAATAAAGTATTTCTCTATGATATAAGTCAGAGGTATTCAATTGAAGTTCCAAGAGGCGCGGATTTTCTTCCAAACAGAGGTCCGGACAAAAATTTTTTTTTTACATTTTTACATGTATTGTATATATACATTTAGATACATGCGAGGCCATGTGACAGAAAAAATACTGTTTCTGTTCAGGGTTTTCCTCCTGAAATCTGTACTATTTTAATATTTTACTTAAAAGCATTATCTAGGCTACTAAAAACAATGTAGCTACAATAATCAAAACGTTCTCATCTTGACCAGAAAAGGAAAAATAACTAGCAGTTTCAAAGTATAAGTTCTATCCTAGCCATCTAACAACAATTTTCCCAATTATAATTACATGATTCTTTTGAAATGTTCTTAGCCTACAGATTAATAAAGCTAAATGTAGATCAGAAATGTCTTGTCACATCTGGTTTGAACAGTCAGAGTCATAGTTTATTGAGAGATAAATAGATAGTAAGAAAAATAACTGTATTTGCGGCATTGTTTTTTTTTTGCTGTGTTTTAGTGAAAGTAATCTATAATTTTGCTGCTCCGTGTTTCTGTTCTTGTTAAAATAACCACGTCATCCGCACCAGCGTGTCCGGAGAGAGAGAGAAAGCACACGGAGCAGAAAGGGCTTGAATAAAGCGCGTTTGGCTTTATATAAAAATACTAGAGGATATAGCGCTGAAAGATATTTGCCATAAACGACCCTGAGCGCTTGTTATGTGATCCGCTCCGCTGTTTTGACACGCTGCTCACTTTAAAATGGTGCTGCTGTTATGGCTCGTGGTCCAGATGGATGCTGGGGTGCGGATGCGGTCCGCCTTTTGAATATCAGTTTCATAAGTATTTTAGGATAAAAGACTCTAGTTGCTTTTAAAATTTTCACGAGTCCTTTTCCTCAAGTCGAGTCAAGTCTGGAGTCATTTCAGGTCGAGTCTGAAGTCTATAAAAATGCGACTCGAGTCCGAGTCACTAACTCGAGTGCCCATCTCTGCTTCCTTGACAAAGAGTGTTTTGTACCCTCCCTGACCCCTTAGTTTGCAAAAACGAGGCCTTGTTCCCTGTCCGAGAAGCACGTTGTTGCTGTGTCCGCTCTGGGCCCATCTAATTATCCTAGTGGCTGTCCATCCGTGAAATAGGCATTACACTGTGAAACTGAGCCAGTGTAGCTTTCCTCTGAACAATCGTGATAGCTTAGCAACAATGCGGCAGCCTATAATGACCATAACAACAGCAAGGGCACACCAGAGGATTATGGGGGATTATTACCTTTGATCTGCTCCAAAACAGGATGGGCAGAGAGTTGGGGGAGTTATTAGGAAACAGGCAAGTTTATTCTATATGCTCTATCCTTTTTCTCTAGACATAGCTGTTAAGGGAAGATTGTTGTTTCTTAGAGCAAAGGAGGCAGAGAGAACGAAATGTAGTGATAAAAGAAAGGGAACAAACAACAAAAACCTCTCCTCAAAGTGTGGAGTCGGGAGCAGGGCGCAGTGGACTCTGTGTTCAATGTCCACTGAGACATGTTTTATTAAATCTTATTTGCTATTTGTGGGCAGCTGCAGTCGCAGCAGAGTTCAAAGCGTGAACTAGTGAGGGTTGTTTTTGGGACGGTAGGAAACGGCCAGCAATCTTAACGAACAGCATTTCTCTGGACATCAAATAATCCACACTTGCCTAATATGTGTTTAGGGGTGATTAATTGTTCTTGGTTAGAGCTGCAGGGTGTCTCCTCAGAGCAAGGACACAGTTCAAGGGCTCTATAATGTTGTAGAATCCCAAATGAGCAATTTGAGTCTCACAGTCCCAGCACTGGGATCACAATGTCACTCTTACACTTTCTGGGTGAGTCCCATCAAAACTGCCATGAAACGTCCAGGTATATTTCACAAAAAAAAAAGAGCTTGTTCATTCTATCATCCATTCTTTCTAGCTATCTATCGTTCATTTTATTATTCTATCAATCGTTCTGCCTATTTTTTTTTTGTTAGTTTGTTCTACCATTCGTTTGTTTTGTTTATCATTCTATCTATTGTTCTATGTATTGATCTATCATTCTATCTATCATTGTTCTGTCAGTCTCTCTATCTGTCTGATATCTATCCATCGATCTATCGTTCTATCTATCATTCTATCGTTCTACCATTCTATCTATTGTTCTACCTATTTATCTATCTATCTATCTATCTATCTATCTATCTATCTATCTATCTATCTATCTATCTATCTATCTATCTATCTATCTATCTATCTATCTATTGTTCTGTTGTTCTATCGTTCTATCTATAGTACTATAATTCTGTTTATTGTTCTATCGTCATTTTTAGATAAAATTTTACCTAGATATTTGTTCATATGATTCACTGATTTGTATAAATTTTGTATTACTCAGTATCAACAAACATGTATCTGACTAATTAAAACCGTATAGCTAGAAACAGATGCCGTTTTAAAAAAAATATTGCTGATTAAGTTTGGAACTAGCAAATGGTGCATTAGGGACATCTAAAAAGGACATCATTTGGAACATTTTTCTTGTTTTTAACATCAGCCAGCATTTAAATATTGAGTGGCTGAAGTTCTATCCGCTCCTGATGAGTTGTAGATGCAGATATCTGTGCCATGTGTTCAGTGTTGAAACAAACAGCATGGACCCTTTGAGATGTCTCATTTTAGAATACCTCATGTTGCTCCTTTTCATGCAAGACAAGCGCCACCTGCGAACTGATCTCAAAGACTCCTTTAAGGCAGGACATCTGTTTCAGCTGTCTGCTGCTACCAATTTATTTTTATTTTAAGATGAGTTATTACATTAATAAAAAATCAACTAGATTTTGTTTTTAGCTTCAGAGATGATTTAGGCCTGTATTTTTTGGACGAGCTGTTTTCCGCAGGCAACGCATCAAGACCAAATGAATATTATTGTACTGCATGTAGTACACAGTATAAATGTATACAAGTAGGGGAAAAAAATTGCATGATCTTGGGAGGTTACATATTTAATTTAGTTTAAATTAATCAGATACGGCAGTGCAGTGTGGTATACCTTAATCTGTGCTTGTGTGTTATGTTGTTTACTGACCATATACTGGCATTGATAGTAGATATTCCATGTGTTTTCAAGTTTGCATACTGTACACTATAGAAATGGTAAGAGTAGCATGTAAGATCATTTTAAAGAGGACAACTTTAACCAATCAGGTTTTTATGCTACTGACAAGATGAGCAGGATTGAGTATCACATTTTGCATAATGGTGCTTTCATTTTTAAGATTCAAGACCCTAAAAAATCCCATATTATCACTCTTTATGGAGGGGAAAATTCTCACATCAGTTCTGTTTACCCAGAGTTGCTTTACAAATTCAGTCTAACATTGTTGTTGATTTTTAGAGAGTTTCTTCTATTTGTCATTCTGAGGATTCAGCCTCTGCTTTATCAGTGATGGTCGATTAGATACAGAGTGTTGAAGCCTCCATCTGTTTACCCAGAAGCACTCAGGCGTTGGAGTGCTGATTAGTCGGGTTATTTGACATGGTTGCGACAGCTGCTGGACAAGGAAGGGCTTTGATCGACAGAAACCCTTCATTTCTCTATGGTATGATGTTTTATTCTGCTCTCTAGCATGGTATCATTTATTTGATAGACTAGCGCCCTTATAGTGTAATAAAGAGATGCCTGTTCCTGGGTATCTTTATTCTCAGCAGTACTGTAGTCTCATCCTTAGATTGCTCACACACGTACTGTTCACAGAGCAGCTGATGCACATGGCACACAAAAACGGGAACGTGTTCCAGTTTGATTGACCGACTTAAACACCGTTTTAAGGATTTACTGTATGGTGTTCACGTTTTTATTAGTCCAGCTTTAAACGGTTGTGTTTACAAGGTAGTAGAGAGAAACTATAATGATGATTTCAGAATGATCATTTTTATGTGTATACTACTACCACTACTACTACTACTAATAATATAATAATAATAATAATAATAATTATTATTATTATTATTATTATTATTATTATTATTATTGTTGTTGTTGTTTTTGTTGTATACATCATATTTTTACAAGTAACGACAAAGAAATGTTTAAAATATATAATACATATTTATTTTATTTTTTTACAACATTTTAACATTTTAATTTTTTTAAAGAGGTCTCTTATACTTATCAAAGCTGTTTATTTGATTAAAAATACATTAAAAAGCAGTAAAATTGTGAAATGTTAGAAACTTTTTTTAAAAGTGTAATATTCTATTCTATTCTATTCTATTCCTGGAATGGCATAGTTGAATTTTCAGCAGTCATTACTTAAATCTTAAGTGTCACATTTCAGAAATCATTCTAATATGCTAATTTTCTGTTCAAAGAAAGATTTCTTATTGTTATCAATGTTGAAATTAGTTGCGTAATATTTTTGTGGAAACATAAAACTCATAGAACCATTAGAACATTCAGTAGAAGAGCATTTATTTGAAATAGAACTCTTTTTTTCTAACTTTATGTATAACTTTGTCTTCACGGCCAATTTAATGAAGTCTTGCTGAATAAGAGTATCAATTTCCAAAAAGAAAAGTCTTATTGACCCCAAACTTTTGAACCGTAGTGTGCGCATATTCCCTTGTCGGTGCCTGAAAGAGAGTCATGCTTGCTACACACAAGCACAGAAGGGAAGAAAGTATGTTCTCATGATTATTGTCTGTAAACCACAAACATTAAGCCGTGTTGTTTACATTGAGGCAGATTTGTTTGGACCCTTGTCATCGCCACGGAGGAGTTCTGAGTGGGTGCTGTCACCGCCGGGGTCTTAGTCACAATCTACTGCCTTTCTGATTTCCCTCGCTGCCATCTTCTGTAACGTTTCCACTGCGTCGTCATGTTAGTGCTAAAAACCAATGATTAAAACTTACAAAGGCATCCATTTCAACACATACACCATCAAAGCTTTTGAAGGAATTGGGTTTTTGGAGTACTTTAAAGGACATGTTTACATTCTTAGTGTTTGCAGAGTTGAATAGTTGAATTCTTCTGCAAGTCTTGTTCTTGATAATTTATGTGTATTGGACCGTTACGGATTCATTTAAAACGGCTGTGGGAATGAATGATTGCAGCTGTAATCCTGACATTCAGTTAGTCTCCTCTTGTCCGTCATCTGCCCTTGGTCAGGTGACTGCGCCTGTAACGTTAAACTCGGCACACGCTCTGTCCTCTTTCAGAAACTGCTGTCTTGCTGTGGCTGGCTGGCTGATGGAACGGAGTGTGTGTGTGTGTGTGTTGCTCCACAGGGACCGTGCACACCCGCTGCATGGGTTATATTACCTTTCCTAAAATACCACGAGTGCCAGGCGTGCCCAGGGCGCGTGGAGGACATTTTAGTGACAGTGTCAAACCTGGGTCGCAACATAGATGATGTTCATGCTGATGGTTTAACGTGAGGCACCATATGATAACCACATGAATCAGCATGGTTTAGTGATTTATCACAACTGTTTCTCAGGAGGAATCCAAACCTTTGACTTTGATCTAGCTATTTTTTTTACAGGAAGTTAGATTTTAATGCTCTAGAGCATAGGGTATTTCAATTAAAAACTCCTCAAGTATCTCATAGCCAGATGGTTACAACAATATTTAAAAGACTTATTTTTTCATTTATTTATTTGTTTGTTTGTTTTTGGTTCCATTTGGTTTTGTATTATTTTGTTTTGTTTTCACTTCATTTTGTTTGTTTTGTGTTTTCGTTTTGTTTAGTGTTGGGTTTTGTTTCATTTGGATTTGTTTTGTTGTGGTTTGTTTTGTTTGGTTTGTTTTTTTGTTGGGTTTTTTTTTTTTTTTTTTGGTTTGGTTCCATTTGGTTTTGTATTGTGTTGTTTTGTTTTCACTTGGTTTTGTTTGGTTTCATTTGGTTTGATTGTTTTGTTTTGTGTTTTTGCTGTCATTTGGTTTTGTTTGGTTTTTGTTTGGTTTCGTGTGTTTTGTGTTTTGTGGTGTTTGGTTTTGTTTCATTTGGTTTTGTTTTGTTGTGGTTTGGTTTTGTTGTTTTGTTTGATTTGTTGTTTGTTTGTTTGTTTGTTTGGTTCCATTTGGTTTCATTTGGTTTGATTGTTTTGTCTTGTGTTTTTGTTTTCAATTGGTTTTGTTTGGTTTTTGTTTGATTTCATTTTGTTTGTTTTGTGTTTTCGTTTTGTTTAGTGTTTGGTTTTGTTTCATTTGGGTTTGTTTTATTGTGGTTTGGTTTTGGTTTTTTGTTTTGTCTGGTTTTTGTTTGATGTTTTTTTTTTTTTTTGGTACCTTTTTATTTGATTAAAAAATAACCTTTAATTTTTAAACATTTTTAATTATCGTACACTTAGTGTGTAAGGTCAGTCTAGCTGTTTCTCATAGCTGTTTTCTCAAACTAAATAATGGTCATTAAGTTAGTATGGCACCTCCAGCACATTGTATGCCCCTTTCTCCATATTATTTGACCTTTGACCTTGACCTGAACTTTAAACCTTACTAATAGAACTTTCAGTGTATTCACGCACCTGCAATTATCATTACAGGGATAGTTTAGTAAGATTTATGTAACATCTAAACCCTTCTTTTATTTTTTCTTTCTCTCGCTCTCTCTCTCTCTCTCTCGCTCTCGCTCTCTCTCTCTCTCACACACACACACACACACACACACACACACACACACACACACACACACACATACACACATGCACATGTTTACTTAGCTATCTAGACTATTTTTTATATATAACTATATATAATTACTATAAACTACACATAACCTTGTGCCTATAAGAGAACTTTGTTCAGTTTTAGAATTATTATAAAAAAAGTATTTCTATTTATGAATCGTTTTTCTAATTCAGGATATCCCCAGCTGATCCCAAAACGAGGTTTTGTCAGATTTAGCTCACTTCTGGGGACAATTTCCTCCCTGCAATATAGCTGAGCAAACCTTAAAACATGCACACACAGGTTAAACACATTTAGCAGAACAGATTTGGCAGGATCTCATAAATAGTGACCATAAGTCAATTTTTTTTCTTAACTTTTTCCTCTTGTAGTCTGCTGTTTTTATTCAGGGTGCATATTTGTGGTAAAGTGGTATTTTAATCACATTTAATATGTCGCTAATTGCCTGCTAATAGCTACTAGTCGGACACATTTCTGAAGAGTGACCTCTAATAAAACACCCCCCTAAGACTGTTATGAAAGGGCCTGTAGTGCATTTAGATGAAAAATGGCCTTCAAATTGTTTTAGCTTCACCTAAGGGGATGGTTTTTATCTTGTTCAGATACAATAAAGTTTTCGATTGACTTTTTGATGACTTAGTTACTCCCTAATCCCTCAAATTATTAAATATACTTCAAGGTAGCACTTAAAACACATCAGAGCCTTGCAGTAAGTTTTAAAAGGCGCTGGTTTTTGATGTTAATTATCCGGCAGTCTCACACGTCTGCATTTGCTCTGTATGTGGAACTCGGCAGCGATTGCCATGGTGACTCTAGGGTGTGAGTTCTGTCGCAGCTGTCTCTACTACTGCTTGTTATTCCCTGTTTCTTTGAAACATAAGTTTTGCCTTAATGAGGGAATGGTTAGACACCTCATAACATCCGAATGGTGTGTTTCGCTGCTTAGGTTGACCTTTAACCGGGCTAATGAGCCTGTTTTTCATATTGTGAGTAAAACGTTTAGTATAAGCTCTGTGGGCCTGCCTGAGCTCCCACAGTGTAATGTTCTTTCCCAGTAAAAGAGGGAAGACTTTTGAAGTGATGCTCTATTAGTCTACATTACCAAACTATGTTAACTTCATGTATTTCTGAGTGAAATGGGATATTCAGTGAGAAAATGTAGGGTGGAACTTGGTTTTATTCATTGGAATTTAATTGGATTTTGATAGGTGGTCTACTGTACATAAATGACATATGGTTGGAAACCTTAAATGAGAGAGCAAATTGTTATATTTTGATGAAAAATTATGAAGATAAATAGATTTTTTTTCTTCTTTGAAGTAATTTGGATTTCGTTTTGAATTTAAGCTGCCTTTTCCCTTAAGATGAATGACACCTTTTTAATAAGGCGAGGACATTTTATACAGAAAGTCAAAAGGCATTTTCTGAAGCTTTGATACACGAGTCCATTGCCGTATGTTTGACTAGTGGCTTTACAGACATTTTAAGCTCTTTCATAGTAAATCTTTAAATAACTTGAGTAACATTATTCCAGCTTTGATGTCCACTAACATGTCTCTTGATGCCTGGAACTAAGTTCTGCATTTATTATGTATGTTATTTAGTTCTTTTTATCTTCAAATGCAGCACGTTACAGAACCGTTTCCTTAAATCTGAGTCAATGATGTGCCTCCGGTTTTTAAAATCCATGTCTTTTGAAAATACATTAAAAATGCAAATAATACAGGCCTTGACTTGAAAAAATTTAAATTCTGTTTTTTTTTTTAATGGCAAAAATACCGATAGGTAAATGCGGTAGGTTTAACATCCATCCATCCATCCAAAATCAGAGTTGGAAAGTCATTGGAAGCATTTTGTTGCCATGACCGTGTCAAGTTTTTATTTATTTATTTATTCATTTATTTCATTTTTTTAAATTTCTTTTGATTTTTTTTGTATTGTTTTGTGTTGTATTTCTATTGTTTTTTATTATTACATACTTATATGAGAATAAGACGGAAATGTGACATTTTTTATGAAAAGGCTATGTTAGTTCAGGTCAAATTGAGAAACCCTCATGATATTCAATGGTTCAGAAATCCTATCGATATTTCTGAGGACTTATGCAAAAGTTCTTGTAATCTTGATTTGAAAAGCAAATTACTGGCTAGGTCAGAAGGTCAGAGTTGTGTTGTGTTTTCTCTGCACGGATGCAGTGGACTCATTGCATGCATGTTTTTAGAGGAATCGCTCCAGTGTTCATCTCTATTTCGCAGCCATTGGCTGGTCATTTAAGACTCTTCCTGTGCGTCCAGCCCCTGTTTTTGTGTGTGTGTGTGTGTGTGTGTGTGTAAAAAAGTCAGCCAGCACGCAGGGGATTTGTTGTCTAGTCTGATTGATTGACAGTTCATGCCACCAAGAGGCCTCATGGGAGTGTACGGCCACAGGGGGAATTTGTTTAACCCTGGGATTACACCCGTTCAGGCCATAAAGGACCCCATATATTCATTAAGCCAACACCCCTGTCACTTTGACATGGATTTGTGTTATTGCATCAGTCTCTGAGAAATGTTTCAGTCATAATGGGCCGCTCTCTCTGGGCAGTAAATAGATGCAAAACACAAGAAGATCATTTGAAACAGCATTTCTGCACTATAAGGGTGAGTGTGTGATGAATACAAGTGGTGGTTGACATGACATGTCTATATATATTTATATACGCTATCTGGGACATGTTTTCTCTGTTCACTCATGAATAAATATTCAGGCATATTAAAATATACTGTATGTTTAATGACCTTATGTATAGTAACTGTCCATGAAAAATATAGGTTTGCTATGGTTCAGTTGTACATTTTAAATGGCCAGGTTTTGCACAGACAGGAAGAACAGGGTGTCAAAAGATAAGCTTATTCAGAAAATGATACTTTTTCTGAGCTCCAGGTTTATCAGCCCTGTTAAAGATCCGACGATTCTGGATACTTGGCTACATTGTATGAATCATAATGCAGTGTGACATTAAATAAAATTGTATTTCACACCGTAGGATTAATCCTTCATGGCATGCTGTACAGATTTTATTTAAGATAAATTACTATACAGGAGATAATATTTTAATTTACTTATGAGTTTATAGTCAGTAATCAGATTTTTAACTTTTTATTTATTTATTTTTTTTTAGGTTTTTAGTTAACACCGGCACCGGTTTTTCTGTATTGCATCTCCAGTCATACTAAATTCAGTTGTCTTTTTTCCCGCATGAGACAGATATTAAAAAGAAAAATTAATGGCATCCTCAGATTATTATATAGCTTTATTTTTACATTATAAAATAATGCCAAAGAAGTGTAATTGTAAACAAACGCTATTCAGTATATTTAATCAGGTAACTGATTTTAATACAATATTATTACAATACCTTTCAAAAGGTTAGTACCCCAAGTATTTATTCCTGTGATGGTAAATCTGAATTATCAGCATCATTACTCCAGTCTTCAGTGTCACATGATCCTTCGGAAATCATTCTTATATGATATGCTGCTAAAGAGACATTTTGTTATTATTATCAATGTTGAAAACAGCTGTGCTGTTTCATATTTTTATAGAAACTGATACAATGTTAAATTCAATGCAGACTTGGTGAAAAAAACTATTAATTTATTTTAAAAATCTTACTCAGATCAAATATTTAAATGATAATGTATATTTCAAAACACAATTTCTATCTTTGTGTTTGTATAGAAAGTTTTTTTTTTTTTTAAACAAATGATGAATTGTCATGTATTCCATCAGTTTTTTTTCTCTGGCCTTTGTTGTAATTCAGCTCTTTGGGGTTTTGGGCTCAGTTTCAGACACTCCAGATGTCTTAGTGGGGCCACCTGATACCTGACCTGGGGTCAGATAGTAACTCGGAGCCAGATGCACTGAACCCCTCGCCCTTTTCCTAAAAAATCCTGCTGAGGTAAATGCAGAGGACAAGTGGTGGCTCGACCCTGTCGCCCTGGAAACACTACTCATGTCTTCCAGCTTGATTGTGACTTGTGTCTCGGACTGTAGACAGGGAGCATCGATCTGGCGTTCTGACTGGAGAATCACTTATGGTCTGCTGGTCTGGTGTGTTTACTAATTCTGATTCAATATTTCCATGTTCTATTCAACTGCTGCAAACGCTTAGATCTACTTTACTTCATGAGTAAAGTGGCCACACACTTTTTCGTCTGGAAGTATTTTTCCTCATTCGTTTTCTTTATAAAGTGCACTTAACATATTTTATGAGGCAATGAACTATGCAGATCATGAATCGGTGCAAATTAAGCAGCTGAATAAAAAATTATGGTACCATTTAAATAACACTTGCGAATCTGACTACTGATTATAAATTTAAACATAATATCAAGTACGTTTTGGCTTGTGATCATTGAAAATTTATTATAAAAAATAAATACATTAATATTAATTTAAACATATAAAGTTGTTTAAGAATTTTGGGCGATTTGCAATGATTTTGGTTTTTGGGCAAGTTCTTTTCATGTGGTTCTTGTTTTCATTGTAACAACAGCTGAAGCTCTGTAGCTTTTCCAGTGATAGTTTAGTTATAATTAGCTTTGTTTTTAGTTATAATTAGCTATAATTGGCTTTTATTGGCTTGGATTTTGTTTTATTTTGCTTTTAGTAATGCTGGTATTTCATCTTAATGTTATTTATTTCAGTTAGTTGCTAACATTTTTAATTTTAACTAAGTTTTTCATCTAATATAAACTGAAAAATGATGTAGAAGCAATTTTCACCCAGAAATGGCTAAATTTTCAGAAATTACAAATAAACAGCAAGTAAAACAGGAAATTTTTAAGTAGAAAAACTGAAATAGGATTTTCTTGTAAAATTTAGTCTAATAATGTTTTATTTACAACTTTGCAAACTTTTTTTACATTTTGTGTCAGTTTTGTAAGGTTTATACATTAAACATCTGTTTTCTACAGAGAAAATTAATTGGATTTTTGCTGTACTGTAGTTCAGTGTTTCAACAACTTGTTCCAAATGAAAAAGGAATGTTACAGATTTAAAGTAATCTGAATAAAACGCCTATTTGACTGTCATTTTATTCCCTAATTGTGATAGATAAACAAGAGACATCAGTAAAATGACAAATCACAACATTTCAAATGTTATGCCATTTCAGTTCGGATGTTTAGTGTTGTTGTTGTTTGCTTGTATACAACCAGCCAATAGTAATATGGTACTATTACTTTCCCACACTATAAATTCCCTATTTATGGCCTTGTTGGAAAACAAGCAGCTTAAAAGAATGAAAGAGGTTGTACTGGCCTCAACATAGCTTGACCAGATTCCACCCCTAAGGTTTCACTCATCTTATTCATTTACGAAACGTGATCAAGATGGCATGAAGATTCATAAATCATGCATTCAGCTGTGCTGATGTTGATTATGTGTTTGGCCCTGACTGTACTTTTTCTGCTAGCGCTTAACAATAACATTCATCTTGATGTAACTCTATCCTCTGTTACGTTTACATAGCGTAGCACATTCTTGACCCGTTGCATCGGCACGCATCTCCTGTAGGACCGTTCCCCGTCGTGCATTATCTTGACTGCTTTACCGGACCGAAATGAACAGTCTGAGTTCATGCGCTATCTTCTGCCTGTCCTCTTTCAAACCCCCACTGGTGCTGCTCGGAGCCAAACGGTCGTTGTTTAGTACTAAAGAGGCACGCCGACGTTATTGATGGCCGTTCTAAGTAGCACAAGGAGGAGGAGGATTGCTTGGAAATAGAATCTAGGTCAGTCTGGCCAGCGTGATTCATTGATTCTGATGTGTGTCCATTTGCTGGTTTCTCCCTCTGTATCTCTGTAGCGTTAATTGCTGGGTGACTGATCCCCCTAAATTTTTCTGTGGCCGTCTGCCCGAACGGGTTTTTGCTAGGAACACCTGCCCTCGGGCTTGCTTTTAAGCAAGCGGAGGCCTCAGCCTTTTGCCAGTGCATTGTGGGAAGGATGGCTGGAGGAAAAAGCACAATAGACTGAAAGTGGACAAACAATGAACCCCTAAGAATGTTACTGAACTAGAACCAGGTCACTGTTTTGTTTCAATATACACTACTGGACAAAAGTTCGGAACAATTCAGAGTGATTAATGTTTTTTTTATGTTAATCAAGGCTGTTTATTTGATGAAATATACTGTAATTAAACATTCTGAAATATTATTACAATGTAAAATAACTCAAATTATTCTAATATTTGCATTAAAACGTTACAAAAGATTTCTATTTCAAATAAATGCTGTTCATTGAACTTTGTATTCATCAAAGAATCTTGAGAATCTTGAACATGTAGCAAGGTTTCCATAAAAATGTTAAGCAGAAAAACTGTTGATGATAATAACTTCTGTTCATTATTGCGCACCAATAATAACTGATAAAAACTGAGCAGCAAATCAGCATTTTGGACTGATTTCTGATGGATCAAGTGACACTGAAGACTGGAATAATGGCTGCTGAAAATTCAGCTTTGCATCACAGGAATAAATTACATTTTAAAATATATTAAAATAGAAAATCGTTATTTTAAATTGTAATAATATTTCTTATTACTACTGTGTTTACTGTATTTTTGAACACATAAACACACATAAGAACCTTCTTTAAAAAAAATCTTTATTTCTAACTTTTTAACTTTTTTGACCATCTCTGATGATTGCGCACACTAACAAAGTAAAAAAGATGATGAAAATGGGTCACATCTGTAATATCTTTTAGCCACAAAAAAAAATCTTAATCAGTTAATCAGGAATTGGGTCCAGATCTGTGTCTTGTTCGTATTTTTCTAAGCATCTAAATCTGAAACTTCATTAAGGAAATGAATGAGAGCACAGACTCCTGACCAGAGGAGGAAATCCGGCTGTTGTGTGTCCGATCCAGCGCTCACCCCCCACCTCCAAAGCGGCAGCTGCACTCTGAGATCTCACAGAAGGACGTAAAGGAAGTCCGGGTGAGCTTTTTAATGTCCTGCCAGCTGTGTACATTCACTACTAGCCGTTTGGACGTGTTGGAGATGTTTACCCTTATAAGCTGATGTCTTTCTGGTCCGTTTTATTAATGCTTCGATAATCATAAAATAATAGGTTTAAGTTGGTCTTGAATCAGTGTTTGAGAATCCATCGTAAAGATAAAGGGAAGCCTTCACTTTCTTCCATTTCAGGGAGAAGAAGAATGCCTGATACAAACTCAAAAGCTTGTTTAATGTTTGTTAGCCTTATTTTGTACCTCCTTAAGTGTACAAAAAGCAACGTGATACAGCCATGCTTTAAATGATTTGACCAGCAAAGAGCAAAGTCATAGAGATCACATCTCTCTGTTGCACTTCATTTGTGCTGTATCCTCCAAATGGCAGCATTGCTATTAAGCAGAGCTATAGAAATATCAAGTTTTTGTAGTTTTAGTTTTTCTTTGTGTTGTTTTGTTATTCTGTTTGGATCAAAATCCTCAAGACATGTTTGCCTCTGTTTTTTGTTTGTTCAATTCGGTTTGGTTCGTCATCCTCATGAGACATTCTTGGCTCTGTTTTTGTTCAATTCTGTTCTTTGTTTTTGTTTTGTTTTGTTCAATTCTGTTTGGTTCATCGTCCTCATAATACATTTATGCCTCTGTTTTTTTGTTTTTGTTTTGTTTGGTCCATTATCCTCAAGACACTTGGATCAGCATATTCATAAGACATTTTTTGGTTCTTTGTTTTGTTTTCTGTTTTATTCAATTCTGTTTTGGTTCAACATTCATAAGACATTTTTGCCTCTTTGTTTTGTTTTGTTCAATTCTGTTTTGGTTCAACATTCATAAGACATTTTTGGCTCTTTGTTTTGTTTTTGTTCAATTCTGTTTTGGTTCAACATATTCATAAGACATTTTTGGCTGCTGTTTTGTTTTGTTCAATTCTGTTTTGGTTCAGCATAAGACATTTTTGCCTCTTTGTTTTGTTTTGTTCAATTCTGTTTTGGTTCAACATTCATAAGACATTTTTGGCTGTTTGTTTTGTTTTTGTTTTGTTCAATTCTGTTTTGGTTCAACATATTCATAAGGCATTTTTGGCTCTTTGTTTTGTTTTGTTCAATTCTGTTTTGGTTCAACATATTCATAAGACATTTTTGGCTCTTTGTTTTGTTTTGTTCCATTCTGTTTTGATCAACATCCTCTTAAGAGATTTTTGGCTCTGTTTTAGCAGCTGCACATGTATGGATTCGGCCTGACGATAAACAGCACAATATACTATGCATATACTATGATGTACAGTAGTGTTACCTTTATTGTGTATTCTGTTCTCCATAGTATTTTCTGGCTTTTGGTTAGTAGTTGACTTTGAGCATCCATTCAGATACTGTATGGAGCAGATATTGGATGGTAGTTACAGTTCCAAAGATCATTTGAGCATCAGTGTTTCTTAAAATAGATGTAAAGATATTTTATCTCAGCAGTGCATCAGTGTCCCTTTATCCCGCAAGTCTGTTGATTTCTGTCCATCTCTGGATTATTCATGAGAAATTGAATGCAGCACCTGACCAGGTTATTTTTGCCCGTCGCCCTGAAATCAAACCCCAAGGAAACAGGATAATTTTTTTTTGTGGGTGTGTGATCATGAGGAAGCCAGAGAGATGTTTTAACCTCTAAAACTGCTTACCATACAGAACAGCTTCTCCTTGCTTTACTTCACATAATCCCAGGATTCAAAATGTCCTTGCATTGTGACACACATTTCTTGCAATTTAGCATATTTCCCCTATTTCTTATTACAGCAGTGCAAAAATTACTGTAATTATTGTAATGTGTGTGAGAGTACAATATATTTATTTGCTTATTAATTTGTTTTATTGTGTTACACTAATTTTTATGAAATAATCATTGTATTACAGTTATTTTTTACTAATGAGAATCATCTTCGAGAATCATGAGAATTACAAAAATGTCAAGACACATTAAGAAATTAGTCATTTGAAATAATGGAGAAAACGATGATTAATTGCCAAGAAAATGTCACAATGTCACAATTCCAAAAATATTAATTGTCACACAATAAGCTTCATATTCTTTATACAAAATGTATTGTTTTTCTTTGATTTGTAGTGAAATATGAATCTTTACAGGTTTTGTGAGATTCAAGGGTAGAACAGGAAACCATTCATAAAATCGCTCCTGGGTGCTTCATAATAATATGAGAGTATGAATTATATAATGTCAAATGGCAAGATAGTGGAAGAACAGAAAGGTACGGCAGAGAGCTGCAAGCTATCGTATAACAAGACACTAAGACTCCTCAGCGGTCAATTGGTCTCCGAGGACAGGTGTAAGTGTGCTTCTTAAGAGACCTTAGCACAAAAGAGCTTCTCAATGTCACATATGAAGTCACGTGAAGGCAGTAATAGTATATGATGCGGAGGAGCTAATGGCCCGTCTCATTCTGGTTTCTAGTCTGTCTATTCATCGTGACCGAGCCCCTCAAACACTCTCAGTCTTACCCCTACCATTTTCCACCAGCATGATGATTCTACTGTTGCTATGCAACGTTCTGCTGTCGCTTAGTGAAGCATTAATTAGAGTGTTACATTTGAATACCGTCACTATCGCCTCTCAGAATTGCAACGGCTGGCATATTTGCACTCAACTTAAAGATTACACCACAGGGGCTGGAAAACCACACATTCCATCCTTTCCACCATTACTGCAGGGGTTTTGACCATATTCATGGGTAGAAACTAATGTCAAGAAGCCTTCTAGTTTACATAATCCTCATAGATGCGCCAAAATGATGGATCATAGGGAAACATTTTATGTATGTATGTATTTATTTAAATATTCATGTATTTATTGTATGTACTGGGCAGTTTATATGATTTTATTTTTAAGGTTTGATCTCACTCTATATCATCATCATTAATTGTTGAATTTATTTAGTTGTTGTTGTTGTTGTTGTTTTTTTATTCTATTTTGTACTGGACAATTTATGTGGTTTTATTTCTAAGATTTTAATTCTTTCTTTCTTTCTTTCATACTGGGTAATTTATATTTTATTTTTAAGATTTGATCTCTCTCTATATCATCATCATTAATTGCTGATTTTATTTATTTGTTGTTTATTATTTATTTATTCTAATTTGTACTAGACAATTTATGTGGTTTTATTTTTAAGACTTTAATCATCATTGTAGTGGGCAAGGTAAATGATTTAAATTTTAAGATTTGATTCAGATTTGATCATTTGTGTGTGTTACGGGACCGACTAGACGTGAGGCGTGCGGATCCATGTGCAGAGCTTTTATTCAAAGACATGGTCACAAAACAAGCAAGGGTCAAACAATAGCAAACAGGTATGTCAAGGGTAAGAGACAAGAGTCCAGAAAACAAGGTGACTGTGTGTGTGTGTGTGTGTATATAATGTGTATAATATATTATATAAATATAATACACACACACACACACACACACACACACACACACACACACACACACACACACACACATATATATATATATATATATGTATGTATATATATGTATATATATGTATGTGTGTGTGTATATATATATATATATATATATATATATATATATATATATATATATATATATATATATATATATATATATATATATATATATATATATATATATATATATATATATATATGTGTGTATGTATATGTATATGTGTGTGTGTAGTCTATGTAATGTGACGAGTGGGCTGCCTCCCCCTTATTATCAGCAGCACCCTGTCCCTTAATCACCGCCCTTCACCAGGCTCCCGACGGGAGTGGGTGTGAGAGAGGAGGGGCGCTGAAACAGCCAGGTCTGGCGGCGTGTGATGAGACGCACCTGAAGGGAATGGAGCCTCATCACCTCCACTGTTAAATGCAGAGCGCGCCTCTCCTCGGGAGACCGGTCTCTTTCCCGTGCATGCACGCTGGTGTCCTCGTGGGTCCAGGAAGGGTGCGTAGAGGGATTCCCGCACCGCCAGAGTCGTGAACTGCCGGACCCGCGGTCCAGACGAAAACCGCACCTGCTATACAGCTGATGGGCCAGGATGCCGGGCCGTTCGTCCCCTCAAGCGCCGTGGGCCAAGGAGGACGAAGAGGAGCTGAAATAAGCCACCGCCCCTCGCACCCCGGACCAGAGTGGGGAGCATGTGCGGCCGCCGTACTCCGCCCCTTACCTGGACCCTTCCTTCTCAAACACTGCCTCTCCTTCACGAACCCCGCAGCACGACGAGGACACCAGATCTCCTGTTTGTTTTGGACACTATTTTCCCCTTTGGACACTTTATTATTATTATTATTATTTTTGTTGAATAAAAACCTCTCCGAGGCCTGACGCCACACCCACTGTGTCTTTCATTTGCATATATAGGCTACGTTACGTGTCGCACTGTTTTATTCCCTTGTTTATCTGTAAACTAAATCAAATATATTTCAAGAATTTATTCCTTCAGATTTTATATATATATAACAATGTAATAATATTTAGTATTTTCACATCTAGGTGGAAAAAACTGTAATTTGTACTACTGTCTGTTCAAAATAAATACAAAGAAACCGAGCATAGTAGATTTGTTGTTGTTTTTTTTTTTCCTGTTGTACTGAAATCGTATTGAACCGTGACCCCTGAACTGAGGTACGTACCGAACCGTGACATCTGTGTACCTTTCCACCCCTAATATATATATATATGTATGTATGTGTGTGTGTGTATGTGTGTGTGTGTGTGTATGTGTGTATGTATATATACACACATACACACACACATATATACATACACACACATGTATATACATACACACACATGTGTATATATACATGTATGTATGTATGTATGTATATGTATATATATACACACACACACACACACACACACACACGTATATACACACACATGTGTATATATATATACATACACACACACACACACACACACACACACATACACACACACACATATATATATATACAGGTGCATCTCAATAAAAGATAAAAGTTCATTTATTTCAGTAATTCAACTCAAATTGTGAAACTTGTGTATTAAATAAATTCAATGCACACAGACTGAAGTAGTTTAAGTCTTTGGTTCTTTTAATTGTGATGATTTTGGCTCACATTTAACAAAAACCCAACAATTCACTATCTCAACAAATTAGAATACTTCATAAGACCAATAAAAAAAAAATCATTTTTAGTGAATTGTTGGCCTTCAGGAAAGTATGTTCATTTACTGTATATGCACTCAATACTTTGTAGGGGCTCATTTTGCTTTAATTACTGCCTCAATTCGGCGTGGCATGGAGGTGATCAGTTTGTGGCACTGCTGAGGTGGTATGGAAGCCCAGGTTTCTTTGACAGTGGCCTTCAGCTGATGTGCATTTTTTGGTCTCTTGTTTCTCATTTTCCTCTTGACAATACCCCATAGATTCTCTATGGGGTTCAGGTCTGGTGAGCTTGCTGGCCAGTCAAGCACACCAACACCATGGTCATTTAATCAACTTTTGGTGCTTTTGGCAGTGTGGGCAGGTGCCACTTTTTCACACAGGGCCATGTGGGCTTGGATTTTGTTTTCCCTTCATAAAAAAAACCTTCATTTAAAAACTGCATGTTTTGTTTACTTGTGTTATATTTGATTAATATTTAAATTTGTTTGATGATCGGAAACATTAAAGTGTGACAAACATGCAAAAAAAATAAAAAAATCAGGAAGGGGGCAAACAATTTTTCACACCACTGTATATATGTATGTATGTGTATATATTAGGGGTGTCAACGTTAACGCGTTAACGCATGCGATTAATCAAAAAAATTTAACGCGTTAATATTTTTTTTAACGCAAATTAATCATGTAATAAGGTTTGACCCCAACTTCTTCCCGTCATCGCAGCGCGGAAGGTTGTGATGAGGGTACAGTGAACCAGTGTTGCCAGGGTAACGGCACAAGTGGACTATTTTGAAAATACAGTCGCGGGAAAAATTACAGAGCCGCGGGTTGCGTTTTTTTTGGGCTACTTTTATAATGTACTACGGCCGCCCAAGGTGTATATAGACAAATGAAAATTAAAATAGATCCTTTTACTAATGTGTATTATAGTTGGAATGTATCCCTGGCAACTTAAGAACTGAGAGGCGGTTATAACATCACAAACAACGTGAGTTCAGCCAGAGCACATGTTAAGGCTTTTACACAGCAGAAATAAACATGACAACAGCCACCATAGATTATATAAGATAATAAATACACGATTACGATAGGATATGGTTTGTATGTGATTTTCTTGAGATGAATGTGTACATCTGAAATGCTAATTTGTGCAGCGATATAAAAGGCTATAAATAGCATATTTTAACAACAGTAAACGACCAAATTCTACATGTGATCGTAAAAGGAAGTTATTACAAACACTCGATGATGGTTTGAAGTGAGTTCTGAGTAAAAGTGTACTATTAATCTCATAAATTGTCTACTGAAGCATGATGCTAATGTTAGCGCTAATGCACCTGCAGAACAGGTCCAATTCTTCTTCATAATGCATTTTTTCATAATACTTCACGTAAGGTCGCAAGAAAATGTTTTGTTGTATTTATTTAGAAATACTTTTGATAATAGTTGGGTAAATGTAAACTGGGATTGAAGCGATGTGGCTTAGTAAACGTTTATTGCCAGTATAAAGACTGATAATAGCTGAATAAAAACAAATGAATAATGATAAAAGAATAATAAGGATTATGTCTCATACCTGGCGAAGGTGTGAAAGGTTCTGTTTCCTTAAACTAGTTTGTCATGCATTTCTTTATTTCAACACATTTACAGGTAAATCCTAGTATTTTAAATTTGCGATTAATCATGATTAATCACAGTCCAGGACTGTGATTAACGCGATTAAATTTTTTAATCGATTGACAGCACTAGTATATATATATATATATATATATATATATATATATATATATATATATATATATATATATATATATATATATATATATATATATATATATATATATATATATATATATATATATATATATATATATATATATACACACATGTATATTATGACGACGTTTTAGTGCCACAATAAAAAAAATATAAAATTACAATATTAAAGTCATAATATTTCAAGAATAAAATCAAAATTATGAGAATAAATTTGAAGTATTTTGAGAATAAAGTCGAAATTACAAGAATTAAATCATAGCAATTAAAGTTATAATATTTTGAGAGTATAACCTATTGCATACAGGCTATACTCTCAAAATATATATTTCTAAGAATTTCTCTCTGTTATTATCATCTTCATCATCATTATCATCATCAATTGATGAACTTATGTTTTTTTTGTACTGGACAATTTTTATGTATTTATTATTTATAAATTATTTATTATTATTATTATTATTATTATTATTATTATTATTATTAAATACATAAAATAATGATTCTGCAGTTGGTATGTACAGGATCAGGTGGTACAGTGTTCCTCAGATTGACCCTGCATGGCATCACCTCTGAAAAGCAGCACACGACCAACTCTGTTATTTTCCCCATGATTTGTATTCTAAAGGTGATGCCAGGATCCATAATTTTCCTGACAGCTAGAGTGGGAAGTGGGCCGTGTTCCCTCACTGCAGCTGAGAGAGTGTGGATTGGAGAGCTGCCACTTGCAGGATGGGATTTCAGGACCACTAACCCAACTGGGATTCCAGTAGCAGAATGAGCCCGTCCTGCCCAATTACATTACAGCCTCCCCTCGTCCTGCCTCATGCATCTCCACTACATCCTGTCACCTAATGTGAGCACTGCGGTCACCCGACGCTGTACGGCTGGCAGGCTGATCAGAGAATGTTTTTACCTTTCTATGAATAGACTAACCTCTTCATGGTTCATATGATATTAAACAACCCTGGATTGGAATATACTCATTCAAAATCAGCGTTCAGACTCTTTTGGCTGGTTAGTAGTGGCTAAGGGTTGATGCATTTAACTTTTTTGTGCTATTCCCATCACAGTGATCTTCCACTCAGCATCTTCCAAGCTAAACACAGGAAGCTGTGTCACAGCAATCCCATAAATTTCTCTTCCTTTCGGTGGCAACAGTGGCACAATTTATAACCACTGCCAGTCTCATTTCTGAAAAAGAGAGAGAAAGTTCAGTGTTGTGTGCAGAGGCATTAAGTGGGTAGATAAAGCAACACCGTGTCATTAGTCATTGTGTAAATATAGCTTTAGGTAGTACTGTATAAGCAGGATTACAGTAGTGAAGGTAGTACATTTTCTTGTGTAATTAACTAAATTAAACAGTAGCTTTCTTTCATTGTGTTTAAATGATTCAGATACAGGATCCAAAAGTGAGTTCATTTTATTTTAAGTGTTATTTTTATTGTATTTCATATTTTATTGTATTTTATTTTAACAAACATATATACACTACTTTTACACTTGTTTGAGGGTTGGTAAGACTAGAAAAGTCTTTGAGATTTTTGAAAAATCTCATCAAAAAACCAACCTGATCTCACGACGAAAACATACCTCTGGGAACTTTTCCACAAGATGTGAAAAACGCACCGCCATGTATGTTTCTTGACACATTTGATGTGAAATGTCCACTGGGTGGCACTAAAAAAGCATTTGTTTGGTTTTTCCCAGAACAGATGAATGTACATATGGTACATTTTATGTGATGTTGGTTTTGTAGGCGTCACCACAGTTCTGACTTGAAACGCCCGTTGAGTGGCGCTATAAGTCTAATGCTCCGTGACTTTTTAAAATAATGTACCATCTGCACTACATCTAAACCTACCCGATAGTATGAACAAAAGTGAATGTGGCGTAAAAACGCAATCGCATGTATGCCTTTTTAGCTTGTTTTTCGATCTCTCATCTTTCAGCTCTTTCATCATGAGTCATGTTTTATATGGGATTCGTACCCAAGGATTCTGCATCCTAAGGCCAGTTCTGTGCGGCTGAGCTATCGAGCAAGCTTGTTATGTCCAGAAAGTGAAACATAATCATAACTGTGTATGAAAATGATTACAAGTGCTCACTGTTTTACTGCCTCTAGTGTTCATTTCTGTTGGAAACTGCAGTGATATGTACTTATTAGTGCATATTTGAACAGTAATATACAGTATATGTATTAAGTCACATGGCCTCCTTTAGCTGTTTGCTTCCAGTCAGACCAACAGGCTTTATAGTGCATTCGCTGAACTGTCAAAACTCACACAGAAACTTAAAGCCCTTCACATCAGCGGTGAAAGGCGAGGAGACACTGGCCAATTATTTTGACTGTGTGAATCAAAGTAAGAAGTGAAGCAGGGAATTCTTTGAAAAGCAGTGAGAACAAACGGGCAGGGGCTCTTTTTGAAGATGTGTGGACTCTTTGATTTCTGGCTCTCCATTAAATCTGTTCAAACCCTCGGCTGTGGAGACGGCAGATACAGCTGCGATGCCTGATGCCCCCCACATCACCTCACATCACACCCGCCCAAAACCCCCTGCTGGTCCACTGTTCTCTGTCTTCATGGGGTTCTGCCTGGGTGAAACTGGTTTGCAATTTATTTAGATAAAGCTTAATTTTCTGGTAATTATCACACTACACTGTAGCCTGTGGCACAATTATGTAGACCTTAGATTACTAGTGAGATTAGATGGAGAAAAAAACAACTGAATTCAGTCAGACATTTTGACCTCTTATAGTCAGATAAATGCTCTACATTTTTTAGTGTTGTTGGTGGTGGATGAGCATGGTATTTCATGCTGTATTTCTGTCTATTTAGATGAATTGTCTTGATTTTTTTTTTTTTTTTTCTCTGTTCTTATGTAAACTGTGTCTATAGATGCACGGCTCAGGTGATGTCTTGGCTGTTTGTCTCGACTGCTTGTTTGCCCTGGGAGTCATCCCAGTCTCAGACAGCAGTTCAGTCTCGTTGGCTGGCTTCGTCACAGTTTGTGAGAGTCAGGGTGCACAGGTTTGTTTGGAAACACAGTTGTGTTTACAAGTTCTCAGGCTGCTACAAGGAACACTTCTGAGAAAGAGCTAGTTGCCGGATTTGCCAAATTATGCTTACTCCTGAATGCTTCCAAAGCACTTTGTTTGCTTTTTTTTTATTTTTTTTTTTTAAGTAAATATTGGAGTTGATTGGTATGTAATGTTATGTTATTCATACGACTTAAAGTTTATTATTATACATTTTTTATTATTTTTTTATGAAAAATTTATTATTATTATTATTATTATTATTATTATTATTATTATTATTATTATTATAATATAGTAGTATATTATTGTTATAGTGTCTTATTAATAAAAGTAATAATTTAATTAAAATAACAACAGCAGCAACTATAAGAACTATTATTATCACTATTACTATAAAAATAACACAGATATATTAAACATTTTAAGGCATTTCAGTGCAGAAAAGGGCTAAATGTAATACTTTTTGTTATTGTATTATTTATAATACAATATATTATTATTACATACAATACATTATTATATTATTTATTATTTATATATTACATGATGGTATATACTGATATGAATTTGCAGATTGCATGGTTTGGGCTATATTATGATGGATTTAAAGCAGTTATTTGCTGTTTGTTGTGACTGGCGTGGTCAACTGTAGTTTGTTTATTTATTTTATTTTTTTAACTGTTATTTATTTATTCATTTATTTATTTAATTGGTTTTATTTAATTTATATTTTACGTTGTTTTTATGTATTTATTTTAACATATATTTATATTTTTATTTATTTTAAATCTGAAATCTCATAAATTAATTTATTTTAAATTGATTATTTATTTTACATTGATTTTTACAAATTTTTTATTAATTTGAGTATTTCAAAGTATTTTTATTTTAAATCGATTTTTCATTGTTTTTGATCAACTGCAATTATAGCAATTTAAAGTGAAAAATTCTGGCTTTAAAGTGTAATATTTAATGTACAGTGAACATTGCAAATGATCAGATTTCTGTTTTTATCATTTATTAAAGCTGCAGTCCGTAACTTTTTTTTTTTTTTTTTTTTTGGTTAAAAATGATCCGAAATCAATATTTGAGAAAGTACATAACCAGCCAGTGTTCAAAACTATCGCCTTACTTTAGCCCGATTCACAACGGTTAGCTTATAATAATGTTTTCTAATTTGAGTGGCACTGGTAGGTTTCCGCGGGAAATTCGAGCATGGCACTGCATCATTACGTCACGTCTGTAAACATAAAGAAGTTGTCCCGGCTAGTAGGCTATCGCATGTGAGGATCCTGCAGGTGGTGGATCATTTATAGCCTTTTCTCACAGCAGCTCGAATAATTAAACTTATCATTTTGATGGCGGATTGTAATCCAGAAAGGATTGTGTGTTTATGAAACACATGTGAATGAAATTAAATTATATTCCAGTTTTAAATGTGGTTCTGTTTACAGATAGCCAACGTGGGATTACACAAGTTTTTGTATTTTAAATAGAACCAGTTTGAAGGAAGATTAATTTGCTTTTTGGATTAAAAGAATTTCTTATTTGAGAACAAAGTATAACAATGGTAATACTTTGCACAGTTAGATGTGATATGAGCTAACCAATCGTTAGATTTAATCACTATTGGTAGCGTGATTTATTGTAATGCTTTTTTCCTCAGTTGGGCAGAACAAATGTGGCACACTTGTTACTTGTTCAGATGGCAGTATACGGAGAAAATTCTGATTTGGGTCATATATTCCAAGACATAGGCAGTAAATATCCACACCGGTGCAGTGACTGACAACTATACATTCACTTCAAAACATTAGATTCATCCGCGCTGGAGCCGTGCCGGAACACCGGATCACAACCCCGCGCACGGAAGATAATTCCACAAGAAACTGCAATTCCAGGTTTTCAAAGATAGAGGGCGACAAAGAGGTAAAAGTTACGGACTGCAGCTTTAACAATTACAGATAATAATAAACTTTTAATTTAAATAAATTCATCAGGTACATCACACAAACACATTATCATAAAAGTCACATTTAGCTTATATTTTTCTATGCATGGCATAGGATAATACAACATGTAAGGTCCTGTTCTCACTATTAACTAACTGTTAATTTAGCTATTAACTTATAAACTAACTGCTTATTAAAGGTAGTCGTTAAGTTTAGCTGTGGAGTAGGATTAAGGGATCTAAAATTTGGTCATGCAGAATAAAGCATTAATATGTGCAAATAAACAGCCAGTATGCTAGTAATATGCATGCTAGTTAATACTGAGAATTGGTCCTTAAAGTCTTATCTTATTATGTTGCAAATTTAATGGAATTGAATATTTAAGCTTCTGATTTCACTTTAAAAAAAAAATAAAATAAATAAAAATAAATAAAAATCATAGGTGGTCCCTTTGTATGACAGTCAAGTGACCCCTTCTTATCCAAGGGTAGAATCAGTTTTGGTGTCTTTATGCCAATCTAAAATAAACTTTTGAGAGAATTTATTGCTGCATTACTAAAGAAAAATGCCCATTTCCGTTTGAAGTAGATCAGGATCAGGAAGCATCAGTAGATGGATGGAGTGTGTATGTGTTTATAAACTGCAGAGAGGAGTTTGTTTGAGGGCTGAAGTTTCTGCAAGCACTTTAGAGCTGCTGTGTTGTGTTTGGAAAGGAAGTGATAGGGACAAAGGGAAGACGCTGTGTGTTTTCGTAGCTCTTTGTGTGTGCACGTGTATAACTGCATTTCCTCCCTCGCTCTGTGTGAGGTTTTCTCTCAAGGAAAGAAAACTCTCAGGTCAAACAGACACCATTGTCTCGCTCTGTAAGTCTTTAGGTGTTTCATGGAGGAACGCAGACAAATTAGTGTGAATAGCACACTAATAGTACCATTGGTTTGTCCACGGACACCAGTGTGTTTCTACATGCTGTCATATTCTTGGAATGTGCTGTATGCATTCATATCCATACCTGTCTCCCATTCTTTGTTCTTCTTCTGTGTGTGTGTGAGAGAGAGAGAGAGAGAGAGAGAGAGAGAGAGTGTTTCGTTTCATTGCGCACGACCCAAGCCTCGTAGTCACAAGACGACACCCCTGTCCCCCCTCCTTTCCTGGCACGCTCAGCGTTCATTGGCTTTGTAGAGCAGTAGAAAACAAACAGCGTGCGATTCCTGTAACACTGCTTTGTGGGAGGCATTAGTCAAAGGGGGAGACTGTATAAAATATAAAGCTCTGCGGCTCTTGGCTCTTAGTCATTCACGCTCCTGTTGAATCCATCAAGCTCAAAACAGTGGCTCAGGCCAGCGAGTTTTATACGCCCGCAGTAGCTCTCCAGTAACGTTGTGTGACTTTTGGAAAAGTCATGTTAAGGACTTGAGAAGAAATACTTGACTTGATTGTTTTTGGTTCTTTAAATCTTTGTGCAGTCCAGATCATTTTATTAATTAAAAATATCCTTGTCATTAGAGTTTAGGCTTATTATGGTGGACGTAAGCTCATTATTAGTGGGCAGTTATTTGCTGTTTGTTGTGATGCGCATGGTCAGCTGTAGTGTGCTTGTTTGTTTGTTTGTTTGTTTGTTTGTTTGTTTGGTTTATTTCAACTGGATTTATGTATTTATGTATTTTATTTTTTACATGGTTTTTATGTATTTATGTATATATGTATTTATTATTATTATTGTTGTTGTTGTTATTTTTATTTTTGAATTTATATTTTACATGGTTTTTATTTATTTATTTATTCTATATATATAATTTTTTTTCATCTGAAAATAAATGTATTTATTTTAAATTTATTGTTTTTTTTTTACTTATTTTTTCTTATTTTTAATTTATTTTAAAATATTTTGTTTTGGCAAAATTATAGCAATTTAATGTGGAAAAAATTCTGGCTTTAAGGTGTAACATTTAATATACAGTGAAAATTGCAAATGATCAGATTTCTATTTTTATCATTTATTAACAGTTACAGTTAATAATAAACCTATTATTTATAAGTATGATTCATCACATACATCACACAAACACATTATTAGAAAAGTAACATTTAGCTTTTTGTTATTTTTTGTTGTGACTGAGTGCTGTATTTTCCAGTATTTAAATGTGCATATTTGCATTCTTTATGTGAGTGATGTAAATTGATCCACCCATGCCTAATGGCAGTGTTTGTGAAACCTGTATGTAACCACTTGTTGTTGTGTTTGGTGCCACTAATGGTAGCTGTCCGCTACTACTATGAGCAATAGCATGCGGTTAAATTGACAAGAGCAAACACAGTTCCAGTTAACATTTTAGCTTATTACAAACAATTTGTTGCTACTGAAAGGAGCTTAGCACTCCCACTTCACCCTCCTTGAATCGCAGCAGCAGTATTTTCAACAACCTGCCGAGTGCAGTAAGAAAATGGCTGTCATTTACGAGCAGCGGCTCCCAGCCAGACTTCCATGTTTGCAACTAACATGACATCCCTCCTGCTGTGGCCCATCAGTCCGGAGGATTCCATCATCATGATGCAGGCTGATAACTTGTGGCGGGATACCTTTAAGACAGTCTGTATTTTTTATTTTTTTAACAGTGAATTAAGGAAGCCAGTATTCCTGTTTCAGGCTGCTTTGATTTTGATAACACTGGCTGTTTCTTAACTGATCGCAGAGATAGAAAAGCTCAGACTATCTCTAGTTTGATGAGGAAGATTTTATAGCTGATAGAGCATGTAAAACTTTCTGTTTTGATGCCTTTTTGAAGTCTGTGCAGGTGGGTGAGATTAAAGCAGGCTATGTTCCGCAGGCTGATCACTTATTTGTTCATACTGTTCATAAACGTGTTGATCTGTAGTGCAAGTGAGTCACTGCTTGATGAGCAATGCTAGGTCAGTACAATGTGTGCATATGTCACTTACAAAAAAAAACCCTTGGTAGAGTATTTGTTTCAAACGATAATGCTTTGGTTTATAGATATGTGCAGTTGACAAATATTGTATGTATTAGTTATTACATAATTATAATAATAATAATCGTTGTACTTTAAAATGAATTAATATTTGTTTATTTAATTGTTTGTTTGTTTATTGTTTGTTTGAAACATTTTCTACAATGTCAAATGATGATTGTTTTATTGTTTGTTAGATTCAATAAAACAATCAAACTAGATAGACTAAATATTTCAAATGATAATGCTTTGGTTTTATAGATATGTGCAGTTGACAAATACTGTATATATTAGCTATTCCATAATAATAATAATAATAATAATAATAATAATAATTGTACTTTAAAATAAAATTATAGTTGACAGATAATGTATGTTGATGATGATAATGATGATGATAATAATAATTATTATTATTATTATTATTATTATTATTATTATTATTTTTATTATTAACAAACATTAATTGTCAACTATGAATTTACAAATATTCCATGTGCGTGCTCAGTTAATATAGAAAAAAAATATGTTTTTATATTTCTACGTATTTATTATATTTAAAAACTTTATTATTGTTGTTGTTATAAATAATAATTATCAATAACAGTTTTGCAATTAATAAATAATATAATTTCTTATATAATTATATAAGAACTACGCATGTTTAATGGTGAATGATTTCCATAATAAAATACCATGATATTTAAATCAGTCCATGGTATTACCATGATATCATGCCCAATCTGCATGGTTATAGCATAGTGCTTTTTTTGGAAGTCATTATGTTGACACATAAATGATGTATGAGTTTATAAATGTGTGCCTGCCAGAGCCGGCACCAGGGCACCTCCATCGGGGGGGTACTTAAGTTTCTAGGGGGGGCACAAATCGGTTGGGGGGGTTGGGTTGGTTTTGTGGGTGGGAAGCATGCAATCTGCCATTACAAACGCTCGTGAAAGCGTGCAATCGCTTTCTTATGCGCGCTGTTTTTACGGTTTCACTTTCGCTTTCGAAATCGATCACGTTCAGCAAGGAGGGGAGAGGATGGAAGGGGGGGGGGGGCACAGTAACTCGTTTGGGGGGGCACGGCCCGCGAATGCCCCCCCCTTGGCGCCGGACCTGGTGCCTGCAAAACCTGGAATATACTTTTTTCCTGAGCTGCTTTTTCCCCCCACCATTTTTTTAAATTTATTTATTTATTTTTTTTTTATCTTTTTAGTTTGTCTGTCCCACTCTGTGCTGATAGCTCTTCTTGTACTAGTAATCCAGATGGACAATCTCACACAGGCCCCCCTCTGCTAGGCAGGATTAACAGCAGACACACACGTAACAAAGCTGAACATTTGGCTTTGGCTCGCCAGGACTCTGTCCGATTTCAGGCACACTTTTGGAGTGTGTCATTCGTCCCACTGCTATTGTTTAGCCCAGAAAAAATGTCAAGGAGAGAAAGCAAAGCACGGCTAAATCATACTCATCCCCCCTCTCTCCCACAAACACTTACAGCCTCTGCCAGAACAGACCTCAGAACCAGACAGACAGACTGCAGCAGGTCGTCCTAAAGCCTCTTTATGGTATAAAGACGTCCATAAACATCCATAAAGCCTAACCTTTATGGTTAGCAAATCCACACTTCATTACAACTGACAAAGTCTAAAAGGTTTGGCACTGTTTTACCAAGATTTCTCTCATTTTGGGAACATCACTTTCAATTTTAAACAATATTTGTTTGATTGTTTGTCTGTTTGTTTGTTTGGTGTAAAAGTGTTTTCTTCACCTTTAATGTCAAATTATATTTATTTATTTATTTGTTTGTTTATTATTTTTGTTTGTTTGAAACATATTACGCAAGATCAAATAATGATTGTTATTTTTTTATTGTTCGTTTGTTTCAAAGATTTTTCACAGTCAGTGTCAAGGAATGTTTGTTTGTTTGCTTGGATTTATTTAAAAATGGTTCCACTTTCGATGTCAAATCATGTTTATTTGTTTGTTTGTTTATTTATTTATTTAGTTTATTATTTTTATTTTTCCGTTTTATGTTTGTTTGTTTGTTTGTTTGTTTGTTTTGGTGTTGGTTGTAATAGAAAAGTATTTTCTTCACTTTTAATGTGAAATGATATTTGTTTATTTGTTTGTTTGAAACATTTTCCACAATATCAAATGATGATTGTTTTTTTTGTTTTTATATTGTTCATTTGTTTCAAAGATTTTCCACAGTCAGTGTCAAGGAATGTTTGTTTGTTTGTGTTTGCTTGCTTGGATTTGTTTCAAAATGATTCCACTTTCGATGTCAAATGACGTTTGTTTCTGCGTTTGTTTGTTTATTTATTTATTTAATTTATTATTTTTATTTTTCAAAACTTTTCACAATGTCAAACAATGTTTTTGTTTGTTTGTCTAGGTGTTGGTTGTAAAAGAAAAGTGTTTTCTTCACTTTTAATGTCAAATGATATTTGTTTATTATTTGTTTGTTTGAAACATTTTCCACAATATCAAATGATGATTGTTTGTATATTTTATTGTTCATTTGTTTCAAAGATTTGTTTCCACAGTCAGTGTCAAGGAATGTTTGTTTGCTGGGATTTGTTTCAAAATGTGTCCGCTTTCAATGTCAAATGACGTTTTATTTATTTTGTTTATTATTTTTATTTTTCAAAAATTTTCCTCTTTCAAACAATGTTTTTGTTTGTTTGTTTGTTTTATTTATCGTTTTTTTTGTTTCAACAGTGGTCAAGCAGTTTATTTAGTTGGTTGTTATATTGCTTGTTTGTTTTATGCTATGTTTTAGTTAATAAGCTCTCATTTGTGTTTGTGCGTAATGAGTTATCGCACTTGAAGACTATAACAAAAGTTTGAATTTGATGGTAACTTCAAACGCTGTTGGTTCTTGTGTGTTTCATAACTGATCGAGAAGCTGCGGAGGGGAGGATTTGGTAGCTCTCCTCAGACTTCAGCTATATTAAAAAATGAGTGATAGATCCTTCTACTGCTCCATTGCAGATGCCATTTTTCACTTTCCCAACTTTCAATCCAAGTTTCTCATTAGTTTGTGTGTCAGCTTTTCTACAGACCTCATTAAAGCGCATGTCCAAGTATGAGGGACTGCTTTGGGGAATAGTGTTAGTCTCGTCACTCTCGTGCTTAGGCACGATTCACTCGGCAAACAGCAGCCAACCTCGCTACACTGAGTTATGTCTTCTCCGTTCTTCATCAGCTAGAAGAAGCACAGCCTCAGGATAAGGTCATCCTTTTCTTCATCTCTCATCTTTATTCAGAAGCTGTTACACACCCCCTTTTGCTCTCAATCTACCTTGTCTTGACTTCTTTCTACCTTGTATGTCTGCAACATTGTAGATGAAATTAAATAAAAAAATGACTAGTATTGGACAACTGAACCTTGAAAAACAAATAAAATAAAAATAATAGTATTTGCAAAAGTATGTATTTTGCTGCTTTTGACCAAGTACATACCTTGGATTTGGCAGTAAGATTATTGGGATTTTTTAGCACGTCATAAAATTATGATAGCACATACATATTTTTAGTGTACTATGGTTTGAAACATAATAATTCAAATCTTGCATACTATTTAGGATAGATAGCAGTGACCGAACTGACTCATTTGGTCTCCAAACTTGAAGGGTGTTCACCTGGTGCCATTAGTTCACCCTTCAAGCATATTATGCAGTAAATAAATCTACATTTAACTGTGAGGTCACTCGTTTGAGAGTGCTTAGTTGGTCTAGTGGTATCACTGTTGCTTAAAGTGTAAGAGGTCTATATTTGAATCTCAGATAAGCTGACTTTTGAGAAAAAATTAGCGGGGGAGCATTTGGTTGCGTTTTATTTTGCATTTTATTTGACTTGATTAGCTTGACCTCAGTTGTTCAGCATCGTTAACATTTCATTCCTCCTTCACATTTGGCTTCAAGCAGGTGAAGAGACTTTTTTATGACCAGGCAGATGCAACAGAAGTGAGAGGGCGTGAGGGGGCGTCAGGGCGTCAAGTATGCAGAATGAGCTCAGGAAAAGCTACCACAGTGGTTAAAGCAAATTGATTTTTTATCATAATTATCTTCAGTACTACTAATGTATTTGTGACCCCCACTGAATCATTTTCACACTTAGGCTTTCTGCCAAATGTGGCCATATCAGCAGTAAACATGTAGCAATGCTGGCTCAGCGAAAGGGTCGAGTGCTAGAGAAGAATATCTGCCCATGAATGTTGATTTGAAATGCATATACACACAGTCCCCCCTACAAAGACATCTGTTTCTCATGTGTGTGACCTCAGCCAAGATCACTTCTGAAGGTGTGGAGGTCCAGATTAATACTAAACACTCTGCCAAGAAGAAACTGAGGTCATGCAGGGGATGCAAAGTTCATCGATCTATCGAGCTAGCTACCGTTTGTTCTATCGTTCATTCTATCTGTCGTTCATCTGTCATTGGTTTTTTTCATTGGTTGCATTGATCTGTTGTTTGTTTGTTAGTTTATCTCTTCATCTGTAGTTCTATTGTTTTGTCAATTTTTTTCTTGTTTTTTTTTCTTATTTTTGTGAAATTTGTCACAGTAAAACATACTGCAATAGTCATAAATTAAAGTATTGAAGCCCGTTTCTGCCACTGAATAAAAAATAAATGTGTAATTGCAAATTTTTATCTCACAATTCTGATTTTTATTCTTGCAATTCCGAGTTTACATTTCGAAATTCTGACTTTTTTTCTCAGAAATGTGAGATTTAAACTTGCAATTGTGAGTTATAAAGTCAGAATTGCAAGATATAAACTCGCAGTTCTGACTTTTTCTCAGAATTGCAAGTTTATATCTCGCAATTCTGACTTTGACACAATTGAGAGTTAAGTCAGAATTGTGAGATATAAACTCACAATTTTGAGAACATATCAGTCTTTTTCCCCCTAAGAATTGTACTTTATAACTTGCAATTGCGAGTTTATATCTAAAAATTCTGAGAAAAAAAGTCAGAATTGCAAAATATAAATTCAGAATTGCGAGGAAAAAAGGGCAGAATTGCCAGTTTTTATCTTGCGATTCTCACTTTATTTCTCACAATTGCGAGTTTCTATCCCACACTATTCTGACTTTAAAATTGACAATTGTGAGTTTATATCATGCAGTTCTGAGGGAAAAAGTAAGGATTGCGAGTTTATATCTCACAATTCTGAGGAAAAAAGCCAGAATTGCAAAATATAAATTCAGAGTTGCAAGAAAAAAAAGGGCAGAATTGCGAGTTTTTATCTTGCAAATCTGACTTTATTTCTTGCAATTGCGAGTTTAAATTCCACCATTCTGACTTTATAACTCGCAATTGTGAGTTTATATCATGCAATACTGAGGGAAAAAGTAAGAATTGTGAGTTTATATCTCACAATTCTGAGAAAAAATTCAGAGTTGCGAGTTTGTATTATGCAGTTCTGAGAAAAAAAAAGTCAGAATTGCAAGATAAATATATATCTTACCTTTTTTTAAAAAAAAAAATATATATATAATTTATTCAGTGGTGGAAACAGGCTTCCATAATAAAGTGTACCATAAGTGTCTAAATTTATTTTCTTTTATTTATTTATTTTTATTTTTTTGTGGTCTACTACCTTGCTAGACTACCTTATAAACATAGTCTGTACTGTTCTTTATTATAAAAAGGCCGAAAAAAAAGGATCATAAAATGTTGCAAACTGGATTTGAACTTACTTGCATGGACACCATAGCTAATTTTTTCAGAGAGGTTGGACTAACCACTAGATGACAGCACCCAACATTTCTATTCTATTCTATTCTATTCTATTCCTCCTTCTGTAACATCTCTATACATGTGAATTCAGCTGGACAAAGACCCATCGAAGAAGTACTTCCATTGAAATCCATATAAACACACACACAGCTCATACATGAAGCGGTAATTAGCAGCATCAGGGTATGATCCCTCTGCAGTGTGGGTGTTGAGTGAGGCCTAAAATAATCCAGTGAATGATGAATCCCACAGATGAAACTCATTATCAGCTGCAGTGTTCCAGCAGGCTGAAGGCTCTGTGTACCTGAAACATATAATCACAGGCTTCCAAAAATCCCCTCAGTAACTCTTTGTCTAGACTGCAGAGCTGATGTGCGGCGAACATCACCAGTCGAGTTGCATTTGTAAAGAGATCACACGTTTTGGGAATCATCAGTGTTGATAGGCAAAGGAATTGTGGAGAAAGTGATTGTGTGTGTTGTTACAAGTCTTATTTATAGATTCAAAAATAGTGAAAACTGTTATCATGTACTGTATATTTGTTGCTCAGTGTTTATTTGTAGGATAACTAGTATGTTAAAATGGCATATTTCAAGTTTTTTTTTTTTTTTTTTTTTAATTATGGTTACCCTTTAGTATAGGGACCAATTCTGACTATTAACTAGTTGCTTATTAGCATGCCTATTATTAACATATTGGCTGTTTATTACAAAGCACATATTCTGCATGACCATATTCTATATCCCTAAACACCTAATAAATAAACACAACAACTACCTTACTAACTATTAATAAGCAGCAAATTAGGAGTTTAATGAGGCAAAAGTTGTAGTTAATGGTTTGTTAATAGCAAGAATTGGACCTTAAAATAAAGTGTGACCATTATTATTATTATTATTATTATTATTATTATTATTATTATTATTATTATTATTTATGCAAATTCTATGACTTTGATTTTACTTGCTTCTCACACTGTTGGATTTTCCTCTCTCTCTTTCTTCAGATCTCTCTATAGCCGGATCCAGAACTGTGCAGTCATGTTCAGGAACAGTCTGAAGATGCTGCTTGGCGGCAAATCCAACCGCAAGAATCGAAACAGTGGTAGGTTGGGTTTTCTTTTTAAAATTTGGAAGCTTCCCTACAACCAGACCCCCATGCAAAATGCAAAACTGTATTCAACTTTTGTCATGCCATCAGTGTCAGTTTTCAAAAGAACCTGGGGGTAAGACAAACCTCTCAAGCTTAATGCAGCTTTAACATTTGGTAGGGGAGAGTGGAGTAAAATGTGTCAGCGGGTAATCTATGTCCTACGTTTATCTAAGCAATTAAAAAAGAAGTAATTTTTCTACATAAATTTAATATCAAAGCAACCTTATGCTCTTTCGCGTTAGTCAGCTGCTAATATATAAAGTCATGCAAATGATTTAGCTAAAACAGAATTATTAAGTGAAGCACTTTTGCCAAAATGGTAGCTGTGGGGTAAATAATTAAAATTTTTTGGCTGATATATGAAAATGTGAATAATGTGCAGGAAAATAAAAACTGAACATAACTAACAAAGACAAGCCTCTGCACTAACAACACTCCTTGAGGTCCCGTTCTGTTGTGCTTTGTCTATCATTTTTGAATATGAAATGATGCGTTTCTGTATGTCTGTGTGTGTATTTTAGCTCTCAGAGAGACTTCAGGCTTGTGTTGAGAGGATTACAGTAGTCAGAAGCAACTGTTGGAGGGAAATTAGGATTCTGTCAGTGACTGCGAGTGAACCGAGCCAGATGAAACTTAAACGGTGAATGGAAAGAAATGGTGCTGCTCAATGAATGAGCACACACTTTCAGAGCACTGCTGGATTTTGCTGGTGTAGCAGAGTTTGAAGAAAACCTGTGTATTACACAACCCTCCCTTTTTGCTGCCTGTTGACTTTCTTCATCTTTTTCTTCTTCATTTAAGGCTTGTTTCACACTTCAGAACTCCTTTCAGTGCTCATATTAACAGGTTACTGCATTTAAATATGTCTATTTTGTCTTACTGCACTGGCAAGTTTTTCCACTTGTGTTTAAAATTTGTTTATACTTAAAAAATCTGCCAGTGTAGAAAGACATTATACATATTAAAGATACACTAACATTCAAAGGTTTGGCGTCAGTACGATTTTTTTTTTTTTAAATTACTCATTTTTTTTTTAGCAAGGATGCATTAAATTGATTTAAAAAAGACAGTCCTTTACACTATGTTTATCAAAGAATCCTGAAATCATCGTGGTTTCGTAATCAAAAATATGAAGGAGAATGGTTTTCAACTGTGATAATAATAATAAATGTT